>CM045768.1:125751161-126351161 GCA_025200525.1 Camellia lanceoleosa
TCAACTCCAACAAATGTTCTCTTACAATGGTAAGTATTAAATGTCAGGAAATATGAGAAGTGAGTATGAAAAGACCACATACACCTGAAAAAAGTTATTCACCTCCTCACCAAGTAAAGGCTTCATTTCAAATGGTAAAGAGTTCCCAGCCACATTTGGTTTTTCCCCCTAATTATTTATGTATATAAATTTAGCCATTAATTTATTCCTTTTAGACTAAAACCTGGGTGCCAGTGCCTGAGAATGCTGATACGGTGTAGTGTAGATGCACGCCCGATCACGGCAAATCTCAAAAAGTAGGATCACAGATGCATTTAGCGATGCGCGATATTTTTTATTTTTTTATTTTTTATTATAATTATGGTTAAAGAGTCCAAACTACAAATTGAAATTAAATATAAAAACTAAAAAAGTATGATTGATTATTAATGTTGTTCTAATTAATTTTTTTATAATTTTGTTCTAATCTAATTTTTTTGATTATTAACATTCTATAAGTATGGTGATTATTAATTTTTGTGTTCCTAATTTATTAATTTTTTTGATCTATTTTAAAAATAATTTATAAAGACTATATATATAATATATAAATAAAACATATCATACACATATATAAGTATAATTTATAAAAACATAAATAAAAATATATAATAAAAAAATGAAAAATAAAAAGTTATAATAATATAGTATAAATTATAATTTATACTATATATATATATCTATATATAATATCTATATCTAGGTTACCGGCAATTAAAAGAGGAGAAATAGCGAGTGAAGGTTGTCGGTGGTAGTCGATAAAACTCAAAATCGAGCCCGTCGAACTTCAAGCGAGACTCCACTTTCTTCTCTCCTCTCTTCTTTGTTTCTTCTCTTCCATGTTAGGAGGGATTACCCGTGCCCGGCGTGCCCAAGCCATGCAGTTCTACAAGCGTGCCGAGACAGCTGTTTAGTGAGTCGTCCAGCCATCCGGAGCCGTCGAACTGGCAGTGCTCCCTTCTCTCTCCTCTTCTCTGTTCTTCTCTCTTCCATGTTATTCGGAGAAGCTGAGTTCTACCGGCGTACCCACGGCGTGCAAGCCATACCGGTTCTCCCAAAGCGCGTGAACCTTTGTTTGCCGTGCATGTGTTTTAACCCCGTCACCGACATGTAATGCCGCACCGATGAAATGCAGTCTTGATATCGACAGCATTTTTGGAATGCCGTCTTCATAGGTTTACAAAATGAATACATTTATGAAATGGTCGAAGTGCCTAATTGAAGATGAGGAGATGGCATGATAAAGATGGTTTGGCTATCAAAGACCTAAGCTATAGATGTAACGAAAGAATGAAGTGATGTGTTTATATGTTCTTATTATTTAGTTTAAAGTCGGCATAGTTTGAATCTTATTATACGTAATTAGGCTTTCAAATTTCATTAAGGGTAGTTTAGTCTTTTGTCTCTGATACCATGATGAGTCCTTAAAGTTTGGTTTTTACCTATTTATATTGTGCTTTTGCAGCTTTTTGCATTTATCAATTCAATACACCACCGTATGTTTGCTCTCAAAATTTTTCTTGGTATTAAAAAGCCATACGAGACGGCTGACCTAGCTTTTGATATATGTCATCTCAACAAGCAATTGCGGAGCCTTTGACCCGGCCTTTTGCAAGCCTTCTTTGGTGCCCACTCTCTCGTCTCGCAATGCGTCTCTCTCTCTTTGCAATTTGCGAAGATTCATTGTTGCGTGGTTCACTCTCTCTAAACCATTACGATTAAGAAGCGATTCATTATCCCTACTCATTGTCTCTCCCTCAAAATTTCCACTTACTGTTACTTTACTTGCCTTACGCTTTTCATTTATTGTCTACTGTATCGCTTTGCGGTTCCTCGAGGAATCAACCCACCATAAGTCATCATAGGACATTCTTTGACATTGACCCATTAGAATCTCTGCGGATGCTTTCTCTCCTCTTCTTCATGAGTCATTGTCGAATTGTTCTCTTTCTCCTACCATCCGCTGCTCTAGTTGCAATGGCACCCCTCATCGGAATTGCCCTAAAAGCTATTCGCGATCTTCATCACTGCAGTGCTTATAGTTGTTCACAACCCCTATTAAGGTTGTGCGTGACGTCTCGTTGCCTTCGTGACATCTCGGTGTGTACCTTGTAAGATTTGAATTGTATATTCAATTGTGTAGAATTTACAAAGGGTTCATCAGTTTATATAATCCTAAATCTATATTTGAAAAATATAATCAACAAAAATATTTACACCACAATTTTCCTAATTCTAATAGACAATATATACACAATATATTCTCACACCCCACTCAAATTCAAGTGTTTTAACTAAAACATTGAGGTTTGCTAGAAGAAATTGAAACCTACTAGTGGTGTGAGTCTTGATAAAGAAATCGATCGATTCTTGAGTCAAAGTGATAAAAGGGCGAGATAGTTATGAAGCTAGGCTGCGGAATCTTGACAGACGAAGTAACAATCAATCTCAATATGCTTCATCTGTTAAGCGAAAGATAATATTTTTGGGCAATCTAAATAGCATTCGGTTGTCACAATAGAGAAGTCGAGAAGACTAAGGGATGCCAAAATCAGGATAAGAGACAACGAACCTAGACAATTTCGGGATAGCATGAGCCATAACACGATACCCGACTTTTGGTAGTAGAAGGGCAACAGCAGTTTGTTTCTTATTTTTCTAAGAAATCAAGGAATAAGCCAACAAACATCTGAAGCAGAAAATAGACTTCGATCATTAAAATCACTAGCACAATTAGCATCGACATAGGCCACCAGAAGTCCAAGGAAGAAGTGGAAGATAACAACAAGCCCTAAAAGATAGTACCATGAAGATAGAGAAGAATCTGAAACAAGTAGCCCAATATGTAGAGCAAAAACGAAGCAGCGGCTAACCACATGAATAACATAAGCAAGATCGGGACAAGTAATTTGTCGAGATAGACTAAGAAATCCATAAGCTCTAGATATAAAGTAGGATCATTTAGAGGGCACCATCAATAGTGTTAAGCTACATTAAGCTCAATGGGGTATCAAAAATCTTAGCGTTAGTAAGACCGATAGCGGTGAATAATTTCATTGGTATACTTGGCTTGAGGACAAAAGTAGCCATTAAGAGAAAGCAATCTTAATACCAGAAAATATCATGATAAGCCGGATCTTTCATTTGAAGGTCACGAAAAGATCTTTGCTTGACCTCGAAATAATAGAAGAGTCGAACTAGTGATGATCATATCATCCACATCTGATAATAGGCCTACAAAACCGGCGGAGGTGTGGAGGAGAAACAAAGTAGAGTCTTAGGCACAGAATGAAACCCTGGCTTCGTTAATAGTTGTTTGAAAGCAATCATACCAAACCGAGGAGATTGCTCCTAAAACCATACAAAGTATCTTGAAAGCTTGACAAACTTGTCCTAAAATAATGGTGAAGGCTAGGGTGAGGATGCATGTAAACCTCCTCGATTAGATGACCATTAAGAAAGCATTCTTAACATTCATTTTGATAAAGGGTCAATGATGAATAGTAGCGGATCAAAGAGATGTCGGACAATAGTCATCTTAACTTATTGACAAGGTCTCCTTATAATTAATACCATACTCTTGTGAGAAACCTTTGGCAACGAGCCGAGTTTTGTGGCGCTCGAGAGAACCATCGAGAATGAGTCTTGACTTTATAGACCCATTTGCAACCAATCAAATTCTTGCCCGGCCAAAAGGAAAAGGACTCTAAGTAGTAGTCTTCAACAAAATGATTACTCATCCATTATAACTTGAATCAATTAGGATCTTGATAGGCCTCCTTGTAGGTGGTTTCTAAAAAAGAGTGAATAGTAGACAAGGTACAATATGAAGGAGAAAATATGTTTTATAAAGCGAGATTTGACTACTGTTATGGATCACGGAGGGATACTTCGATTGGCAAGATCGAGTCGTCAAAAGCGGGAGGATCCAGCGGCGTGGGCAAAGACAATGGTGAAGGAAGAGCCTTGTGATGAGAATAGACTAACAACGGAGGAGGAGGCGAAGATGGAGCGGATGAGGAGGAGAAGGATGAGGAGAAGGAGCAGGACTTATGGGGACGGTGGAAAGGGACTCAAGAGAGGTGATAGAGGAACAAGCTAATGGGAAATAGTGGAGATGTACTCATTAAGAGAGACCTCAGAAGGAAATGGATCAATGTGAACCAAATCCTCTTTGAAAATCAGAGCAGTGATAGGAGGAAGTTGAAAGTAATATAGACATTCGAGAAAGGCAACATAGTGGGAGACATAAAGGTGACGAGAAATAGGGGTCATAACAGCAATAGTCTTTCTAGGTAAGACTGTAGCCCAAAAAGACACACAGAACAGATCGGACACTAAGTTTGGTCCTATCTTTATGGAGAGAGACAAAATAAGGAGACCTAAAAACACACAGGAGGGAGTAATTGGAAAGTTGGGAAAACAGAGCCTCATAATGAGAATGACCAACGATTAGGGGAGTAGGCATACGGTTTAGAAAAAAAGCAACAGTAAGAACTGTTTCACCCCAAAAAGGAGTCAGAACAAAGGTAGAAATAAAGAGCGACCTAGCTATCTCAAGGAGATGGCAGTGTTTATACTTAGCGTGACCATTTTGGATGGGTGTATCAATCTGAGGAAGTTTGGTGAATGGTACCCAAAAATTCCCCACCCAAGCAGGGCCGTAACAATTTAATTTTAGATCAATGTGTAATGATCATAGTGAAAGGTATGGTATATCGGGTGAAAGCAAGATTTATGAGTCATAAGATAAACCCAAGTATAGCTAGTGCAATCATTAACAAAGACACATAATATCTGAACCCTAGTAGTGAGGAGGAGGGTCCTGAACATCGGTATGCACAAGAGAAAAAGGAGAAAGCAGAAATAAAAGTACTTTTATTAAATGGTAAAATAGACATTTTAGCAAGTTTACAACCGACATTCATCAATTTGACTAGGAGAAACTTTACCCGACAATCTGACTAGGCTAAAAGGCGTAAGTGGTCCAGCAGACAAATGACCTGGGTGAGAATGCCATAAATAAAACTAACTTGATTGAGAATCTAACTAAAAGCGAGAAAAGTGCAAGCTGGAGAAGTGGATAGATGGAGATGCAAGCTTTCTACCACATAGAGATCTCAACTCTATGGCGGTCCCCAATCTACTTAAGTGGACACCGATCCTGCACACTTGATTAGAAGAAGAAAGAATAATATCAAAACCAAAAGTATCAAGTTGATTAATAAATAATAAACTAACGAGATAGCTAAGGGACATAAAACGAGGAAATAGTAACAGCAAACATAGCAGAGGGTAAGACAGACCTAATAGATAGAATAGACATACCAGACCCATTAGCAGTATGAATAGTGATACGAATGGGAAGGGGGAAATAGTTTTGAAGTAAGGAAATGTAGGGAGTCATATGATGAGAGGCATTAGAATAAAAAAGCGGACAAAAGAAGAGATGCTTGAAGAGGACCCGAGACAAACCTAAGCGAGAGAGGTAAGAGTGGAAGCGGATGGGCATTTGAAAGATGGACAAGATATCTTTGGTAGACAATCTGAGCACTCAAGGAAGCCAATCGAGATTAGGATTTGGAGTAGATGTAGTATAAGCGGCGAGGCGAGAAAGTACTTGGAGGCGGGACCTTGGGGATATCTGGTGACTAAGAGGCAGTAGAGGTGATGTCCTTCTTGGGATAGTTATTGCTTCGATGACCCCTCTGATGGCAAAAGGCACTCTCATCAGAAGTTAATGGCCCCTTCTTAGGCTTCATAGTGGCCTGAAGTTGATGAGGAGTTAGGGTTGATAATAGAGGAGGCTGAGCAAGAGCTAAGAAGATAGAGTCTGACTGGCCATCTTAAGACGGGTTTCCTCGAAGAGGAGCTCATAAACAATAGCATCCACAGAGGGAAGAGAAGACCGGTGAAAGTTGCCACCACGGATAGCCTGATATTGAAGGGAGAGAGCTGTTAAGAACTGCACTAAACGATCCTGCTCCCGAAACTCAACATAAGTGTCTAGTGCCTCGAGGTTAGATGATTCCATGAGTGCCAATTGATCCTAGGAACCTGTCATCTCAATATAAAAATCTTGAATAGTTTGATCTTGCTGACGAACACTCACTGGATAGCTGTTTTCAACTCATACCGCTTGGCGAAGTTGAACTGCTAATAAACACCCAGTAAATAATCCCATACCTCCTCAGGAGTATTGTATTTGGAAAACATCATTCCAATAAGGTCATCTCTGATTATGAAGCAGTCGAACTTGGGCATTATCACAATCTTGATTATCATAGGAAGTCGGATATTCTTCTTTTTCAAGTTGATGGACGAGAACAAAACCGAAACATAACCCATTTTTTGGACCAAGAAAAAATTGTTCAAGCATATTACCACGGTGAGTGTGCATTTGATGGCTTGGATTTTGGTGTCCGACATTGTAATAAAACAAAGATGATTGGTGAAGGATAATAACCGAAAATTGACGCAAGTAACCCGGATAATCCTGAAACAAGCGAAGGGCTAAAGTGTAAATGAAAGCAATATTTACTAGATTGACACGATTGAATCGGCAAAAGAAGAAGAGAATAGAACCGGTGCAAAGCCTTTGCGTGAGAGAGAAACCTTGATGGAGAGGAAGAGGAGCTTCGCGAACCACAGTGAGAGAGAGAAAGAAAGAACCCTCGCACACTCTGTCGAACTAGATGAAGCCGTCGCACGAACAATCCAACTAGAGGGAGAAGGTTTTGGGTTTTCTTGAAGCAAATGGAGTCGCGATTGGACTAGGCAAACAACTAAAACCGAGAGAAGATGAGTCAAAGCAGAGAAAGCGACCAGCGAATCCGTGAGAGAGAGAGAGAGCCGAATCAGAGAACAATGGTGAACTCTAGGGTTTTGAATCAGAGAACAAAGATGATGGCTCTGATACCATGTAAGATTTTTGAATTGTATATTCAATTATGTAGAATCTACAAAGGCTTCATCGGTTTATATAGTCCTAAACTAAACGCGGACCGTCCACGAGGCTTGTGTATCGATTAATAGACGCGTGTCGGAACCAGACCGCAGCGTCTGACCTGTTGACACATGCGACACTCTCTGCGTGTCCCCTTTTTGAATTTTTGATCGGACACGAAGTTGGACCGCGAGACACGATTGAACCGCGGTGGGTGGATCGAAGAAAGCCTAGAGCGTGGCGAGGAGAAGAGGCGAGGCGAGCGGATCGAGGGGAGAGAGAGAGAGAGAAACATGGTGCGATCTACCTTCGATCTGCTCGATCTGCCTTCGATCCCTGTCTCTCGCCTTCGATCTGCCTTTGATCTCTGCTCGCGATCGACCTCTTGCCTTCGATCTCGATCTGAACTCCTCGCCATCGTCTTCTCCTTCTTCTGCTTGTTCGTTGTCTTCGCCCTCTTCTTTTCTCTCTCTCTCTCTCTCTCTTCGATCTGTGTACCCTCCAATATAATTTGTTATATAATAATATAATTTGTTAACCAATAACTCAAATTTGTTATATAATAAATCTAATTAAATCATATATAATAAAAAAAATCTAATAAAATTTATAAAAAATAATAACAATATATATACATATATATATTTATATACTAATAATAAATAATATAAATAAATAAATGATATAACCCCTAACCTTTTTTTTGGTCTTAAATAATATAAATAAATACAAATAATATATTTATTTTTTAATTTTACATATAATAAATAAAATAAATAAATAAAATTAGTATATATTTTTTAATTTTACATATAATAAATAAAATAAATAAATAAATAAATATAAATAGTATATATTTTTTAATTTTACATATAATATATAAATAAAATTATATATATTAAGCGTGTCCCCAGTGTCGTGTCCCCATTTTTGAAAAATTACGTGTCACGTGTATGCATGATAAATGTCCGTGTCATGTCTAGTATCCGTGTCAGGTGCTACTTAGGTCCTAAACCTATGATTGAAAAATATAATCAATTGGAATATTTACACCACAATCTTTCCTAATTCTTAATAGACAACATATTCTCACATTGCTTGACTTACCTGTTGGTTTCTTTGATCTATCTCGACCTTGATCTTCAATTGTCTCTCTTGACCTTCAATCATCTCGGTTTCTTGTTCGATTCGCAACAACATTGCGGCGTTGTTAGTAGCTTTAGTTCTTCTAGATAGTCCTGCTTCAATTCGACAATCGTAGTTTGCAGCCCTTGTTTGCAGTGTCTTTGGATTTCTAGTGTTAGTTGACCTGACTTTGACTCCTCTCTCTCATCTATGTTTAAGCAATTTTCGTCATTCATGGCTGCCCATAAGGACATTTCTTCTTAGGCTTCTGGTATGACAACCACTTCACCAGGTTTGCATAGTTATTTTACCTCATGCATTCTCTCTACCACATGGATTCTTGACTCTGGTTGTTCTCACCATATGACCCATGCTATGATCGTTGTTGCTAATGGATCCCCTATGTTCGTTAGTTCAATTGGTTCTATCTCCTCTTCCCTTTTAACCATTCCTTATGTCTTTTATGTTTCTCAACTATCTCTAAGTCTCCTATCTATTAGTCAATTATCTGATTCGGGTTTTGATTGTCTTTTTTGCTCCTAGTTATGTTGTATAAGATCAGGTGTCCAAGAGGCAAATTGGGCGTGGGCGTAGAGTTGGTGAACTTTATGTCTTGGAGCACTTGCATCTCCCTCTGACATCTCCTTCAACTGCTATGTCCTCTTTTTGTTTAAATCACTAGTCCTCTCCTTTTTACCTTTGGCATTCTCGACTAGGGCATTTATCTAGTGATCGTTTGAAGCTTTTAGTGAAATCTGGTCATTTAAGCAGTATCTTTGTTAGTAACATTTCATAATGCAGTGGGTGTAGATTTGCAAATATGTTTGCTCTTAGGTATTCCTAAAAATAGTTTTATTTCTTCAACCCCTTTTCAATTGTACATACAAATTTGTGGGGACCTACCCCAATTGCTACAAAGATGATTCCTAGTATTATGTATCATTTGAAGATGACTATAGCGGTTTGCATGAGTTGATTTACTGACCCAAAAATCTGATTTTTCTAAGACTCACTATGATTTTCATACCACCATTCCGTTCTAATTTGGGGGTGAGTTCTTCCTTTTTGAGTTTACTAAGTTCTTAGCTACACATAGTACCATTCATCAATCCTCTTGTTTTGATACTCCTGGATAGAATAGTCAATCTAAAAGAAAACATCATCATCTGCTTGACACCGCTCGATCCCTTCTCTCTCATATTTTGCTATTTCTGTCTTTTGGGAGGAATCGTACTTATTGCTGCCTATCTTTTTAATCGCATGCCTACCCTCTTCTCTCAATTGCTTCCCGTATGGCGTCTCCTTTGTGAGATTCTTAATTATTCTCTTCTTCATGTATTGGGTTCTACGGTTTTGTTCTTCTTCCCAAGCAGGATCGTTCCAAGCCTAGCTCTTGCCGTGTCTTGTGTTTTTTTTCTTGGGATATGGTATTCAACAAAAAAGTTACCATTGTTAGGGTCATGTGACCAAAAAGCTCTACGTGTCTTGGCATGTCACCTTTCTAGAGAAATTACCTTTCACCTTTCCTTCGCATACTTCTCTCTAGTTTACAAGCATACATAAAACACCTCCGAACTTTCCTTTATCTAGCTCTCTGTTCCTCCCTTATCTTTTGGATCCGCTCCTTCTACATTTCGTTATCCAACTGGAATTTGTCATCCTCCGATAAGACTTGGTTTTCTCTTCCTCCTATCATTCTTTTCTTTCTTGTCTGCATACTTATTATGAGCTCAAGTCCTACAAAGCTTGTCATGATCGAATTAGCTTATTGCCATGAATGAGGAGTTAAGCGCTTTCGCTAAAACTTCGAGACTTGAGACTTTGTTCTATTGCTTGTTGGTAGAATCTTGTGAGTTGCAAATGGGTCTACAAGGTCAAGACTTTTGATGTTCTTTGGAGCGTTACAAAGCCTATTTAGTTGCTAAGGGTTTTCTCAAGAGTATGGGATAGATTACAAAGAGACTTTTCCCCGATTGCCAAGATGACCACAGTTCGTACTCTTATCTCTGTTGTTGTTGCCCTTGATGGCCTTTGTTTTAGTTAGATGTCAAGAATGCTTTTCTTAATGGACATCTTGCAGAGGAAGTGTATATGCGACCCCCACCTGGTCTTTCTTATCTTCCAAGTCTTGTTTGCCATCTTCGTTGTGCCCTCTATGGTCTCAAATGGTCTCTATAAGAATGGTATGACCAGTGTCTGTCTGTTGTTCTCCAAATTGGTTTTTGTCCTAGGCTACATGATGATCTTTTTGTTTTCATACTTTTGCTAGTCTTGTTTTCTTCTCCTATATGTGGATGATATGATCATCAATGGGTCCAACTCTAGTACTATTCAAGAAGTCAAACATTAGCTTTTTCAAGAATTTTGAGATGAAGGATTTGGCATCTCTTTGACATTTTCTTGGTATTGAGGTTGCCTCTTTTCCTATTGGGTATCTTCTTTCTCAAACTGAATATGCTAGTGATTGTGAGAATATTCTATATTCGCATGCCTATGTTTAGTCTTTTTCGTTTTAGGATTAGCACTTGGTGTTCTATATCTATTAGAATTATATTCAGTGTTGTATTAGTTTAGGATTAGGAATTAGTGTTCTATATAAGTGATGTATTCTTTGTTCAATTAATTCAATCTAATATACAGTTTCGTTTAGAAAACTTACATGGTATCGAGCTAGGTTCTAAACCCTAGGCGCTTTGCTTGTTGCCATCGTGGTTATTTGGTTGAAGGGTCATCGATCTTGACCCCTCCTTGGTTCTTCGGTTTAGTGATCGACCCTAAGTGGGGACATTACGGTTTATGCGGGTCATCACCATCGGCCTTAAGTGGTGACATTACGGTTTGTCAGGTCATCACCATTAGCCCTTTTTGGTTTGGTGGTTTATTACCATTGGGTCGCGACTTCTCTCTCTCTAGACTTCGTGAAGGTTGAAACCTAGCCCTCTCTGGTTCGTCTGGTTTGTCTCACAAGGCCCTTCTCTTCCTCGCGATCTCTGTTTGATTTGATTAGCGACTATCTACTCGGCTCTTTGGTTAGTCTGGTTAAATACGCCTCTCTCTTCTTGATCTCTATCTTATTAGATTCTCAACCGGTCTTTCTCTCTACGTGCTTCAACTTAGGCCTATTTATTTTCGGAGGTAGAGCGGAGGATTCATAGTGAGAGGATTAATAATGAGGATTGTTAGTGAGGGATTAAATAAAATTATGTTTGTTTTGATAATAGTTATTCTTTGTAGGAATTGTTAAATTATTTTTATATAAACTAATAAAACAAATAAAAAATACAAAAATTAAACATTAATGTTCAAAAAAAAAAAAAAAAAAATGCAATATGTAAAAAATACAAAAAAATTCTAGTCCCTCACTATTTTTCTAATACCACCTTCACCTCCTCTATCCCAATCCCCTTCCAACCTCCATCTTAATTCTCTCCTCTATCCTAATCCCTTCCTCAACTTTACAAACAAACACAACACTAAATGAGCCCCACCTCCATCCTAATCCCATCCCATCCTCTACACTTCAAAGCAAGCAGGGGCCTTAGGGTATTTCTATTTAAAACCCTATTTGAGATTATTGCACTAAAGCCCCATACTAGTGCATTTATTACAAACTTTATTTTATTACAATGTGGGATACTAAAATCTAAGCCATCAAATGTAAACTCATGGTGGCAATTATACTTATTGGGCTAGTGTCATGAAGAATTTTCTTCTTGGTAAAAAAAAGGAGCTATGTTTGATTACGTTCCTCGTCCATCGGACAGAAGCGAGCGTATCTACCTTCTGTGACACTAGGGATTGTGATAATGCCCGAGTTACGACTGATTTCATAATTACGTGGATAACCGTATTGGAATGATGTTTTCCAAATGCAATCTTGCCAAGGAAGTATGAGATTATTTACTAGATGTTTATCGGCGGTCCAACTTTGCCCAGCGGTATGAGTTGGAAACAACTATTCAAAGTGCTCGTCAATGGGATCAAACTATTCAAGACTTCTACATTGAGATGATGGGTCTCGGGATCGATTAGCTCTTATGGAACCACCTAGTTTTAAGATCTTTGGATGCTTATATTGAGTTTCAAGAAGCGGGGTTGTTTAGTGCGATTCTTAATGGTTCTCTCTTCTTAGTATGAGGCTATCCGGGTGGCATCCTTCACCGATCTCCTCTTCCCTCTGTGGATGCTATTGTTCGTGAGCTCCTCTCAGAAACACGTCTTAAGAAGGCTAGTCGACTCTACCTCATACATCTTCTTGGCTCATACCAAGCCTCCCTTATTATCAACCCCACCTCTTTCTCGACTTGCCTTTGTGAAACCCGAAAGGACCATTAGGGCGGATGAGTGTGCTTTTTGCCATCAGTGGGGTTATTAGAAGAACAACTGTCTCAAAAAGGGATGTTAGCCTGCTCCATCTTTCCAGACATAGTTCTGCAGTCCTACTTCGGGTACTTTCCGCCCTCTTGCAGCTTACACTGCATCTACTACGGCTCCCCATCCTGACTTGGCTTTCTTGAGTGCTCAGGTTGCATAACTTCAGCATATCCTCTCCACCTCTCAGCCATCCCCATCTGCCTCTGCTCTTACCTCTCTTGATTCAGGTTTGCTTGGGTCGTCTTCAAGATTGGGTGTCCAAGAAGAGATTGGGACCGGCCGTAGAGTTGGAAATCTCTATGTGGTCGAAAGCTTGTGTCTGCTTGTTTCTGGTTAGTCTCCTTATGAGACTCTGTTTTCTTAACTTCCTAATTACTCCCTCCTTCGTGTGTTTGGATTTGCTTGTTTTGTCCTTTTACTCCGTAAAGATAGGACCAAACTTAGTGCCGATACATCTTATGTGTCTTTTTGGGTTATAGTCTCACTCAAAAGGTTATCGCTAATATGACCACATTTCGTTGCCTTTATGTCTCCGCCATGTTGCCTTTCTCGAACATCTATCTTACTTTCGGCTTCCTCCTCTCACCCGGTTTCAAAAGATTTGATTCATATTGATCCATTTCATACGAGGTCCCATATGATGAGTACATCTCCATAGCTCCTCCGCACTTGTTCCATCTTCTCCTCTGCTTTACCTTTGGTTGCTTCTTCACCTTGACTTCTTCTCTTCCATTGTCGGTTTATTCTCGTCGTAAGGCTCCTCCTCCACTAATTGTCTCTGCCCTTGCTATTGATCCTCCTGCTTCTGATGACTTTGATCCTGCGGTACACCGATATCCTTCTCGAGCGCGTCGTCCTCTAAACAGGTTGGATTGGTCTAATACTTGTTTTTCTGCTTCCTATCGTACCTTTTTGTTTGCTATTCACTCTTTTGTAGAACCTTAGTCAGACAAGGAGGCCTGTCAGGATCCTCATTAGGTTCACGCCATGGAGGATGAGTTGTTTTCTCAATAGAAAACTAGTACTTGGGAGTTAGTTCTTTTGCCTGCTAGTAAGAATCTGGTTGGTTGCAAATAGGTCTACAAAGTCAAGACTCATTACGATTGTTTTCTTGGCCTTCTAAAGCTCGTCACAGTTTGCCAAAGGTTTCTCCGAGTATGGCATTGATTATGAGGCGTTTGCTCTGTTGCTAAGATGACTATTGTCCGTACTTTGATCTCTGTCATTTATTAGTTCTTGGCCTCTTTAGCGAGATGGATGTTAGAATGCTTTTCTTAATGGCCATCTCAGAGAAGATTTACATCGTCCTCCTGGTCTTCACCATTCTCTGGCGGGTTTGTCGTCTTCGGCGTGCTACGTATTGATGCAAGCGATCTCTTAGGTGCTTGATATGATCGCTTTCAATTTCTTATTCGAGCTTAGGTTTCATCATACCTTCGACTCTACTTTATTTTTGAGACATATCTCATTTGGTTTTGTTGCTCTTTTACTATATGTAGATGATATGATCATCATTGGCTCTGGCAGCTTCGCTATCTCTGAGGTCAGCGGTATTTCTTCGCACTTCGAAATGAAGAATTTGGGACCATTCGGTATTTTAAAATCTTGGTGGCTTCTTCTCCCCAAGGGTTACTTCATCCCGAGCTAAGTATGCCAATGGCGTTATCCATCATGCGGACTTCTTGACACTAAGCCCTCATTTGGAGCGAGGCTAATTAATGCTTTTTGGCTAATTGGCTAAAAGGTGGTAAAAACTTGGTATGTTTGGGATGATTTTTTGGGCTAATTACGAAAAAATGTAATGCAGAAAGTAGAAAGAATCTTTTTTTTTTTTGTATGGGTTTTTGTTGGCTTGGCAGGTAATTGAGCACGTAATTGACTAATTAAGCCACCCTAAGCTTTACGATACCCCATTGAGCTTAATGTGAAGCTCAACACTACTGATGGCGTTTCTTTGGATGATCCTACGTTATATCATGCGCTTGTGGGTTGCATAGTCTATTTGACAGTTAATCACCCTGATCTTGCCTATGTTGTCCATGTGATTAGTCAGTTTGTTTCTGCTCCTCGCTCTACACATTGGGCTGGTTTGCTTCAAATCCTTCGCTATCTTTGTAGTACTATCTTTTAGGGCTTGCTATTCTCTTTTACTTCTTCCTTAGATTTGGTGGCCTATCTTTGATCTTTGATTGAAATTTGGTGATGTTAATGATCGTAAATCTACTTGGTTTTGAATGTTTCTTGGCGATTCCTAATTTCTTGGAAAAGCAAGAAACAAAGCATTGTTACTGTTCTATTGCGAAGTTGAGTATCGTGCTATGGCTCATGTTGCTGCTGAAATTGTTTAGCTTCGTGGTCTCTTATCTAACTTGGGCATCCCTAAGTCTTCCCTGAGCTCTCTATTGTGACAACCGAAGTGCTATTTAAATTGCTCATAACACTGTCTTCCATGAATGGACAAAACATATTGAGATTGATTGTCATTTCGTCCGTCAGCATTTATAGTCTGGCTTTATATCGCTTTCTTTTGTCCCTTCGGCTCTGCAACTTGCTGACTTTTTCACCAAGACTCACACCACTGCTCGGTTTCGGTTTTTTCTTGACAAACTCTCCGTGTTTCCTGCTAAAACATCTTGAGTTTGAGCGGGAGTGTGAGAATATGCCTATATTCGCATGCCTATATTTAGTCTTTTTCCTTTTAGGATTAGGACTTGGTGTTCTATATCTATTAGAATCATATTCTGTGTTGTATTAGTTTAGGATTAAGAATTAGTGTTCTATATAAGTGGTGTATTCTTTGTTCAATTAATTCAATCTAATATACAGTTTCGTTTAGAAAACTTACAATGATATCCTCTCATATCAATCTTACTGATGCCAAGATAGTGGATACTCCTATTTAATTGCATGCTAAGTTTTCTACTTCTGATGAGGTTCTTCTTAAGAATCTTACTATATATTGTGAGTTGGTTGGTTGTCTCGTTTACCTTACTGTGACTCGCCCGGATCTTTCTTATACTGTACACATTCTTAGCCAATTTGTCTCTGCTCGTCATTCCATCCATTGGGTTGCCTTGTTCGTGCTCTTCACTACATTGAGTACCTTGTTGCAATGCTTATTATTGCCTTCATCTTTGAATTTGACTCTTTGTGCCTATGTTGATACTGATTGGGCTAGTAATATCTTTGATCACAAGTCTACCTCTAGTTTCTGTGTTTTTCTTGTAGATTTTCTTATCTCTTGGAAAGTAAGAAACAATCTGTGGTTGTTTGCTCCACCGTTGAAGCTAAATATTATGCCATGGCTCATGCTACTTCTAAAGTGGCTTGGCTTCGATGGCTTCTTTTTGATATGGGAGTTTCTCTATCTTTCTTAACTCCATTTTACTATGACAATCAAAGTGCTATTCAGATTGCCCATAACTTCGGCTTTTCATAAGAGTCTGAAACACATTGAGATAGATTGTCATTTTGTTCAGCATCATCTTTAATTTGGCACTCTTACTCTCCCTTTTGTTCCTCCTCTCTCTAGCTGGCCGATTCTTTACGAAGACTCACACTACTGCCCACTTTCGTTTTCTGTGTTCTAACATGAAATGCAATAGTAACAATGATATGGATTTAGTTAATTTAATTGAGCATAAAGCCATTGATAGTAAAGCTATAATATATTTGAGTAGAGAATGAAGAATAGCAAACAAACAATAATGGAAAGATATAGAGGGCCTAATTACCCTCCACCACAACCTCAAAGACAAATATATAGACAAAAAGAATATATACAGCTGAAGCCTATTCCAAGATGCCTCATAAATATATACAGGTGGGAAGATAATGAGGCGGTGTAACAGACCCATTAGTTAACTGTTATCTAACTATATTTAATATACTATCTATCTCTCTACATTGATAGAGTGGACGGCAAAAAGGGATGCATGTAGCTGACCCAACCTAAGTGACACACAAGGCTTGGTTTGGTTTCTTTTTGTATCTTGTTTTGTTTTCATTTATCTTGAGACCATTATTGAGTAGCAATAAAACCCATGTGCAGTTTAAACTAATGAATTGCTCCTAATATTACAATATCTCAATTAACAGCTATGCATGCAAAATGCTTTGGTGGCGATTGGAGATAGAGAACAAATATTGGTTCTCAAGTTTCTGCCTCTAAAGTAAACTAAGCATTGGTTTCTTCACTGGACCACAAGCAACTTAAATTATCGCTAAGCTGGCCTTGAATTACTATGCAAGGACTAAGGTATGCCTTATATCCTAGAACCTAAATGGGTAGGTGCCCAAGTTGTTTCGCAAGTCCTTTTCCTATAGCATGTGATCTAAAATTCATAGTTGGGATCTGACCCCATTTGTTGCAAACTATAGAACCAAATGGTCCTCAAATGGTAATCAGAAGGAATTTGCATGATCTACTGATTTTCAGTCCTTTGATCTTTAGAGTTCAATAACCACACATTCTAACATGATAAACCAAGTAGGCTAGAGTGACCTAATTATCCTAAATGTTATGAGATTGGCTATCCTTTGTATCTGATCATTCAGTTCCATAATCACCATACAAAAGATACAAATATAACAAATGATTACTGAATCAGAGATAGTCTAAATTCTAGTGTCAGTTGGACACAGGTCTTCAGTACAAGTTTCAATCTTCACACACTATCATTTTAATATTTTTGTTTATTATTACTATTTTTTATTGATTTCAACAAGACACCTTAAGCACATGAATGTTTTAATTATGTTCTAAAATTTAATTCCTTTCCCCCCCTTGCCTGATATGGTGACCTGAACAATGAAATATGCAGTCCCAACATTCACATATGTGTTAACTTATGCATTAGGTCATAGGGAACTTTGTTGCATGTATAGTGAAGGTGTAAATAATACACTGTGAAAGTAAAAAAATGAAATCTTTAACTTGGAAAAAGGGAAAAAAAAGTAAAAAGAAAAAGAATACACTTTTTTATATGTGATTTAAACATGTAGAGCACACAATTCTTATCCATATGAATATTTGTCAAATGATTACTTGTTGAATAAAAATTCAGTTATTGATTTCACACAGTTTAATTAAATCCACACATTCATATTAAATTATAAATGCGGTCTGAAAAGTTTAAGACTGATATAAAAACAAAATACTCTTTGATGGGTTATTTAGGAAGTATGTTTGTAGTACAAAAATTCTTATATTTATGCTACGCAGTTGGATAATTTGTTTCGTGATAAATAGTTATATTTTAATATGCTACACCTACCAAGTAAGTTATGAGACGTGAGCTTGTAACTTCAAACCAGGGTTATAATAATAATATTTGAACCAATAGCATCAAGTCAACCTGAATAGGGGATGCAGTTCCAGGTCTTGTTGTAAACATTAATTGCCAGCGACCTTCAATCAAACTAGAGCTTGTCTGCAAAAGTCAGAAATACAAAATCAGTCAAGACTCCATTGGAATAAAATACTGAAGACAAGCTCTGAAATTCATATTTTGTTATCCCAGTCCAAATAGAAATTCATATTTTGTTTTTCCAGTCAAAATAAAATACTGAAGACAAGCTCCAAGTCTTTCCAGTTTTTTATTCCAATGGAGTCTTCAATATTTCAATCATTAATTGTTTGACTGGAATAGAAATTCATTAGTAAGCCCTGAGAAATGCCAGTTGAACCCTACTCAGTGTGCATTGCTTCATTGCTATCAAGAATTTAATACAATGTCCCTGATAAATATTCATACCCATGAAAAAGTACTTAGAAATTGTAATAATCAATTTATTCCATATTTCAGCCAAATATTAATATTAAACCAGACAGGAAAAAATAAATAAATAAAAAAAGAAGAAGAAGAGTAAGGAAAAGAAAAATCTATATTTACAAAGATAATCACAAACCGGATCAGGTACACCCTCTAAACCTTCTAAAACTTGCACCGCACGTTCAACCTCCTGTTCAATTTCTCATAATGATTAGCAATTTTCAAATGTTTGCATCAAGCCAATTGTTTTCAAAACAAAATGTAGAGAGAAAAAAAAGAAAGAAAGAACATGGCAATGGAAGTAAAACAATTGAATAGCATGTTATATGCTATTTCACTTATGATTCCGTAGAATCTAAAGATGATTTGGTATTTGTCATGCTATTCGAACTGTTTTCTTCTACATTTAAATCTTCGATTAATAGTAGGTATAAAATGACCTTAATAGCCCTCTATTATATGTTCTTTTTCTCTCTCTTATCTTTTGCTATTCAAATTATTTAATTTAACACCATATTAATTTACTAAATCACATATTAACCCAAATATCATAATTTTGTAACTTGATTTCTAATTTTAAAACACAAATACGTCAGTTTCTAATTTCACTGCATCTATATAGACATATAATATATATTTACATATCAAATATATGTATAATGTTTGTATATATGGTGGTGGAAAGCATTTGGGACCTCGACGGAATATAGAATCTCAAGATTTGAATAGAGAGCAACTGAATCTGAATTTGAAAACTAGCTGAATGTGAATCTCAGGATTTGAGAGTTAGAATAGAACTCAATTGATCAGAGCTTTGAATCAATAGATCAGAATTCAACTTGACCAATTCTGACAGAGAAAACAGAGTTTAAATAGCTTGGATTGGTTCTCTGAATCAATAACCAGATTTCTTGTACTTTATTTAGTAGTCATCTTCTATTGTTGCCTTCCTCAATAGAGCAATTAATGTGTAGTGTTTGCGTTGAGGGAAAAAATTATGAAGAAAGGATGTGAGAAATTTTTAGTTCTAGCTAGAATTTCTCTTTCATGAACAACATTTCATAAATAAATAAATATCAAACTATATCAAAAGTAGAAGCGAGAACACTAGAGAAAATGGTTTTGCTTTCATTTACCTTTCTTTATCCTTTTCCCTTACCAATTCCAAGTTCCCAACAAAGCCTTAGGCTCCATTCTATTAATGGATTGGGTGATGCAAAGAACAAGAAAATAGAAAGGAAACACTTTTCATTGTATTTTTACCATCAACAACAAAGCCTTAGGCTCCATTCTATTAATGGATTGGGTGATGCAAGAACAAGAAAATAGAAAGGAAACACTTTTCATTGTATTTTTACCATCAACAACAGTGTGGAAAAGAAAAATTAATGAGAGGCCACTAAAACTTTGAATTCTAGATGTCATTTCCTTTTCTCTTGTTCTAAGGGAGGCGAATGGGGTGTTATGGGAAAAAGCGAGAAGTTGCAAGCGGGTGGCGGGGGGAGAGGGGTGGTGCCTTGTTGGCCAGATGGCATGCGGAAGCTGGAGGAGGAAGCGGCCAGCAGCCTGCGGGGCATTGAGAAAAGATTATTGGGGTAGGCTAAATAAGGGGCCAACCTAACAAGGATCAAAGATGGGTTTCGTGTTCATGTTTGAGACGATGGGGACACACATGTGCTGTGATTGGACAGGCCTGAAGACACTAAAGTAGGTTTTTCCTTGGAAAGATGATCTGGCGTGAAAGTAAAACATATGAAAATAAAGAGGGGAAAAGTAAAAAATAAATAAATAAATAAAATACACCAACATATGTATCAATGTCTTTCATATCTTTGTTTTGTAAATTTATATTCATATACATAATAAATAAAAGGGTAAATTGGAAATGAAATTGGGCGCTAGTTGTTAGGGAGCAGATTTTTTTGGGGCAAAGGAAAAGCTGAAAGCAGCATAAGGAGGGTGATATAAATTCCAGATTCTTTCATAGAGTTGCATCGGAGAAAAGGAAAAAGAAATTCATTAAGAATTTGGAGGTTGGGCAAGGGTTGGTAATGAAGAAGGAAGATCAAATTATTGATGAGATTTTCAATTTTTATTCAAACCTTTACTTTGATAGAGGAGTGGATCGACCAAGGATTGAAGGCATTGAATGGAAGCGGTGGATATCTCTTAAGGAAAGATGGCTTGGGAGACCTTTTGATGAGAGTGAGGTTTAACAGGCTGTGTTTGAATCTTGAAAGAGGTAAGGCTCTAGGCGGATGGGATTTCAGTGGCTGTTTTCCAAGATTGTTAGGACATAGTTAAAAAGGATTTAATGAGAGTTTTTGGTAAATTTTTTGAGAACGGGGAGGTTAATCTATGCACTAATGCAACATTCATTTGTCTCGTTCATCTAGAGGACTAAGGCAAGGTGACCCATTGCCTCATTTTCTTTTCATTTTGGTAGTGGATGTATTAGGGAGGTTATTTGATAGAGCTAAGGAAAAGGGCGTTGTCAAGGGGTTTGTGGTGGGGAGGGATGAGATTTGTGTTAGTCACTTACAGTTTGCGGATGACACTAACTATTTCTCATTAAAGGAAGATAGCAAAAGTTGGCAATGTGCTAGCACTAGTGAGAATCTTTGAAATTGTGTCCGGTCTCAAAGTCAATATTGGCAAGAATAGTGTTGTAGGCATTAATTTGGAGCATAGTTATCTGCAAAGGATGGTGGTCATGTCAGTTTGTCCCATTGAGAAATTTCCTTTTAGATATTTGGGGCTTCCGTTGGGGGGATATCCTAGGTCGGAGGTTTTTTGGAACCCTATCCTTGATAAGATTGGAGGGATGGAATATAGCCTTGTTATCTAGAGGGGGAGATACACTTTTGTGCAGTCCGTGTTAAGTTGTATTCCTATATACTTCTTGTTCTTGTTCAAGATTATAATTGCAAAAAAGATTGAGAAGTTAATGAGGGACTTCCTTTGGGAGTGAAGCGATGAGGGGAAAATGGATCACTTAGTTAAGTGGGAGGTCGTTTCTCTTCCTAGGAATAAGCGGGTCATGCTATTGGGAATATTGTTGCAAGGAACATAGCTCTCTTGAGCAAGTGGTCATGGAGACTTCTGTTGAAATTAGTCGTTATGGTAATCCATCATTAAGAGCAAGTATGGAGTTCATGATACTAGTAGAGATTCTATAAGTGGTTAGTAGAGCCACTTCTTGTCACCTTGGAAGTCCATTTCGCAATTGCTTCGAGTAGTGTATAGTTTCCTGTCACTGAAAGTGGGTAATGGTGTAAACATTTGGTTTTGGGAAGGTGTTTGGGTGGGGGATTCCTCTTTTGAAACAAATTTCCCACTTCTTTATAGATTGGTTCATTCTCAGAATGTGTCTATTGCGTCGATGTCAACTCATAATGTGGCACCACTCTTATGCAACTTCGATTTCCCTTGGAATTTAAGGCATTACAGCGAGCCTCTTGAGTTGGCATCTTTGTTGTTATTGATTGGTGGGGTTTCTTTGTCTCCCTCGTCACTAGACGAGGGTTTGGAATATCACTTCTTCAGGGTTTTTTTTTTTTAAAATGTAAATCTATGTTTGATAAAATCATTGATGATTCTTCTATTCCTTTGTTTCACTTCATAATAAAATATGGAAAGCAGTTGTCTCTCGTAAAGTGAAGTTTTTTACGTGGTCCTTAGCTCAAGGAAGTGTCATGACCAATGATCTCTTCCAAAGGAGAAGGCCTAATCTCATCCTTTGTCCTCAGTGGTGCATAATGTGTAAGAAGAATGTAAAATCGGCGGATCATTTATTTCTTTATTGTCTAGTTGCACTATTCTTATGGAAGGCATCTGTTTGGACTGTGTGATGTACAGTGGGCAGCTCTGAGAGTGTGTACAAATATGCTTCTTCTTAATTTTTGCGGGGTTTGGCGGCAATAGGAAAGCCAAGACATTGTGGTCTTGCATTGTTTTTGCTATTTTTGGACCATTTAGTTGGAAAGAAATGCAAGAGTTTTTTATGACAAGGAGTCAGATGTGGAATCTTAGGTGGGATAAGGCGAGTTACTTGGCTTTGTTTTGGGCTTTTGTGTCTCCTCTATTTAAGGAGTTCTATTTTTTATTTTTATTTTTTATTTCTAGGAATTGGACTGTTGTTTGCTATTCTTAGTTTTGGAATGTTTTCGAGGTTGCCTTTGTCGATTTTTGTTTAGTTTTCTTTTTCATTGTATGAGGACTCCTTGTCCTCTCTTTGTTTCATGCATGTTTCTTAATAAAACTTTCTTTGTTGTTGCTCAAAAAATAAAGAATAAATTACACTAACCTCCCATGAGGTTTTTGAAATGACTTGATCTCTCTTATCGGTGTTGTTGGGCTTCTTGAGGTAACATAAAGTTGTCTTTTACAATTTTTCCTTCTATGTTTCTTAGATTTCCATTACAAGACCAAGTCCACTCACTCTAACATAGAAACAAACCACATCCAATCTCATCTCCTTCAATATCTTAGATTCCTAACATTATCCTAAATACATACTATACACTATCTGAATGGATGATGGTTAAAGGCAATAGATGGTAGATGGGTTGGTGGCTTGAGCGAGAGGAACCCTTTGGAGGTAGTCGGGGACTATGGTAGTGGGGGTATGCCATTGTGAGAATGAGAGAGCGGTTTCCATGAGGGTGGGACTATGGTGGAGGGATGATGGTTAGAGGTGGTGGATGGTGGATGGACTAGTGGCTTGAAGTGGTAGAAGGCCCAAGGTTGGTGGTTTTAGGTGGAGAGGTACCATTGAAGGTGGTCGTGGTCGTGGTCTATGGTGGTGGGGTTTGCAATTAAAAGGAGAAAAACAGTGGCCATGTGCGATTCTTGTGGGTGGCGTTAGAGGGTGTGTGATGCCTTGTTGGTAGCGATGTAAGGCACACTAATGGTAAGCTGTTTCCTAGTTTAACTTCATTGATAGTAATAATGAGAGCACTATAATTCTTGTATGGAATGTGAGTGTGACTATATCTTCCATGTATGTACTTGTTGCTTTTGTACATTGTGCCAAAGTTGTCTCCTGTTTCTTAGGGTAATTGATTTTCCTTTTTCTATAATGTGCAAGCTTATGGGGTTATTAAGTTTTTCGTTAATTCATGATCATATTCTCGATTCTGATTCGGGGCTGGTAAACATGGATTTTGCTTATATCACGAGCTATTATGTACTCCTTTTTCCCTGTCCTCTTTCGGTCTCTCTCTCTCTCTCTCTCACACACACACACACACACACAAAATCTCGATTTGCATTGTGGGGTTTGTGGTGGTGATAGTGGTTATGGGGATGGGGCTAGAAATGGTCATGGTCAATTGTGGGGGGTGGGGCTTGTAGTGGTCTTAATTGTGATGGTAAGTAGATGTGGTGGGGCTTGTAGTAGGCAGTGTTGTGACAATGAGAAGGCTGCGGGGAGCTGATTGAGGCCGAAATGTGTTTCGTTGAGACCTTTCATTGAGATTTCTTAACTTTCTTTTGAACATAACTTGGTACATGTTATGAGTATTTGATCTTAATTAGGGTGGACATGCCTAAGGTGAAAAATGAGTCGAAAAGTGGAGGTTTTGTCAAGAAACACTCATCGTCTTGGTGATGTGTCTTGTGACATTTTAAACTTGTTTTTGAAAATTGCAAAATATAAAAGAAAGCAGAAAATGTTGAAGTAGGGATCGAAAACTTTTGGAAAAACAGGAGAGGCTAGGGTTTGGACTTCAAGGTTGAAGGTCCACTCATAGAGGTTTCACCATCCACTTCCTCTTCTCAGTCCTCATTGAGTGGCTACGCTCTTATTTCTAGGGTTTTGATGAAACTCTAGCCAAGTAAATAGGGTGTATTCTTAGGTTTTGATTGTTGTAATGGTTTGAACAAATTGTATGAATGTTTTAGAAGTTGTTATTACATTTCTACTATTCTCTTTAAGTGTTCCTCTATCTGTAATTGTTGAATGCTTTTCATACAACTGTTTTATTTGTGTTTGTATTCACAGTATAAGACGAGTCATGTTGCTACCTTAGTTTAGAGCGAGCAACTTGTATTAGTTGAGATGATTCGTGCATATATGTTGAATGTGACAATCCTCTTGATCGATATTTCAAGCTTGTATTTGTGAAATATTGGGTAGTTCAAATCATATCGCAATCAATTCCCGTTTTTAAACCCTATTTATGTAACTAGTGGTAACCCTAGTATTTTCCCCAATTAATTTCTCAACTCTAGTATTTATTTTTAAATTGAATTTATATTTTCATTTCAATTCGGGATTCAAGATTCATCAACTATTTTCATCAAATTAATTTAGGAATCTTGCAAATAAAATTGGTTTAATTCAACTTTAAATCCTGTGGATCGATATCTAAACTTATCTCTATTCTAATTTCTAAGGAATTGGAACTTAGTTTAGTCTTTATTTTTGGTGTGCTAGACGACCTATCAAATTTTGGCACTGTTGCCGGAAACTTCTGGCAAAATTAATTAGTTTAAATTTGATTCTTAATTCAATTTTAATTTAGGATTTTACTTTAATTGTCAATCCTCTTGTGTTGCGAGTCGTGCAGAACTCGTTGGTGTGCTAAACGACCATCAAGAGCCTGTTTGAGTTGCGGTGGGTGGGGAGAGAGAGAATGGAGATTTATTTATTTATTTGCATTTTGTATTTTTCTCCTTTATTATTATTATTATTTTAATATAACTAAGACTTTTTATGTCTTTAAAACAAGATATGAATGGCATTTATGTCATTACACAATTTATAAGGGAAAATTTGAAAGTGCACAATTTTGTTGGTGATGTCAAGAATTTTCGTTTTTCTAATTGACAGTAATTAATAGAAAGGGGTATAAGTAATCAAAAACTAAACCTCAGGGAAGACTTTTGTCATTTTACAAATTTTAGGAGAGGTATCTGTAATTTGTCATAAAGCTCAGAGAATATCAATATAATTTACCCTAAGGAATATTGTTATATAAAAATGCCTAAACTAGAAAACAGAATTAAGGCTGTATTGCTTAGTTATTTTTCTCAACTAGAACCTTAACCTAGAAAATACAAGGAAAAAGCAAAGAAAAAGGATTAGAAGTAGTGTCTATGGGCTGTTACAGGGAGTCCATTAAAAGGGACTCGAACAGACACCAGACAACGAAGGGCACATCCCTTCTTTATAGACACAACCAGTGGCAGAGACAGGAATTTAATGTAGGGGGTACCTTTGATTTTCTTTTGAAATATTTCTCCAACTTTGATTTTCCAACTTTGATTTTCTTTTGAAATATTTCTCCATGACTATTTTAAAAAATAAAAATTCGTAATCAAAATTACAAATCCCCACAAATCAAAATCTCCAATTTTAATACAAATCAAAAAAATTTAAATTTAGCACAAATCACAACAAATAAAATTTCTAATATACTAATATTATAACAAATGAAAGTCTCTAATTTAAATAACAAATACTACAAATTAATATTTTAAATTGTAGCACAAATCAAATCCCTAATTTCAGCACAAACAACAACAAATCAAAATCCCTACTTTTAATATAAATCACCACCAATTAAGATTCATAATTTTAGCATATCAAAATCTTTTATTTTAACATAAATAATAACAAATAAATTTTTTTTACAAATCAAAACTTAACAAACTATAAATTGATACTCATAATTTTTATTTAAAAATAAAAAATCATAAATAAAATTACTTGTAAATAATGAAGAGAAGATACTAAAGTTGTAGTGTGATTTCAAATCTGTGTTGTGTGATTTTAATCTGATGAATCATAAGTTGGTATATTATAAAGTAATAAAGAGAGATAAAGAAAAAAAAAAAAAACAAGAAAACAGAAAAACGAAAAAAACCTTGCTGCCGCCGTTTTCCATGAATCCAAAAAAAAGAAAAAAAAGAAAAGTAATTAGGTTAGATTTGTGTCAGTGTGTTTGGGAGTGTATATTAGTATTACGCACAAAAAAAGTGTTTCGATCAAAGTGGGCTGCGTATATAGGCAAAAAAAAATTCAAAAGTTAGGGGGGGCACGTGACGCCCCCGGCCCCCACATCCCTCCGCCCCTGGACACAACCAGAAATTCAAATATTTGAACTAGCCCAACATCCATAAACTGCCAAAACGGTTAGGACCCCAAATCTTTGGAACTGTTAAGATTACAAGTCTGAAACCACTGTCTTTAACTCTTTGATTTCTCTCTCTCTCTCTCTCTCTCTCTCTATATATATATATATTAAAAGAACTAGAAACTACATCTCATGGATATCCTTAAAGGAGGACCTCTAATGGAAGCTTCAAGAAAAAAGGAAAGTTCTTCCTTTATTTATAGGAGATGAGAGCATAATCATTTGCTTAAGATTTCAACGTGGGAACGAAGCTAAAATTTCAAGGAGGGAAAACGAAAAATTGAATTCTCTCCAAAGTGAAAGTATAGATATTCTTCTAGATTCCAATATGAGAACCAAGAAATGACGATAAATAAAAAACATGAAGATTATTATTGTTATTAATAGTAAATAATATATAACAACTATATATATTTCTTTGTCCTATTCTCATTGTGCCTGTATCCTAATCTCTTTTAAAATCGTTGCGTACCATATCCATATTGTGTCTAAGTTTGTTTCCGCGTTCCTACTTCTTAGGTGTAGTTTTAAGACTCTCCCATTAACAAGCTAACGCCAAAAATTCTAATCTTGCCAATGTGTTATCACGGTACACTGTAAAACTTACTGAATTTAGAAAAGAAAATAATAAATAAATAAAAGAGTAAATTACAAATACAGTCCTTGAGGTTTTCTTAAAATACAGATTTGCCCTCTGGTTCTAGAAATTACAAATACCCATTGTCAGAATTTGTCATTTAAAAAAAAAAAAAATCCTAACTATCCTCCTATACAACAATCAAAGTATCAAAGCTATTAATTTGAATATATTGTTCACATCATTTAAAACTATTAATTGACTCAATAGTTAATTAATGAAAGCAGTTATTTGTTATGTGACTAGAAATTTTAAAGGACATAATGTAATTTTCAAAATCATAGGAGGCAATTAATATTTTAAACAAATCTCAAGAGTTGCATTTGTAATTTACCTAAAATGGAACTGTAGGACGTCCAAAATGAACAATGTAAATAATATCACTTAGAGTGGCAAAGCTATGCAAATAGTAGATAATCGAGAAATTTGGAGAGCGAGTAGCTAGATGAGAGTAGAGCAAGCGGTGTAGGAATGAAGGAATATGGCAATAGAAATGAGCAACATCTCTCCAAATCTATTTCAGTTATTCTTGGATCCACCTCAGCGACTCCCTTACTCTTAGCCACCAAACCACAAGATCCCCAATTTCCTTGTTTTGGGTCACAACAAAGGCTTAGCTCAATCGAGTTGTGCCTCATACTAAGCCTCAAGGGCTCCCTTGGTCCTACCATTGCAACTAATACAGGTCCATAGCCTGGGTAAATGGAAAAGAAGTCCCTTACGTTCAAGCTTCTCTTCATCCATCTTCATAGGAGTCATGATCCTGACTTGCCGCGGTATACTGGTACCTTTCGGGCCTGTTGTCGGCTTCAAGCATTGATCTCTATTTCCATAGAGAAGGGTCTACCACTAAGGCAGCAGTCACGTTACAGAGCCTTGCCTCATATAGTAGTGGCTGTGGCTGCATTCACCCCTGATAGTCTTCTCTTAGGGGGAAAGTCATAGGTACTTGTGCCTTGGAGGAGGCGATGGCGATGCAATGGTCGTCTTGCGGGGGGCGGTGCCTTAGTAAGTCACCTCAGGTACTAGGGCCACAGTAGGTCCTACCTCGGGTAATTACCGTGGGTACTTGTACCGTAGGTGGCCTTTTTAGATCCAATAAGTTGGACCCCATTCGGTCCATTGTTGACCCGTTTTTCTTAGGGTTTTGCCCATACTCCTTTTATCATAATCATTCCCTAAATAAAGGCAACTTTAGTGGTTAAGTCAACATTAGGATTTCTGACCCTCTACAGGAACTGTGGACATTGAATGGACAATCTTGTAGCACTCATGAATTGGAATTTTAAAAAATAAATATTAGATGAGATGGTTAAAAAAATATTGTCTTAATACCAAACATAAACTCCCACTATATATATATTTAGTGATACTGATGGTTTACCCCTTTAAATTTTGAAGTTTTAAAAGAAATTTTACAAATAAATAAAAGCACATCAATTTATGTACTAAACTATACAAGAATATTAGCATTTTTTCAAATTACACGTATCACTTGAAGAATATTACTATGTGTTAATCTTAAGACTAGATTAACTAAAAACGAATATATATTAATAATTTAATAACTTCATTACTATGTGTTATTTAAAACCAACTATGTCACGAGGAAAGTAAATTCATTACTATCAATAATTTAAAATAAAATTTAATAAAAAAAAATTATAATAATATTAAAAGATGAAGAAAACTTTCAGTTTATAGGAAAATGTTTGAGTGTGGAGGACTCCCTGACCAGTGACGTATTGATCATTGATGTGTTGGAATTTTTTTTTTAAATTATTTTTGACAATAACATAAATAGTTCAGATCATTTTACGAATTGTGAGTTTGTGTTTTGTGGGTCTCTATCATTATTATCATTACTGCAGTTTATATTGTCAAAAACCACATTGAGCTGGTGAAGATTCATTTGTTTAATTTTTCCTCTGTTTAACAGAGGGAGCACCTTTTGAATGCATTGATTTCAGTTAACCATACACTACTAGTTGTCCATATAATAATACAGTAATAATCTTTAAAAAAAAAATAGAGAGAGAGAATAGGATGGTACTTGGAGTTGTTGGGGAGAAGCAGAGCGGCCTCGGCCCTGAATGCCGATGAGGGCAACAATAAGTGAATTTTCACGGTCGTTGAAGGTAACCACCTCATCTTCTTCTTCTTCTTCTTCTTCAACTTGCCTTTGTTCGTCTACCAGAGAACACAAACAAACAGGGAATAAAGGCAGACGAACAAGGGCAACTCTTCCATTTCCACTTGGAGTTGGAGTTGAGGGCTCAAAAGCTTTGTGAAATTGCAGACCAGCTCTGGGTTTTAGTTTTAACGGTGATATCGTTGGCAATGGCGTCAATCCAAACCCTAGATTTCCGACTTGGATCGTCGCCATTCACTCCGGCTTCACTGCCTTTCCCTGTTCTGTTTGCTTGTTTGTTTGCGTTGGTAATTCAACTAGATACACTCCCATTCCCGTGGATGTCATCTGCCACGTGGCTCATTCTTATTCAAACACGTCGCACGTCAGTGCAGGGAATCTTCTTGATATGTTATCACTTGCACAAAATTATCCCTATTGGTCTCAGCATAATTCAAAATCGGTTCCGTTGAGTAATCGGGATATCCATCTTATAATAATAAAATATAAATAAATAAATAAATTACAAACACATTTATTTAAATTATAAATTATTTTTTAATTCTAAAATTTATATTATGCCTCTTAAAATTTCTAATTTCATAATAAATAAGACATTTTATTAATAAATTATCAAATTAATTAACATTTTTTAATAATGTTAAAATTTTATTTCAGATAATTTTATTATTGTATAGGTAAACAGTTAGAAATTTCACTTTTTTAATTAATTCTATTAAATAAAAAAATTCTGACAGAAATGTATTTGTATTTTCCAAACTACATGGGGTAATTCATATTTTAAGCAAACTTCAGAGGTGTATATTAAAAATTTCAAAACCAAAATTAAATCATTACGTAAATTCGATAAACTACACTTTACCCTTTTATATATGGTCATCTTTTCATTTTAAACATTTATGTTTCAAGATTTTTTAATTTACTTTTAAAATTAATTTTTATTTAAAATTATTTAAAAAAATGCCACAATAATTATCATATAACATTAAAAAAAAAATGTTATTGTATTGTGATTTGAATTTATGTCATTGATATGAGTTATATATATTTAAAAAATTTATATTACGTGATTCTTTTTAATTTTTAATAGAAATTAATTTTAAGAAAAAACTAAAAAAAGCTTCAAATATAAAGGGCTAAAGTGGTAAAAAAATAAATTTTAAGCATTAAAGTGAAAAAAAAAAATAGCCAAACATAAAAAGGAAAAATGTAATTTTTTTTAATCAAATTTTAAAACATATCAAACTATTACAATATTGAAAGATTTTATTTGAAGCAATGAATTTTAAAATTTTCTTATTATTCATAACATAATCACAAAATTTAAAATTTTTTAGATGATTGTTTAGAATTGTTCTGCTACTATATAAGAACACTTTTATAAAGTAAAGAGTTATAATTTACGTATATAGAAATAAAATTGTATGTAATAAATTATAAACTGTTCTGTTTAATCTCAAACCATATCCATAAATAGAAAACCATAAACCAAATCATTGTTGGGGATAAATGCCTCTTAAAAAGGACTGATACCCATTAAATTATAAATTAATGTGTCAATAAAAGCATACCTAATAATAAATGGATTTAGGCTTACTGTTGTGTTTAATGCATATCGGTGACTGTTGTAAGACTCGTTTCAAATTTTATTTAGATGATTTAAACTGTTTAAATTTTAGAGAATATCGAGAAGAATATACTTATAAAAAATCAAATTAATTAGATATTGACAACCCCTTCATCAAATCACATTTGTATTCAATTTGATACATACATATTTATTTATTTTTATATACATATGTGTTTTGATGAAAAGGTTATCGATATCTAATTAACTTGATTTTTAACAAACATATTCTTCTTGATATTTTTCCAAAATATAAACAGCTAATATCATCAAAATAAGACCCGAAACAAATCACACAGACCGCACAACAGTCACGGCTGTGCATCAAGCACAGCGGTGACACCATGTCCATAATAAATAAGGTGAATCACTTGACAGTGGAGATAGGGAAAAAGTATTACCAGTCAATGGTTTATTTTTCAAAATTGTTACAACAGTGATGGATACAAAAGTTATTGTCAAAAGATGAGATAGAGGGTTGATATTCTCACTCTACTGTACTCTAAATACACTTTATTCTTTATTATTATTGTGTGTGTCAATTTCTGACCACACTGCCAATCAAGCATTTAGCTGGAGAATACTGCCAGAATAAATTAAACCCGAATAACCTGTCACAAAAAGAAGAGATTTCAGCGGTGGTTCATCCACCCGGGGCACTCCGACAATCAAGTCAGTTATTTCTCAAACATAGCAAAAGTGCTTAACTCACTATTGAAAGCATAAAAGTATACCTTAGACCCATGAAGGTGCCTCTCTTTTATAGCCAATACAAACCTAGTCCTAATAGAAGCCTAGCTTTAATGTACTTAGGATTACTGCTAATCTTGGACTCCCAATAGGAATGGGATAAACTTTCTAAGAGTTTTATCTTTACCCAAACTGAAATCTTCTCTCATTCTAAGACTCTTGTCTCTTATTCGCTTATCCCGAATTTCGATATCTTCGCAGATAATTATCGACGTCATGACCAGGACACGTGGCACCTTGACTGGCATTTCGGTGACACCTCGGCCACGTATTGTCATTTAAAAATTATGTCCCCACAACTGTCCCCTAGGTTCTATTACCTCAGCATCCTGTGGTGATGGAACCTATATCATTCATTCTTTTAATCATGACCCCGGTTTAACTTCAGCTTGTAATTTTTTCTTAAAATTTCAATAAGTGTTAAACATGACCTCGGTTTAACTTCAACTTGTAAATTTTTCTTAAAATTTCAACAAGTGTTAAACATGTCATCAGTTTAACTTCAACTTGTAAATTTTTCTTAAAATTTCAACAAGTGTTAAATATGACCTCGGTTTAACTTCAACTTGTAAATATTTAAAATTTCAATAAGTGTTCAACATGACCTCAGTTTAACTTCAACTTGTAAATTTTTAAAATTTCAACAAGTGTTAAACCAACATTAGCTTGTAAATTCCAACTCCCAAGCATCATTCTCCAACCCTCTTTGATTCTCCTTGCCCCACCTCCCGTGAAGGTCGGGGAGAATCTTCCCTTTGCCTGTCGTCTTTGAGGACTCTGAGGCGTATTCTTGCCCTTTTAGGCATCTTTCTATCCGTCATTGGCTAGCTATTCTCCTTTCTTTTCTACAGACGGTGCCAAATTGTGTGTGTCAATTTCTGACCACACTGCCAATCAAGCATTCAGCTGGAGAACATTAACAGAATAAATTAAGCTCGAACGACCTGTCACAAAAAGAAGAGATTCCGGCAGTGGTTCATCCACCCGGGAGTACTCTGACGATCAAGTCAGTTATCTCTTAAAGATAGCAAAAGTAGTTAACTCACTATTCAGAACATAAAAGCATACCTTAGACCCATGAGGGTGCTGCTCTTTTATAGCCAACACAAACCTAGTCCCAATAGAAGCCTAGCTTCAATGGACTTAGGATTACTGCTAATCTTGAACTCCTAGTAGGAATAGGAACTCTCTAAGAGTTTTATCTTTACCCAAACTGAAATCCTCTCTCATTCTAGGACTCTTATCCCTTATCTGTTTATCTCGGATTCCGGTATCTTCGCAGATAACCTCGGCCTAGCCGAGATCATCTCGGCGTCATGACCAGGACACGTGGCACTTCAACTAACACTTCGGTGACACCTCGGCCACGTGTTGTCATTCAAAAATTATGTCCCCACAATTATTATACAAAGTTACATTAATAAATTTTTTTACTTTTACACATATACCTCAATTACCCTTTATTAAAGTATCACAATTAAAAGCTTGTGCACTTTTTCTCTGCAAAGAGACGAAACCCTTTTTGTTGTTGTGCTTGCCTTCATCTTCTTGCATATGTTTCAATCTTTCTTTTATTAGCAATTTAGTAAAACTTATAGATCTTGTTGATGATAAGGATGTCTTAGATTGGCATCCAATAACAGAATTTACTAATGACTTACTTGAGTAGAATGAAGTAATCAATTTCACCAGAACAAAGACACTGAAGAAATAGCAGAGCTACTCAAATCATCCAACTCTAACAACAATGGTTATGGTAATTTCCTTTCTTGTTGGTTTGGATGTGCAATGGTTAATTATGTTGTTCTGGTAAGGAATGATAAAAAATAGACTTGTAAAGTCTGGAAGCTTCATATATATTGGGAGAATTAATTATTTTAGAGTAATTTTTACATTATTTTATTTGAGGGGTAGTTGATGTACATGTGCAAAAGTAAATATCGTGTGAAATTAAATTAATGTAACTATATATAATAAGGGCAAAGAAGGGAGTGTATTTGAAGTAAAATGGAGTAGAAATAGCGACTCCTATGAGAAATTGTGTTGATTTTACCATTTTACCCTTGTCTCTACAGTCTTTTCACTTCTCACACCCACTAACGCACTCTGTACACACTGACACCTCTCTTTCTCTCTCTTTTGGTCACACACATACACTCAAACATCACGTCGTACATACATATACACAGTTTAACATAGTCTAACATATACTCCTCACACTCACTACACACTCTTCCGCATATTCTTCAAATTAACAAATATTACATAGTTTTAATTTGGCTAGAGCATAATTTGCATCTTCTTGCAAATTAATTTATCTTGAATAGCCACACATATTTTCTTTAATTATGGTGACAAAATCACGCAACATCTTAACAAAACTTAAAAAGTTTCATAAAGAGTTGCCTTCTGGTTTTTTCCAGAATAAGATTTTTTTCCATTGTCTTAGCCATTGCAAACAATTTCGTTGTAAGGTTGCTGCAATATAATCTAAGAATCTTTCTTTAGTCCGTGTTGACTTATAATTTGTTATTAAAGTAGACATGGATTGTGCCCAATTATCAATTGTTTTTAATTGATATTTGAAAGCAACATGTGCTAAATCCATATAAGTACACCATGTTGGGTTACTGAATTTTTGTTTATATCATCTTTTCTTTGGTAAAATGGTTTTGGATCGCTAGGTTTTGTTTCACTAGTGGATGTGTCCAGTGTTGTTTGTTTGGTAGTTTTTATAAGCTCATTAAATTCTGATTTTGTTTCAAATTCCTCTGGATCTAATGGTTCATCTATTTTTCTTTTACCCTTACTTGTAGTTGCATGTTTGGTTTCTTCATCAAAAGTTTCAGAGTCTGATGAGGTATTTGAGATTCTGAAGTCTATTCGTCTTTGATCACCGTGCTAGTTGCGTTAATGAAATGAGATGAGGAGTCGTCATCAAATTCATTATCTATATAAAAACTTGATAGCCAAAATGAGTAGACTAATTTTCATTTTCTAAATATAACTTTTGAATTTGAGTAATCAACTTGTTACATTCTTCAATAGTTGATGTTGGATCTACATAAAGCTTTTTCCAATACTTGATGACTTTAACAAGATTTTCATATTCTTCTTTTTTGTAAGAAGAAACTGAATTTTCAATGACGTTTATTTCATCATTCCTATAAAACAAATGAGGTATTTAGGTATCCTTAGGAAGATCCCAACCTTCATTATGTTCATTTAGAAAATCTAATTTTGTTATTAGATTTTTCATTTGTTTTTATTTTTATTTTTATTTTTTATTTAAATCTATATTAATTATATTACCAAGATTCCTAACATCCTACATTGACTAAAGTATGATGAAAAACATCTAATTTCTTATCTATATACATATGATTATGTTTTTGTGTTTTTTTTCTGTCTTTTCAAACTAATAAGGAAAATAAATCACACATACCATTAACAGTAGAAGTTATAGCAAGTAAATTATTACTATTTCATTTATCTATGTGCATACTATGATCAAATTCATATTCCAACCTTCTTATTTGCATAGCCATACAACTAATATTTTCTTGTATACTTTTTGCCATACTAGACTATCAATGGTTCTTAAAACCTTCTTGTTTTTTTTAGGTGCCTAAAGTCGTGTCCCAAAATGACTAATACCCTAGGAGCCTTCAACTGGTGATTATAGATTAACAATCTGTGGGTATATAGGCTTTGAAGGTTAACAAGAATATGAGTTTTTTGATAGCTAAAAGTGTAACGTCCCTAACCCACCCCTAAAGATTGGAGAGGTGATTGGCCAGTAATCTTATATTACTAAGGGCCTCTTTAACCAAATCTGAAAATATTAATTTAATATTGGGCCTAAAACAGAAGCAAAACAAAAATATGTGGTCCATTGCATACATAATTTTTAAATATTCCAAAATTCTTTCTTCTGGAATATTTTTTCCTCCATGTTTTCTAACTATTTATTTCTCTATATATATATATATTTTTTTTATTTCAAATATTCTACATACTAAAATGGTTAGTTTGACTTAAGATATTCAAAGATGATTATTAATATGCTGATGGCACTTGGTATTCTTTGGAGCATCACAATCAGTGAAAAAAAAATACCATAATAATTTATTAGATGTATAACTATCAAAAAGAAATAAAATCTAAAAGAATATACTTACATAGAACTTGATCTTGCTATAAAGCTTTTCACTAAGTTCATTAGGCTTTGATACCAAATACTTACTAAATATATTTTCTAACTAATTGCGGAAGTAGAAATATGAGATGTAAGCAAAAGATGAGAGAGTTTATAAAAATTTACAATGCTTCATTTCTTTGGCCTCAATGCCAATTTATAGCTTACAAAGGCAGATACAAATGCCAATTTTCAGAACAAAAGTCTAAAAGCCTACACGTAGGCTTACACCAATTTCCTACGAAAGTCTAAAAGCCTATACGTGGGCTTACCAATTTTCTACAAAAGTTTTTTCACAATAAAAAAAAGTCTTCAACAAAATAAATGCAAAAACTTTTAAATACATCCTTGTTTTTGAAAACGAAAAACTATTTCAGATAAGATTTGGCTAATCTTATCTTTTTCTTATTGTTGCAAACGCTACCACATGTGCTAGATAAGTATGCAGTCGGTCAAGTATATTTGTAACGTGTTTTCAGGAGTCCACTATGCTTCCATCATATTTTCTAAATTGTGCATAAAGACACTATCTTCGAATAATGGAGAATCTTGGGCTTGACTCCATTCTTGTGTTCTGAAAGTTTTCACCTCATCAGCTTGCATAACCAAGTCTAGAGGAAGATCTAGCAACTTTCATTTTACTAGATTGTTGAGAAAATCTTTTGTTTCACTTTGTTATTTAGTAGTTCTTGTATATGAAATTGGTTCCATATCAACAAATAGTCTTCTTCTATCTGTTACCATGAAAGGCAATTCATTGCAACTTTTTATGCTTTGTGCAACTTGGAACAACAATACACTACAAGAAATAACACATTCGGCGACTAAATTTGCTGTCTAAACTAAATTTAGTAAGCTAAAATTTTACACTAGCTACTAAAAATTTGTTTGTTGCCAATGGTAGACACATTAGCTACTAAACAATATTTGGTCGCTAAAGGTACATGCACTAGCGACTAAAACTTTTTGGTCGGTAAAAGTCCACTATTTTGCTACTAAAAATATATTTAGTCGGTATTGTCTTTACTTTTGGCGACTAATTACGTGTTAGTCGTTAAAAATATCATTTTGGGCGTCTAAAAATGATGTTGGTCACTAATTGCACAGTCTTTAGATATTATAAATTTTTTTTATTGGTATTTACTTAATTTTTGGCTACTAATTGTGTGTTAGTCGTGGAAAAGCAACTTTTGAGAGACTAAAAAATATTTTGTTTGCTAAAATGTCCAATCTCTAGATATTATTAATTCATTTTTGGCTACTATAGTGTTTTAGTCGTGTAAAATAAGGTTTTGGGTGACTATTTTTATTTTGGTCGCTAAATCTGAAATCTTTACCGACTATAATTCAGTAGTCAAACGTGGCAAAAAATTGTGGAGGTAATATTAAATTTTTCATAAAAACATTAGCGACCAAAATGGAATTTTGGTCGGGAATAACCAGGTTTGTTTTATTTTTATTGCAATAGAAGTCCATTTCCCTCCCTCTCTCACTCTTGCCTCTGTCACTACTTTGTCTCTATCGCCATCATCGTAAGGCTTGCTGGATCATCACTTTGTCTCCCTCCCCGGTATGTCCTCCATTTTGCCTCTCTCTCTCTCTCTCTCTCTGTATCTCCCTCTCGATTTCTGTCTCCTCCTCACAGAGGCCTCTCGGTTTCCCTCTTTCTCTCTCTCTCTCTCTCTCTCTCTCTCTCTCTCTCTCTCTCTCTCGCTGTTTACACACACACACACACAAATCATATATACACAACCTTGATCCCATATATGATCGATTATACACTGGTACACTCACGCCTCTATGACTGCGTCTCATTCACGCCTCTGCCCTCTTCTTTATAGCTTTGTCTCCATTGCCATCACCGCAAGGGTTGCTGGATTATCACTTTGTCTCCCTCTTAGGTATGTCTTCTATTTCACATCTGTCTCTCCCTTTTTTCTGTATCTTCTTCTCGATTTCTCTGTCTCCTTCTCATTGTCTCCCTCTCGATTTCTCTCTCTTTTTCTCTCTGTCTCTGTTTACATACACACACACATACATACATATACATATACATATATATATATATACATAGAAATCATTTAAGAAATGTTGAAAATTAGGGCATTGTTATTGAAATGTGATTGAAATTAAAAATTAGGGCAATGCTTGGGGTGAGATGTTATTGAAATTAGGCCAATGTTATTGAATTTGGGTGTACAAATTACAAAAATGCTGAAATTAGGCCAATCATTTACTATGACGACCCTGACCTCCAAACTAGTACATTATATAATTTAAATGAGTTTAGTTGCATGATTATGTGCTTGATTGTGTGATTACATATTTAATTCTATAATTATCTGTTGATATATGGAATATCTGTTTACATCAACAACTTAGAGTCGGAAATTGGGAGCCTAAACGGCTTTAGGAACCGAAATTGACTAGCCCAATAGGCTATTAGAATATTTAGAATTTTATGGCAACTTTAATTGATTGTTGATTTGGATAAAAATAATTAGAATAAACTGATTGAATTAGTTAAAATTAAGCCTAATTAATTAATCCTAACCATATTTGATTAGGCTAACTTAATCACATCCTATATACGACCCAAATTAAGCTTATGAGCCCATTTTATATACACACTCAGCTGAGAATTGAGAGAAGAGAAGAGAGTTCAACATTTAGAGAGAGATAGAGGAGAATTGTAGAGAATTAGTGGGAGGTTCAAAGATTGGAGCCATAATACACTTGAATTCAACACTAGGTATGGCATTCATCACTAATTCATGTAGTTATGGCATATAGTAGTTGAATTCCTCTCATTTTAAAACTCATTGGCATGTTATTGAAGAAAAGAAGCTATGAATATCATAAAAATGGAAGAATGGAGTTGAATTGCTTACATGCATGCATATTTTGAGTTAAGCTCCATGAAATTCATACATGCATGGCATAATTATACCTCGTTTTGGAGAATCCTTCATGTTTTCATGCTTCTCATGTTACTTGATCATATGTTGAACATGTTTTGGAGAAATGTACACTCAAATTGAGTTAAACTTATTTTATAAATTGAGGTTGGAGTCATTGGTTGGGTAATTACCATGATTTTGAATAAATGGGTTCCAATTGGAAGTGTTTTCATGTTATATAGTGACTCTCCATGTTTTCATACCAAAAACACAAGATTTGAAGCTTTGAGTACCATGTTTGAACTTCAAACACAGTTCTGGAAATTCCAGAATTCGTGTTGTCTGCTCGAGCGAGGGAGTCCACGCTCGAGCATGGAATTCGGGCTCCCAGAGGTTTCTGAAATTTTACAGTCCGCTGAAGCGACCAAAGTGGCGCTCGAGCAAGGACCCTTTTTTTCTCAGTCTTCCGTTCGAGTGACCATCGAGCGGGAATTTCATGTATCCAGTACTTTTACAGACCGCTCGAGCGACAGAAGTTACGCTTAAGCGACCACCTTTGTTTTTGAACCCCTACTCAAGCGTAGGAAGTTGCGCTCGAGCGGAGACCTTATTTTCAGCAAAATTTTACCAACTCTTTTAAGTGCATATTTGCATCCTCATGCCACTCCAAGCATTCTTAGGCACCATTACGACTCCGATAATCATATAATAAGTTAGAGACGCATAAAGAGATTTGAATTAAAATGAAATGGAGTTTCATTTGTACTTTGTTATATGCTTCGTTTAGGTGGACGTTCAAGGCTTAGTGTCACCGCAAACCACTGTGAGTAATAACCTTATAAAGATATGTTCAAATTATCTTTACTTTTGAAAATGTTATTGCTATCAAAATGGATATGTGATTGATTGAATGAATTCTTAAAATGATTTGATAATTGATAGCATGGCTTATTGAAATGTTATGTCCTCTAATGAATGAAGTTCTATTTTGAAACGATATTGTGGCATCCATTAAATATAGGCCCTTGCTGGGGGGTAACAATACCATGGCTAGGCCCTTACACGGGGTAATACTATCTTGGCTAGGCCCTTGCCTGGGAGTAATAGTACCATGGCTAGGCCTTTGCTTGGGGGTAACAATACCATGGCTAGGCCCTTGTCTAGGGGTAACAATACCATGGCTAGTATGATACGTTATCATTGAAATAATATTTGTCACTTCATGGATGTACCACATATAATATTACGAATGGCTTTTGTCACTGTAAGGAGATTCTATTATTGCTAATCAAAATGTCTTGTTGTGAATTTGATCTAATATAGCGAATATCTTCCTTTGAAAATGATTTAAGATTCATTTCGAAATTGTAAGACATGTTTTTGTACTATTGTCGAACTTTATTCATTTAACCTCTTTATTCTATTATTACTTATTGGGCTCTAGCTCACTATTTATTTATATATGTAATTGTAGGTGGGCAAACTGAACTTCAGAGTTAGATAGCCTCGAGTCTACAAATTGACCTTTTGTGGAGATTCCAAGTGAAGTAATCAGGCTTGGGCGGAGCCATGCTTGTTGAACCATTTTTGTGTGGTTTAATGGTTTTGTATCTGTACATAGTTGGGGTTGCATTTTTGTAAGATATGAATTTGTACTTATGTTGAGTGTAACTTGAAACAAAACCTTGCTTAACATATTTGCTCTCCTCATATATGCACGACTCAATGGATGAATTCTATAACATTTTAGACTTCCGCTAAGCCCCGTACTTTATATTATTTGTTTATTTGTATGGAGGCCGTAGGTAATCTATGATTACAGGCCGGTCATGACGCTAAACCTATAGGGGCGAGTTTGGGTCATGACACATTTACCATATGCTGTAATTTATAAATAAATAAATTACTTTAAAATAGTTTAATTTGCCCATAATTGTGGGCATATCATTTACCATATGCTGTACAAGAAAATCTAAAATAATTTAACAATAATGAAATTCATAATTAAACTTTTATCGATCGAGAAGCGGTAAATAATAAATTTGAAAAAAGTGTGTGTCTTGTTGTATGTGTTCATGTGTGACTGTATCTATTAAAATGTATGTGTATATATAAACTAATCTGTCTATTAATCATGTTATGCTCTATCTAAAAGATGGTTGGGTAATAAAACCATGAAACTTATTTGTGTGCCGCAACAATGCAAGGCTTTCAACTTTTGAGATTTTAGCTCGATTTATTATTTCAAACAATTGTATTTTTTAGCTTGATTGACTAACCCAGACCCTATATCTCAAATTACTTTAATACTGGTCTATAGTACATTAGTCCTTTCATAATACTAGGAGAACAAAGTGTAATCCCAACAAGGTAAATTTTATCTTACATATTGATTACTGAATGAATGAAGAGCAAACAGTGTCATGTTACCTTTGCCAGTTTAATTTCATCTGAACGCTTAGTTCTGCTACATGGACATCTAGTTCTGCTATGGCAATGTCAGTTCCATTATGAACACCTACGTTAACAGTTTTGTTGCTTTCCTCATTTTTGAGATTCCATGCCACACATCTTGTAACCATGTTGGGTGGTGCTACCACCATTTCGTTAGATTATTAGTTTTGTTACAGTTAGAATGTGTTAGAGGATTCCTCTCCGTTCTTATTCCGTCTACATGGCTTGCGAATAGAAGATTGAATTGCTTAAATGATAAGAAGTGTCAACCTTTCCAATCAGCTAGACATTTGATAGCTTTTTATCCAGTTTCTTAATATTATTAATGCTTTGCCACCTTTATATGTATGATTAAACTTATATTTTAGCAGTTTATGTTCTACCTTTTTGAAGTCAACAAAGTTCCTCCTCAATTAACCTTATGTTAGAATAAGATAAATAGGTTACTATTTCCCTGGCTTGTTCATACATTTGTTCTCACAAAACTATTCAAATTTTAGTGAAATTGTTTTCACCGACGGTTTCTCCTTTACAGCCCACATTCCCTTATATCTGTACCCTTTTCTTAATACAACAAGCAAATCAAGGCCATTTGAATACTTAAGGCTTACTTCCTTGGGTGTCATCGGTGCTATATATTTGTGTGTGTGTTGTTATGACTATTCCTGTTGTTTTATATATTTGTGTCAAACATTAGATTTGAAGGTGGATATGTTTATTTGAAGTTGATGTATGTACTAAATTTGAAAGAAAAATCAGTTTAAAAGAACAATAATTAACTACTATTGACAATGTTAGTCATGGGTAGCTGGTTATATTGAGAAGCTGTTTGCAGCCAATGTTGTAAATTTTGCTTTTACTGTCTCAAGCTCACGGGTACCCATGAGGAATTTTTTGTGAATAAAAAACATGTCATGCACACACACTATTGAGAGCATGAAAGTAATTTAATTCTTTTGATATATCGTTCTATTATTGACCATATGGTTTCACTAGTAGTAGTGCTCTACTAGTTATGCTATCTAGTGGTCCAAAATTAGGGGTCATTTCTTAAATTAATTTCCATAATTACGCATTTCATGGTACAAATCATTTTGTTTGGTCCCACCCTAAAAGAGATTTATGTGACAAGCCAAACAGTGAATGAAAAAACAATATAATCTATCTCAACTTGAAACGCGTGTTCTTATTTGTTCCTCGATTAATCTTTGCTTGAGTTGTAGGTTACAAAAAATGGACAAGAGTTGGATGACGATAAATAATAGGTTGACAAGCAAAGAGTATCAACAAGGGGTGAAGTCATTCCTTGATTTTGCTATGGCAAATTTAGGTGTAGAGGATGAAATTTGGTGTCCATGTGTCGATTGCATTAATGGCACAAAATATAACAAACAAGTTGTGTGGATGCACTTGATTCGAAGAGGAATGGCCTCTTTGTATATAACTTGGGTGCACCACGGGGAACATGTTCCCGTGTCTCATTCTAGTGTATCAAATGACCAATGTGGAGGTAGTGGCGAATGTATGACAGATATCAATGATCCGCTCATGGGTGAATTGCCTATTATGTTGGAAGAAATTTATGTGAGTGGTCTTATGGATGATCATACCGACGATGAACCTAATGGTTTGGAGAGGGAGGATTTGCATAAGTTCATTAAGATGCTTCATGTGAACAACAAATAGAGCAACAAGTCATTCGATATGGTTATGCAAGTATTCAAGGACATTCTACCAGAATGTGATCAAACTGTTCCATGGACACTCTATGATGCTAAGAAGTTCTTACGTGACTTGGGTTTGGGATATGAAACAATTCATTCGTGCAAGAATGATTGTGCACTATTTTGGAAGGAGAGTGCAAATTTGGAGAAATGCCCTACATGTGACGCATGTAGATACAAGTTAAGCGATGATGGTGGTAAAAGATTCCACACAAGGTATTGCGGTACTTTCCTTTGACGAGGTTGAAAAGATTGTATATGTCCAAAAAACCCTTGAGATATGAGATGGCACAATGAAGCGTGTGGATGGTGACATATTAAGGCATCCGGCCGATGGTGAAGCATGGAAGGACTTTGATAAGCAACATCTGACGTTTTCTGATGACTCTTGAAATGTAAGGCTAGGGCTGGCAACAGATGGTTTCAATCCATTTGGAAATATGAGCACATCATATAGCATGTGGCCCGTAATCTTAATGCCTTACAATCTCCCACCGTGGAAGTGTATGAAAGAGCCATTTTGCATGATGTCATTACTTATTCCCGGACGTTCGGCACCTGGAAGAGACATTGATGTTTACTTGCAACCATTAATAGAAGAATTGAAGAATTTGTGGAAGCATTTGTGCAAACATATGATGCATCGAATGGGCAAATTTTTAGAATGCATGCAGCGGTAATATGGACCATAAATGACTTCCCTACGTATGGTAACATGTCAGGGTGGAGTACAAAGGGTTACTTGGCTTGCCTTAATTGTAACAATAATGCATCGTCCCAGGATTTACGAAGTAAAATATGGTATATGGGTGCTAAATTCGTCGCTTGCTTGAGAACCACACTTGGCGAACAAGTAAGCTCTTCAGCAGTTAAGCAGACATAGGTCCAAACCTTTGAACTTATTGAGGAACAAATACTAGAGCAAATTGATTACGGGACTTACAAGCGTATAAAAGCACCCACAAAATCAAAAACAACAAAGGAATGAAAATCAAAATTTGAATTGGACCAAGAGAAGCATTATGTTTGACTTGCCCTATTGGAAAGCGTTGAAACTTGACACAACCTTGATGTCATGCATATTGAAAAGAATATATGTGACAATGTCGTTGGGACACTTTTGGCGTAGATGGAAATAACAAGGACCTGAGACAAAAGCACGCTTAAATTTGGAGGACATGAGAATACGTAAAGAGTTACACTTGATGAGGCGTTCTAATGGTTCCTTTGAGAAGCCTCCTGTATTGTACACATTGTCTGTGAAAGAGAGAGAAGGCTTTTGTGATTTCTTGAAATCAATTAAGTACCCTGATGGCTATGCAACAACTATCTCAAATTGTGTGATCGCTCAAGCTGGAAAATTTTCTGGCCTCAAAAGTCATGACAGTCATGTCCTTATACAACGACTTCTTCCAATTAGGATGGATGGCTACCTTAATAAGGAAATTGGAACGACACTTTTTGAGTTGGGAAATTTCTTCAAACAGTTGTGTTCAAAGACATTGAGGCGTTTAGATTAGGAGAAATTGGATGAACAAATCGTACTCATACTTTGTAAGCTTGAGAAGATTTTTCCGCCAACTTTTTTTGATGTCATGGTCCACTAGGCAATTCACTTGCCTCGAGAGGCTATGCTTGGAGGTCCAGTGCAATATCGATGGATGTACCCAATTGAGAGGTATTAACTCAGCTCTCTTATTAGGGTCAAATTTTAATTAATGCTTTAGTGCTGATATAAAGATTGCAGTATAACATTGTCATCGGGCTTGATCGTTAGGTTGCTTGGCCGTCTAAAAGGGTTTGTGGCCAACAAAGCTCATCTTGAAGGTGCTATTGCCGAGGCTTACATTTCCAAAGAATGTACAATATTTTGTTCAATGTATTTAGATGGAGTTGAAACATCGTTTAACCGCTCAGAAAGGAATTATGACATGGGTGACTGTGGCCCAGGGTTGGTGGTATTCACTTAAAATGTCTGTCCCTTTGGTCTAGTGATAAAGGCGTCCGATGTGTCTGTAGTTGAACGCAAGATGGCTCATTGGTTTGTTCTACACAATAGCACAGAAGTGGAAAAACACGTAGAGTATGAATCCTTCAAACGTATTTAGAATGTGTTTGTTGTAAATTGATTAGTCTTTATCTTAGTAAATATTTTTGAATCGCATTTCTTGTAACTAAGGAGCACAAGAACTTGTTACAACAAGGAGCCAGTACATTCGACAACGAAAATAGACAACGAAAAGAATTCCCTAAATGGTTCAAAAATCATGTAAGCTAGTATTCTCATATCCTACAATCAATCATACATTACGTTAATATTGTGCATGCTTATAACATGACACATGTTCTTCATGTAAATGAATGAATTGCGGAGCCAAGTTTCCCCCGAAGCAACTGATGAGATGTGGTCATTAGCCAATGGTCTTAGTGGTTTAGTGAACACATATTTAGGATGTATTTGTAATGGTGTTCGTTTTCATACTATCGACCGTGACAACCGTCGTAAAAGTCAGAATAGTGCATTAGTCGTGGAAGGGGAGCATGAAGGCCAATTGATACATTTCTATAGACACTTGTGCAGAGTGTGGGAAATGAACTATTTGTTCAGATGTCGGATTGTATTGTTCCAATGTGAATGGTTTAACACCGGTAGTAGCAGAACTATGCGTGTAGAACCACATTTGACAACAGTTAATGTAAGAAGTCGATGGTACAAAGATGACTCATTTGTATTACCAAGTCAAGTTGAACAAGTATTCTATGTTAATGACACCAATTAGGTACCAATTAGAGAGTCGTAGAAAAGTTTCAACATTGAGGAATTTGGGATGTGCCAGAAATGGATGACGTACAACATGATGATGTGTTCCAACAAGAAGAAATCACTGAGGTCATACCAACTACGGCCATTGATGATGATGTGGTTTTGCGTCGACATGATATTGAATATGAAATTATTCCAATGGAAGTTTTGCAATCTGTCAGAAGTGTAGAAGCCAAGGGTGTTACAGATGATGCCTTCATCTGTGATGATGAAGATGGATTAATGAGGGACGGTAATGATCCAAAAGAAGAATATGACCTACAAAGTGATTTTGATATAGATGTTGATGTAGAATCTTGATGTTTTTGCTTTTATGATTGGGATATGATAATGAACCAAAATTAGTTGTCTTATTAATTTGGCAACATCATGTCATAGCTTGTTATTTAATTTTATTATTTTTGTCTAATTTAGTTCATGTATATCATGCTTTATAATGTAATTAAGCATGTATTAGTTGAGTTATTTCATGCTTTCTAATTTATTTTTGTCGAATTTATTTCATGTATTTCATGCTTTATAATGTCTTTTATTTCATGTATATCATGCTTTATAGTGTTACTTGTGTTATTGCAATTTGAAAAATGGTTCCTGGCTTAAAGACTGGTCGTCTTCGGAAAAAGACACTCACGAGCACAATAACAGACTCGCCGGCTGCTATTCCTTTAGGATCAACGGTCGCTCCATCTCCTGTTGTCCCCGTACTATCAAATGTGGGACCATCTCATCATGCCACTAGCCCACTATTGGTTGATTTTGATGAGACACAAGCCCCATCCAAAACGCAGCCGAGTGGCGTAAGTAAGATCAAAATGTATCAAATTTGTCAATTATCACTTGCCATTATTTACAATTTTATTATTGTTATTTTGTTAATAGGGACTTGAAGCCCTGCGTGTCTGCGGACCGATACTTGGCAAAGTAATACAAAAAATAATTAGAGCCAAGAAAGGGGAAAAATATTATGTTCACATTGATCGTGCGTTGAATGCAATGACTGCCAAGTATGCCACTCCAGTAACTAACGAGTTAGGAATTCAAATTAGGAGCTTGTGCCCTATGAAAGATGTCAAGTCGTGGCTGGATCTTGATGAGACTACAAAATCTGTCGTCATCCAAGCTATTCTTGTAATTGATATTACTTGTCCACAAGATGCAATTGTATTATGTATACTTATAAGAAAGACTTTCATTTAATGATTGTAATTTCCATTTGTTGTGCTTGTAGGACAAGTTTGAAATTGGAGACGATTTCCACAATGACTTACAAGCACAACAGATTGTGAATAAGAAGGCATATGAGTTGTACAAAGATTGGATGTACACCTTGAAGCAAGAATTCAAACTGTTAAAGGGACTTCCAAGTGATGAGATCTATGCTCATCCGCCTTTAGGGGTGAGTTTAGATGATTGGAAGCATTTGATTGATGTGGCATGGCAAGATGCATTTCACCAGGTAAAATAATAGACTAGAAAGAGTACATACATCTATGCCAAAATGTGATATGCCTTAATATTTATCAAAATTTTGTTTATCTGCTTGTCTTATTTTTAGAAACGGTCAAAAGCTGGCAAGAGTAACAGGAGTCAATTGTCGTACAATCATACCAATGGGTCTCGCTCATTTCCTATCGCAATGGCTGCTATGGTGAGATTGATTTTATTTTTAAATTAAATCCATTATATGTTGTTTGGATATGAAAATGTTATGTTGTGATTTTTAGGGGCAATTTGGAGTCTATTAGTACTGTTATTAAACTATAAAGAAAAAAAAAAAAAAGCTATGTTTCCATTTCATGCTTTTTTCTCTCTTTCTAGGTAAGTAGTTGTATTATAACAAAAAATGAAACACATAATAGAGCTCATATACCAAAAAAAAAAAAAAAACAATTTGCCCTTTGAAAAGGCATCTTATCTAGAGAAGAGAAGGCATCTCTCTCTTTCAGCACTCATAAATACAGCACATATCCAATGTATGTTGATTGGAGAAAAAATAAGAATTTTGTGCTCATTAAAATAACACTATGGACAAAATAACTGTTATGTGAAATGTATAAATATATAACATTCTCAGACATTTAAGTAAAATAGTTATGTTTTCAACACCACAGGTTGTTGTTGTCTACAAAAACTCTGTCTAGAAATCTGGCTGCAAAAACTCTGTTATTAAACATCTACTATCTGCAAAAAATCTGTCTAAAAAAATTCTATTAATGATACCCTTGCCACTTGTGAAATTTGTCTAAACTAGAATATTGGTGCTCAATGGAAATCTGTCTGCAAAAACTCTGTTTGAATTTGAAATCTATCTAAACTACAAATCTGTCTGCAAAAACTCTTTTATTATACATACTGTCTGCAAAAAATCTATCTGCAAAAATTTGCTTAAAATCTGCTTAAAGTGTTATTGTTTTATACGTTGATATATTAATAGGTAGCAAAAATTGGAGAGTTGGATTTTCCTAGGTTCTATAAGAACAGCCACACTTCTAAGAAAACAAATGACTGGATCCATTCGAAATGCGGTGAGCTGCATGTAAGTATGTAACAATGAAATAATTGTATTCAATATGACTTTACTTAGTACCCAATAATACATATATGTTAGTTAGCTTTTTTTGTCTTATTTATTTGCAATGACAGCAAGAGATGGTCAATGTACAAGTAGCTGCCATCGAGTCAGGGACGCCATTGACACAGGAGGAGCTTTCAAGGCAAGTGCTTGGACAAAAGAAAAGGTACTTGCTTGGATTTGGGAGTGACCCACAACCCTCTACCATAACTGCATTACGAGCATGCGATAAGGACATGGAGGCAATGCAAGTTGAGGTGGAGACACTTCGTGAGGAGCGACAAAAAGATCATGATGAGTTAATGAAAGAGCGAGAGGAGCGCGAGAGATATTACAATGAGATGTTGAAAGAGCGAGAGGAGTGCATTCAATTAGCCAATAAGATATTGAAAGAGCGGGAGGAGGGACAAAAAGCAAGGGAGGAGACAAATACAAAGGTCGAGCCACAACTCTTAGGAATCTAAGTTGGGCATCCGACGTTTGCTTTTTGGTAAGAACAATTTCATTAATGTCACACTTACTTTGTTTAAATATGTTCGCTTTAAGAGTTGAAAATGTCATCAATTTGGGAGTTAGTCTACCTCACAAATTCAGCAGGAGTTGTTTAAATATGTTCGCTTTAACTTTTGTTTTTAAGTTTCTGACCTGATTCTTTATACTCATTCCTAGATTTCTATTGGCTAACAACGTTCCTAGTTTGTAGAATGTTGCCTCCTTTTTTGGTGCAAAGTGTAGTCTTGTTAGGGGCCCTTTGTAAATGAATCTGAAGAGAAACTATGAGAACTGCTTTTAGTTAAGGTAGATTATGAGGGAAAAAATAAGACCTATCATTTTGAATGACTCAAATATGTGCTAAAATGCGAATGCCACACAGTATATGAAGTTAGCACATATATAAGGTTTTGTAGTCATCAACTGTCCCTTAAATCTCTACTTATATAGGGAGCACTCAAATGAATGCCTATTAGCCAAGTCAATGAAATAATATTTTGATACTGTATACATATCTTGGCATCTCATCTAGATTAATCAAGACAATAGACTACTGCAAATGAAGATAAGCTAAAGCCTTTGTTGTATTACACCTAAATCAACATTCCACATCTGAAATTCCAGCAAAAGAAAATTTTAAAATATACACCTAAATGGACATCTTTTTTGGTTCATCACATGAAATAGAAGGAGAGTCCTTGAAGTAGTAAATGATAGTTAAGGCTGCGACATTGGTACACTTGGTGACTATTCAAAGAAGGGCAATGATCCCCCCACATATAACAATAGTTGGAAGAACCATTGAGATGATATACAAGCTACAACACAATAAAAGAGGAGAGAGCAATCATGTATGCATGCTCACACAGAATACCTATACCTGTATACTTGTAATGTGGCCAGATTGCCAAAGGAAAAAGTTTCCAATCAAAAAATGCACATCTCACTAATACAAACAATCCATCACCAAAATCAGATTGTGAAGATAGTAAAGAACCTTAGTTGGCAGATGATTTAGAGGCCCAAAAAACATAATTACAATCCAATAATGAAAATTATATCATACTTACATATTGGAGTTCAATGCATATTCTTTAGGATGAAGTTAATCCATTCAACTCGCACTTCATCAAGTTCGGTGTTTGTGTAAGTCTTTTTCCCATTAAAATGCAAGATAAATTTTAGAAACAATTAGCTAATAAATTACATGTTCTAGTATCATGAATATAATATAGGTTTGAGCTACTAAATTTGGGGGGTTTTTAGTGGGCAACTCGAATCGATTGAGGTGTGCTCAATGGTGGTGCAGGTGAAGCAAAGTAAATTGGAAATGAAAATTTGGAGAGCAGTGCCTGTTATCTTCCTATGGTCAGTGTGGAAATTCAGGAATGATTGTGTATTTAATAATGGACAGCCTTCTTGTGTTGAGTTGGGTGAAGTAGTGAAGGTTAAGCTGGCTTTATGGGCTAACTCATTTCTAGGTTTGTTGTCTTACTCTGGCCAAGACCTGCTATTAAACCTTGGTCAGGTTAGGCAGTGTATTGGAGGTGATAGTAGAGGCAGGGGATATGCATAGAAGATGCTGCTGCTGAACTAATTTGTTGATTGGGTTGGAGATTTAAGAAAGGGGAAAAGCAAATATGGAAAGAAACTCTTATGGTAGTCATTGGCAAATTATTTGGAAATTCAGTAATAATTGTGTATTCAATAACAAGCATACAGACACTGAAGAGCTGTGTGATCTTATTAAAGTGAGATTGGCTATTTGGCATCTTTTTATGTATTGGTCTATATGTAAAAGTGATTAATATAAAAACCAGATTTATGTGAGTATATTACACTAGCAAGATTTAGAGGTTGACCCCATAGGAAATAAAGATGAAAGACAAAACAAAAGCTAAACCAACCAAAGTACATATACTTCACATCACAACAAAATCCATAAAATTTATTTAAGGAAAAAAAAAAAGCAAAGAAAAATCAACATTTTACTACTATGGTTGCACAAAGTCCGAACAAGTTAAAAAAGAAAAAAAGAAAAATTAAGGCAATTGGATCAACAACTTTCTCCTTCACAGTTTTCAGAATCCAAAAGCTAGAGAGGGAGAGAGAGCAAGAGACAATCAAACTTCTCAAACTGAAACTGGCAATATTAGTGCAGGCCCTATTGTTGGCTTTTCTTTACAACATAGTACTCTGCTTTGATTAATCAAAAGTTTTTGAAACTTCAAATATTATCCACTTCTCTGATAATACCAAACAACCCAATTCAAAAACCTACTTTACATATAACTCTTCTATGCTTTTCTCTCTCCAATTCTCCACCATATGCTTGTATATGACATAAACCCACCCCTATAAAGCCCACCAACCATCAACAAAAACCTTCGCAATTTTAACTCTGATTTACATTGTATCATTACCACCCAAGACCCTCATTCATTGAACTCTTACCTAGCAAAAAGAATAATTCAAATGAGAAGTTGTCAAGGAAGAGCAATACTAAGTGACAATTAGGAGACATTTAAGATGCCTTGACAATTCATTGAACACTCTACTAACCAAGTTTAAAGTTTCATTAAACTCTCTACTAGCTAGAAGTTTAAAGCTTATTTGTCCAAAGAGAAACTTCTTTATCCAAATGCATTGTAAGTCTAAAAATTCATTGAACTAGCTATTGAAATGGAAATAAAAATGTATATATGAATTATGAAACTTGGTTTTTACCATGCTTCACTATCTCATTTTTGTAACAAAAATTCAGTTTTAGTTATTGATTGAGCAACATTAACAGAATTTCCCCTTTTGTTTGGTTGCTGCCCTTGTTTTAACATAAATATTTATGTAGTCTTAAAGTGAATGTATATGTATTTACTTGCTGCATATATTAATTTATACATTTGGTAGTTTAGGAGATTTGAGTTTTTATTAATTTATACATTTATCAATTGACATCTAATCATGTTCAAAATTTTTACTCAAATGCTTAAGGCTATCTGAAAATAATACATGATGCTTTAAAAATCGTGATTGGCTTTGTCTTATGATTGGCATGTTTTTTTGGTTCCTTCAAGTGTCGGGAAATATTAGGTGTCTTTGTCTTGGTGTACTTGGGCTACCAAGGGGCTGCAAGCAGTGGCAGTGGTGGATTTGATCTAATTGCTTCATTTGTTCTATTTGTTTAATCTTGTCCATTGAATTTGTGGCGGACTAACTCCCAAGGATAGGGACCATATCAACATTAGCAAAATTATGTTGATAATGCCACAAAATTAGTGGAAAAAAAGGCATTGGCGAAAATGAAACAACCCCTGAACCACTTTTTACATAACGAGAAGCTTCTCGGTGCCAAATGTGAGATGTGGGACGGACGATATGTAAATAGGGCACGTAGGTTGGGAGATGGAGTTGATAATATCATAAATGTAGTCGGAAAAAGGTGTTCGGGGGGCAAAAATGCAAAACCGCCCCGAACCCTTTGTTTTACGTAGCAGGAAGCTTCGGTGCCAAATGTGACATGTAGGGACAAGCGATGCGTAAATAGGACACCTCGTTGGGAGTTAGAGTTGATAATGCCATAAAAGTAGTCAAAAAAGATGTTGAGGCGAAAATGTGAAACAACCTCTGAACCCTGTTTTTCACGTAGCAGAAGCTTCTCGGTGCCAAATGTGACATGTAGGGACAGAGGGTACGTAAATAGGACACGTAAGTTGGGAGATGGAGTTGATAATGTCATAAATGTAGTCGAAAAAAGGCGTTTGGGGGGGTGAAAATGCGAAACATCCCCCGAACCACTGTTTTTATATAACGAAAAGCTTCCTGGTGCCAAATGGGACATGTAGGGACAGACGGTATGTAAATAGGACACCTACATTGGGAGTTAGAGTTGATAATGCCATAAGAGTAGTCGAAAAAAAGCATTCATGGGCCGAAAATGAAAAACAGACCCCGAACCAATGTTTTTTCGTAACGGGAAGCTTCCCGGTGCCAAATGTGACATGTAGGGATAGACAGTACGTAAATAGGACACCTACACTGGGAGTTAGAGTTGATAATGCCATAAAAGTAGTCGAAAAAAGGCGTTCGGGGGCCGAAAATGCAAAACAGCCCCCTAATCATTGTTTTTTCACAACAGGAAGCTTTCAGGTGCCAAATGTGACATGTAGGGATAGACGGTACGTAAATAGGACACCTACATTGGGAGTTGGAGTTAATAATTCCATAAAAGTAGTCAAAAAAAGGCGTTCGAGGGGCGAAAATGCAAAATAGCCCCTGAACTACTGTTTTTACATAACAAGAAGCTTTGCGGTGCCAAATGTGACATGTAGGGATAGACGGTATGTAAATAGGACACCTACGTTGAGAGTTAGAGTTGATAATGCCATAAAAGTAATCAAAAAAAGGCGTTCGGGAGGTGAAAATGGCACTGTTTTTACGTAACGGGAAGCTTCCCGATACCAAATGTGACATGTAAGGACAGACGGTACGTAAATAGGACATGTAGGTTTGGAGATGGAGTTGATAATGCCATAAATGTAGTCAAAAAAAGGCGTTCGGGGGGCGAAAAAGCAAACTAGCCCCCGAACCACTATTTTATGTAACGGGAAGCTTCCCGGTGTCAAATGTGACATGTAGGGATAGACGGTAACAACTCTTGGGGTTCTATGGGGGCCTTACAAATATTTACATTCACAAAGTAACTTGAATAAAACGCATGCTAAATGGTCTTCATTTCTTCAAGAGTACACACTTAAAGGAACTAGGGTTTAATTTAAGTTTCTTAACCATAAATCCTTTTTCATTTCAGGATTTTGAGGATTGATGATTGATCAGTTATTTCATGAAAATCCTTTTTGTAGGGATTTTGAGGATTTAGTTTACCATCTATCTTAGTCAACACTAGAAGTTTCTATTTTTCAATTGAGCCTCATTGCAATAGACTTATCAAGTTTGACCGTTCTTGTGTAGTATTACGTCCCCAAATCCATATCTCTTCATATAAAGACACTTTCCACTCAAGCTACCCTACCTTGTTTTTCTTTCCCTTCCTTTCTCCATGTTTCATTGTAAATAGAATGGAAAAAGGGTGGCAGACAAGGCATTGCCATTACCACTCTAAATGCCACAATAATTGTTGTATTACTTTTACCTTCTGGTCCATGTGTATCTATCCAGACCACCTATTTTGAAATTTTATGGCATTTTGACATCTTCATAATGATTTTGTTAGCCTTTTTGTGGCTGAACATGTCATCAAGTTACGCAGGCAAATATAAAGCGAGCCATGTAGGGATGCCTCTTCATTGTTGTGGACACAAAATTCTATTGGTATTTTATATAAATCCTTTTTGTAGGGATTTTGAGGATTGATGAGTTCATTCAATCTCCACCTCTATGTTGTTATAATATTATTCTTTGACAATAATATTGTTAACCTTACTACATTGTCTAGTGTTGCCGCCCTACATGCATGTACAATACTAATGATAAATTTTTTTTTACCAACCCAATATGTAGTCAATACTAGTGATTAATCTTTTTTGTTTGCAGATGGTTTTGGACGTACAAATGTGGATATGACTTTTTTTGACACGTACGAAAGGGCATTGTTTTTATACCTCTATTCGTATATATAGTGGTTCGTTCAGTAATAATTTCTGTGTGTGGTAAATATCTCAAATATGGCATGGTAGAAATTAGCATTGGACGTGGTATAAATTAGTTTTTGGGGCGGTACATATTAGTTTTTTGGTATGGTACAGATTTCCTCTATTATGTATATTTTTAAATTATTGAGGTTGGATTATACTTGGGTCGTATGGAATTTGTATTACATATGTCGAATGGAATGGAATTGGATGTCGAATGGAATTTTTTGTGTGCACGTTGTTGAATGGTAGATAATATACATTAAGTATTGATGGATTATATTGTTTATACATTGTATAGGTTGTACTAATAATGGATACAGGTGGTTCAGAAATTAAAAAAATATATATATATATTTGTAATATAGTATTTGGCTACTAAATATTTTGGTAGCCAAAAACTATTTTCAAATGTTTTGGCTACTAATAATGTAGTACCAAAATGAACAAAAGTTGGCATCATTTGGCGACTAAATTCCACGGTCGGCAAATAGTTCAATTGGCAACTAAATACAGTTGGTATGTATTCAATTGGCGACTAAAACTTTAGTCTCTAAATAGTTCAAATTAGTTTTTTTATAACTTTTTGCTACTAATATTTTGGTCGCCAAAAATATCACTTTTGCTGACTAACCAAAGTTTAGTAGCCAAATGTTGACGTTCGGCAACCAATAATTTAGTAGCCAAACATTTAATTTTGCCGACTAACCAAAATTTAGTAGCTAAAAATTAACTTTTCGACAACTACTTTCTTAGTTGCCAAAAGGTAACATTGCCAACTAAACAAAAAATAGTAGCCAAATGTTTCACCTTCAGCGACCAAACACAAGGTTAGTTGCTAAAACTATCGTAAGCCGGAGGTTTAGGCGACGAACTTGGCGACAAAAAAAGTTAGTCGCTAAATGGTATCGGCGACCAAAAATGGGACCTTTGGCGACTAATATTTTGTTTGCCAAAACTGTCATTTGTTGTAGTGATATTAGACTTTCTATCTAATATAGTTCAAGACCTAATGCTTCAATTAGTCCTTGAGGATTAACAATCTCACCTCTAGAATTTATTAAAGGTCCATCATGAGCTAATTTTGATTCTTTAGTGCTTGTTTGAGAAGTGGGTTTGGAGGTTTTTTTGGCTAAAATAGCCACAAAAAACAAAATAGGTCTTTTAGTTCAATAAGACAAAATATCACATCTAACCCATAATCATTACATTCTTTCTCTCATAAAAAAATAAAAAAAAGCTAAAAACTCTTCCCAAACTAAGCCTTTTAGCTCTAGGCTAAAATAGCCAAAAAGCCAAAAAGCTAACCCACTTCCCAAACCAAGCATAAGTCTTTTTCAAATACCAAATCTGATATGGCTAATAGAACTTTTTTCCTTCATGCCGTCCAATGGTGCTAGCAATCCAGAAAGTAAAATATTATTTGCTTAATTTGTACTTTTTTATTACTTTTACGAGCGTTGCCTTGATCATTTTGGGAAATTTTTTCCATTGTATAGGATGAGAACTTTGAAGAATAACTTGGTTGGTTATTCTACAATCAATTTTTTTTTTTTTTTTTTTTTTTTTTTTTTTTTTTTTTTTTTTCCAGAGATCCTCCAATCATTATCCTCATAGAACTATTCTTGGATATCTAGGAATAAATTGTGTGTGTCAATTTCCGACCACACTGCTAAACAGGTACTCAGCTGGAGAACACCGGCAGAATAGATTGAGCCCAAACGACCTGTTAACAAAAAGATAAGATTCCGGCAGTGGTTTGTCCACCTGGGGGTACTCCGACGATCAAGTTAGCTATCTCTCAAAGATGGTAAAAGTGCTTAACTCACTATTCAGAATACAAAAAGCGTACCTTAGACCCACGAGGGTGCCTCTCTTTTATAGCCAACACTGACCTAATCCCAGTAGAAGCCTAGCTTCAATGGACTTTGGCTCAATGTTGATCCTGGACTCCCAATTAGATTGGGATAAACTCTCTAAGAGTCTTATCTTTATCCAAACTGAAGTCCTCTCTCATTCTAGGACTCTTGTCCCTTATCTGCTTATCCCGGATTCCAGTATCTTCGTAGATAACATCGGCCTAGCCGAGATAATCTTGGTGTCATGACCAGGACACGTGGCACCTCGGCTGGCACTCCGGTGCCACCTCGGCTACGTGTTGTCATTCAAAAATTATGTCCCCACAACTGCCCCTAGGTTCTATTACCTCGGTATCCTGAGGTGATGGAACCTATATCGTTTCTTCTATTTAGCACGTTGGCTAAGCTCGCATTGTCCTTCATTCTGAGGTCATCATTAAATCGACTCAATACGACCAAGACTTAGTCTGTTTTTCACCAATGCTTTCAGAACCAATAACCAAGTTTGTTCAAGTTTCTCAGCCGAGATTATCTCCCTAGTGGGGGTCCTGCTCCGTTAAATTAAGAACTCCAAGAGTTTCAACACACGTATGAGTTGTCACGTACGATATTTTAACTGTTTCTGCCACTCGTCTTTTCCCCATTGAATCGTACCTAAGACGCGCCATTAAGTCGCCTCGCACTTGCGTGCGCCGCCTGACAAGCACGTCATCCTAGGCACATTAATTGCCATTTTGCCGCCATTCTGCTTGTTTGATCAAAATCATCACTCTCTCTCTCTGTCTTTTCACTTTTGTATCTTCATTTTCGTTTCAAACTTTCTCTTTCTAACATTCATCTCCCAAATCCTCCATTTTCGTTCCTGAAGCTTTCTAGAACTTTTTCATTCTCCCCCTTCGGCGAGGCTTTTGCTGTACTTCTTTGCTCATTGCCACCATCTGACATCGGCGTTCTTCACACTGGCTTTTTTCCTCGGTAAGAGACTACTTTCCTTTGTTTTAGTTTCTTGTTTCTCCTTAAACTATTATGTTTGTATTCTACTTCGGTGACTTCATTCATGTTCTTGAATCTTCATTCATGTTGTAAATTTCCCTTGCTTGCAATTTGTTTATGGATATATACACGTATTCACACACTTGGTCATTCTACCATTGTTTTTGGCCTCGCACCCTTGTACACACTCTGTCATAGTGTTCTTGATAGTTCATCACTTTTCTTGATTCTGAATCACATTCTCGTTTCTATTTTCTGTGTGTTTTCCAGATTCTTGCCTTCAATTTTCTGTTTCAATAGACTTAGGTTTTGGGATTTGCCTTAGAACTCCAAACTCTAGGAAAAATTGAAACAAATTCCGTTTAGATCTTGAAAAACCCTTGCCCCAGCATTCGTTTTGGTTTTGCTGAGGTCCCTAAAACTTTAGACAAAAAGCACTTCCTTTTGTAACCCAATACTTTTCCCCTTAAGCCGACGTCATGGGTATGTGGAGGTGGAAGGTAGATACCCTAATTAAGCTAGAATATTTCAGGTAGGAGTTCGCCATTCCTGCCGATGTCCACCTCAGGCTTGCTGGGGAGGAGGACTCCATCATGCCTAAGGACGACTCTATGCCCTCTCCAGTCGTAGCCTTCGTAGAATGTGGACTTAGGCTTCCTCTCGATATTCTTTTCCGAGAAGTCCTACACTACTACAAACTGAACCTAATGCAGCTTGCCGTTAACTCCGACCGAGTTATCGATGGTATAATTGCCTTAGCCAAAAGAGAGAATGCTAGGGTTACCCTTGCCGATATCCAGTACTGCTACACCATGTGCGGCCTTAAGTCAGAAAATGGCTATATTTACTATCTTAAGCCGAGGTCAACAGAATACAAACTCATTGCCGACCTACCTGATTCCAACAAGAGCGCCGGGGATGATTATTTCATCTTCTCAGTCAACTGGGAGTTCCTTCTAGTTGACGACCTTCACCTCTACCCTCTTAGGCATATACTGTTCAGAGATGGAGATGGTAAGAGCCAAGTGTTTGCTTCTACTTGCTTTCAAGTCTTTTTTACTTGGATATTTTTTGTATGTTCTAACGTTTGTTTGGTTTTGTTTTGCAGTTCTCCTCCAGCCCCCAAAGGACTTTCACAAAAACTTTTTTCCCAGTAAAGATTTTAAGAAGTTGCTGGACTTGCTTATTAATCAACGCAAGGCTCCTTTATTGCTCAACTTTATCTTGATGTACAAATCTATTCTTTCTGACGTCCTAAGAAAAAGAAAAAGAAAAAGCAAGTCTCCTCCATCAGCCACAACTCCTCAAGCTGAATTATCAAGGCCTGACCAAGGATCAACATCTGGTCTTGTGGAACAGCCATCAACCTCGGCCCTATAACTAATCCCTCATTCTCAACACAAACTCGGCCTTAGCCGCCCGGCATGGGTTATAAGAAGGTTATGTGAGATGACCTTCGGCGATATCCCGAACGTCACCAACGTCCAATCTCTATCTTTACAATCTCAGCCGAAACCAAAGCCAAAAAGGTTGAAGAAAGCCCAAGCTAAGGCAACGGTAACTCAGATTGACACTGAGGATACCTTGCCAATTTCAAAACTGGTTGAGGGCGAGAAGTCCTCTTCCGTCGTCGAGAACAAGCCCGCTGAGGCCGAACCATATGAATCCACCAAGTCAAAGAGGCCGAGGTTGGCCTCTGCGACCACCTCGGGGTCTCTCAAATCCAATGCCCCTTGAGCCCCCCTAATCACAATTGAGGACAAGCCAGTCAAAGCTGGTGACAGCGCCGATGACATTGAATTCGGCGTTGCCCTCTCTACAGTCTTGCTTCTTCCTAATGATCTCAATCACAATGCCGAGATGAGTGAGTACGAAAATTTTGCTTTGATGTTGCAGCGCTCCGTACAGGTAAGCCCCCATCACTTGGTACTCTCCACTCTTTGTTTTTCCATACTTAGAGAGTTTTTACTAACATTTGTTCTTTTTCATTTCTTCTAGGCGATCCAGCATGGCCACTCCTTCACAATGCAAGACTTCGCCATCAAGAAGGAGTTGGTCCAAAAGACAAAGGAGGCTGCCAATTTGTCTAAGTCCCTTAGCAAGGCCGAGGGCAAAATGAAGGCCTTGATAGATCAGGCCGAGGCAACCAAGAAAGCTCAGGACGAGGCCAAGGAAAAGGCTGATGCTGCAGAGGCCATCGCCAAGGTCCTTGAGGTCGAAAAGAATGAGGCCCAAGTGAAAACTGCTGAAGCCCAGGCCGAGCTCCGGGCTACCCTGGGCACAAAAGAAGCCGAGATCAAAGCGGCTGATGAGAAGGCGTACGTCGAGAGGGCAACCGACGTCAAGGAAGATTACAAGAAACAAGTGAAGCAGGCATGCAACAAGGGTTTCACCCTTGGTTGGATGGCTGCTCTAAAGAAATTTGCTGTCCCTGAGGACTCTCCCCTAAAAAATGCCAGTAACCTCATCCTGCCTTTCCCCCCTATTCCAAGCCAATTTGAGGACGAAGTTGAGTCCGAGGAGGAAGCTGTGGCCGAAAAGTCTGAGAAGGTGGAAGCTGTTGGGGCCAAGTCCCTAACTCTGAATGAGCAAGTTGACTTGACTCACGATGAGGAGGATGAAGTCTCAAAGGGTGCCTCATCCCAGAAGACAACCTCTGAGGTGCCAATCGCCAAAAGGAGCATCGATCTGACTCTTCAGGAGATCGACGCTGAGCTTGAGGCTGAAAAGGCTGCCGAGAAGTCCTCCAAACTGTCTTCTGGGACTGAGACCCTGCCTACCGAGTAGTCTTGTTATAATCTTTTGTTTCTTGTACCTTGTACTTTTTTCTCACTTTTGAAACAATGTTTTAGCTTTTATTTGGTCGATGTGCCTTTTTCTACTTTGAACAAGTAATCTCCATTATCAGGCCGAAGTGCTTCTTTGTATTTGAACTTCCTTATCTGAATGCAAGTATAACTTTCTTTTTGCATTTCTTCTGAGTGCTTGAATGTATGCCTTTTCTTTACTGTCTTGTATAATTCTATACTTAGAATAATTTGCATGTCTTTGAAGTACACCTTAACTCTGCAATCTCCTCGGGGTAAAGTACCTCAGATATACCCACCGACTATTTATCTCAGCCTTCGTTTGAAAATATTTTCACAAGTGTTGGCACCTTACTTTTACTTATTAAGACTTCTGTCTTCCATTATTTTCCAAGTCTTGGCAACATGGTAATCTCGACAAGTACATAGATACTTCTTTCAACATAATCTTGGCTTAACTTCAACTTGTAATTTTTTCTTAAAATTTCAACAAGTGTTAAACTAATCTTCTTTCAACATGACTTCAACTTAACTGCAACTTGTAAATTTGTCTTGAAATTTCGACGAGTGTTAGACCAATCTTAGCTTGTAATTTCCAACTCCCAAGCATCATTCTTCCAGCCTTCTGCCCCCTAATGTGAACTTAAGTTCCACTTAGGTTCTCATTAACCATGTGTCTTTGACCTCGTCGCCAAGGTAATATTCAAACAAAGACTGGCCGAGTTTTACCAACCTCGGTTTCTCTGTTTAACCTATATATTTAGTTTTCAATCTGTGTTTGACTCTGTCGATATGGCAAGTTCGAGTTAACTCAACTTAGTTCAACTCTATTATATGCAAGTATAATTCAACTCTGCCATATAATAAGTATAAGTTATTCGTTATGTTTCAATCAGAAAACATCGTCGACTTAGTTCAACTCTATTATATGCAAGTATAATTCAACTCTACCATATAATAAGTCTAAGCCATTCATCATGTTTCCATCGGAAACATTGCCGACTTAGTTCAACTCTATTATATGCAAGTATAATTTAACTCTGTCATATAATAAGTCTAAGCCATTCATTATGTTTCAATCAGAAACATCGCCGACTTAGTTCAACTCTATTATATGCAAGTATAATTCAACTCTGCCATATAATAAGTCTAAGCCATTCATCATGTTTCAATAAGAAACATCGCCGACTTAGTTCAACTCTATTATATGCAAGTATAATTCAACTCTGCCATATAATAGGTCTAAGCCATTCATCATGTTTCAATCAGAAACATCGCCGACTTAGTTCAACTCTATTATATGCAAGTATAATTCAACTCTGCCATATAATAAGTTTAAGCCATTCGTCATGTTTCAATCAGAAACATCGCCGACTTAGTTCAACTCTATTATATGCAAGTATAATTCAACTCTGCCATATAATAAGTCTAAGCCATTCGTTATGTTTCAATCAGAAACATCGCTAAGTGACTGGTCAATCCTTTTGCACAAGTTTGAAATCAGAAAATCGAGCTAAAGTTTTATTAATTACTTCAGCTAAAATAAGAAAAACTTAAAAACAAAAGGAAATTTTTAATGATAGAAAAACTTTAGGTTTCAAGTGTTCCAAGGCCTCGGCAACTCCTTGCCTTCACTGTCTTCAAGCCGATATGCCCCATTGCCCAGGACCGAGGTGATTCTATAAGGTCCCTCCCAATTTGGGCCAAGCTTGCCCTCTCTGGAATCCTTCTTGTTGCCGACGACCTTTCTCAGGACGAGGTCCCCAACTTGGAACTCTCGTGGGTTAACCTTTCTATTGTAAGCCTTGGCAAGCTGTTGCTGGTATGCCCCCAGCTGAATTGCTGCTTTCTCCCTTCTTTCTTCTAGCAAATCCAGATCTCGGGCCAAGAATGCCTCATTGGTCCCATTTTCTACTCACAGGTTACGATCCTGGGATGCCAACCTCGATGGAATAATTGTACGTCCCATAAGCCATGGCAAATGAGGATTCCCCAGTTGATCTCCTCAGCGTAGTCCGATATGCCCAGAGTACACTGGGTAGCTCATCTACCCACTTTCCCTTAGCTGCTTCCAGCCTCTTCTTGATCCCATCCAAGATGACCTTGTTGGATGCTTCTACTTGACCATTGCTTTGAGGAAAGCTTGGAGTAGAGTAATAGTTCTTGATTTTGTACTTTGCACAAAAGCTCTTGATTAGCTTACTGTCAAACTGGGTACCATTGTTTGCTATTATTGCCCTTGGGATCCCAAACCTGGTGATGATGTTCTTCCATACGAAGCTCTTCACATAAACATCTCGAATCTTTGCAAGAGGTTTAGCTTCTACCCACTTGGTGAAGTAAACTGTTGCCACTAGCAGATATTTCCTTTGTCTAGTTGCTTGAGGCAGTTGTCCAACAAGATCCATGCCCCATTGGGCAAATGGCCAAGGGCTGGACACTAGGTTCAAGTCTGCTGTTGGTTGGTGTATCAAAGGTGCAAACCTCTGACACTTCTCATATTTTCTGACATAGGCTTCGACATCTTTCTGCATATAGGGCCACCAGTACCCCTGAGTTATGGCCCTATGAGCAAGTGAACTGCCCCTTGTGTGGCTTCCACATACTCCTTCATGTATCTTATACAAAAAGTCTTTAACTTGTGAAGGATGCACACACCTCAAAAGGGGTTCAGTAAAAGATCTTCTATAAAGATGTCCTTCTGCTGTCAGACTGAATCTTGCCGACTTCAGTCTGATTTTGTGTGCTTCTTTGTGATCATCTGGCAGTTTTCCCTCTTTAAGGAATACTATTATTGCATCCATCCAGCTTGGACCCATCTCCACACACATTGCTTCATGCTCTGTGTTCAGTGGTTCTATGGTTGGACCTGACAAGTAGTCCACCATTATTGTCATTGCCTCTCAAAGTTTCATTGCACTAGCTAGGTTGGCTAGAGCATCAGCATGGCTATTGTCATCTCGGCTAACTTGCTGTAGTCGATAATTCTGGAATAAGGCTACCAGTCTACCCACCTCCTTTACATAGATTGACATCCTTTCACTCAGGCTGCGTATTCGCCTATTGTCTGGTTGACGATAAGTTGGGAATCACAGAAGACTATTACTTCGTTAGCTTCCATTGCTAATGCCAGCTTTAATCCTACGATCAGTGCTTCATACTCTGATTCATTGTTTGAGGCTTTAATGTCACACCCCAAATCCGGGCATGATCGTAGGGCCCACGGGGACTCGGCCAAGGTATACGTAGCCTAAACATGAACCCAAAATCACGAAGAATAAATGTGATGATAGCCTATAAATAAATAAATCAAAACCCATTCCAGTGACAAGTCACAAGTATAAATGACAAAACCAACCATAACCAACTTCCAAAAATATATATTAAATGGAACACAAACCGCCTACAAAATAAAATAATTCTAAATAAAAAAAAATCCAACCACAATGTATGCACAAAACCTGACATAACAAGGTAAAACAAAATAAATGAATGTCCTAGAGGTCCATGCAATTGAGTTTCTACTACGCCACGAGTCCACTACAAGTCCTTCTAAAACCTGGAAATGATAAACAACTAAGTCAGCTGATAGCTCAGTGAGTAGCAACATGGATAGTAAATATAGTTTTGAAAATAGGATTCGATTCTAAAATAAGATATATATGTCACAGAAACTAGATTGGCATATAGTTTAGTAAAGAGAATCTGTTTAAAAAAGAAGGTTCCATAGTTCAATAGTTAAAATACTCATGTCTTTCAAGAACATGATAAATGACATTTTCCACTTAAAACAGATTACAACATGAACACCAATAATTTTCTAGGTACCAAGAAATAACAAATAATATGCCACACAGTTCTTAAGGCTATAAGCCCCGTTAGATCTAATACCGAACTAAGAGTCATCCTCAAGGTGGCAACTTGGGCCTTTTCTCTAAGACGATCCAATTGAAGGTCACCTAACTTAACGTAGGTCTTTTCCTTACAATCGTTGAGCACTAGAATCATCACGGGCCAACCCAGATTTGTTCCCTAGTGGCCAGAGTCACCACACACAGTGGAATAATTTTCTTGGACTAAATACACAGATGGTCCAAATAATCAATACACATCAGTTTCACAAAACATGGTAGTTCACCATTATAAACATGAGACCAAAACAAATAGTTTATAGTATGCTAAGTTCACACATGTTTCAGAAATAATTTGATTCCATTGATAATATAATAATTTATCGAAACAGTTTAATCTTGAAACAACAACTTAATTTTCCAATAGTTCAGGGTAGGAAAACATTTATAAAAATATGTAGCATGAAACTACTCACCTAGAAACAGAATAATGTAATCCTTGAATAGAGTATAAAAGTCCAACTAGTGCCCTGAACCAAGTATAAAAACTACACGTTACTATTAATTTAAAAATACTAAAGAATAGGAACTAATTAACCTCAAACTAAAGCGCACTAACACGGCTCAACCCAACTCACCGTTACTTTTAAATATTACCTAAGTTCATGTTCTTCAAGGTCTAAAATTACCCAAAATATGAGTTCCGATCGAAACTTAACTAAAAGTAACTTTAAGATAAAACAGAGTTTTAGACAAGCTTTCTCAATCTATTCGCTAACTTTGAAAATTACAAAACCCACTCCATGCTGTTTGAAAAATTCCAAAATCCTCCAGATATCAACTAATATATCCTAAGTTTCAAACCCAATTGGTTTTACTTGATTTTCTTATCAAAATAACTATTTACAATTAATTATGCCCAAAGCAGTTGTTTTTACGTAGCACTTTAAAGAAATTGACGGTTCTCTTAGTATACATGAGGAATTAATGCAAGGACAAAAACGTACGAAACTAGACTCATAACCGGTTCTAATGATGCTGATTTGATAATTTTTGGATTTATACCCAAAGACAACAACACTCCCGAACTTACTGTTTAAAACCAGTTTTCTGGACAGATTTGAACGCATCAATTTATATGAATTTTGACTCCCAAAAATTATGAGAAAATTCAGATATGTAATTTAATATATAATTAATCTGTTGTAAAAATTTTAGTTCCAAATTCATTTGTTTGGTATGATTTCTTGATTTTTAAAGTTTGTGATTCCGTGCATAATTTTTGGACTACGCATTTCTCCTATTCTTTATACATAAATTTAACTCCTCAAATTTCTTAACAGTTGTGGTGAATGTGGTTTGGAAATACTCTTCAAATCCTGGAAGACGCCAATGATCCTCTGCTAGTCACCTGCAAAAATACAAACTCGGTTAAGGGTGCGGAATTAGCACTCAAGCGGACAAGTCGTTCCCTCGAGCTTGCTCACTAAGTTTATAGAAGTGTTTCTTACATACCTTTATTAGTCTGAAGCTCTTATATTTATAGTCATTTTTGACCTCGGGACCCGGGTCTACTTTTCCATACATGCGTGTATTCTTCCATTTATCCTAACACGCTTCTTCGGTATATTATTTAAATATCCTACTCGGCATCTTGGCGAGCGAAGGAGCCGTTCAACACCGGCTCCTGTGCGCATCGAGCCGGCCCTTAGTTACTCGGCCCCACAATTGCCCCCAAGCATCTTGTTAGCGGCGGTTGAGCGAGGTGCTTGGCTCGATTTTCAAATTCTACATCTTGAAGTTCTTGGGGCTTCGACTTATTCTGTGATTGTTTAATTACTCCCCTTGAATCGTCGCCTCGGACTCCGTCGCCTTCGCGCCTATTCATTATGACTTTGAGCACGGTGTCCTTGAATTCATGATTTATGGCCGCCATGATTGCTCTGCTAACTATTCTTGCACCCTCCATCTGCGATACTCTTCACTACGTAAGTTTTTCCCTTCTCAACTCTGAAGCTTTTCCTAATTTGTTTTACTCGTCGCGTATTCTTACAATCAATAGATTATGGCAAAATATTTAAGAGACCTTCTTTCCCGGGTCGAGTTGTTGATTTTAGGCGTCATTTCTCCATTCTGACGATGTCCACCTATCGTTAGTGGTGATCGCGCTCGACATGGAGAGTGAGGAAGAAACCTCGATTGTCTTTCCCTTACATCGATCGCGGAGGGAGTTCGCCCCTTCACCCGCCTCTTGAGGCATTCTTCGCCATTGGGATTTGATTCCTTCCCAATGTAAATTTCTTTAGAATTATAATGGGGGTAGTTCTTGTTGAGCCGTCGCCTTGGTATAAATCTTGGCGTCCTTGCCATTCGGCCTTTATTCGCTCTGGCGGATCCTCTGGTAAACGCGGGCGTTACTTCCTCGGGGCTAAGGACACAGATCATCGGTTGATCACTATGCTTTCGGCTCACGGAAAGCGAGTCGATGACGTTATGGTGCGTTGTCGTGGCAATGGGAATTCGTGAGGAGGATCGCGTCGATCCTATTCCTAGGCGTAAAGGCGAACAGTCGCGAATGTCCTTTCGATATTGAACATTTGTATCTACCATACCCTATTTTCTTGAACCTCACGGCTTATCTTATGCGAGAGCGAGTTGAAAAAGTCCTAGCTTCAACCGACGGCGTCGTTCTTTCGGACATCGAATTGCTCTTAATTATTTCGCCGTCGCGGTCTTTATAAGCGGTAGGCGGCTCACGTTCTGCTTTGCTACGAGCCTCGTATCGACCTTTTTTGCGGAAAATATACCGATTCGAAGGGAAGATTTTCTCGTCGCTCGTATTTTGTCCGACTTCAAAATTTGAGGCGGATAGGATTTGAAGGGTGCGATTTGGAGAATCTGAGTGGCAAAACCGCCGCACCGGATCACTCGGGCGAATCGAGGAGGTATTGGATTAAGCGATTCTCCTGCTTTAGTGCGAGGATCGTTCTGTTGGCGGCAGCTCTTCAGCGTCTGAATAACCCTTCCGTCTCGGATTACATTGGCATGGTGGGTTAAGCGACAAAGCTTGCTAAGAAGGCGAATCGGAGAGGTTGGCGCAAGGAGAAGCGGAGGGCCTTTCAACCGAACCGCCCCTTCTTGAATCTCGGCGTTCCTCCTAGTTCTTGAATCGAAATCCTTGCAAATTGTTGGGGAAGTGGTTCGAAGTTGAGGAACGTCGGGAAACGCTCTAGAGATCATGAGGTCGGTTCGGAAGATCGGCCGACAAGCGTCCTCGAGCGGTGGGATCGGTGGTCGTGCCCTTTGTGATTCGGCCGATGGTGAAAATGTGCGGTTCCATCGGATGCCTCGGCACTTAATGACCTAGAGGTCGCGTTCGGTGTACGCGTCTTTGTCCTTCACCGAAATCGTCACGGAGGCTTTCGGCTCGGCGGATCGAATCGACAATGTTAGCCGCGTCGGCCCTTTTGTGTGTATTCGATTTTCCTTCATTCAAGCGTTGTTCGCGTTATGCTTGTTTTGATTCGTTCTTTTGCGGGCCGTTGGTAGGATAGCGATGTGGGCGCCGCCATCTCGGCGCCGTCAAGGAGATCGATCGCTGCGAGAAGCGGCGGGCCGGAGAAAAGGGCGAGGGCGAGTTTTAAAGCGGCGGGAAGCTTCTCGGGCGGTGCGGTGGAGAAAGCTCGTGATGCGGATAGGTTGAGCGGAGGCGATAAGAAAGCCGACGACTTGGAAGGCACTTTGCTTATCCAAAAAGCCGTTCTTGGCCTAGAGGCGAGTTAGGTGAGTGAAAGCGAAAAAGAGTCAAAATTTTTTCGGGGAAAGAATTTGGGCTCATAGAGTCTGTTGAGCAGTAACGGTTTGAGAATCGAGTTCAAACATGGTTGGCACAAGGCCCTTCTGCGGTGGCGTTTATTTGAATATTATCTGAAGTATGAGCAAGTGGACATCGATCCATTGGAAGTGATTCGGAGGATTGATGTTTATGATCTGATATTTTTACATCGTGTGGTTTTGGTATTTTGTGTTTATGATCTGACAATGGGCGTTGATACCTTTTGTAATTATAAGATGTTAGCAATTCTGGCGCAATGTGATGATGTTTCCGTAGTTTTATGGTGACGGTTTATTTTTGTAATTTATACAATGTTAAATCAATTCAAAACAAATAATTTATACAATGTTAAATCAATTTAAAACAAATATGCGGTTCCACAGGATGGCTCGGCTCGGCGTGGAAGGTTTAGTTATACCGGACTAGATACGCCCTTGCGTTGGCTAGAAGCGGCGTGTTAAGCGAATAGCTCACGCTCGGTGGCGAGGCATCATTAAGTATTCGGCGAATAGATTAATAAATCTGCCCTTGCGTTGAGTGCTCGAGCGTTAAAAGCCGAATAGTTCACGCTCGAGGGCTGGCCGAGGCATCATTAAGTATTAGGCCGAATAGATTAATAAATCTGCCCTTGCGTTGGAGTGCTCGAGCGTTAAAAGCCGAATAGTTCACGCTCGAGGTGGCGAGCATCATTAAGTATTAGGCGAATAGATTAATAAATCTGCCCTTGCGTTGGACAGTGCTCGAGCGTTAAAAGGCGAATAGTTCACGCTCGAGTGGCGAGGCATCATTAAGTATTAGGCGAATAGATTAATAAATGCGGGTGCTTTCGGCGTTAAAAGCGAATAGTTCACGCTCGAGGTGGCGATGCATCATTAAGTATTAGGCGAATAGATTAATAAATACGCCCTGCGTTGGGCGATGCTCGGCGTGTCGATACATTTTATTCTAATGTTTAGGCACTTATTACAATATTTTGCATCACGTGGCGTAGTCGTTGAAATGCCCCAAAGCGCGATCTTAGTCACAAAGTGTCATCTTGCAAGCGGCGCTCGAATCCGGAGACTTATTGACCTGAGGTTTCATCGCCAAAGGGGCTCGAATCCGGAGACTTGTTCGACCTGAGGTTTCATGCACCAAAGGGGCTCGAATCAGGAGACTTATTGACCTGAGGTTTCATGCACCAAAGGGGCTCGAATCCGGAGACTTATTCGCCAATCGTGACATCCACGAAGGCGCTCGAATCCGGAGACTTGTTCGTACGAGGTTTCATGCACCAAAGGGGCTCGAATCCGGAGACTTATTGACTGAGGTTTCATGCACCAAAGGGGCTCGAATCAGGAGACTTATTACGCCAATCGTGACATCCACGAAGGCGCTCGAATCCGGAGACTTGTTCGACTGAGGTTTCATGTACCAAAGGGGCTCGAATCCGGAGACTTATTGCCCTGAGGTTTCATGCACCAAAGGGGCTCGAATCCGGAGACTTATTACGTGTCGTGACATCCACGAAGGCGCTCGAATCCGGAGACTTGTTCGACCTGAGGTTTCATGCACCAAAGGGCTCCGAATCGGAGACTTATTACGCCAGTCGTGACATCCACGAAGGCGCTCGAATCCGGAGACTTGTTCGTACGAGGTTTCATGCACCAAAGGGGCTCGAATCCGGAGACTTATTACGTGTCGTGACATCCACGAAGGCGCTCGAATCCGGAGACTTGTTGACCTGAGGTTTCATGCACCAAAGGGCTCGAATCCGGAGACTTATTGACTGAGGTTTCATGCACCAAAGGGGTCGAATCCGGAGACTTATTACAATCGTGACATCCACGAAGGCGCTCGAATCCGGAGACTTGTTGACCTGAGGTTTCATGCACCAAAGGGGCTCGAATCCAGGAGACTTATTACGTGTCGTGACATCCACGAAGGCGCTCGAATCCGGAGACTTGTTCGTACGAGGTTTCATGCACCAAAGGGGCTCGAATCCGGAGACTTATTACGTGTCGTGACATCCACGAAGGCGCTCGAATCCGGAGACTTGTTCGGCTGAGGTTTCATGCACCAAGGGGCTCGAATCCGGAGACTTATTCGACCTGAGGTTTCATGCACCAAAGGGGCTCGAATCCGGAGACTTATTACGCCAATCGTGACATCCACGAAGGCGCTCGAATCGGAGACTTGTTAAATACGAGGTTTCATGCACCAAAGGGCTCGAATCCGGAGACTTGTTCGTACTGAGGTTTCATGCACCAAAGGGGCTCGAATCCGGAGACTTATTGGACTTCGAAATGTTGAGATTAAACATGTAAAGCGACATCTTGGATTTCTGAGGATATTGTGTACAAATATCAAGCCTGGTCGGGTCATTGATAAAATTTTCGTAGATGTGTTGAATTCCACGGCCGTGGCAGGTTTCTCCCTGACATGTCTGACAACCGATATGCCCCTGTTCCTGCAACGGAATCTATTTGATAGGGGCCGTCCCAGTTCGGACCAAGCTTTCCATCGGTCGGCCTCCGATCGGCCGGTAGCACCTTCTTCAGGACCAGTTCTCCCCGATTGTAGCGGCGCGGCTGGACTCGCCGATTGTATGACTTGGCGGCTGCTGGCGATAGCGAGCCATGGCGCCAAAGCACGATCGCCGTTCTTCAATCGAGAACGGTCGAGCAAGCATCATGTCATTTCGACCCGTGTCGAAGGCTTGCGATCGAGGTTGGTAGGCGATCTCGGGGGTAAGATTGCACGGGTTCGGCACAAGGCAAGCGGTGTTTCTCCGGTGGATCGTCTTGGTGTTGTTCGATGGGCCCATAGTACACTTGGCAACTCTTGACCCATCGCCCTTGGCACTTTCGACCTCTTTTGATGCCGTCCAAGATGGATTTGTTGAAGCTTCCGCTGGCAGATTACTTTGGGGGTGGCCGTGAAAAGTAAGGTACAATCTGGTATTTGCCGCATAGCTCTCGGTACCGCGCCCGGTCAAAGCGAGTGCCATTATCGAGATCAATGCTCTTGGAATGCGAATCGTGTAATGATGTTCCTCCACAAAGCAGCTTAATGTCTCTCGTATATGGGTTAGAGCCTCTGCTTCGACCCACTTTGTGAAATAATCTGTTGCTACGATTAGAAATCGCTTGTTCCCTGGGGCCCTGGGCAGTGGCCCTACAATATCAAGTCCCCACTGAGCAAACGGCCAGGGGCTAGTGATTGAATTCAAAGCTTCGCGGTGATGGGTTAGTGGGGAAAACTTTTGGCATTGTTCGCATTTCTTGGCGTAATTTTGTGCGTCGGCTCTCATAGTCGACGATAATATCCCTGTGTTATCGCCCGATGGGCAAGGGAGCGCCCCCCTGAGTGTGCACCACAGCTGCCTTCATGTATCTCAGTGAGCAGCTCCTCTACTCTGTCCGGGTGCACGCACTCCAGGTATGGGCCAGAGAGGGATTTTTTGTAAAGTCCCCCTCGTGGATCAAGGTAGTATCGCAGAGCCTTGTTTATGACTTGTGTGCTTCTTTTTATCCTCTGGGAGTTGCTCGGAAGAAAGGAATGCGACAATGGGGTCCTTCCAACTTGGGCCGGATTCTATGATATTGATGGGGTCTCCTCCGGGCGATACTTAGTTGGGGGAAGCCCCGCCGATGTGCGCAGGCTCGGAGTTGATGGCGGAGGCCAAGCAAGCGAACATCGCGTGTGTATTTTGATCGCGTGTTATTTGGTTTAGTTAAGTGGTGGTGAATTTACTTGACAGCGAGTTAGCCGTTTTCATATAGGCCGCCATCGCTCATCTCTCGCCGCATACTCCCCTTGGTGGTTGATAACCAATTTTGAGTCACAAAACACCAACGATCGCCGTCTTGTAGAAGATGTCGTTCCATGATCCGGCTAAAGGGCTTCATATTCGGCCTCGTTATTTGATGCTTGGCCGAGCAGCGGCTGTTCAATGATTGCGCCGTCAGGGACATAATTCTGACGCTGCTTGCTGCCCGTTGGTTAGGCGATCCATCGATATAATTGCGGATGTCTAGCGTAGACTCTCAATCTGGTTTTGACCTAACCGGCCTTTGGTGGAGGTCCCCGAGCTTGAGGTCGGCAAGCCCTCCTGTGAATCGGCCACAAAGTCGGCGACACACCTTGATTGCGGTTTGGGTGAAAGCGAATGTCATATTGGCGAGTTAGAGCCCATTTCGACCTGCATACTGATGTACGCATTAGAATCTTGATCGAAGAAATCTGTTAGCACCTTGATCTTTGTGTGCTTGGAAGTAGTGCATCGGATTTCTTCTTTGCCATGACCGAGGCTAGGGCGAGTTTTTCTAGCGGTAGGTAGCGTGTTTGGCGTCCACCATCGCCTTGCTCACATAGTATATTGGTATTCTTGCCCTTCCTCCTCTTTTAACAATCTGTTGCCTGTCGAAACGACCGGATATAAAATGAGGGGTCACCGGTGGCGGGTGTTGTTAGAAGAGTCTTGTCGGAGGTATGTCTTGAGGCGTTAAAGGCGCCTCGCATTGACGGACCATTAACTTCTGCCTGGCGTAACGTCTGAAGAATTATGCGCGATCGTGGATCGGTGATGAACTGTTGAGTCGTGACCATTCCCATCGACTTTTGGACTTCTTTGGTGAGCAGAGGCGAGTTCCAAAATTCGTGACTTGCCTCGGGTTGGCCGATTCCTCGATGGTTGTGATGTAGCCCGTGAATTTGCGAGCCGATTCGAATGCACATTTGGAAGCATTGACTTCATTACGTACTTGCGTGGGGTGTTGAATGTCTTTTCGGATCGGCTATATGGTTTTGTTCTTCTTTAGATTTGACCACCATGTCGTCGATGTATACTTCCATAGTCTTGAGTTGTTCTTTGAACATCGTGGTGACCGATCTTTAGTAAATCGCCCTGCATTCTTTAGTCCAAAAGGCATAACCATGCGATGAGTTCCTCTTGGAGTGAGGAATGCGTTTTATCTGATCATCTGGATGCATGGCGTCGATGGTAGCCTCTATAAGCGTCGAGGAAACTCATCTTGGCGGTGGCGTGCCGTCGCGTCGGCAGTTAGTCAATTCTAGGCAAGGAAGCGATCTTTGGGGCAAGCTTTGTTGAATCCGTGAAATCGACACACACGCCAGTGCCATTCTTCTTTTTCACCACCAGCGTGTTGGAGAGCCACGTGGGATAGGTGACTTCTCGATTGCCGGCGTCAGCGGTTTGTCAACTTCCTCGACAACGGCGGCGGTGTGTTCTGCCGAGATCGCCGGCCTTCTGAATGACCGGCTTATCTTGAGTCGACATTGAGGTGATCTTTGTGAGACGGCTGGGTCTATTCCGGCATTTCATACGGGGTCCGCAAAGGCGTCTAGGTTGCGAGTAAGAAAGTGATCGATTCTTTGCTTGTCGACTGGCTTAGGGGGCGTAGATCATAAAAACTTTTAGGGCTTCCATCGATGTCAACTCGGTCTAAACCTTCGTGGCCTTTTCGTTTGGTTGGCGTAGCGTCTTCGAGACTTCTCGAGGGCACCTCGGCGGAGTTTACTTGCAGTTCCTTGGCGTCTGGCGGCGAAAGGTAACATGCTTGGCCGCTAGAGCCGCGGATCTGCTCAACGCCATGCTCTGTTGGGAAGCGTAGAAGGCGGTGGTAGGTGCTTGGGGCGGCTGCGGGGTATGTAACCATGATCGCCCCATGATGAGATTGTATGGCGATGGTAGCGACAACCAAATTCGCGACCACGTTCTCGAGCAGTAGCGAGCAGGTGGTGATTTTTCCCAGCGAATTACTCGGGTTGGCGTTGAAGCGAATAGTGGGCGAGGCGGAGTTAGATCCGAATCATTGAACGAGTTTGTGAAGGTTCGATAGTACATAATCTCTGTACTTCCGATCGATAAGGCCGCGTTCTCGATAAACCGATGTGCAGCGTGGCGTAACAACGAAGGATCTCGTGAGGAGTGTGACACCGCTCAAATCAGAGTCGTCGAAGGTGATACTTGCCGCTTCTCGGAGCCGGGGTCGCTTTGCTGGTGGTGGGTGCTTTTGAGGGCTTGGAAGTGATTGGGTGTATGTCTGATCGGGGCCATCAATGTTGTATATCATATGGGCGGTGTCAGCGGGATGCCTCTTGGGCGACATCGTCCTCTGTCACTTCCTCAAGGTAGTCCTTTGGTATGGCCTTGATATTCTTGTTGTTAGTCGCGAGTCGTCGAGGACCGCTTTGGGGATCGCTTCGTGAACCTTGAGTCTTACTGGTGGGACTTTGCTTTCTCTAAGGCGGTCGCGAAGGCGTTAGTTCTCAGCGATGATCTTTGTCAAACTCTGTTTGATGCATCGCTTTGTTCCATGGTCGCTTGCATCGTCTCTGTGTTAGAATCGTTGGTGAGCTAGAGTGCGGGCGTGTCATTGCTGTGACGGTTGCTTCTCAGAGTGTAAATCTGGGGTGAAATCGTCTCCGTCGGTCTCGTCGGTGGCTATCGGGGATCTTTAGTCCGTCTTTCATGGATATATTTGAGTATTCCCCTGACGGCGCCGATTATGGTGAATGTGGTTTGGAAATACTCTTCAAATCTGGAAAGGCGCCAATGATCTCTGCTAGTCACTGCAAAAATCTAAACTCGATTAGGGTGCGGAATTAGCACTCCGACGGACAAGTCAGTTCCCCTCCAGAAAGCTTGCTCACTAAGTTTATAGAAGTGTTTCTTACATACCTTTATTAGTCTGAAGCTCTTATATTTATAGTCATTTTTCAGCCTCGGGACCCGGGTCTACTTTTCCTTCTGTCTGCGTATTCTTCCATTTATCCTAACACGCTTCTTCCAGTATATTCGGCCCAAATATCCTACTCGGCATCTTGGCAGAACAGAAGGGAGCCGTTCAACACCCGGCTCCCTGTGCGCATCAGGCTTCGGCCCCTTAGTTACTCGGCCCCCACAACAGTATATATATGTACACAAATTACATACACCTACAACCTCCCCATCAATGAATTAAATAATAAAATAGAATAAGGATAAAGATCAAATATGAAATAAAGAAGAAAGTTAGAACCCTACCACATATCCAAAAGTTCTTTGATTGCAACGTCTTCTTCTTTTTTTCCTTTTCTCAAACCCTCTCCAGGTGGCTGCTGTGTTGTTGCCCTATGTGGTGAACAAATAATAGAGTAGGGTTTGTGTTTATTTTATTTTGTACTAGTGGTGAATTGGACATAGGTCAAATAAATAGATAAATATACAAAACATATATATAAGTTATATGCAACTCAAATGGCAAGAGTCTTATATATTAACCTTGTGGTCTAGAGTTCAAGTTACACCCTCCTCTCTCTTTCTATATATATTTTTATATAATAAATCTTGCCTCTAAATTAAAGACTTTCACCATAAATTTATTTTAGGTTTTAAAATTAATTAAAAAACCTTCCAAATATATTTAATTTGCACTTAAAGATTCACAAGAAAAATATTTGAAATTGTAAAATTATTATTATTTAATTATTTATTTGATTTGTATATTCCGGTTCTCACATTTCCCCCCCTCCCTAAAAGAAAAGTTTCATCCTCGAAACTAACCTGAGTAAATCATGAGAATAGATGTAGGTACTTCTCGCGCATCTCATTCTCGTATTCCCAAGTCGCCTCTTCAACTAGATGATTACACCACAGTATCTTAACCAATTTAATGACCTTTGTACGCAACATTTTCTCTTTCGAATCCAAAATCTGAACAGGTATCTCCTCATATGAAAAATCCTCTCTAATCTGAAGCGGCTCATAATCTAACACATGCGACAAACTGTGCACATATTTCCTCAGCATAGATACGTAAAACACATTATGTACTCCGGCCAACCTAGGGGGTAGAGCAGCACGATACGCAACCTCACCAACCTTCTCCAATACCTCAAATGGACTAATGTATCTAGGACTCAACTTTCCTTTCTTTCCGAACCTGATGACTCCTTTCTATGGTGATACTTTCAAGAATACCATATCCCCCACATAAGGAGCTACTCTTAAACTAGAATGGTAACTATTATTATATGCAAACTCCATAAGCGACAAATAATCATCCCAATTACCTCTCCACTCCAAAGCACAAGCCCTCAACATATCCTCAAGGGTTTGAATAGTCCTCTCCGATTGCCCATCTGTCTAAGGGTGATAAGCTGAACTAAAATTTAACCGAGTACCCATAACTAACTGTAACGCACCCCAAAATTTAGACACAAAACGAGGGTCCCGATCTGACACTATTGACACAGGTGCACCATGCAATCTAACAATCTCCTTCACATACAACTATGCAAATCGAGTTAGAGAATGGTTCATTCATACTGCAATAAAATGTGCTGACTTGGTTAATCTATCAACAACTACCCAAACTGCATCGTGATTACTACTAGTACGAGGTAATTTGCATACGAAGTCCATGGTAACATGATCCCACTTCCACTCTGGTATAGGTAAGGGTTGTAGTTTCCCCGCGGGTTTCTGATGCTCTACTTTAACCTGTTGACACACCAAACGTTGAGCCACAAATTCTGCAATATCTTCCTTCATACCATTAAACCAAAAATGTTCATAAAGATCTCGATACATTTTAATGCTTCCAGGATGAATGCTATAACTAGAACTATGTGTCTCCATTATAATCTCCTTCCTCAAATCACCACCAGCAAGAACACAAATTCGGCTATGGAATCTAAACAACCCATCATCACTAACCACAAAGTCTACATGCTTACCCTCTACCATCTCTCCTTTAATACACTTACATTAGGGGTCAATCTCCTATGCTAAACAAATCTGTTCTCTCAAGGTCGGCCGAACTGTCAATTGACTACAATAAGCCCTATCACCAGGCGTAACAACCTCAAGCCTCAAACGTCTCATGTCTTCCACCAAACAACTCTCAATAGACAAAGCAGCTATATTTCCAACTGTGACCTTCCTACTCAAGGCATCTGCAACCACATTTGCCTTCCTTGGATGATATAAAATATTCACATTGTAATCTTTTAGTAACTCAAGCCATCTTCTTTGCCTCAAATTTAGTTCCTTCTGTGTGAAAATATACTTCAAACTAATATGATTAGTGTAAATCTCACATAACTCTCCATACAAATAATGCCACCAAATCTTAAGAGCGAAAATCACTGCTGCTAACTCCAAGTCATGCGTAGGATAATTTCACTCATGTATTTTCAACTATCGTGACACATAAGCAATCACCTTTCCATGCTATATGAGCACACATCCTAAACCCTGTCGTGAAGCATTATTATAAATCACAAAACCACCTCCATTTGTCGGTAAGGCAAGAGTTGGAGCTGATGTCAATCTCTATTTAAACTCTTGGAAGCTACACTCACAATCATCATTCCACTCAAACTTTACCTGTTTCTTGGTGAGATTGGTAAGTGGCAAAGCAATACGGGAGAATCCTTCCACAAACCGTCTGTAATATCCAACAAGCCCTAGAAAGCTGCATACCTCTGTCACATAAGTAGGTCATGGCCAATCAACAATTGCTGCAACTTTCGTGCTATCCATAGATACCCCATCTTTACTCACCACATGACCCAAAAAGGATACACTGCTTAACTAGAATTCGCACTTCTTAAATTTGGCATACAATCTCTTCTCCTTAAGGATCTGCAGTACCACCATCAAATGCTGCTCATGCTCCTCCTTACTCCTCAAATAAATTAGAATGTCATCAATAAACACTACCACAAATTTATCCAGTTGGGGTTTAAATACTCTGTTCATCAAATCCATGAATGCGGCTGGTGCATTTGTGAGACCAAAAGGCATCACCGAGAACTTATAATGCCCATAACGGGTTCTAAAAGCAGTCTTAGGAATATCTTCATCCCTTACCTTCAACTGGTGATAGCCTGACCTCAAGTCCATCTTAGAGAATACCTAAGCTCCCTGCAATTGGTCAAATAGGTCGTCAATACAGGTGCTCACCAAGGTGAAACACTAGGCCTAATAAAACTTTTGACTAACAATTTCTTGTAACTGAATTTGTAACTTCCCCAACTCCAATGGTGCCATTCTATAGGGCACTTTAGAAATAAGTGTTGTGTCAGGGACCGAGATAATTGAAAATTCTACCTCACGATTTGGGGGAAGACCAGGTAGATCCTCTTAGAAAAACATCAACAAATTCCCTCACTACAAGCAACTCCTTTAACCTTTGCTCTGGCTGTTCGGTACTCACCACACAAGCTAAATAACCATGACACCCTTTACTCAACATTCGGTTAACCTGAAGGGAAGAAATAAAATAAATAGAAGACCCTTCCTCATTTCCCTGAAAGAAAAACTCATGTTACCCCGGCATAGCAAAAACTACCCTCTTTCTAAAACAATCAACAGATGCATTATGCTTCATCAACCAATCCATCCCCAAAAACACATCAAAATCCTTCATCTCTAAAGAAATCAAATCCACTAGAAAAATCCTACCATCCAAGTTTACCTCACAAGATCTACAGACATCTCCCAATACTACTGTTTCTCCTAATGGAGTAGACACGATAATACAGATATTTAAAGGCTCACAAGGAATAGACAATCCGTGCAGATATCTAGGTGTCAACTCTTAACCTTCAAAATGAAATCCAGAAAGATTTAACACTAGTTTAAACAAAACTAACTCAACCACACACAACTAAGGACTATAGGGACTTGGACCTTGTTTAAATGATAAAATGCAAGATATGTAACTTGATAAACTATAGCTCTGATACCACAATTTTCATACCCCAAATCCAGGCATGACTGGCTGTGGCCCACAGGGACTCAGCCCAAGGCACACGTAAGCCTAAACATGAACCTAAAATCACGAAGAATAAATGTGATGATAGCCCATAAATAAATAAATCAAAACCCATTCTAGTGACAAGTCACAAGTATAAATGACAAAACCAACCATAACCAACTTCCAAAAATATATACTAAATGGAACACAAACCGCCCACAAAATAAAATAATTCTAAATAAAAAAAAAATCCAACCACAATGTATGCACAAAACCCGACATAACAAGGTAAAACAAAATAAATGAATGTCCTAGAGGTCCATGCATGCAATTAAGTCCCCACTACGCCATGAGTCCACTCTAAGTCCTTCTAACACCTAGAAATAATAAACAACTAAGTCAGCTAATGGTTCAGTGAGTAGCAACATGGATAGTAAATACAGTTTTGAAAACAGGATTCAATTCTAAAATCAGATATATATATCACTGTAGACTGCCCGAGAAACTCCGCTCTTCGTGCCACGGGGGCGCGAATCGTTTTGTTCTTTAGCTACTACAGTTCGGACTCGTGTCACGGTTCTTAATCTAATCTCAAAAAGTGCAATGTGAGACCGATAAATCACCAAAGAGTCCAAATCTGGTAAATCGTTTTGGAAAACTAATTTTTATAAAGAAGTGCCAAACATGGACTACTTTGCCAGATACAGAGTTGCCACCTAAATATTTTATTTTGGAAAATTTAGGAAACCCTGACTCGTGCCTAAGGCCACGTGTCCATCATTACCAAAGTTGTCTCGGCTCGGGAACTTGGGTACGAGAGGGGAAGGTCATGCAATGAGCACCCCCGCTTATCCGATCAAAGAATCGGCCTCTACTAACATGATATGTTGTTTTTGAAAACACATGTGTTCTTATTCCGATTATTACTCTAGAATTACTATGTGATGTGCATAGCATACAAGTATAGACTAGATCGCCTAAGTTAGAACAAAACAACTCATGTTTGTTTCTGAAAGTGGTTTGAAAATGCTACTCGCAAGCAGGCTAAGTCGCAGATTTGCCACCCTCATGTGGGCTTAGAAAAAACATGATTTTGCCACTTCAAGTGGGCTTAAAACTCACAATCATCGAGTTGTTCCAATCCAGGCAATGAAGCCTTCATCCACAAGCATTCAAGCAATTAATCACTTAAGCAGTTAGCCTCATAGCAAGCATGCTATCATGGCAACACTCACACGCATGCAAGGATGTTAAAGCGTAAACACTCACTGAGTACTCCGAGCCAAAACAGAAGCTATGTTAGAAAGCAATGCATGCTCCTAGTTCATGTTAAGATGGCTAATGTAACACATGCAAAAATGCAACTAAGATAGGCTCGGCTATTCTAAGATGTCATGTGAAATGTAACTTGATACATGTATTCAAATTGGAATTGAAATACAATGTAGTTTAGTATGATGCACCAAGCCTGGTGCATGCAATACGAATGAATGATGCAAACATGCGAGCATAAGGATGCCAATTGAAACATGCCCTAAAACTAACCACTGAAAGTGGATAAGTGAAAAGGAGAAACAAATGGGGGTTGGAAGACATGCATCACACATACGTACACTTATTACAAAATTCGCCCTCTCGACGGAGGGTCCAAATAATAAGCTAACTAGCTAATCTAAGCTAATTAATTACAAACCAAATTGAAACTAGCCATACTAAGCTAATTAGAATATTACAACACGGATTAAACTAATTAATTACAAGATAAGTAATTAACTATAACTAGCTAATAAAGCAGTAAAAATGGCCTCGCAGGGAAGGGTGTATGCATGCTCGGTCGGCTTCGCTTGGAAATTCACTATCGTGCCTCATATTGCCTCTGTTTGCACTGTTCTGTATCTCTGAAAATTGTGCCAACTTCCATAGTGCTTCTAACCCACCTTAGGAACAATCTAAGGGGTTGTCGGCCAAGAGGAAGGGCCATCGGCCAAGTATAATGACCATCGGCCAAATTTCAAGGCTATCAGCCAATTATTGATAGCCGATTGGCACACTAGATAGCTGATCGGCCACTTCTTCTTGCAAACTTCTCCTTTTGCTGCAATAGAGCACTAACAGAGGCATGGCAGTGTATTTGCAAGAAAATGTGTGTGCAACCACACTCCTTATCATGTTCAAAGCTCAAAGAAGTGTAGTGTTCGACTCTCGAGCCATCAATCACGCATCTCAATGCATGATGGCTAAAGAGGCCGAGTTGCACAAATCAATGTCAAATGAATGCACACAAAAACACATAAATGCCTTAACCTCTATCATGCATGATCAAGAGGGTCGGCGACCGAGAATTGAGACACGTTTCATCACTTCAAGTATGAAACGTCCCTTATTCGTCGTGTTTGGATTGACACCCTTTCCAAACATAATGCAATGTAAGACATGCATACACAATGCAATACGACAAGCATGCAAAAGCCATGCAATGCAACAAGCATGCAACAACATGCAACAACATGCTATCTAATCAATACGCTAAACATCATGAACATGCAACATGCAAACAACATGAGCATGCAACAACATGCAAACAACTATGCAATGGCAAGGGCCATGTAATGCAACACTTAGTGGACTTAAACCGCATATGAACAGACCTGAGCGGGTCCAAAAATAGTGGCCAATAACACCAAAACTAAGGCACCAAAAGGCAAGACATGCATGCACACATATTGGTCCATAAGCTAAGCAACAATGCACAACCCTTAGAGGCACTCAAAGGGTGAAAGAAATGGGAACATGGAAATGCTATATGCTTTGAAATAACATGGTAAGTGATGCCAAATCATGGACATTTCATAAATGAAGCATGCTAGGAAACTCAAAGCTTGAAGCTAGCATAGTCATTTGCACTACAACTATGCAAAACATGAAGCATGTGGCCAATACAACCCAAAGCAGTCCTAGATCATGCTGAATAAAGGCTAAAACATGCACGGAGTAAAGCCAAAACAAGCTAGCATGAAGGGCTAAAACATGGATCATGCGAGGGCAATAGGGAGGATTACTCTACACCTACCAAGACCAATCATGAGATGACTTCACCAACAAAAATCAGAGTTATATCATTGCAAAATAACCCCAAAAACACACTGAGATGGTAGCTCGCAAGCTTAGGCATGAAGGCATACACAATGACTCATGTTTAAGGCATAAAGAACCAACCTTCCAAAGTATGGAAAGAGTGACAAATATGAGTGCATGAACATGAAACATGGACTGAAATCACATATGAAATGATACCAAATCATGAAAGTAGCCCAAGCAATGCATGCTAGTGGCTTGGAAACTCAAAACTAGTGAGCTAGATTGAACCATGGCTATACAAAACAATGCATGCATGACCCAAAACACTTAAAACAGAGCTAGAGTATGCTAAAACATGGACAAAAGCTTCTTGGAGTTGAGCCAAAAGCATGCTAGAAAGATAGTCTAAAGCATGATGCATGTTAGGCTATTAAATGGAATTGCACTACAAGTGTATAAACCATGCAAAGGGTGATCAAACCAAGCCAAAACAGAGTTATGGTAAGTCTAAGAAGTCACAAAAATGAGCCTAAACAAAGCCAACACATGCTAGAAAAACATGTTCAATAATTAGGCCAACAAGGCATACAACCAAGACAAGAGGAGAGGGGACCACCCCCTCCTATTTGGGACCTCAAAATAGGTTTTTTACCACTGAAAATTCTCTGAATTTTAGTGGTTAAAAGGCCACGAAAAGTTGTTTTGAAAGGCCTTGAAAGATGGCTCAAAAGCTATACAAGCTAAGGAACAAAAGGGAGAGACAACCCCCTAACACAAAATAGGCCTAAACCATCATTTTTAGGACTGAAAAACATAGTTTTCTTCAGTTCAAAACCAAGCCAAAAATAGTTTGCAAAGGTGGCAAAACAAGCATACAAAACAAAGCTTTAGAGGGACAAGTGCTTACCCTTGAAGCCAAATAGCAAAACAGCAAGATTTATGAGTTAAAACCAAGCTTTAGCAGCCCAAAACAAGTTCCAAATAAGCTTCAAGCAACCTCCTCCCAAAGATAGGCCACTTTGATCAAGGATGCATAGGCAAACTAGGCATGTTTCTCTACTTCTATGCAATTTTATGCATAAAAGAGCAAGAGAGAGAGACTCTAGAGAGAGAGGTAGAGATTAAGCTCTGAAAATTGTAAAGAGAGATGGAGTTTTTGTGAGAGAAGCTCTCAAACTTGCTTAAGAAGTTCTCCCCTTCAAAAATATGAGATATAGGGTCATATATAGCAATTCAAGAGCTTTTGGTCGAAAATATCTGAGTTGGGACAGCTGGACCTTGCTGGAAACAACTTGAGATGAAATATCTTCAAAAATTATGAATTTGTGTCACTCTTGGCCGATCAGCCATCTTTAGTGCCGATCTGCTACTTGTGATGGCCAATCTGCTAATTTTTTGGCCGATTGCACATATTTGTGGTTGATAGCAAATTCTGCTCTGTAGGTCCAACTTCAAACGGGCATAACACCTTCATATGGACTCCTTTTCAGGTCATGCTTGTGTGCAAATTGAAGCCCCGGAAGTAATCTTTCCAATGGTAGTAGCGTCACATCAAAATTCCGAGTATGCAAAAAGTTATGCCTCTTTTAGTGAAGACTGGTCAGTTGCAGCTCAACCGGAATGATGCCCAACTTCAACCAATCATATCTCCCCCATCCGAACTCGGATTTAGGAGATTCTTGAGTGTAAAATGAAACCCTGGAAGTCTTATTTCCAACAGTGTGGCCTCATAGCTTAAATCCAAGTGCATAGACAGATAGGTCTGATTTAGCGAGGACCGCTCGACTCTCTCTTAGCGATTTATACCCAACTCTTTCTTCAACTTGGTTTCTTCCCTCTCCTCGGATTTTCTTCAACTCCAAACCCCTAAACAAGGTATTTTGAAAGATTTTTCAAAGATTTCATCTCTCTTTCATTCATTCCCACTTTGTCCTTGCTCGGTTTACTGAAAAACGCAACATTTGATAAAATACGAGCCTCGGAATATTGTAGAAACTTCTTTTTAAAAATATTTTGAAAGAGAGGGTTTTAAGGTCTAAAAATCTTTTGATTAAGATTGTTTTGGTCCAAAAGGGGTATGAAGTTGGGATTTGACTCTCTCCTTGCCGAAGAAATTGAACCTTTGCCCTGCATACCTTTTACCAAGTAAACCATTAGTAGTGCCCAAGTCTTAAGGGCGGTCAAAGATGGGGTGTCTACAATCTCAGAAACTAGATTGGCATACAGTTTGGTAAAGAGAATCTGTTTAAAAAAGAAGGTTCCACAGTTCAATAGTTAAAATACTCATGTCTCTCAAGAACATGATAAATGACATTTTCCACTTAAAACATATTACAACATGAACACCAATAATTTTCTGGGTACCAAGAAATAACAAATAATATGCCATATAGTTCTCAAGGCTATAAGCCCCGTTGGATCTAATACCGAACGAAGAGTCATCCTCAGGGTGGCAACTTGGGCCTTTTCTCTAAGACGATCTGATTGAAGGTCACCTAACTTAACGTAGGTCTTTTCCTTACAATCGTTGAGCACTAGAGTCATCACGGCCTAACCCGGATCTATTCCCTAGTGGCCAGAGTCACCACACACAGTGGCAAAATTTCCCTGGACTAAATACACAGATGGTCCCTATAATCAATATATATCAGTTTCACAAAACATGGTAGTTCACAATTATAAACATGAGACCAAAATAAATAGTTTACAGTATGCTAAGTTCACACATGTTTCATAAATAATTTGATTCCATTGATAATATAATAATTTATCAAAACAGTTTAATCCTGAAACAACAATTTAATTTTCCAATAGTTCAGGGTAGGGGAACATTTATAAAAATATGTAGCATGAAACTACTCACTTGGAAACAGAATAATGTAATCCTCGAATAGAGTATAAAAGTCCAACTAGTGTCCTGAACTAAGTATGAAAACTACACGTTACTACTAATTTAAAAATACTAAAAAATAGGAACTAAGTAACCTTAAACTAAAGCGCACTAACACAACTCAACCCAACTCACCGTTACTCTTAAATATTACCTAAGTTCATGTTCTTCAAGGTCTAAAATAACCCAAGATATGGGTTCTGATCGAAACTTAACTAAAAGTAACTTTAAGATAAAACAGAATTTTAGACAAGCTTTCCCAATCTATTCGCTAACTTTGAAAATTACAAAACCCACTCCATGCTGTTTGAAAAATTCCAAAATCCTCTAGATATCAACTAATATATCCTAAATTTCAAACCCAATTGGTTTTACTTGATTTTCTTATCAAAATAATTATTTACAGTTAATTATGCCCAAACAGATTATTTTCTGCAACACTTTAAAGAAATTGACGGTTCTCTTAGTATACATGAGCAATCAACACAAGGCCAAAAATGTACGAAACTAGACTCATAACCGGTTCTAATGACGCTGATTGGATAATTTTCAGATTTATACCCAAAGAGAACAACACTCCCGAACTTACTGTTTAAAACCAGTTTTCTGGACAGATTTGAACGCATCAGTTTATATGGATTTTGACTCCCAAAAATTATGAAAAAATTTAGATATGCAATTCAATATGTAATTAATCTACTGTAAAAATTTCAGTTCAAAATTCATTCGTTTGATATAGTTTCTTGATTTTTAAAGTTTCTGATTCCGTACAGAATTTTTGGACTACGCATTTCTCCCATTCTTTATACATAAATTTAACTCCTCAGATTTCTTAACAGTATATATATACACAAATTACATACACCTACAACCTCCCCATCAATGAATTAAATCATAAAATAGAATAAGAATAAAGAACAAATATAAAATAAAGAAGAAAGTTAGAACCCTACCACACACCCAAAAGTTCTTTGATTGCAACATCTTCTTCTTTTTTTCCTTCTCTTAAACCCTCTCCCGTGGCTGCTGTGTTGTTGCCCTATGTGGTAAACAAATAATAGAGTAGGGTTTGTGTTTATTTTATTTTGTACTAGTGGTGGACACACATAGGTCAAATAAATAGATAAATATACAAAACATATATATAAGTTATATGCAACTCAAATAGTAAGAGTCTTATATATTAACCTTATGGTCTAGAGTTCAAGTTACACCCTCTCCTCTCTCTCTCTATATATTTTTATATAATAAATCTTGCCTTTAAATTAAAGACTTTCACCATAAATTTATTTTAGGTTTTAAAATTAATTAAAAGTCCTTCCAAATATATTTAATTTGCACTTAAAGATTCACAAGTGTAGACCGCCCAGAACTCCGCCCTGCGCGCCAGGGCGCGAATCATTGTTCTTAGCTACTACAATTCGGACTCTTGTCACAGTTCTGAATCTAATCTCACAAAGTGCAATGTAAGACTAATAAATCACCAAAGAGTCCAAATTCGGAAAATCGTTTTGAAAAATTGATTTTAATCAAAAAGCGCCAAACATGGACTGCTTTGCCAGATTTCAGAATCGCCACCTAAATATTTTGTTTTTGGGAAATTTAGGAAACCCTGACTTGTACCTAAGGCCATGTGTTCGTCATCACCAAAGTTACCTCGGCTCGGGAACTTGAGTACGAAGGGGAAAGGTCATGAAATGAGCACCCGCGCTCGCCCGATCAAAGGATCGGCCTCTAATAATATGATATGTTGTTTTTGGAAATACATGTGGTCTTATTCCGGTTATTAGCTTAACTTACAATGTGATGCGCACAACATACAAGTATAGACTAAATCACTCAATTTGGAACAAAACATCTCATGCTTGTTTTTCGAAAATGGTTTGAAGTTGCTACTCGCAAGTAGGCTAAGTCGCGGATTTGCCACCCTAAAGTGGGCTTAGAAAAACATGATTTTGCCACTTCAAGTGGGCTTAAAACTCACATTTCGATGAATTATCCCAACTCAAGCAATGAAGCCTTCATTCACAGGCATTCATGCAGTTAAACACATAAGCAGTTAGCCTCATGGCAAGCATGCTATCATGGCAACACTTACACGCATGCAAGGATGCTAAAGCATAAACACTCACAGTGTACTCCGAGCCAAAACAGAAGCTAGTTAGTAATCCATACATGATCCTAGCTATGTTAACAATGCCTAATGCAACACATGCAGAATGCAACTAAGATAGGCTCGACTATTCTAAGATGTCATGTGAATGCTACAATTTGATACATGTATTCAAATAGGAATTGAAATACAATGCAGTTTGAATGATGCGCTGAGCCCGGTGCATGCAATATAGATGAATGATGCAAACATGCGAGCATAAGGATGCTAATTGAAATATGTCCCAAAACTAACCACTGAAAGCAGATAAGTAAAAAGGAGAAAGAAATGGGGCTTGGAAGACATGCATCACACACACGCACACTTATTTACGACATCGCCCTCTCAGAGGAGGGTCTGAATAAATAATACAAACCAACTAATTAACTAACTTAGCTAATTAATTATTACAAAACTTTAACTAATTAATCAAATTAATTAATTTACAAAGCCAGCTAAGTAAGCAATTGAAATGGGCTGCCACAGCTCTGCCTCGAAATGATGAATGATGCATGCTCGGTCGCGTCCTCCCGGAAATCCACTACCGTGCCTTATGATGCCTCTGTTTGCACTGCTTTAGACTTCCAAAAAATGTGCCAACATCCAAGACACTTCTGATCCACCTCATGGACATGCTGAGAGGTCATCGGCCAAAAGGAGTGGCCATCGGCCAGAGTTAATGGCCATCGGCCAAATTTGATAGCCGATCGGCAGACTAAGTGGTCGATCAGCCACTGCTTCCTGCAGATTCTCCCTTTTGCAGCAACAGAGTACTAACAAAGGCATGACAGTGTATTTGCAAGAAAATGTGTGTGCAACCACACTCCTTATCATGTCTAAGGCTCAAAGGAGTGTAGTGCTCGGCTCTCAAGCCATCAATCACGCATCTTAATGCATGATGGCCAAAGAGGCCGAGTTGCACAAATCAATGTCAATGAATGCACGCAAATAACACATAGGACTCAATGAATCTCCACCTTATCATGCATGATCAAAGGTGTCGGTGACCTAAGGAATGAGGCGCGTTTCATTACTTCAAGTATGAAACGCCCCTCATTCCCTGTGTTTGGATTGACGTCCAACCCAAACAAAATGCAACACACAACATGCTAACATAATGCAATGCAACATGCAAACAACATGAAAAGCCACAAGCATGCAACAACATGCTATCTAATCAACATGCTAAACATCATGAACATGTAAGAACATGCAAACAACAATGCAATGGTAAGGGCCATGTGATGCAATATTCAATGGACCAAATCAACCTCAAACAAGCCTCATGTATACCAGTACAATGGCCAAAAGCATGCTGAAAATGTGTAGACACCCCATTTTTGACCGTCCTCAAGACTTGGACGTCACCGTTGGAACACTCGGTGATTATCCATGTTTGTGTTCGTTTGGAGTTCCCGGAGTTCTCGGCTCGCGCGCCGTGCCTCAGGACCTCCGAACTCGACCGTTTGTGTTTGGTTTTGCACCAAACACTTGTGTTTTGCCTTGGAAGGGCAGGGAATGCTTTGTGAGGCATCCCTACACACCACCGGTGGGCTAGAGGCCACCGTCGGTCAGAAGTTGTCACCGGCACTATATTGTGCCGGTCGGCACTATTTTGTGCCGGTCGGCACTATTTTGGGCGAAATGACCATTTTGCCCAGCCGACCACTTTACAGCTGCTTTCTGAGATATTTTCATACAGCTTTTGAGCATTTGCTTCCCCTCCATACACGTGTATGGAGGGATGAGCCTTTGTTTGCTTAGCTTGTAAGTTTTACAAGTTCTATAAGAGGAAAGCTCTCCCTCTTGTTTGAGGGTTAGCATTTTTCAGAGCATTAGACATTGTTAGAGAGCTGGAGCTCTGGTTTTTAGGGTTAAGTTAGATACATATATCATATCTCTCTCTTTCTCTTAGTACTAAACACCTAGTGTTTCACCCTCTCCTTGCAACTGAGGTTCCAGAGGCTGTTCTTGGAGGTTCTTGACAGATTTTGAGCTCAAGGAAGCATCAACCACAACCTTTGTGAAGAAGGCTACAAGGGTAAGCAAAACTTGCACTTTTTTTCCCCATTTTTGCAACTCATTTCTACCTAATTTAGAACTGTTTTTGAGCTTAGTGTTTGGCACATAAAAGCTCTGATTTTTGACCCTCTTTATTGTATATTAAGAGTGTTTTGTGGTTTGAGGAACTTTGACCACCTTTAGGCCTTGAAAAGGCCACCTTTTGTGCCATTTTGTGAGAGATCCGAGACTTTGGTCTTAGGATCTCTTCACCACTGAAATCTTGAGGGATTTCAGTGGTGAAGAGCATGCCTTGAAGTCTCAAGAAGGAGAGGGCCACCCCCTCTCCTTGATGTCCTTGAAAAGGACAAATTTTGCTTCCTTAAGGAGCTCTATGCTTGAGTGTGTGTTGAGCATGTTTGACTTGTTTTCTATGCTTATATTACTATGATATAACATGTTTTCAAGTCGGCTTTGGTCTCCTATACATGCTTAGTATAGTTGCCTTGTAATGCCCCTTTTGTGCCTTAACATGACTAGGTTGTTTGCCCTATTTTCTAGCATGTTTTAAGCTTAGATTTGTGAAGCTTGCAAGCTTATTTTGCCATGATTTAGCTCTGTCCATAGCTATTTTGGCCGATCTTAGCATGAATTTGGTAGCCTCTTTGTATTTGGCTTGTTGGCCTCAAAAGCATGAATATGTGGTATGCTATTCTAGCTTTATTTTTGAGGGTTGGAACCATCTAGCATGCCATTTCAGTCCTTCATACATGCTTGTTTGATTGCCTTGGTGGCCTTGTTAATGCTTTAAGAGTATGTCTTGTACGTCCCATGTTTTGGCTTCAATGCATGCCTTTAGCTTAATGACTCTTAGATGCCATCTAAGTAGCTCTTTGGCCTTGCTTTAACATGCTAAGAACCTATTTTTGGTTGTTAAGTGTATGCCATATGTGTTTGTGCCAAGTGCGGTTTAATGCCCTATTGACTTGTCTTAAGCCTAGGCCATTTGCATGCTTTGTTTGGCATGCATCATTACATGATTTGGCATCATGTTTGACATGAATTTCAGAGTTTTTGATGCATGCTATCAGTCTATGTTTGGCCTCTTAAGTGTGCATGAAAGTTGACTTTGTATGCCTAAGTCTTAAGCCTTAACATGTGCATGTGTGTGCGTGTGTTTAGTCTCATTTTCTAGGCATTTTGGCCACTGTTTTGAGCCTTATTAGAGCTGCCCAATTCATGTTTAAGCCCAATCTACAATCGGTTTGCATGCTTGGTTCATGTGCTTGCTTGTATGCTTGCATAAATGCCATGCCATTGTCCATATGTGCATAGTAGATGACATGCTTAGGACCTCATTGCATTGGCATGTACGCTAGGCCTCTTGACTAAGTCATGATGGAGGTTTAGCACCCCTTATGTGCTTGCTTGGTTTGTATGCATTTTAAATCAAATTTGTACCCTTGGTTCTTAGGATCATCACGCATGGAAATGCGCGATTGGTGGTCCGGGAATCGAGGCACATGCCCTCTTGAGTCCATAGCATGATGAGGGATGTGCTTGGTGCATACATGCCTTGATTTGCATTGCCTTGCCTTTGGTTTCCTCTGCTGCTGTCAGTTGCAGGTTCTGCAGGGATAAAGGGCCGATCGGCACTCTTTAGTGCCGACCGGCTGCCTCTTGGCAGCCGATAATGAAATTCAGAGCCGGTGGCTTCCTCCCTCAGCCGGTGGCTCCCTGCCTCAGCCGGTGATGCTCCCCAGAGCTCTGAGAGGCACTCCTGAAGTTTTGGGAATTTTCAGAGAAGGAGAGCAGAGGAAACAGAGGCACACTTGCACCAAGAAGTGCCCGAGCGAGTCCCTGCACACGCGGCGACCCTCCTTCCGAGGCATTTATCCCTTAATTAGATTAATTAGTTTATTTATTTAATTTGATTGATTTGTAATATTTAATTAGCTAGAATAGTTAATTATTTATTCGGTTCTGTATATTATTCTTTTGGACCCTCCGAGCGAGGGCAAAATGTAATAAGTGTGGGTGAGTGTGGTGCGTGTCTTCCAACCCCCACTTCTTTCTAACCCTTTTATTTACCCGCTTTCAGTGGTAGATTAGGGCATTTTAAATTAGCATACCTTATGCAATGCATGCGTGCATCCATGCATTTGTTTACATGCACCGGGCTCGGTACACCATACAAACTGCATCGCAATTTTCAAATTCCAAAATTGAATACGTGCTATGTGATAGCATTTCATATGCCATGCTTAGGATAGCCGAGCCTGTCTAACTGCATTCTTGCCTGTGTTGCATTAGTCATTTAACATGAACTAGGTCATGCATTGTTTTGCTAACTAGTTTACTGTTTTGGCACGGAGTACGATGTAAGTGTTTATGGCTTTAGCATATCGCACGTGTGTGATTGTTGCCATGACAATAGGATTGCCATGCGGCTAAATGCTTATGTGTTATAAACTATTTGAATGCCTGTGGATGGAGGTTGGATTGCCTGAGTTGGAATAACTCGTTGAAATCCGTATTTTAGCCTACTTGCGAGTAGCAAAATCCAACACGTTTTTCGAGACAAAACGGATATGCAATGTTTATTTCCAAGTTAGGCGATCTAGTCTATACTTTTGTGTTGTGCGCATCACATAGTAATTCTAGGTTAAATAACCGGAATAAGAACGCATAAAGTTTTCAAAAACGGATATCACGGTTAGTAGAGGCCGGTCTTCGGACCGGGCGAAAGGGGGTGCTCATAGCTGACCTTCCCCGATCGTACCCAAGCTCCCGAGCCAAGACCACTTTGGTGATGACGGACATGTGGCCTTCGGCACCGAGTCAGGGTTTCCTAAATTTCCCAAAAATAAAATATTTAGGTGGCGACTCTGTAATCTGGCAAAGCAGTCCATGTTTGGCACTACTTTTCAAAAAAATCTGTTTTCTCAAACGATTTGCCAGATTTGGACTCTTTGGTTCAGATTTAGAACCGCGACACAAAAGGGAGTCCGAATCAGAGCACGAGGTCCTCATGGACGTATAGCTTCTAGCGACTACCGGGATTTAGAGAGCTTGACTCGAACTCGTGATATCCTGTTTTGACTACACTTATGTGTTTCTTAATGAAGTCTGAAAATATATACAAGCATGCATGCCAATTGGTTCACAAACAAAGCATAAAGGCACCAACTCTCAAGCACATTAGAGGAATGGAAAATGTGGGAGTGTGGTAGTTAAATAGGCTCTGAAATCACATTCCAAAGGATGCTAAATCATGCACATATGACAAGAAAAGCATGCTAGTGGGTTCAAAGCTTAAAGCTAGCCAAGGGACTTACACCATGGCCATATCAAGCAAGCCCCAAAGGGCCAAGGTGACTCAAAATAGTCCCAAGGCAGGTCAAAACAAGACCAAAACATACATGGAATAAAGCCAAAACAAGCTAGCATGGTAAGCACAAAACATGACGCATACAAGGCCAATGAGGAGGATTACACTACACCTACCAAAACCAAGCATGAGATGACTTCACCAACTAAAATCAGAGTTATATCATGGCAAAATAGGACCCAAAATGCACTGATATGGCAGCCCAAAAGTTTAGGCAATAAGGCATGCATATAGACTCATACTTAAGGCATAAAGCATGACTCACCAAAAGCATTGAAATAGTGAAGCGTAAGAGAGTATGACCACACCATATGCACTAAAATCATATACCAAGTGATGCCAAATCATGCAAATGGCCCAAGCAATGCATGCTAGTGGCTTGGAAACTTAAAGTTAACAAGCTAGAATGCACTATGGCTAAATAAAACAAGTTATGCATGACCAAAACAATATCAAACAGAGCTTAAGCATGGTAAAACATGAAGAAAAGCTTCTTGGAGTTGAGCCAAAAACATGCTAGAATGATGGTCAAAGCATGATGCATATTAGGCTAGTGAATGGATTTGCACTACAAGTGCAAAGAGCATGCGTGATATGATCAAACCAAGCCAAAACAATGTTATATCATGGCAAAAAAAAGCCTAAGACAAGCTAAAATGGAGCCACAAAGAGGTAATAAAATATGTCAACTTGGTGAGCCATCAATACAAGCATTCAAGAGAAGAGGAGAGGGGACAACCCCCTCCTGTTTGAGACTTCAAAACACACTTTCCACCACTGCAATTCCTCTGGAATTTAGTGGTGAAGAGGCCAAATAAAGGCTAAAACAAAGGCCTAAAGTGATGGTTCAAAACAAGGCCAAACAAGGCTCTAAAGGGGGTAGACCACCCCCAACACCAAAGAGGTCTCAAACCAACACGTTAAGCACTTCAAAACAAGACTTTTTTCAATTGAAAGCTAAGCCAAAAGAAGCATGCAAATATGGCTAAGTACTCAAGCAAAACAAAGCTTAAAAGAGGACATGGTACTCACCCTTGAAGAACAACAAAACCAGCAGCTTTTCTGTGCCAAAACCAACCTTAGGATACTAAAACAAGTCCTATGGAACCTCAGCTCCAAGGTCAAAAGGTTTGGCTAAGGGGATCTAGGCAAAATGTATGAAGAACACTCACTTTAAGGCACAAACAAGAGCCAATATAGAGAGAGAGAGGGGGGAATATAGATATATATATATATCACTCTAAACCAATTTTCAGAACCTTTGGAAAGGGAGAGGGGCCTCCCTTCTTATAGAAAACCAAGTCCTAAGCTTCTTGAACAAGCCAGGACTTGGTTCAAATCCATCTATACACGTGTATGGAAGATACACCAAGTGACCAACAGCTGGCACCAACTGGAAGCAAAATATCTGCAAAAGCAGAAAAAGGGGGCTCGGCCAAAAAAATGGCCGATCGACCAAAAGGAGTGCCGACCGGCCAAAAATAGTGCCGATCGGCCAACACTTATGGCCGATGACAAGAAGGAGAGACCGATAGGCACAGGGCCTGGCCGATGGGTTGTGGGGTTGGCCAACAAGCCACCCCCTTCCCTCAGAAACAAAACCACAAGCTCTTGGTCCACAACTAAGCACAAAACAGACAGGTTGAGAGGCTCCAAGGCAAGGCGCGCAGCCGAGACCTTCAGGAACTCAAAATGAACACGAGCATGGATGATCATCGAGTGTTCAAATGATGACGTCCAAGTCTTGAGGACGGTCAAAAATCGGGTGTCTACAACAAGCAAAATATTTGAGATTGTAAAATTATTATTATTTAATTATGTATTTGATTTGTATATTCCGGTTCTCACATTTAAACCCCAAACGAATGGATTGTTCCAGTATCTGCTCGTCGGGAGATACTAGCACTACTCTTGCCCTCACTCCTTGTCCGTTTGAACTCCCATTAACAAACAGCTAGAAGGGGTCACCGATGTAAACACTGCATGGCCTGAGTTTCTCTTATTTCCTCTATTTGGTTATCCCCAACTGGGTTTCTCCTTGTTCACCTGGAACTCGGCTCAACGGAGCCTGATGTGTGATGGCGCCTAGTGTGAACTCGGCCACGAAGTCGGCCAAAACTTGGCCTTTTATTGCTGTTCTGGGTCGAAATTCTAGGTTATATTGGCCTAACACCACTGCCCATCTGGCTATCCTGCTTGTCAGATCTCCCTGCTGCAACAGAATTTCAAGAGATGCTCAGTTAACACCACAATTTTGTGGGCTTGAAAGTGATGATTCAGCTTCTTGGAAGCCATTACTAAGGCCAGCGTTAGCTTTTCCAAGGGCAGATATCTGGTCTCTACATTTGCTAGGGTTTTACTCACGTAGTAAACTACCCTTTGCTCTCTTTTTTCTTCTCTGGTTATTATTGCACTCGCTGTATGCTCTGAAACTGCCAAGTATAAGAACAGCTCCTCTCCAGGTACTGGATTTGAGAGAACTGGAGCTGTGGTCAAATACTTTTTCAAGTCGGCCAAGGCGACTTTGCACTTTTCTGTCCATAAGAAGTCTGTGGCTTTCTTCACTAAGCTAAAGAAAGGTTTACATTTGTCAGAACTTCTGCTGATGAATCTGTTTAGGGCTGCAGCCCTTCCAGTCAGCATCTGCACTTGTTTTGCCAACGTTGGGGTCTTTAATTCTAAGATGGCCTTGATCTGATCCGGGCTAGCCTTAATGCCCCTTCTGGTAACCAAATATCCCAAGAACTTACCAGACCCAGCTCCAAATGTGCACTTTGATGCATTAAGTCGGAGCCGATATGTTCTAAGGATGTCAAAAATTGCCTTTAAGTCTTCCAGATGATCCTCAGGTTCCTTGGTCTTCACGACCATGTCATCTATGTATACCTCCACCGTTTTGCCTATCAAATGTCTGAACATCTTAGTCACTAATCTCTGGTAAGTTGCTCCTAAATTTTTCAACCCAAACAGCATCACTCTATAGCAATACAGCCCTTTTGGGGTGATAAATGCAGTCTTCTCCTCATCTGGGGGGTACATAGTTATCTGATGGTACCTCAGATGCATCTAGGAAGCTCATCCTTCTATGCCCTGAAGTGGCATCCACCAATTGGTCAATCTTGGGTAGTGGAAAACTGTCTTTGGGACAAGCCTTGTTCAGGCTGGTGAAGTCCACACAAACCCTTCACTTCCCATTCTTTTTCTTCACAACCACCGTGTTTGATAACCATGTTGGGTAATTTACCTCTCGAATGGCCTTGGCCTCCAGAAGTTTATCTACTTCCTCTTTCACTGCCTCGACATGAATCAACGTCAGCCTTCTTGCTCGCTGGATGATAGGTTTAGCCGACCTGTCCACATTCAGTCTATGGCAAATGACCTCGGGGTTAATGCCAGGCATCTTGTATGGCGTCTAGGCAAACACCTCAATGTTTGCTCTCAAGAACGCCTCTAGCTCTTTTTCCTCTTCCTCGGCCAAGCTCGAGCCGAGAAGGAAGAAGCACTCATCATCCCCTTGCTGGACAAGGATTTTCTTTAGGGCTTCCTCACTTTTCTCAACTGGCTCTTTACCGATGGCATCCAGGACTTCCATGTCCTCATTCTCGATCTCTGCTGATTGTGCTTCTCGTATGTTGCAGGTGGATTTGATTGCTTCCATGGAGCAACTCTTCACTTGCACTTGGTCCCCTCTGACCTCCTCAACTCCATGCTCTGTTGGGAATCACAACAGCTGGTGCAATGTTGTGAATGTTTCCCCATTGCATGCAGCCATGGCCTTCCCAAGATAGCATTATAAGGGAAAGGAGTGTCAATTACTGTGAACTCAATTTTTATCTTCTTGGTGCCAGTCTGCACCTCCAAATTAACTGCTCCTAGGGGCCATATCGGCGTTCCATTGAACCCGACCATTGGACCATTGGATTGTTCCAGATTATCTTGGTGAAGGCCAAGCTCCTTGTAACACCTGACATACATGATGCCACAAGAGCTGCCCTGGTCAATTAAGATGCGCTTCACTTGGCATTCTCCAATCTGGAGGGATATTACCAAAGCATCGTTGTGTGAATGATGCACCATCTCTAGGTCGTCTTCAGTAAAGGACACCACTGGTCCCTGGCACTCGTCTGCCCTAGGTCTTTTTTGCCTAACCTGGTACACATGTTACAAGTGTTTTACCTTCTGAGTCTCCCCCCGTATTTTATTCTCATTTATCTTTGAGTGAATCACATTGATTACTCGAGGTCCACCTGCCTACGGTTGTGGTGCTGGAGGGGGTGGTGCTGCCAGTGCTTGAGGCAGTCTTGCTTGCTCTTCCCTTGTCCTGGCCTCGTCTACAAGGTCCCTTAAATGACCTTGTCTTACCAGGTCTTCCAGATATGCCTTCCTCTGGCTCACTCCTCAGATGTCTGCCTTCATTGTGGTAAGCACAGTGCTTGCCAAGGCTTCTCCCCATAAATTCGCCAGGAACCCTTGCTGGTGCTCTGTAATAAGGCTGATTCCTGATTTTTTCCAAGACTTTGTACACCGGTATCTTGAACACTGTGGTGACTGCCTATACAACCCTCAGTCCTGTTTCTGGTTTATTGTATCCGCCATTACCTCAGCCACGCTTCAGGAGCCGTTTCCCTTATCTTGTTTCGACGCCTTTCTCCCCAACGTGTCTTCCTCGGCCCTCGCATACTTCTCAATTCTGGCCATCAGTTCCTCCATACTCTTTTGCAGTGTCTTTGCCAATGATTTTCGAAGCAAACAATCATCTTTCAGGCCATTCTTAAAAGACACGACCCCCACCTCTTGGTTACATCCTGGTATCCGGTTGAATACCTCATAGTACCTCTTGGCATAGGCCCTAAGGCTTTCATCCTTACTGATTCGCAGAGCCATCAGGGAGTTCACCCTTAATGGCTGTAGCTTGTTTGTTACAAACCTGGCCACGAACATCTCGGCCAGGCCTTCCCAGATTTTCACAGTTCCTTTCGGCAACTTGTGAAACCAGTCTGATGTAATTTTCCCAAAGGACGAGAGGAACACCTTGCAAAGCAACGGCTCGTTCCCGGTGTATAGTGCCATCAAGTTCAGGTACAAGCCGACATGAAAGTTGGGGTCCGACTTACCGTCGTATATCTGAAATCTCGGTATACTGAACCTTTTCGGGGCCTCAAATTTGTCCAATTCTACCGAGAACGGCGTTCTCGGCTTGACCGAGGAGGTTACCTTGGCATCCTGTCGCTTCCTTTGGAGGTAATTCCTCAGATCCTCCTTGGTCTGTCCAGGTGCTCGGCTATCTCCGGATTTCAATCTTTTCGGCACGCTACTTCCAGCGTCATTGTGAGTCCTCTTGGAACTCCCTCCATTGGTCGTGTCGAAACAGAGTTTCTTTCCTCGAACATCCTTGTCATGACCCGAACCCGCCTCCATGGGTTAAGGACATAACCGGCTAGTAATCACAAGATTACCTACAACCTCAAACCAGATAAAACATAACTCATCAGAGTAAAGGGGCCAAACATAAGCAATTTCAAACTTTTGTCCATAAAGCTGTGCTGATATGGCATATCAATAACTCACATCAAAATATGTATTAACACAAAGCTCTGTACATATAGGATTATTCAAGTCTAGGTCAGCCAATCAAAACTATATACAATTATAATCCAAAGTCCTCGCCAACATGACAAAATGTAATGAAATAGCAGAAGAGCGAATACGAGTCTCGTACGTGAGACGTGTGCGTTGACTCTTTAAAACCTTGGTTGTTCCACACAAACTTCACTAAGGCTGGGTTTGGACCTCCCTTGGCTCACCTGCAGACACATGAATGAGCGTGAACGAAAGCCCAGTGAATAATATCGAATAAAAAGATACACTAAAATAATATACGAGAAACGGCCTTGGGCCCAATTCATATTCTATCTAATATATATATATATATAGATATACATACGGCAGGTGACTGCAGTTCCAAACACATCAGACGGCCTCGGGCCCAAACCATTCATGTCAAACGGCCCTTGGCCCATTTATTCTTTCACTCTTGTCGGACTGGCCTTTGGCCCATTCATTCTATCATTCATGTCGGACTGGCCTCTGGCCCATTCATTTTTTCATTTATGTCAGACTGGCCTTTGGCCCAATCATTCTTTCATTTATCTCAAACTGGCCTTTGGCCCAATCATTCTTTCATTGTTTAGGCATAGCAAACATTTGTCCTTAATTCAAATTAACAGACTTATAGGAAGATAAGCAATTGGACAAATAGCATATTTCAGATATCTTTATTAAGATATTACTCACAGTGATCGGCTGGATGATTTGCCCTGGAGTTCGACCCTACACATTCCATGAACACAATGGGTCACAAACAGTTCAATCCGTTCTTAATTCACATATTCCTCTTTAGGCTTCATTCTTATCTTTTTAATTCATTCATAATGCTCAATGCATGCCTAAGAGTACTTAGAAGTGAAAGAGAACGGAAAACGAAACACAGAACATCTTTACAAAATTTCAGAAATAGGGGTCCCTGCTCGAGCGTGGACTTTCCCGCTCGAGCGGACCCATTAGGTCTGCAAAAGTTCTGGTTGCCTCGTTTTTACGCTCGAGCGTGAGGTAGGGCGCTCGAGCTGAAAATCATTCCACATAGCTCCCCGTTCGAGTGTAAACTTCCCCGCTCGAGCGGACATCAATGACTGCAGAAATACTGGGAGCCCGAATTTCCCACTCGAGTGGCGTTTTCCTCGCTCGAGCGGACACGCCAAATTCTGGAAATTCCAGAACTAATCTTGAGCTTCAAACTTGTATTCAAATCAACATATCTTGCATATTAGGACTCAAACTTCACATATACATGTACTAACATGATCCAACACCAAATTCATTACATTATGGAACTCAATTTCACAAATTAATCACATGCATGTCCCAATTTATACCAAACTTATTTCCAACATAATAAACTCATGCATTCAAAACTCATATTCTTATGAATTGTACATGCATGTGAGATATAACCCTCATTCTCAACTTAGATGATGAAGAGATGGTTAAAAACATGAACTTCAATCAAAGATTCAACATAGATCATGTATTTCAAGCTCAAACATGCAAATTCAAAGCAATTTCTCACATGCATGTGCATATTGACTTCCAATTTAACAAAACCAACTCAATTCATGTTCTTTATCATCATGCAACTTTGAATTTACAAATTACAAACTAAAATCCATGAGTCAAGGGTTAATTACTCACCTAGGAGCCTTAATTCTCACAATTGTGGTCAAATCTTGCACCTAGCCTTCCCAATTCACAAATCTTGAGCCAAAATGCACAAAGATGTCTCCTCTCTCTCTCAAAGTTGGTTCTCTCTTTTACTAGAGAGTTGATCTCAGCCAAAATGATTTAAAAGAGAAGGAATTAAATATAATAAGGCCCTTTTATAGCCCCATTCAAGCAAATTTGATTATAGCCAATTAATGACACTTAATTAATCGTTCTGAATCCAATTATTTTGATCCGACTCAATTTTCAATTAAATTTCACCGTAGGTTCTAAAAATTATGCCAATCACAATGGCGTAATCAATTTCGGGTTCCGCGGCCGATAATGCCTTCAATTTAAATTCCAAAGCAGATAATCAAACAAATATTCCTACCGTGAACAGATAGAAATTCAAAACCACATATTTTCACATAAATGGCACACAAAATCATATCAAACACATAATCACATTCATAATAAGAACCAATTAGCATAATACGGAACAGGGTTATCACAATCCTAATGTTCTTTGGTGCATGCTTCTTTGGTTTACGTGTCTTCTAGGATTCTCTTCTCATTGATTCTCCATGCCCGTCCCCCCGTGAAGGCCGGTGAGAATGTCCCTTGGTCCTGTCGTGCTGTGGGACTGCAGGAATTGTTTTATGCCCCCCTTTTCGGGCATCTTTCTTATTCTTTGGAATCAAGATATCTTATAACGGGAACGGTGGCCGCATGACGTTGTTCTGCATCATGAAATTGATGACCATTTGTAGGTCTGCCAATTTGTCCGCCATTCTCTTCATCTCTCCGTCCCTCCACAGGCATCTATCTTTCCATACCTAGAGGTCATCTTCATTATAGTACCCGATTCGGTCTGATTTCTTTGATACGTCGCCTTCCTTGCCGACGTCTTGTTCTCTGGGATTCTTATCCCAAGTTTCTTCGTTGCAATTGTCTTCCTCGACATCAAGGTCAACATGTTTACCACTCCCAGTGGGGATGTTGTTCCTAACCTTTTCTTTCCGTCCATCGTTGGCCATTTATTCTTCTTTCGTTCCCACAGACAACGCCAAATTGTGTGTGTCAATTTTCGACCACACTGCCAAACAGGTACTCAGCTGGAGAACACCAGCAGAATAGATTGAGCCCAAACGACCTGTCAACAAAAAGATAAGATTCCGGCGATGGTTCGTCCACCCGGGGGCACTTCGACGATCAAGTTAGTTATCTCTCAAAGATAGCAAAAGTGCTTAACTCACTATTCAGAATACAAAAAGCGTACCTTAGACCCACAAGGGTGCCTCTCTTTTATAGCCAACACTGACCTAACCCCAATAGAAGCCTAGCTTCAATGGACTCTGGCTCAATGTTGATCCTGGACTCCCAGTTAGATTAGGATAAACTCTCTAAGAGTCTTATCTTTATCCAAACTAAAGTTCTATCTCATTCTAGGACTCTTGTCCCTTATCCGCTTATCTCGGATTCCGGTATTTTCGCAGATAACCTCGGCCTAGCCGAGATAATCTCGGTGTCATAACTAGGACACGTGGCACCTCGGCTGGCACTCTGGTGCTACCTCAGCCACGTGTTGTCATTCAAAAATTATGTCCCCACAATGTAGTCTTTGAATATCATCTTGGAAATTGATCTTATTAATTGATTTGAGAAGAATTTGTTTAATTCTTTCATAATGATCTTTCACTTTTTCTTTAATGATTTCAAAAATTTCGCAGGAAATAATTTTTCTTGCTTTTTCAAAAAGGCAAATTCTTCTAATTGTTTCAAAAGAGGTATCTGAATATTCATGATTTATGAATTCTAAAATTTGAAGAAAAGTAATTATTTTTTCAAATCTAAAATCTTGATCCCAATTCATTTGTTTAATGAGCTGGAAACAAAATTTTTGTAACTCATTTTTTTTAGTGGTTTCTTCCACTAATTAAAATGATAAATTAGACACGTGTGATGGAAAACCTTTTTTATTTTCTGAAATGTGGGTTTTTTACACAGCATTTAATTCATCATAAATTTTTCTAGGAATACCAAGATTAAAAAAGTTTATACTTTCATATTCATCTGGTTTAAATTTTTAAAATTCCAAAGGAATTGGATTAGTTTCTTGCTGTTGAAAAATAGGCATTGATGGAGCACTATAGAAAGCTTTTTTTTTTAGCTTTCACCAAATTGTCATCATTATAGCAAGCTCTGGGACAATCATGATAAAATACAATGCGATTATTGGACATTAATACATTATTAATGAAAATCATAGAAGAGGATGAACACAAAAAATCTCTAAACCCCAAACAACTACCAATTGACCAACAAGTCTCAAGATTGTGAAGTACATCAAAACCTTTTTTCCTAGTAGAAATAAGGGTTCATAAAGAAGCAGGATCAGGTCTCAACATAAAATAGATATCAATAATATTTGGAGAGAGAATTTGGGAAATAGAAGTTCTTTTAGAAGGAATAAGAGTTGTTTTAATGATTTAAAAGCAAGTTTACTATATAGAAATTAAAACAAATAATTAGTAGGGGAAAATATATAAGAAGTAAAGAAAGAAAAGTAGGAAATCCGAAAATTATATTCCCAAACAAAGAAAGGCTTGAAATGCAACCTCACAATCATTCAAACTTCCACAAAGTGATAAAACAATCTTTTCTTTTAAAAACGTAAGAGTTAATTCTAGTTCTTGAACAAACCAGTATTTTGTTGGGATCAATGTCACATTTATAATTATAAAACTTTCAAAAAAAAGTAATATAAATCTAAACTCTTTGATTAGCACATTTAAAAAAAAAAAAAACACACACACACACAAACACAAACAAACATCTAATAATAGTCTGTTGAAGTTCAAACTACAATTCGAATTGCAATAATATAAATAAAATAAAGGGCTTAGAGGCAAACCTAACAATTAAAACCACAATACCATTAGAGCAAGCTTGAATTGAACACAATTCAATTTCAAATTAATCAAATTTTAATCCTCATTAATAGTAAAAGCCTATTTCATCTTTTGTTGTAGTATTAGGTAACCCTATACAACAGCCTCCTCAAAAATTCTAAACATTTTGTTTGCCCTAAATTGTAAGTAGAAAATAACATCAGAGAACTAAACACAATTCCAAAATTACACAAACAATAAAGAAATAAAATTTGTTCAATCGGACAAAAACTTAAACTAATCACTGTGTTCTTCATAGATACATGTATATATGTATGTATAGGCAGAGAGAGAGAGAGAGAGAGAGAGAGAGAGAGAGAGAGAGATTGAAAACGCACAAAATCACTATTGAATCAAAATTTGCTACGATCTTTGTTAGAAACCAAATCAATCTTGTATATATCTACAAAAACAATTTGAAGAAATGATAGAAAATCTCATAATCTGTATATGTGTGTGTGTGTGTGTGCACGCGTGCATGCGCGTGTGCGTGCGTGTGTGTGAAGCTTAACAAAAATAGATAGAAGATCTTAGAAAATTGTGCGTGAAGATGAAAATCTTAGTAGCCATAAAAATCATTGATTTACCTTTAGATTAAAGCCAAAGAACTCAAATCTACATTGGAGCCATAAAAATGAGATCAATCATGGCAAGTTAGAGCAAGAGGAGTCCTGTAGACACCCCATTTTTTACCGTTCTCAAGACTTGGATGTCATCGTTTGAACACTCGATGATCATCCTTGCTCGTGTTCGTTTTGAGTTCCCGAAGGTCTTGGCTGTGCGCCTTGCCTTAGGATCTCTCAACTTGTCTGTTTTGTGCTTGGTTGTGGACCAAGGACTTGTGTTTTTGCTTCTGAGGGAAGGGGGTGGCTTGTTAGCCATCCCTACAACCCATCGGCCAAGGCATGGTGCCATCGGCCTTGTTTTCTTGCCATCTGCCATAAGTGTTGGCCGATCGGCACTCTTTTTGGTCGATCAGCCATATTTTTGAGTCGAGACCTTTCCATCTTCTTTTTGCAGATATTTTGTGCCAGCTGTGACAGCTAGTAGGCACAATTATCATCCTCCATACACGTGTATGGAGGGATTGCATTCAAGACTCAAGCTTGTTCTACAAGCTTGAGAATTGAAATTCTATAAGAAGGGAGCTTCCCCTCCCTTTCCAGAGGGTCTGAAAATCTGAGATACAAGTTCTATATCTCTCTATATATTTTACCTCTCTCTCTCTCTTCTCTTACCTTGGTTTGTGCCCAAAAGTATAAATCCTTCACACTATTGCACACAAACACCTACTAGAACACCATCCTTTTGTTGCTGAGGTACTGAAGAGTTGGTTTTAGTGTTTTTGGAGTGGTTTAAGCTCAGAAAAGCTGCTGGAGTTGTATTCTTGAAGGTGTTCTTCAAGGGTGAGATTCTAGCTTTTAATCCCCTATTTTGGCTTAAGCTTTTAGACCTACTTGCATATTGTTTTAAGCAAAGTTCTGATTTTTCATGCTTGTGATGTTTGTTTAAGGTCATTTTTTGGTTGGGGGTGGTCTACTCCCTCTTAGGCCTTGTTTGGCCTAGTTTTGAGCCATCCCTTTTGGCCCTTGTTCTAGCCTTTGCATGACCTCTCTACCACTGAAATCCAGAGGATTTTCAGTGGTGAAAAGGTGGTTTTGGAGTCTTGAATAGGAGAGAGACACCCCCCTCTCCTTGTGTCTCATTTGCTAGTATAAATGGCTCATAATAGTAGCATGTTTGCTTGGCATGTTTTGGCCCCATTTCAGCAACTTTTTGGTGTTATCTTAGCATGCTATACCTCTGTCTAAAGTTGGTTTGATAGCCGCTTACATGCATCATGCACTTGTAGTGTAATCTTCTCTATTGCCTTTACATACATCTTGCATTTGGATCATCATTCTTGCATGTTTTGGCTCAACTCAAAGAAGCTTTTAGTCATGTTTTACCATGCTCGAGCTCTGTTTCATGTTGTTTTAGTCATGCATGCCTTTGTTTTGTATAGCCATGGTTCAATCTAGCTTGTTAGCTTTGAGTGTCCAAGTCATTAGCATGCATTGCTTAGACCATTTTCATGATTTGGCATAATTTCATATGTGATTTCAGTCCATGTAGTGTAGCCATACACTTGCATTTGTCATCCTTTCAATGCTTTGAAGAGTTGGTGTTTCATGCCTTAAGAGTGGACCATTGTGCATGCCCCTATGCTTAGGCCTTTAGGATGCTATCTCAGCGGGTTTTTGGGCTTATTTTGACATGCCATAACTCTGATTTTTATTGGTTAAGTCATGCCATGTTTGGTTTTAATAGGTGTAGTGTAATATCCCTTGTTAGCCTTGCATGCTTCATGCTTTTGGTCTTTTGTTCTAGCTTGTGTTGGCTAGGTTCGAGCATGCTTTTGGTCTTGTATTGACCTACCTTGGGACTATTTTGGTTGCCCTTGGTCCTTTGAGGCTTGCTTTGCATAGCCTTAGTGCAAGTCCCTTTGCTAACCTTGAGCCTTGAGCCTTTTGATATGCTACACTTGCATTGTTTGGTTGATTTGGCATCATTCCATGCTTAATTTTAGGGCCTATAGTATTGTCATTTGTCCACACTTTTCACTCTTTAAGTGCTCTTAAGAGTTGGTGTCTTCATGTCTTAATTCTTGGGCCAATTGGCATGCATGCTTGCCTTGCATTTCATGTCATCAATTCATCACTTTGGCCACTGATTTGGGCATGGCTGAGGTCTGCCCATTTTGGTTTAAGTCCATATTTGCATGTTGTTGCATGCTTGTCACATTACATGTTGTTGCATGCTTGCTAGTTTGCATTTTGTTGCATGCTAGTCCATCTTTGTATGTTGTTGCATGCTTATCCATCTTGCATGTTGTTGCATACTTGTTAGATTGCTTTTTGTCACATGCTTCTTGTTGGCATTGTTGTTGCATGCTTATTACATTGCATGTTTGCATTTTGCGTGCTTGGTACATTGCATGTTTGCATGTCTAGGTTGCATTGCATTTTGCATGCTTGTTACATTATTTGGCATGCTTATGTTGCATTGCATAACATCTCCATGTTGCATGCATTGCATTGTGTTTGGTTTGGGTGTTAAACCAAACACGAGGAACGAGGGACGTTTCATACTTAAAGTGATGAAACGTGCCTCAATTCTCGGTCGCTGACACTCTTGATCCAACATGATAGAGTGTGAGGCATTCATGTGTTTTTGTGTATTCATTCCATATTGATTTGTGCAATTCGGCCTCTTTGGCCATCATGCATCGAAATGCATGATTGATGGCTCAAGAGTCAAACACTACACTCCTTTGAGTCTCAAACATGATAAGGGGTGTAGTTGCACAATATTTTCTTGAAAATGTATTGTCATGCCCTTGTTTGTCCTCTGCTGCAACAAAAGGAGCAGTCTGTAGGAAGAGATGGCCGACCGGTTATCTTGTGTGCCGATCGGCTAAGAATGTTTGGCCGATATCCTCATAAGTGGTCAATGACCCTTATCCTTTGGCCGATGGCCTTACCTTTTGGCTGATGGCCTCTCAGAGTGCCCATGAGGTAGTTCAGAGGCATCACAGAAGTTGGCATATTTTTTTTCAGAGGTGTAAAACAGTGCAAATAGAGGCAACATGAGGCATGGCAACGGATTTCCGAGCGAAGCCGATCGAGCATGCATCTCTTCATCGCCCACGAGGCCATTTCAATATTCATGATTAATTCGTGTAATTTAATCATTTAATTGGATTTGTAATATTCATTTAGCTTAGTGTAGTTATTTGTTTCAATTTGGATTGTAATAATTAATTAGCTTGTTAGTTAATTAGTTTTGGTGTTGTAATAATTAGTCTAATTAGATTATTAGATTAGTTAGAATAGCTTAGTGTAGCTAGCTTGTATTATTTATTCGGACCCTCCGTCGAGAGGGCGAATTTTGTAATAAGTGTGCGTGAGTGTGTGAATGTCTTCCAACCCCACGTCTTTCTCCCTTTTACTTAACCGCTTACGATGGTTAGTTCTAGGTCATATTTTGATTAGCATCCTTATGCTTGCATGTTTGCATTCATTCATCTATATTGCATGCACCAGGCTCGACGCATCATACTAACTGCATTGTGTTTCAATTCCTACTTGAATACATGATTATCAAGTTGCATCTCATATGTCATTTTAGAATAGCCGAGCCTATTTCTAGTTGCATTTTTGCATGTGTTGCATTAGCCATCTTAACATAACTAGGATCATGCATGATTTCTAACTAGTTATTGTTTTGGCTCGGAGTACACTGTAAGTGTTTATGCTTTAGCATCTTACATGAGTGTGAGTGTTGCCATGATATCGTGCTTACCATGAGGCTAACTGCTTAAATGATTAACTGCCTGAATGCCTGTGGGTGAAGGTTAGATTACTTGAATCAGAACAATTAATCAAAATGCGAGTTTTAAGCCCACTTGAGAGTGGCAAAATCATGTTTTTCTAAGCCCACTTGAGGGTGGCAAATCCACGTCTTAGTCTACTTGCGAGTAGCACCTTCAAACCATTTTCAAACAAACAAACATGAGATGTTTTGTTCCAATTTAGGCGATCTAGTCTATACTTGTGTGTTGTGCGCATCACGTAGTAAGATTAGTTAATAAACCAGAATAAGAGCGCATGTGTTTTCAAAAACAAGATATCATGTTAGTAAAGGCCGATCTTTGATCGGGCGAGCCGGGGTGCTCATTGCATGACCTTCCCCTCTCGTACCCAAGTTCCCGAGCCGAGGCAACTTTGTTGATGACGGACATGTGGCCTTAGGCACAAGTTAGGGTTTCCTAAATTCCCCTAAAATAAAATATTTAGGTGGCGACTCTGTATCTGGCAAAGCAGTCCATGTTTGGCACTTCTTTATAAAAATCAGTTTTCTAAAACGATTTGCCGGATTTAGACTCTTTGGTGATTTATCAATCTTGCATTGCACTTTACGAGATTAGATTTAGAACCGTGACATTGAGTCCGAACTGTAGCAGCCTAATGAACAAAACAGATTTCGTGCCAATCTCGCGCGCAGAGCCGTGACGTTCGGGCACGTCTACAAGTCCTAGACAGAGATTGATCAATTATGAAAATGATATCGATTGAAGATGAAGATCTCTATTAGAGTCCTGGACAGAGATCGATAAATCAATTATGAAAATGAGATCGATTGAAGATGAAAATATCCATTGGAGTCTTAGGAGAGTGTGAATTTGGCAAATTAGGACTGAAGAGAGAGAGTCCCAACTTTTTGTATGTTTGTTCTGATTTAGCCTTGATTTTTAATTGTGAAAAGGTAAAACAATTTGGTGCCTAAATGTTTTCAATTGGTAATGAAAAAAATATTTGGTCTCTAAAGATGTTAATTGTGTATTTACAACTAAATTAATTTGTCTCAAAAAAATATATGAATATTATACGAAGCAGACAAGTAAAAAAAGTAAGAAAGTTTAAATTTGTCTATAAAGAATTTGTTTTAAAGACTAAATTTACTTGGTTCCTAAATATTAGTCTCCAAAATTTTGATTTTTTGTAGTGGCAGTATGTCAGGTTTTTGGAACTCAAAACTGACCAGGCCTAAGACAGCTCGAATGACCAAAGTTGCACTCAAGTGAACTGTGTTGACAGCCCAGACACTCAAACTTCAAATGGACGTAACTCTTTGTTCCGAACTTCGTTTTGGGAAAATCAAGTTTCTAAAATGAAACTCTGACAATAAGCCACCCAATGATTCTAGTCTTACAGCGAAATTTAAAACGTGGAGAGAAAAAATGTCACGACCCGCTGCCCATACCCAAGGGTTAAATATCATAATAGCCAGTAACTGAAGTTACCTCCGGCCAATTCTTGAACAAATTAATAAACGCAAGCGGAAATAATATTTAAGTGAGGGTACCAAAATAATCATTGGAGCTTCTATTTTTATTACAAAATTTATTGACCAAAAAGGCCGATATTTACATACAAAAATATCATAAAAGTACTGTGTGTGTCTATTTTGTAACTCCGCGTCTAAGACTTTCCAAAAGCTATTTCTGAATTGCATTATTTCCTAAAAATTGGTAAACAGCTATAAGCACATGGTAGAGTAAGAAATATTATACTAAGAATATAAGGGCATAAAATTCACCATGGATAATTATTGGCTAAACAGAGCTTGATATTAAAATTCATAATATATATAATACATAAATCATTTAACATATAATACAAAATAATCATAACCACGGAATAGAATAGATGTACGAACTCAAGAGGTGGCTCGTACGAATTCTAGAAGTGGCTTCCACAATAATGTAGCACTTAGCTTCGTACAGCACTTTGCTCCCCACTAGAAATCAGAGTGTCGGTGGATCTATGACAGACAAAGGGTCACAAAGTGACCAAACAGAGGCCGATAGTTATTTAAGTCCCCCAAGACGTGGGACACCCATGGTGATACTTACAAAACATAATTGTTTACAAAGTCATAGTGAAATAATCTTTAAAATTTAAACAAACATATCCATGGGTTTCATTTTAACAAATAGAGTTCAGAAATTAACCCACGTAATTGAAATATTTATGAAACATAACTTGTATTAATATAACTAATAAAATACAACTTGTATAAAATAAATTATGGTAAGTCAAAACATATGTAAAATATATTATGGTGATTCAAGGTATAATATAACTCACTTTAGTATTGACCATTAGCCTTACTCTACTATCACAACATTCCTACTATAAGTTCCTACTACCAACAACTTACGTGCCTCTCCCTCTCTTTTTTTTTTTCCTTTTCTTTCCACATAATTGATCACCTCCTCCCTATAGGGAGGTAAGAACATTATCAAGTCAACACGTGGCCAGCGCGAATCCTCCCACAGATTTGATCATAAATTATATAGATTTAAACTTATCTTTAATAAATATTTAAGATAATTATACTTTGGCCCAGTTTTCTAATATAACTATATAAATAAATTAATCCCTAATTAAATTACACTATATTGTATACCAACAGAAAATTAATTATTGATTTTACTACCACACCCATTATTATTATTATTTATTTATTTATTTAACTTTAATTTGGCCGAACTAGTATTATAATTCCATATTTCTGTTAATTTAGCCCCAAATAATAAACCTTAATTAATCTTATATTTGATAATCCAATGCCAAATTAGATTCTGTATTTATTATTATTTATTTAATAATATATTATCACATACAATCATAATACTAGTATAAAATTTAAGGGAAAACTTAAATTTTCGAGTTGTTACAATGTTCATTCCTTTTAAAAATTTCATCCTCGAAATTTGTCATATGTGTAAACTAACCGCTGCGCACTCTGATAAATACGTGTTAGATGATTAACCTGATAGAAAATATTATCTTAAAAAAAACTTTACCAAAAACAACTCACTGTTTAGTTGTCAAAAATTATTTTGTGCCAAAATGAGAAACAAGCGATGGCTTTAGAAACTTTTCATTGGTTTTATTTCTGAAAAGAAAAAAAAATGAGAATATAATTAAACAAACGACTGGAAATGAAATGATAGAATCATATGCAATAGTTGAAAGAGTTTGAGATGAACTCCTATTTCTTTTATATGTGAACTTTTCATTGATGAAAAATAGTTTCAAAATTAGTATCTTTATAATTTGAACCCACTTTTAAAAAGTCGAAATGAATTTTTTTTTTTGAATACTGAACTGGAAATTATATGTATTTAATTATATTATAATTTTGATGGGTGCTTGAGCCCAACTTTTGTTTCTTTTCCTTCTTTTGCTATAACAAATATAAATTATATTTAATATCTTTCACAAATTATGCACAAAAAAAAAAAAAAAATTTTAATATATATATAATCATATAAAATTATAATATAATTAAATTGACTAACAAAATATAATATTTATGTACTAATTACCTATTATCCTACTTCTTAAATGTGCTTGCGTCCTATGCTCCAATGATGATTTTATTAATTAATTAATTAATTTATTTATTTTCATAAACCATTGCTCTGATATCATTTGTCACGACCCGCTCCCCGTACCCAAGGGTTAAGTATCGCGATGGCTAGTAACTGAAGTTATCTCCAGCCAATTCTTGAACAAATTAATAAACGCGAGCGGAAATAATATTTAAGTGAGAGTACCAAAATAATCATAACTACGGTACATAACAGAACAGAATAGATGTATGGACTCAAAAGGTGGCTCGTACGAATTCTAGAAGTGGCTTCCACAATAGTGTAACACTTAGCTCCGTACAACACTTTGCTCCATACCAGAAATCAGAGTGTCAGTGGATCCATGACAGACAAAGGGTCACAAAGTGACCAAACAGAGGCCGATGGTTATTTAAGTCTCCCAAGGCATGGGACTCTTGTGATGGTACTTACAAAACATAATTGTTTATAAGGTCATAGTCAAATAATCTTTAAAATTTAAACAAACATATCCATGGGTTTCATTTTAACAAATAGAGTTCAGAAATTAATTCACGTAATTGAAATATTTTGTATTAATATAACTAATAAAATATAACTTGTATAAAATAAATTATGGTAAGTCAAAACATACATAAAATATATTATGGTGACTCAAGGTATAATATAACTCACCTTAATATTGACCCTTAGCCTTACTCTACTATCACAACCTTCCTACTATAAGTTCCTACTACCAACAACTTGCATGCCTCTCCCCCTCTCTTTTTTTCCTTTTCTCTCTACATAGTTGATCACCTCCTCCCTATTTATATTATCAGGCCAACACGTGGCCAACGCGAATCCTCTCACAGATTTGATCATAAATTATATGGATTTATACTTATCTTTAATAAATATTTAAGATAATTACACTTTGGCCCAGTTTTCTAATATAACTATATAAATAAATTAATCCTTAATGAAATTACACTCTATCATATACCAACAGAAAATTAATTATTGATTTTACTACCACACCCATTATTATTATTATTATTATTATTATTATTATTATTATTATTATTATTATTATTATTATTATTTATTTATTTATTTATTTAACTTTAATTTGGCCCAACTAGTATTATAATTCCATATTTCTGTTAATTTAGTCCCAAAAAATAATCCCTAATTAATCCAATATTTGATAATCTAATGCCAAATTAGATTATGTATTTATTATTATTTATTTAATAATATATTATCACATACAACCATAATACTAGTATAAAATTTAAGGGACAACTTAAATTTTCGGGTTGTTACAATCCTCATTTCTTTTAAAAATTTCGTCCTCGAAATTTGTCATATGTGTAAACTAACCGCTGTACACTCTGATAAATATATATTAGATGATTAATCTAATAGAAAATATTACCTTAAAAAAAACTTTACCAAAAACAACTCACTGTCTACTTGTCAAAAATTATTTTGGACCAAAATGAGAAACAAGCGGTGGCTTTAGAAACTTTTCATTGGTTTTATTTTTGAACAAAAAAAAATGAGAACATAATTAAACAAGCGACTGGAAATGAAATGATAGAATCAAATGCAAAAGTTGAAGGAGTTTGAGATGAACTCCTATTTCTTTTATCTGTGAACTTTTCATTGATGGAAAGTAGTTTCAAAATTAGTATATTTATAATTTGAGCCCACTTTTAAAAAGTTGAAATGATTTTTTTTTTTAAATACTGAATTAGAAATTATATGTATTTAATTATATTATAATTTTGGTGGGTGCTTGAGTCCAACACCCTTTTGTTTCTTTTCCTTCTTTGCTATAACAAATATAAATTATGTCTAATATCCTTCCCAAATTATGCACAAAAAAAAAAAAAATTAATATATATATATAATCATATAAAATTATAATATGATTAAATTGACTAACAAAATATAATATTTAGGTACTAATTACCTGTTATCCTATTTTTTAAATGTGTGTGTGTCCTATGCTCCAATGATTTTATTTATTTATTTATTTTTATAAACCATTGCTCTGATACTATTTGTCACGACCCGTTCCCCGTACCCAAGGGTTAAGTGTTGTGATGGCCAGTAACTGAAGTTACCTCCGGCCAATTCTTGAACAAATTAATAAACGCAAGTGGACATAATATTTAAGTGAGAGTACCAAAATAATCATAACCACAGTACAGAACGGAATATAACAGATGTATGGACTCAAGAGGTGGCTCGTACGAACTCTAGAGATAGCCCCTACAATAGTGTAACACTTAGCTCCGTACAGCACTTTACTTCACACCAGAAATCAGAGTGTCAATGGATCCATGACAGACAAAGGGTCACAAAGTTTCACGACCCAAACCCGCCCCTAAGGGTTTAGCGTCGTAACCGGCCAGTAATTCTTGGATTACCGAAGGCCTCTGAACAGAATAATATATATAACAGGGGCTGCGGAAGCAAATATACAAAGTTACATAGTCCATAGAGCTGTGCAGACATATATGGGATAGAATATTTGAAACTTTTCATATTCATGTCTGCATACATACATATAAGGTAATTAAATACAGTAGCCTTACATCATCCAAGCCACATATACAAGATTACTACATGTTCAGGCCAGACATAAACATTTTAGAAATACAAAAGTCCCAAAGACAATGAACCCAGGTAGATCTCAAAAGGGAACCTCCATGGGTGGTGTGACAGCTGGCTGACACCAAAACTCACCAGGCGTTACCTCAGGCCTGGTCACATGCTTGCTCACCTATATATATATAAATAATACAATGAGCTAGAGCCCAGTGAATAATAACTAGGTAAAGGGTTAAATGAATGATGTCTAACACAGATTCAGAGATCAGAGTTAATATTAGAAACAGATTCATGTACATATTCAGATTTGTAAATAGTTATATGTGGTACACCCATTAGCGGACATATTAACTTGGTCCTAAGACCCACATGCATAGTCAGTACCGACGACCATAAAGGTCCACATCTTGTGCGCAAGTAGCCATGGTATTGTTATCGAGCGAGGCCACATGAATATAGGCCTCGGTATTGTTACCCCCGGACAAGGGCCACGTGAATATAAGCCAAAGTATTGTTACCCCTGGGGCGAGGGCCACGTGCATATTGGCCACGGTATTGTTACCCCCGAGCAAGGGCCACGTGAACTAAGGGTGCCACAAATACATTTCAGAAAATTGGACATTCATTTATAATTCATAAAATAGCATTTCAGAAAATAGATCGTATCATATCAGTCAGAAAAATACTTAAAGTTAAACATAACTTTATAGAGTTATTACTCACAGTTGGCTTTGGGTGCAGAAAAACAGAGCAGATTAATCAAATGGTTCGAGACACGCGACCTACACGAACCTACATACAAATTCACACTTGAATCACACGCTCAAATTATGCGCAACTTGCTTTATTTGTTCTAGGTGTGTTTCTAGTCTTTAACCTTATTATAGTGTCTTAAATATGGCCTAGGAATGCCTAGGATAGAAAGAAGATGCCACAATGCACTTGAAAACATTTCTCAAATTTTGCTAAAAAATAGGGTCTACGCTCGAGCGTGGCTTTCCCTGCTCGAGCGTACATGCAAGATATGAAGGCTCACTCGAGCGTGACTTTCCCCGCTCGAGCGGACTGTAAACTTTGAAAAAAATTACTGGTTGCATGTTTTTCACACTCGACGGATGCTCTATCCCCGCTCGAGCGTGAGACTCAGGTCTACGCTCGAGCGTGAATCCCTTCGCTCGAGTGGACTGCAAAACATATGAACTTTTGGGTATATGCATTTCACGCTCGAGCATGACTTACGTCGCTTGAGCGAAAGTGCATGTACTCAAAGTGTCCACTCGAGCGTGAAGTCCCCCGCTCGAGCGTGGATCAAATTTTTGGAATTTTCAGATTTGATCCACAAGTTCAAATTCAACCTCTAAGGTACCAAACTCAAATTTTCTGAGCCAAAACTTTGGAAAACTCATGGAGGCTCATAAAATAACATGTTTCAAGGATTAATTGAAGAAATCATGGCCTACAGACTTGCCAATTGAACAAAATTCAACTTGAAACTCAAGAATGTTTTATGAACATAACATGCATGAACTTTCTTGAAGCCCAACACTTCAACACATGATCAAACTTGATGAATTGATGGAAAACATGGTAATTTCTCAAAATGTAGGTGAGATGAGCACATGCATGAAAGAAATCTTTGAAATCATGCTCAATATGTGGGAAAATGCACATGCATGCATGGTATGGCCCAATTCTTCTCAATTCTAATGCAATTCCTCCATGAATTCACTTAATTCATCAATAATCTTGTAGAATCCAACATAATGACTCAATAACGAGTTCAATTTCTTACCTAGGGGCTTGAATTCCCAAGAGGTGAAGTTAAAACTCTTAAATCTTCTTCAAATGGCAACAATTCTAGCAATCCTTTGATTTGAGCCCAAATTCCTCAAGTCTTGAACTAATTCTCCCTTCTCTCCCTCACTCTCATGTTTGTATCATCTAAGGAATGAATTGGGAGTGTTTTGGTGCTCAAAGAAGTCCACTAAGGCCTTAATTAGATTTGGACAAAAGTGTAATTAATTTAAAGCCTAATAAAAATCTAATTTAATCGTTCCAAATCAACTTTTAATTAAACTTACCATATAATCCTATAAATCTTAATTAACATACAAATCAAGTCAATTTCTGAGTCGGATGCCAATAAGGCTTTCAATTCACAAACCGAAACCAAAACATGAACAGATCTTCCTATGCAAAGCAGATATAAACACAAATAATGCAACACACACATGCCAATTAATTCAGAATTCCTCCTCAATTAATGATTAGGCATAATTAAGTATGGATTAATGTCAATCAGCGATCGGGGTTATTACACAAAGTGACCAAACAGAGGCCGATGGTTATTTAAGTCCCCCAATGTGTGGGACTCCTATGGTGGTACTTACAAAATATAATTATTTATAGGGTTAATTACACTAATAGTCTCTATAGTTTGGGACTTGTGTCACTTTGATCCCTGACTTTTCAATTGTGACACATTTGATCCTGAATTTTGAATCTTGTTCCAAATAAGGACAATTGAAAATATTATTAGATTTTTCAAGGGTAAAATCGTCAATTTGATAAAATATAAATTAATTTGACAAAAATAAATGTCAAAAAAATATTTTTAATTTTTTTAAAATTATTTTTATCCACCAATGATAAAATTATGTAAAATTAATAAAAATTACATGATTAATTTTTTAAAATTAATTTTACATGATCATCATCCAAACACATAATAAAAATTAATTTGGTAAAAAAAATAAATAAATGTCTAAAAGATTTATCAATTTTACATAATTTTATTTTAGTAGGTAGAAATAATTTTTAAAAATTCAAAAATATTTGTTTGAAATTTAGTTTTGTCAAATTAGTTTATATTTTATCAAATTGACAATTTTACTCTTGAAAAATCTAATTATATATTCAATTGTTCTTATTTGGAACAAGATTCAAAATTCAGGGTCAAATGTGTCACAATTGAAAAGTCAAGGACCAAAGTGACACAAGCCCCAAACTATAGGGACTATTTGTGTAATTTGCCATTGTTTATAAAGTCATAGTCAAATAATCTTTATAATTTAAACAAACATATTCATGAGTTTTATTTTAACAAATAGAGTTTAGAAATTAATCTACGTAATTGAAATATTTATGAAACATAACTTATATTAATATAACTAATAAAATATAACTTGTATAAAATAAATTATGGTAAGTCAAAACATACGTAAAATATATTATGGTGACTCAAGGTATAATATAATTCACCTTAATATCGATCCTTAGCCTTACTCTACTATCACAACCTTCCTACTATAAGTTCCTACTACAAACAACTTATGTGCCTCTCCCCCTCTCTTTTTTTCCTTTTCTTTCCACATATTTGATCACCTCCTCCCTATAAAGGGAGGTAAGAACATTATCAGGCCGACATGTGGCCAGCGCAAATCCTCCCACAGATTTGATCATAAATTATATGGATTTATATTTATCTTTAATAAATATTTAAGATAATTATACTTTGGCCTAGTTTTCTAATATAACTATATAAATAAATTAATCCCTAATTAAATTACATTCTATCGTATACCAACAGAAAATTAATTATTGATTTTACTACCACATCCATTATTATTATTATTATTGTTAGACTTATTTATTTTAATGATTTATTTAATTATGTTTTTAATTTATTTGAAAGAGAAAAATAGAATTAACATTTATTTTGATAATTTTATGTTTTAATTTATTTGAAAGAGAAAAATAGAATCAACATTTATTTTGTCCCATTATTTCTTACCTAAAACTTTTATCTTAAATATTGTTAGAATGTATTTAATATTTGATTAAAATAGAGGTTCAAACAGCCCAGCACAATAGTAGTTCAAAAGGTTCAAGTGGAAGATCTTTAAATTAGTAATGATGGAGTAGAAGATATTCAAATGAATACCAAAACAAACGACTATAAATTCAAATGAATACAACGGCTATAAACGGTTATAAGTTTCATTATATATACTAAAGCCTCTAATGTAAACAAGTAACAAAAAAAAAAAAAAAACAAAACAAAACAAAACAAAATTAGAAAATATTGTTTGATCTATAACCACTCACATCTATTTTCTGAAAAATTCTCTGAGAAGTGTTTTTCAATTTTTGTTTAAATCTTCTTTTAGAAATTATACACTGAGACGTATAGCTTTAAGCCCATCTTTCCTGTGTGAGGTTTACAGAAAAACCAGAGCCTCATTTTTATATCTATCTTTGAGAGATAATTCTTGTAACTTTCTGTGAAAGCAAAAACATATTCTTTTCAACCTTGTAAGAGTGTAGTACACTCAGTGTTCTTGACTTAGAAAGTCTGTGTAAAATTTGTGGAGGATTGCTCCATCTGTGAAAAGGTTTCTAGCACCCAGTAAAGCTAGAGTATAGTGAAAAATTTCAAGTGAAGATTTAAGAGTGGACGTAAGTTGAGTTGAAACCGAACCACTATAAATTTATTTATCCCTCTCTCCTCTATCTTTTTATTTTATTTAAATTGCCATAGCTATTTCACATTTTCACTGTGCTAAAATCATTAACTAATATAGTTGTTAGAACACTTGTTTTAATTATTTTTATTTTATTAACTATATTTATCTATTGTGTTAGTCATAATTTTTATTAGGGTATTATTATTTTTATTTGTAAAAACCAAATTCAACCCCCTCTTATGTTGTGTTTTGGGTAACAATTATTATTATTATTGTTATTATTATTTATTTAACTTTAATTTGACTCAACTAGTATTATAATTTCATATTTCTGTTAATTTGGCCCCAAATAATAATCTCATATTTGATAATTCAATGCTAAATTAGATTATGTATTTATTATTATTTATTTAATATTATATTATTATATAAAACCATAATACTAGTATAAAATTTAAAGAACAACTTAAATTTTCGAATTGTTAAAAAAAAAAAAAAAGGATTAAAAGAGTATAGGCTACGTAGAAGTAATTATCCGAATCATGAATTATTTTGTCCAAACTCACTCAACCGTCACAATGGCACATCAATCAATACAATAACAATAAAGAATAAAAAAAGCAATTCCATTGATTTAAGAAATCCGAAGTGTTACAAGGAGACCATTCTCCCTACACATTTGTAGCTGCAAAGGATATCTTTTCATAGACTCTTCTCTTCTAAACCTCTTCCATCACCATTTTGCAAGCAGACAAACATTGGCTTCCCTCAAATTGCTAATTCAAAAACTCCCCATGTCAAGATCTCTGGTTACCTCCTTCCATTTTTACTAAATGTACTTTTCTTTTGGAATAATTTACAAAAGTCAAAAAGTTAAAAAATTATAAAAAAATTCAAAAAGTTCATACTATTTGAGGGAAGTTTGTGAGGGAAGCTTAGAATGTAAAATTATTATTTTGTCCTCTGAATTCAACTACTCAAAAGTTAAAAAATTAAAAGTCAAAAGTCAAAATGTCAACAAAGGTAGAATGGTTATTTTAATCTTACTACAATATTGTATTACGCATATTTTTGTAAAAAAGTTAAAAAGTTATCCCAAACATACATCTTTTTTTTCCTCCTTATTTTTTTAGCCAAAAATTCAGAAAGTACACTTATATAACACATTCCAAACAATCCATTTCAATGCCCCCCTCCCAACATAAAAAGGAAGCTTTAATTTTGTCCAATTCCTTAGCCACACTTTTTTTTTTTCTTTTTTTTTTTATCAGCAAACAAAAACTTTATTGATGAAAATGCATAATACATGCAAAATTACATCAACAAAGCAAAGGAGCGCAAACAACATTATAGCTAACCTTAACAATCCCAACTAGGTTAGTATCGCAAAGAAAGCACAATCATATACTAGCACTTGATCCAAGATTGGTGAGAAGCCAATGAAAACACCCAAAGAAGAAACAAAACAAAAACAAGCATACAAGCATCAAATACTCCTACAGCAACAATAAGGCCTGAGCAAACAACAACAACAGCGCAGTGAGACTAGTGCAGAACCCTGCTGCCATGAACAATAGAACCCTGTTGCCATTAGCTCCAATTAGAATAACAACCATTTCAACCCCAACAAACAATCCTTTATTCAGCCATTTCCAAGCATCAAACACCAACCATTCAGCCAGAAACACCTAAGCATAACTTCTGTTCTAGGACACCAAACTTGCTTCATAACAACCAACCTCGATTACTTATACAACACTTCATATATTGCCACCAAACTGCTGCTACTAGACTCCAAAACCTGGACCTCAAGTATAACCAATCTCCAACTATCCCAGGCAGAATCCCTAATTAACCAAGACACCTTCTCACATGTTGTAGATTGTATAGAATATCAAAAACATAATAATTAAATTCAGAACAAGCAGCTTTGAACCACATTGCAACCCTAACTTTAATGATCTCACACAGCTCCACCGGATCTGGTTGTATGCCATTAAAAATGTAGTCATTCCTTTGTTTCTAGATGGACCATAACATAGACACGGGAATAGCTTTCCAGATAACCTTTTCCTTTTTTTTTTTTTTAAATATAGCACTAACCTACCAATCCATTAAACTACCAACAGAACTAGGTAAAACCCATTGCATACCCCACCAACCAATGACATGAGACCAAACCTGCCAAACAAAGGGGCAAAAGACTAGCACATGGTTGATAGTTTCCACTTCTTGATTACAGAAAATGCAGTTCACATTAGCCCCTACAGCAAGAACCCCAATTCTTTGTATATAACTAAAAGTCTTGATTATGTCTTTCCATGCTAACCAACTGAAAAATTGAGCTTTAGATATGGACACATTCTTTCATATGATATTTACTGCTTTATACACAGGACCAAAAGATCTCTCATACCATTTACAAGCTGAAGACATAGTGAAAACTCTTAATGGGTCTGCATTCCATCTCAAACAATCAACCAAATTCTCTCTAGTAGTAGGTGCACTTAGCAACACTACTGTCAACCTATTTAATTCCTATATCTCCCATTGAAATAATGATCTTCTGAAATTAAGGGCCCACTCCACCTGAGCATTCCTTCTAATCTGTAAGGCCTTTACAAATTGAAGATTGTTAGAAGATAAAGAGAAAAGTCAAGGAAAGTCCTTATTCAAACACATATTACCAATCCATTTATCAAACCAAAACAATATTTTTCCCCATCCCCAAGCCTTAGACTAGAGTTATTTTTATAAAATTCCACCAACTCAGGCTTAGACCTAGCAACACCCATAATGTCCTCCCAAATCTTTGATCTCTTTGGGTTATCAACAGATAAAGGAAACCACCCCCTCTCAACCTCAATGTATTTATTACAAATTACCCGTTTCCAGAGAGTATTTGATTCAACCCCAAACCTCCACCGCCATTTCAACAAGAAACAATCATTCATATAGCTAATCTTTTTAACCCCAAGACCCCCTTGGTTTTTGCATTTTGAAATCTCCTCCCATTTGACCAAATGTACTTTTCTTTGAAGTCCATCCCAACCCATAAGAAGTTGGACTGAATTTTCTCAATTTCCTTTGCAACCCTTTTGTAGACGTCCCCGAACGCATCCCGGGGGAAGGGAGTACGAATCCCCCCCGTTCTGGTTCGATATTGGGTCTACTACAGTTCAAGGACTCAAATGTCACGGTTCTTAATCTTGAACCAAAGAGTCTAAATTCGGCAAATCGATTTTGAAAATAGATTTTTTTGAAAGAAGTGCCAAACATGGACTGATTTGCCAGATACAGAGTCGCCACCTAAATGTTTTTTTATGGGAAATTTAGGAAACCCTGACTCGGTGCCAAAGGCCACGTGTCCGTCATCACCAAAGTTGCCTCGGCTCGGGAACTTGGGTACGATTAGGGAAGGTCACTTCGTGAGCACTCCCGCTCGCCCGGTCAAAGACCGGCCTCTACTAACCATGATATCTATTTTTGAAAACATTGTGAGTTTTTATTCCGGTTATTAGCCTAGGTTACTATGTGATGCGCACAGCATACAAGTATAGACTGTATCGCCTGAATTGGAACAAAACATTTCATGTTTGTTTGTTTGAAAATGGTTTGATGGTGCTACCCGCAGGTAGGCTAAGACGTGGATTTGCCACCCTCAGGTGGGTTTAGAAAACATGATTTCGCCACTATCTAGTGGGCTTAAAACAAACATTTAATGAATTATCCCAATTCAGATAACTCAACCTCTACCCACAGGCATTCAAGGCAGTTATATCATGTAAGCATTTAGCCTCATGGTAAGCATGCTATTTATCGCAGCACTCACACGCATGCAAGGATGCTAAAGCATAAAACTCACCGAGTACTCCAAGCCAAAACAGAAAACCGATTAGAAATCATGCATGATCCTAAATATACAGAATTGCCTAATGCAACACATGCGAAGATGCAAACTATAGCAGGCTCGGCTATTCTAAACATGGCATATGAAATACTACAATTATCACGTACTCAATTCGGAATTAAAATACAAATGCAGTTTGTATGATGCGAAAGTCTTATGCGTGCAAAAGCAGATGAATGATGGAAACATCTTTGTCATCTTCAGATGCTAATTGAAATATGCCCTATATCTAACCATCGTAAGCAAGTAAATAAAAGGGAGAAAGAAGTGGGGGTTGGAAGACATACATCACACTCACCCACACTTATTACAATTATGCCTTTGCGCAGAGGGTCCGAATAAATAATACAGTCCGAAATGAAAGAATAATACAGTCCGAAATACTATACAAATTCCTAATTAATTAACAAATTAACTAAGAAAAACTGTAAACTGGCATGCAAGCCAGGGGCTGCCTTACTTCCGCTGAATGATGTATGCTGGGCTGCCTTTTCGAAAATCTACTAGGATGCCTCAATTAGCCTCTGTTTGCAATGTCTCTCGAAATGCGTGCCAAGCCTCGGAAGACTGCTGATTCTTGATTTTGCTGTAACAGAGAGCAGGAAAAGGGCATAGCAATGTATTTCACAAATATATGCATGCCTCGATCCTCGTGCCACCAATCACGCATCTCGATGCATGATGGCCGAGGAGTCGGATTGCACAACTCAATATAGGATGAATGCAGATGAATGCTACAACAAAACCTAACTCCATCATGGGTAATCCGGAGTGTCGGTGACTTGGGAATTGAGACCCGTTCCGTCACTCGGAGTACGGAACGTGTCTCGTTTCCCGTGCCCGGGTTAACTCCTATCCCGAACACGATGCAATATGCATGATATGCATGAAATGTAGCTAATATGCAATCCTAACATACACAATGTCATGGAATGGCATACACGCTAAACGAGATAACACACAACCAAGCATACACAATGCTACGGATGAAATGACATACGCAATGCAGTAATGGGCTTACACCAACATGAGAGAGCCTCAACCACACTCACACAAGAGGCCATCGGATAAAAAAAAAAAAAAAAAAAGTGCCTCGAAATGCGTGCACACGGGCACGCAAACCAAGGCAATGACATAAAGGCATGAAACGGCCTAAAATATGATATACAATGAGACTAAAATGAGATGTCTCGAAATGCGTGCCCACGGGCACGCAAATTGAGAAAATGGCATACGGAATGCAATAGGACTAAAATGAGATATGCGATGCAATATGGGCTTACACCAACATGAGAGAGCCTCAGCCACACTCACATAAGAGGTCGTGAGATGAAAATGAGATGCCTCGAAATGCGTGCACACGGGCACGCAAACCGAGGCAATAGCCCTAAGGCATGAAATTGCATGGAATATGATATGTAAACATGCAAATAGAATTTCAGCACTGAAATGTGGGGGAAAACAGTCCCGAAACATGGCCAAAGTGCACCCGAAGTATGGAATGATCCCGAAATGCGATATTAGGCGCCCGAAATGGCCTATAGCTATGCAATGCATGCACAATATGGACATGGAATGAAAATACAGTAGCAAGACAGCCCCAAGAAAAAGCATTTTTCAGTCATAAAAAGGGCTAAACAGCAAGCACACATAGGATTAGGCAAGTATGCAAAAATGGCTCCGCAAGAGGGGTATTGAAGCAAGTGATACATGCGATGCCCAAATGGAAAAATACCCTTTTACAACACTGATGAGGGAATAAAAATATGAACATTTACAGTAGATGACATCCCCCAACTCAGTATGAAAACATGCTAAAAATGTCATGCAAGAACTAGGATACATAAGGCTATAACATGAGGTACCCCAAACATTCATCAAACCAGAAAATACCCTTAATGAAATATGTCAAGAAGATCAAAATATGACTCTTTTCAGCTCTGATGATGGCCGAAAACAGAAGCTAGATAAGCTTAAAAAAGCATGCAAAAATGGGGGTCAAAGAGGGGTATAATGACAAGTATAACATGGAGACCCCCAACAAGGTTGATCCCTTCTACAATGTTGTAGAGGGACACAAGATAAGCCTACTCACAGTTCATGACATGCTCCTAAACAGACTACATGTAGGCCAAACAAATCATGCAAATTTACGGTAAATTGGAGGAATTGTGAAGCAAGTGCAAGATAGGGGGCCTAAATAGGGTTGAGCCCTTCTTCAATGTTGAAGAGGGACTCAAAATAGGCCCACTTAAAGTTTACATTATGCTCGAAAACAGATCACTCATAGGCTATAAATTTCATGCAAAATATTGTCATACAAGAGGATATTGAAATAAGTGTGCCATAGAGGGCTCAAAAAGGGTTGAGCCCTTGAACAAACATGAAGAATAGCTCAAAATAGACCTAGTTTTAGTTAAGGTCAGAGCCCAAAACAATAAGAAAATAGGCTAAGAAATTGGTGCAAAAATGGGCTACAAAAGGGGGAAAGTCTACTTACCCTTGAAGACCAATACTTTTGTTGCTTCTTGGACCAGATTTGATGACTCTAAGCTGCTGGAATCCCTTCCTTTGCTGCTGGAATGGAGTGATGAGGGTAGAGCTTGAAGATGATGAAGAAATGGAACCAAAACTTGAAGGAAATGGAGTGGTATGTAGAGATATCCTCAAACCAATTCTTGTAACCTTCTTTCTTGAGTTGGGAGGACAGCAATATAGACAAGAGAGGGAGAGAAGAGTCCTTGCCAAAGTGGAGGGAAAATGAGCTCTTATTTCCCTCTAAAAGGTTCCCCCGGATAGAGATATTTTTGGAGAAAAACCAAGATACAGCTGGAATGGACTCACACTGAGGAAGTAGGCTGGCCATCTACTTTTGCTGTAGGTGGCCGGCCGGCCACCCCCTATGGCCGGCCGGCTAGGGGTCAAAAGGGTCAATGAGAATTTCTGGCCGGCCACCAAAGATTGGTGTCCTCCCATGTGTGTACAACAAGACCCTATGGTTGGAAATTGGCAACTCTGAAACAAGAGAGACAACAAGCCACTTTTAGAAGGGGTTCAAAAGGGTCAATTAGAGTTACTGGCCGGCCATGTGTTTTTAGGATCCTCCCATGTGTGTACAACACAAATATGTGGTTTTGGCTCGAAGAAAATGGCCCTAGGGTGTTCAACATTAGCCCGGAAGTGAGAAAAACGGGCGCCGGGGGGCGCCGGAGGAGCATAACTGGTTGCTGAGACAATTGCTGGCCTCCCACCCTCCAGTGATCTTCCTAGTGATAAAACAGAGGTACCTGCCAAAAATGAACAAAAACCGATGCAAAACGAATGCTCGGGGGCCAAAACACGCAGTTCGGGGTCCCGAAAACCGGCCATTAAGCACCGAAAGTGGTGTTTGGCCACGAAGTGGGTATCTAAGACCCCAGTGTCCCTCGAAAGGGAGTAAATGAGATGCATGCCAAAAATCAGAGGAATCGGAGATGGTTGGGTGGTCCCGAACCGAGGCACACGGCCAGACGACTCCGAAAACCGGGAACCGGGCTGCGAAATAGGCAAAATGGCCTACGGCCACGAAATGTAACCCACGGCCACTGAGAGATGGTCTACGGGACCTCTCCCTCCCCTCAAGAAAGAAAACAGAGAAAACCGAGTCCAGTTCGCAAACCGAGGCAAGGCACAGAAGAGAGTTCGGAAGTCCGGGCAGGCGCGCACGAGACTTCTAAACGAGCACAATATGCAACATCACCGCGCTCAATCGGTGACGTCGAGTCTTAAGGTCAAAAATGGGGTGTCTCTGATTGCCCTCTTTACGTAACTTCGGAAGTCAAGAAGTGGCGGAGTGAATGTCAAAGCCTAGACGACCCATTTTTGACAAGGCAAGACTTAGACAATCATACAAGATGAGAACAGAGATATGTGCCATGAGCGTGCCATGCAGGGGGCAAAATGCAAAGCGACATGCACAGAGCCAAATGATCATGCAAATGCAAAGAAGTAATGAGGCAAGTATTCGCAAATAGATGCAACAGTTTAAGCAAGAATGCAAAGCAACAACTACATTTCATGCGATTAGGAATGAGGAGAATCATTCAATTCTCGTCGTCTCACATGGAGAAGATACGATACTGCGCGATTAAATGCAGTCGCTTTACCTCAAATGAACCGTACATACAATATCGTGCCTGCAAAAGAGAGAAATTCAACAAGAACAATATGCTAACAACATATATTCAATATGATTCCTGTGGTTCCGAAAGTTTGACACACGTAGTGTCGGTGAGTGAATGCATCGTAATGCGAGAAAGGAACACGCGTGACAACGCACGCTCAAGCACAGAGGTATGGTACACCAAGAAATCATGCATGACAATGAAAAATGTTCATGAGAATGCAAGTTATATGCAAAACAATGCAAAATGAGCACGAATCAGGGTGCCCGTTTATTGCGAAACAACAAGTAAGAAAACGCGCATTTCGGTGAAGGCAACTTGATCGCGGCCTCTGATTCACCTCCCGGAGAGGTTACAACATGTTCAAAAAGGATACACCTTGATTTTGATGAGTAATGATGAGACACATGTCAGAAATTGTAGTTGAAGTTCCAGCTGAGCAATTTCGCGCCAGAAAGTGCACTTTTCTTGAACTTTTTCAGGTCCCGGGAACTCCAATCTTCCTCAAAATTTGCAGAGAGCTAGGGGGGGATGTGGGGAACACCACCGGCCAGGTGGTTGCCCTAGGGGAGGTCACCGGCCAGAAACCAAAAAGCAAATGGCCGGCCAGCTAGAAAAGGTGGCCGGCCGGCCACCTGCACAAAATAAGGGGCAATTTTGTCTTTTCGCCTCATTTTCTATATATTCCCTCATCCATTCAATCCGAGACCACACCCACAGCTGCGAAAACTTCTCCCCTTGCCTCCCAAACCATTTTTTCTTTCAGATTTGCACTTAATATGCGCTTTTCAGCCTCCCATGCAAGTTGTTTTCGCGAAATCTTTTAGTTTTTAGCACTTTGAACCGATTAAATTTTGATTTCGGGGCTTCTTTTCTCATTTTCACCACTTGAGGTAAGTTTGTCTCAATATTTGGAAGATTTTCTCGGGAGTTGACTTTTGTTGATTTTTCCATTTCCCGGGAGTTGACTTTTGTTGACTTTTTCCAATTTTGGCTCATTTTTGCTCCTTTTGCAGATTTCTTGAAATGGAAGGTGATTACCCTCATGGTGGAGGTCCTCCAAGTGCCGGGGATGATTTTGATATCATGACACTGCCCCCGAGAGTCCGCCCTTTTATTCCCGGGAGATACGCCCCACCGGTACATATGCTTCCGCGGGCCGTTTTTCGTCGTTTCACTGAGTTCAATGACCGGGCACCCGGGGATTTACTTCTGCGAGAGCCGGAGCAGCACCTCTCTCACGATGCACGAGAGGTATTTTACTTTATTTTCTGTATTTTTCGTGCATTTTGTAGCTTTGCCATGCTTGAACACACAGTTTTAGCTTATGACATAGTACTTTGTTTGCATTCTGAACATGTGACTTAAACACTTGAATTGCTGAACACACGGCTCATTGACTGATTGATTGTGAACGCACAGTACACATTAGTTAAGAATTGAACATACGGCTCAAACACTGATTTGTCGAACACACAGCCCGAATTTGAAGGTGAGCACACCGCACACACTGATTAAGAGTAGAACACACAGTCTCAAACTTTGATTTTCTTGAACACACAGTCCAAGTCGATGGTGAACACACAAACACCGATTAAGAGTAGAACACACGTCCCAAACTCCAATTTTTCAACACACGTCCAAGTTGATGGTGAACACACACCCCGACTAAGAGTAGAACACACAATCTCGAACTCCGATTTTCGAACACACGGCCAGTTGATGGTGAACACACGTACCCATCGATTGAGAGTAGAACACACAGCCCTAAACTTTGATTTTTTGAACACGCAGTTCAAGTTGATGGTGAACACACAGCCCACACTGATCGAGAGTAGAACACACAGCCCTAAACTCCGATTTACTGAACACGCAATTAATCGAGTAAGATTTGAATATGCGACCCAAAACAGATTTGAACATGCATTGATTTGAAGTGAACACATAGCCCATCGATTAGGATTTGAACACGCAACCCAAAACACAAATTTTACGAACATGCGACAGTTAAGCGAACACACGACCCACTAATTTTTTTCAAATTTGAACGCGACCCAAATACCAAATTTTCAACACGAACCAGACGGAGTTAAGCGAACACACAGCCCACTAATTTTTCTGAAATTTGAACACGCAGCCCAAATACCAAATTTTCTGAACACGCAGCCCAGATTAAAGCGAACACGCAGCCCACTGAGTAAGATTTGAACACGCAGCCCAAAACATGTTCTTCAACACATGAGATTTGAAGTGAACACACAGCCCACTAATTAAGGATTGAACATACAGCCCAAAACACAGAGTTACTGAACACGCAGCCCAGATTTGAAGTGAACACGCAGCCCACTGATTAAGGATTGAACACACAGCCCAAAACACAGAGTTACTGAACACGCAGCCCAGATTTGAAGTGAACACGCAGCCCACTGATCAAGGATTGAACACACAGCCCAAACACAGATTTACTGAACACGCAGCCCAGATTTGAAGTGAACACGCAGCCCACTACTTCGTTTCATTTGCACACAGCTACTTCATTTCATTTGCACACAGCTTCTTCATTTCATTTGCACACAGCTTGTTACTTGCATACGGCTTGCATTTTATTGTGTACTGAACACATGTATTCATTCTGAATGCAGGTTGGCTCTCGCACCGTGCGAGGATATGGCTCCACTGCTGCGAGAGAGTGGTACGCTGAGCTTCCAGAGGCTGTCCGGGATTTGGTTGACTCAGCAGGGTTCGGAGCATTCTGTACGGGGTTATCACACCTTCCCCGCCATGGGACATTGTTAGCTGCTTTGGTGGGGAGATGGTGGGACACCACCAATTCTTTCCATTTTCGTCCCACGGGGGATATGACCATGACTCCGCTAGACTTTGCCGTACTCACCGGCCTAGACATAGGCGGTTGGCCCATACCTTATGACGAGGATATGGGAGAGTGGGAGGCCGCTTGGGTACATCTATTGGGGGCTCGCCCACCTGTAGACAGAGCTTCCGGGAGAGTCCGGTACACCTGGTTCTCTTCCCGTTTTCGGAGGCCGGAGATGGAGCCTGAGTCTCCTGAGGAGGTTGAGCAGTACACCCGAGGTTTCCTTATGTTCCTCTTTGGCACCACTCTGTTTGCTGATAGGGGGAACACTGTCGGGTTGTATCTTTTGAGTGCCCTAGTGGACCTATCACAGGTCAGTCGGTATGACTGGTGGGTGGCCCTTTGGCTACCCTCTATTGTTACATGAGTGCAGCCTCTCGCGGGCGGGGAGACTTACTCGGTGGCTATTGGAGAGCCTGGGAGGTACGTTCTGTCCTCTTGATTTACATTTCTGCTCCTCATTACTTGTTCATTGCACACACGGCGCACTTTGCACTCTGTATTCTGCCTTTAGCACTTTGTATTCACATTCCGCCTTTGCTTTCTCAGCTATGGGTGTACGTATATTTTCCCACATTAGCCCCGGAGATGGAGGTGGCAGGACTCCTTATGACTCCGTTTTCATTGGTATTCGAGGGCGAGCACCGATCGAGACCTTGAGAGACTCTCTTCTACCTGCGACAATATTTTGATACTGTGCGGACGACAGAGGTATTTCAGAACTCCCAGTTCCTTTCATTTTCGTCTTTGATCTGCCCTGTATATTCCTGATTTCTGATTGATTTATGCACTGGCTATCCGCAGATTACTTGGCAGCCCTGGGCGGTCTTAGGTGATGGTCTCCGACATCAGTATCCCGGAGGATCGGGTAATTCCCAGTATAGGTTCCTACTCAAAGGACCAGTTGGTAGGGCATGGTTCCTGGGGGAACGCTTTCTGCGTCAGATGTGGGGGTACGATTCTCAAGACCCTCCTGCTGTACCTCCAGCCACTATGCGGACTGCCGATAGACTATCTTCCCAGGAGGTCATTAATGATATGCAGGGCACCGATGCTTTGTTACATCTCATGGAGGGGGACTACGCCACCTGTCGTCGTATATATCTGATGCCCCCCTTGACGGGAGTGCGTGCTCCGCCACTGAGGCCTACTGATGTACCATCTTCGAGTCGTGCCCGTGCTACGGGTATCCCCTCCTCTAGCGGGACTGGTGCATCTAGGGGTAGAGGTAGCTCGATTCCTCCGATCCCTCCGACTCTTTATCATCCTGGGTGGCCAGACATGCCGACCGAGTTGACGAGTTGGCGGTTCGGGACTCCTTACCAGGTCTCGCTAGAGCCTCCTCTTCCTGACCACAGATATGTCAGAGACCCTGATTCACCCCCGGTAGGTTTTTCAGCTTTGATTTATCAGTTAGATATTTGGACATTCATTCCTTTACTGATAGTTTTGCATTTGTATTTGCAGCCTCCAGTTGAGTACATGGACGAGATGCTCGGGATGCTGGCCACATTCGAGGGCATGATCCTACGGAGGGAGGCACATCTGGCCATCATGGGTGTGCAGGTATTATCCATCTTTCTTGTATTTAGTATATTTCTGTTGACACGCTAGTTTTGAACATCTTGCTGTATTGATAGGCTGTGTAGAGCATATCTGACACACACCCCACTCGCATATTGTACTTGCATATACTTTTCATATTTGAACTGATGTATTTGAACTTTTCACTTTCAGATGCCTCCCGTGTATGCTCCGTCGCAGGCCGGGCCACCCGGGCCTTCTCAGAGAAGTCGAGTCTGGGACTGTTAAGTCTTGGGCCATCTGGGCCTTTTCGAGGAGCTGGGCCATCCAAGCCTTCTTAGGGAGCTGGGCCATCTAGGCCTTTTCGAGGAGCTCGAGGAGCAGGGTCGTCTCGCAGACGCAGGGCACCCATTATTGAGGAGGAGCTTGGTGAGGATGAGGAGGAGAAGGAGGTCGCAAACCGTGAGTCAGAGACATCTGCTGGGGAGGGAGGCTCCGGTCTTGGTTCCGGGAGTGGAGACGAGGCTGAGGGGGATCCGGAGAATGATAGCTCTGACCTAGATGGTGATGATGGTGCAGAGGTTGTTCGGCAGAAGAGGATGAGAGGGCCTCCTCATTCCCGTTCCCGAGGATATTGATGTTATTTCCTGCTTTATTTTACTTTTTGCTAGTAGTTTGTAGCACTTTGCATATTGTTAGGCGCTTTATTTCAGAAAACTTGTACCTTTATTTTGTTGTAAAACATGATGGAATGAAACAGCCTTTGAAAAGATGTTTGTATTTGAAATTCTTAGCATCGCAACGCATCATTTTGCACAAAATGGAATTGAATGAAAATGTGCCTTGTGTATTTACCGGGTCAGGTAATGAACCGACGCAACAAATCAAAAACTCGGCTCACTAAGAAATAACAGAATCTTAGCAAGTTTCCAACTTGATAAGCAAAGTACAACAATGTTAACGACTCAATAAACAAGACTCAACAAAATCGCGTAAACAAAAAGTAAACAAATAGTAATAACTCAAAACACAAAATGCAACAGCTCGACAAAACTTACAACTCGATAAACAAAACAACAACTCGATAAGCAAAAATACAACAAAGCGTACTTCGGACAGACGATCTGGATGATGGAACGTATCCGAAACTGAGAGAAATGGAGGCCTTCGACGTTCCCGATGCGTGAAAGTGCCTCAAACTTCTTTCCGGAGGGCAAAACAGGACCAATGAGCATGGTGGGCCACATTTGCTTTTGGGGATTGGAGGGTGGCCGGCTGTAGACACCCCATTTTTGACCGTCCTTAAGACTCAGACGTCACCGATTGAGCGCTTGGTGATGTTGCATGTTGTGCTCGTTCAGAAGTCTCAGAGTCGCGGCCGTGCGCCTTGCCCCGGACTTCCGAATTCTCTTCTATGCCTTGTCTCGGTTTGCGAACCAGACTCGATTTTCTCTGTTTTCTTTCCTGAGGGAAGAGAGTGGTCCCGTAGACCATCTCCCGGTGGCCGTGAGCTACATTTTGTGGCCGTAGGCCATTTTGCCCATTTCGGAGCCCGGTTCCCGGCTGAGTCACAAGCCTTGGCTGCTCCTCGGACCCTAACCATCTCCGAGTCCTCCGGTTTTTGGCATGCACCTCTGTTTCATCATTCCGAGGAACACTGGGGCCTCTGATGCCCACTTCGTGGCCGTATGTCACTTTCGGTGCCTGTAGCCGGTTTTCGGGACCCCGAATCGCGCGGTTTGGGCCCCGAGCATTCATTTTGCATCGGTTTTCTCTGATTTTTGGCAGGAACCTCTGTTTTGTCATTACGAGGGACACTGGGGTCGCAGATGCCCACTTCGCTGCTGAACACCACCTCCGGCACCTGCAGCCCATTTTCGGGATCCCGAATTGCCCGGTTTTGGCTCCGAACGTTCATTTCTCATTAGTTTTTGTTCAAATTTGACAGGTACCTCTGTTTCAACACCAGGAAGGTCACTGGGGGGTGGGAGGCCAGCAATTATCCCAGGTAACCAGTTTCGCTCCTCCGGCGCCCGTTTTGCTCACTTCCGGGCCAATGTTGAACACCCTGGGGATATTTTCTTCCAACCAAAGCTACATATCTGTGATCAGGGGACATGGGAGGACCCTAAGAACTACTGGTCGGCCAGCAATTCAAAGTTTCACTTTTGAGCCTCTCCTTCAAGCTCTATGTTGTGACTCCTACTTCAGTGTTGCCAAATTCCAACCTTGGAACCTTGTTCCACACATCTGGGAGGACCCTAAAAGTTGGTGGTCGGCCAGTAATTGTGCATTTCAGTTTTGAGCCTCTCCTTCAAGCTCTATGTTGTGACTCTTGCTTCAGAGTTGCCAGATTCCGACCTTGGGGCCTTATTCTACACACATGGGAGGACACTATTGCAGGGTGGTCGGCCAGAAAATTTCACCTTCATTTTTGGGCCATGGCCGGCCGGCCAAGGTGAGTGGCTGGCCGACCAGGTGGGGTGGCCGGCCGGCCACCTCCCAGAAAATCACCTGGCCGGCCAGCTTTCTGCTTTTGGGCTCTTCTGGTCAAATTGCTTTTGAAATATCTCCCCCATCCGGGGGATATTTGGGAGGGAAAGCTTAGGTGCTTTTCCCTCCCCTTTTGCACTCTTTTTGGCCTACTTAAAGGGCTGGACAGCCCCTTTGCTAGGGTTACAAAATTTGTCTAAGAGAGCCCCTCTCCAAAAACTCCCATTTCCATAGCCAAAATTCAAAAAAACCTTCAAGCTTCCTAGCTCAATCCTTCACCAACCCTAAGCTCTACCATCAACAACTCCATTTCAGCAGCAAGGAAGTGATTTTCAGAGGCCAAGAGTCAACAAATTGAAGCCAAGAAGCAACCAAAGTTAGGTCTTCAAAGGTAAACCTCTAATTCCTTTTTTTGAGCATAATTTTGAGGTATTTCTTAGCCCCATTTGCTTTCAGTTTTGGGCTCCGAGCCCTACTGTTTTTGGGCTTATTTTGAGCCCCTCTACAACTTTGTAGAAGGGCTCAACCCTGTTTGGTGTCTCCATGATATACCTCTTTCAATATCACTCTTTAGGCCATTAATTTGCATGCTTTGTTTGGCTTTTGAGTGATCTGATTTAGAGCATACTATATACTGTGAGTGGGCTTATATTGAGCCCCTCTTCAACATTTAAGAAGGGCTCAACCATGTTTGGTGGCTCTAGCATGCACTTCCTTTGAAATTCTTCCATTTTACCGTAAAATTGCATGCTTTGTTAGGCTTGCTTAGCTTCGGATTTCAGCCTTCATCAGGCTTATAAAATGTCTTGTTTTGGTCTGTTCTTCAAGTTTTATTAAGGGTCTCAAGTTGTTTGGTCATTGCTTATGGTACCTCCCTTTGTAGCCCTTGTTAACTCATTATATTGCATGCTATTTTGAGCCTATCTACATGCTGATTTTGGAGTTGTCATTTACTGTGAATATGCATTTTTTGGACTCCTCTTCAAAGTTGTAGAAGGAAATTTTGTGGTTTGAATTTTCCATGTACCACTTGCTTTGTAATTCCCCTCTTTTCCCGTATTTTTGCATGCCATTGTTGCCATATCTATACTCATAATTTGGCCTTGTTTTGTACTGAGAAGATGTCATTTTTGGGGCTGCCTTGCTACTTTTTTTTCTTTCATGTGCCAATTTTGCATGTTTAGCATAGCCGTAGGCCATTTCGGGTACCTAAAATCACATTTCGGGATGATTTCGTGCATTGATTGTCATTTCGTCTCATTTCGGGGCTGTTTTCCCCTTCATTTAGCTGCTGAAATTTGGTTTGCATGCTTGCATATCATTCTCCATGTCATCTCATGCCTTAGTGCATTGCCTCGGTTTGCGTGCCCGTGGGCACGCACTTCGAGGCACCTCTGTTTTACCCGACGGCAGCCTATGTGAGTGCGGCTGAGGCTCTCTCATGTTGGCGTAAGCCCATCATCGCATTCCGTATGCTATTTCATCATCGCCTCGGTTTGCGTGCCTGTGTGCACGCATTTCGAGGCACTTCGGTTTTATCCGATTTGCATTTCACATCATCGCCTCGGTTTGCGTGCCTGTGTGCACGCACTTCGAGGCACTTCGGTTTTATCCGATTTCCATTTCATCATCGCCTCGGTTTGCGTGCCTGTGTGCACGCATTTCGAGACACTTCGATTTTATCCGATTTGCATCTCACATCATGACCTTGGTTTGCGTGCCCGCGTGCACGCTTTTCGAGGTAGCTCATTTTCATCTTACGGCCTCTTATGTGAGTGCGGCTGAGGCTCCCTCATGTTTGTGTAAGTCCAATTTACATTCTGTATGCCATTTCATGCCCATATGTCACCACCTCGGTTTGCGTGCCCGTGGGCACGCATTTCGAGGTATCTCATTTTAGTCCCATTGTACATCATTTTTCATGTCATTTCATGTTTTTATGCTATCACCTCGGTTTGCGTGCCCGTGGGCACGCATTTCGAGACATCTCATTTACATAGCATTGTGCATGCTAGGATATATGTTAGTTGCATTTCACGCATATCATGCATATTGCATCGTGTTCGGGATAAGAGTTAGCCTGGGCACGGGAAACAAGGCACGTTTCGTACTCCGAGTGACGGAACGGGTCTCAATTCCCAAGTCACCAACACTCCGGATTACCCATGATGGAGTTAGGTTTTGTTGTCGCATTCATATGCATTCATCCTATATTGAGTTGTGCAATTCGGCTCCTCGGCCATCATGCATCGATGTGCATGATTGGTGGCACGAGGATCGAGGCATGCATATATTTGTGAAATACATTGCTATGCCTTTCACTCTCTGTTGCGGCAAAATGAAGAATCGAAATTTCGAGTCCGCACGCATTTCGAGACAAGGCAAAGCGAGAGGCTAATTGGGGCATCGAAGGATTTCGCGCCAAAGGCCGGGCATACATCACTCATCAACAATAGGCAAATCCTCGCTTGCACGCCATTTTACAGTTTTCTTGTTTAATTTGTCAATTAATTAGGAATTTGTATATTATTTCTGACTGTATATTTCTGACTGGAATATTCTTTTATTCGGACTGTATTATTTATTGGACCCTCTGTGCGAGGTACAACCGTAATAAGGGTGTGTGAGTGTGATGTATGTCTTCCAACCCCCATTTCTTTCTCCCTTTTATTTATCCGCTTACAATGGTTAGATATAGGGCATATTTCAATTAGCATACAGCATGACAGCATGTTTGCATCATTCATCTGTTTTGCACGCACCGGGCTCGGCGCATCATACAAACTGCATCTGTATTTCAATTCCAAGTTGAGTACTTGATAGCTGTTGCATCTCATATGCCATATTTAAAATAGCCGAGCCTGCTATAGTTGCATTTTGCATGTGTTGCATTAGGCATTTCAGTATATTTAGGATTCATGCATGATTTCTAATCGTTTTCCTGTTTTTGGCTTGGAGTACTCGGTAAGTTGTTATGCTTTAGCATACTTGCATGCGTGTGAGTGTTGCCATGATAGCATGCTTACCATGAGGCTAAATGCTTATGTGATATAACTGCCTTGAATGCCTGTGGGTGGAGGTTGAGTTATCTGAATTGGGACAATGCATTGACTGTTTGTTTTAAGCCCACTAAATAGTGGCAAAATCATGTTTTCTAAGCCCACCTGAGGGTGGCAAATTCGCATTTTAGCCTGCCTGCGGGCAGCACCATCACACCATTTTCAAACAAACAAACATGAAATGTTTTGTTCCAATTCGAAGCCCGATCTATACTTGTTTCTTTGCGAGCATCACATAGTAACCTAGGCTAAATAACGAATAAGAACTCACAATGTTTTCAAAAAGCAGATATCATGGTTAGTAGAGGCGGTCTTTGACCGGCGAGAGGGTGCTCACGATGTGACCTTCCCTAATCGTACCCAAGTTCGAGCCAACTTTGGTGATGCGGACACGTGGCCTTTGGCACCGAGTTAGGGTTTCCTAAATTTCCCATTTTAAAAAATATTTAGGTGGCGACTACATTATCGCAAAGATCCATGTTTGGCACTTCCTTAAAAAAAAATCTGCTTTTCTTCAAAAGCGATTTGCGGATTTGGACTCTTTGGTTCGAGATTTGGAACCGCAACAAATCGAGTCCACATGTGGCGAGGTCCCTCGGGCTTGTTCTGATTCTGGCGACTCACTGAGGATTTAGAGAACTTGACTCGAACTCATGATATCTGGTTTTGACTACACTTGTGTGTTTCTTTGCATTGCATTTGCATTGGTGCGCCTAGGACCGTGTTTGCCATATGCCATTCCCAAACGATTTCTTGGGAGGCTTGTCTTGTCAAGTCATGTCCGTAAAATTTGATCGGCTCTGGCTCGACGGCATGGGAACACAAACCCGGTTTCTGGGGCACCCTCTTTGACCATTCGACCTAGTGCATATTCGGATCCATAGTGACCATCCCAAACTAGGACAAAGTTGCTTACCGCTTATAGGTTGTTTGAAGCATTGCGTGCATAGTGAAACCCTAGCTCGACGAAATAGGGCGAAACCCTACCCCAACATAGGGTGTTTGGCTCTCACTTATCTGTTATGTGCTTGTTGGAGTCGTCTCCACAGAGAATGTATGTATCGATTGAGTTTGGGCATCGAACTGCGGGCATCGGTTTATCGATTTGGATATATCGCTGCGGGCATCGATCGATTATCTCGAGAATCGAATCTGCGGATATCAGATTCAGTTTAAGGGAATAGTGATACGGGAATATTGACCAGTATTTGAGGACAGTGTATAGCCAGCTTACCAACTGTGTGTTGTTGTATACCCAACTGTGTGTGGTGTATTCAATTTAAGCCGTTATGCTGCCCGTTTTATTTCTGGTTATTTATTTCTTTTTCGCTTTATTTATCTTTTGCAGGGGCAGTTTGTGGCACAATTGCTTCCGAACCAGTCGATACCCCCCAAGCACTTTGGACACGAGGTCGCCGACTCAACCGATCCGAGGATCTAGTCGACGGACATCCAGTATTCTACTCTTTACCCCCAGTCACCAGAAGAAGGCCGAGAAGGCACAGTGTGTCAGAGCACGGATCACCGTAATGGTCTACTCTAGTGTCAGACAGTCGGGTTGAGATTCCTGTTTCTGCTATAGATATACACTTGCCGGTTATTCAGATGGAACAACAGAATCCAACAATGGAGGCCATGATGCGCCAGATGAATGAAAGCATGAAACAAATGCAAGATGATGCTATCCGCCAGGCGGAATTTTCTAAACAATGAGTCATTATGGCCCAACGATCTGTTGATCACTGATTACAACAATGACGCCGCATCTGCTTCACACCAGGTCCCTCCTCCACTAGGGGCACATCAGGTTCCTCCTCCACCCGGGGCCCCATTACCTGAGCAGATATCTACTGGCCATAATGCTCCTCCAAATCCTCAGAATACCCAGAATACCCTCCCAAATCCACCGAACGCTCTGCCAAACTTCCTAAACACCCAAGAGGACACGGGTCTTCCAACGGGGCTGGCTCCGCCCCCGCTTCCGCCGCAACTGTCTAAAAATATTACACCCAATCACCCGGACTCTCCATTCGAGTTCGAGGTAGACCAGACAGCTCTGAAATTGAGCAAGTTGGAAAAACTCTTCAAGAAGTCACAGAGGGTGAAGGCCATCCTAGATATTGAGGACGGCTATACTGACGTGGCCGTGACTTTGCCGGACAGATTTAAGATGCCCCAGATCGACCGTTTTGACGGGTCTGGGGACCCCATGGTTTATCTACGGCTGTTTTCGGATATCTTGAGGCCAATGGGCCTAACGATTCAGAAGTTTCGCTTTTGCCGAACCTTGTCAGGAGTGGCCGCCAACTGGTATGCAAAGTTGGATAATGATGTCAAGAGGAATTGGGATGAGATGGCTGGGGCCTTTGTTGCACAATACTCATATAACACACAGATCGAGATTACCACTCGTGATCTCGAGACAACAAGGCAGAACAAGGAGTCTTTCTCTGACTTCGTAACCCGGTGGAGGGCAAAGGCATCGATGATGACCTTGAGGCCCACGGACAGAGATCAAATTCGGATGATTGTGCGCAATCTCCAACCAGGGTTAATGAAGAAGATGATTGTAGTTCCCTTCCCCACTTTCGCAGATCTGCATGATATGGGGATGCAGATTGAAGATGCGATGAAGCAGGGTCTGTTCGACCAAGACCGGGAACAGCCCCGGCGGACATTCAACCGAAACAACAATGCGGGCCCGAGTGGCTCTACCAATGCAAGAACTTCAGAGGTCGGAATGGTCACCACCAACCCCCCTCCCCAACCAAGGCCCGCAGCGGCCACACCTTTTTCTGATGCATCCGGAGCGGAACTAAGCTCCAAGATACCAATCCAGGGGTCAGCGAACCTTCTCTCCACTACATATGCCTTTGACCAAAGTCCTCGGGGTTCTAGTCAGAAAAGGGCATCTGAAACCCTTGGAACCGAGGCCCCCTTCAAATCCACTCCCCCCTTCCCATAACCCAGCCAAATATTGCAAATACCACCAGCAGCATGGTCATGATACCGACCAATGTTACAGGCTGCGTCATGAGGTTCAAGATCTCATTGACAAAAACATCATTCTACCTCCCGAGCGACCCAACGTTACAACCAACCCACTCCCAGCACATAACCAAGACCCACCCAAAAGAATCAATTTCATCCAAACTGGGGGCGTGTCTTACGACCCTAGTATCTACATTACTTCCTCCCACCTTACCAAGCCGGAGGTGATCCTGCCTGACAGCACTGATCTGTGCATGATGGACACCTCTACAACCCAACCTGAGCCAAAGGTGGTGACCACCGAAAATGGAATTGGGCAGGCTTCCGAGGAGAGCAGAGTTGTTGAGCCTGGGGTGGAGCAATCTGAGAATTTAGCTGGCAAAGCTTATGATCCGAGTGGATATATCTTGTCAATGAGCCAGTCTAAGCTGAGTGTGGGGCCGCCAGAAGAGGCCGAGTTGTGTATGATCCGGGGGGACAAACTTGAATCAGTGGGGGATGATTTGACGACAATGGAAAAGGACTTCGTCAATCTCTAATTTTTCAATGACCAGGAATCAGGGGACGCATCAATTAACTGGTTCGAAGACGAGGAGTCGGGAAGTCGGGTGGTTGGATGATCAACCGATATTGTACCATTGTGGCGGAAGGGCGAGGGTCGAGAATTGCCGGAGAGCGCCCGGTCTGAAGAATTCCGCCGACCAAGATATTTTGAAAACCGAACAATTGACACTGGAGGAACAAGATAAGAAATGGGATTCTGAGAGGATCCGAAAAGCAAAGAACCATGAGGATGTTGAGAATGCTGTGAGCACAAAAACTGAACATCTTTGTGAGCATGTGGGAGGAAAATGCCGAGCGCAAACAAGCGGAACAGAGTGCTCGCTAGATGCTAATGGAATGTGGTGGAAAGATGACGACTTGTATCTCGCCCACACTGACGAAGATTGGACGGGTGGCCAACCAGACAGCACCTGGTACCTCAAAGAAGTGGACCATATGACTAGAAGTGGACGGTATTTCAAGCCCACACACCTTGATCAGCCCGAGACATCGGGGAAAGATAAGGAAGCGGAGAGGGAGAAGCAAGTTGAAGAAGAGGTCATCTTGAACTTGACAAAAAGAAAATACAAGCAGACATCTCCATCTGGGACCTTATGGCTTCAAGGGTGCAGACAGTTGTCCTCTGCTATGGACAGAGCCAAACTCTCTATTGAAACTACGCCGTAACAACTGGTTGGGCTAGTCTTTCCGGAGGAGGTTCCCGGCGTTGACCTTTTGGATAAGGCGCACCGAGGCGTGGATCATAACAGACCTCTCTACATCTCTGTAGAATGCAAAGACAAATGGATTCCGGTGGTGCTTGTCGATACCGGGTCCGCTATTAATGTCTGCCCGGCCAGAACGGCGTACGCAATTGGGTTAAAGCCTGCAGACTTCACACCGACTACTCAAGTGATCAGAGCCTATGACAATACAAGCAGGGATGTCCTGGGGACAGTAAAAATCCAAACCAAGATTGGGCCTGGACAACACGAGGTAGATTTTCATGTCTTGGAGGTCCCTGCATCTTTTAACATGCTTTTGGGGCGACCCTGGTTGCATCAGGTGAAGGCTGTCTCATCTACTCTACATCAAATGATGAAATACCCATATGGAAAGGGAGTAGCCATTGTTTTTGGGAATTCATCAATCCATCCTCCTCCGGAGGTATCTACGCCAGTCCTGGAGATCGAACACGGCATGGAAGACATGTTCATATCAGGATTTACTTTGGCTGAGGCCCGGGTGGTGCGAAATATTATGGCTGTGAATGAGGGTGTGTATACCAGCGCTCAAGCCGTCTACCTCATGAACAAGCTACAACATATTCCCGGGATGGGATTGGGAAGAAGCGGCAGGAAAGGAGTTGCCGCATTGGCCGAAGTGCGACATAACCCGCATACCTTTGGGCTGGGCTATCTACCCACCAAAGAGGACTGGGTGAGGAAAGGAAAGGAAATGGCCGGCAGAGCCAAAGTGAAGCAGGCTGGGAAGCCTTTTGACTTAATCCACAGGCCCATCTGGGGTACCCTGAACGGACGCTTCGTCCGGGAGGGGGAGGACTTTCCATTTTGCGGCTTCCCAGAGCCATGGTTCGACGCAGAGAGGAAGCGCGTACCGGGTTTCAAAATCTTCTTCGACCTGCAATTATCCGGGGATGACGTTGCCTGAGCGAGCAGACCCAACAACCGAGGTTGAGCGGATAAAGGCGATGGAGCCCGAGGGCATGAGAACTTGAATGGGGGGTAGCACTGGCATGTCTCCTCTCTGATCCTCCGATCGACCAAGAGTGCTTGGGGGATAACTTCGTGGTGTCCATGATTGGGGATGAAACGGCTGCGAGCCGACCAGCAGCTATCTTGGATGCATCAATCGCACCCTCTCTCACTTGGCAGTACGAGGAGGGGTTCTTATCCAGCAGTTCCGGGTCAGGTAGTGAGCCGGAATCTGATTCCACCGAGTCTAGTGAGTCGGAATCAGGTTCCAGCTCGACTGAGTCTGGTACTCCTGGGGATGTTAACCCGGATGCCAGAGTCCTGTCCAGGTCGTCTTTTTCCTTTTCATTTGAGTCTGTTGTAACCGATGAATCAGACGATTTGGATGAACTTAATGAGAATGGACTATCTGTGGTTTCTGAGTACTTTTCTGTGCCCCTAATTTATTGCATTAATTCAGACTTTCAAAATTTTGATCAAAAGCAGCGAGGGAAGTTCCTCCGGTTTCTAACGCCTAATTGAGCAAGAGCAAGAGAGATTTGTTAAGCCATTAATGGATGAAATCATTTCTGTGAACATTGGTACTGAGGAGGACCCGCGGCTGGTCCAGATCGGGTCCACGTTGTCTTCGGAGGAACGCGAGCGCTTAGTCGCTTTATTAAAAGATTTCAAAGATGTTTTCGCGTGGTCCTACGAAGACATGCCTGGAATCGATCTGAGATTGTACTGAGATCGGATCCCCTTGACCCGAGGTCACATCAAACAGAAGCTCAGAAGGATCCGCCCGGATTGGGCTCGCAAAATTAAGGAAGAGGTCACCAAGCAAATTGACGCAGGCTTCCTGCTAGTATCTGAATATCCGACTTGGTTGGCCAACATTGTTCTAGTGCCAAAGAAAGATGGCAGAATCCGGGTGTGTGTAGACTTTAGGGATCTGAACACAGCTAGTCCGAAGGACGACTTTCCCTTGCCACACATTGATGAGTTAGTGGACTTCACTGCAGGGCATGCATTGCTCTCATTCATGGATGGCTTCTCGGGGTACAATCAGATAGTGATGGCGCCGGAAGACAGAGAAAAGACTGCATTCACTACCCCGTGGGGAACATACTGCTACCGGGTAATGCCGTTTGGGTTAAAGAACGCTGGGGCTACTTATCAACGGGCCGCGACCACAATACTACACGATATGATCCATAAAGAGGTTGAGGTGTACGTGGACGACATGATTGTCAAGTCCAAAGAAAGAGAGGGCCACTACACCGCCTTGCACAAGTTTTTCCAAAGGATCAGGGAATTCCGGTTGCGGTTAAACCCTCAGAAATGTACGTTTGGTGTTACAGCGGGGAAAATGCTGGGGTTTCTGATTACACAAAGGGGCATCGAGGTCGACCCTTCCAAAATCAAGGCCATCTTAGAAATGCCACCACCAAGGACTGAAAAGGAGGTGCGAGGCTTTCTGGGTAAAGTGCAATTCATAAGACGGTTTATTTCAAAACTAACCTTGACTTATGAACCACTTTTTGGTCTTTTGAAGAAAGGCAAGAAGTTCCAATGGGACGGCCGATGTCAAGCTGCATTTGAACAGATTAAAGAATATCTACAGAACCCACCCGTTTTGTCGCCAGCAGAACCAGGGAAACCGTTGATTTTGTATCTGTCAGTGACGGAGACCACGATGGGCTGCATGCTTGCACAAGAATCAGAAGATAAGGTGGAGAGAGCCATCTACTATTTGAGCAAGAAGATGCTAGAATATGAGACCCGGTATACGCCGCTGGAAAAGGCTTGCTTAGCTTTGGTATGAGCTACCAGGAAGCTGCGGCACTACCTGTTAGCTCACTCTGTAATGCTGGTTTCACGACTAGATCCCATCAAATATCTTTTCGAGAAACCAACGCTTACGGGTAGGCTAGCTCGTTGGTTGCTGTTGCTCTCCGAATTTGATCTTACATATGTAACGCCAAGTCGATAAAGAAAAGTGGCAGAAGTTCCTTGTCACCATCCATCCGTTGAGGGATGAAGCGCTTGAGTATCTATTCCCGTGATGAAGCAATTTCGCATATCGACAAAGAAGCTCGATAATCTACTTTGACGAGGCCAAATCAACATGGGTATGGGATAGAGTGTTGCCGATAGCACCCGACAATTCCTCAGATCCTCTAGCCTTCAAACTCCGGTTCAAAGTCTCAAATAATGAAGCGTAATACGGCGTGCATTGTCGGTCCGAAGCACCGAATTAGGGCAAGACGGCCGACGTCATTGGGGATTCGAACCTTGTTGTGTCTCAAGCTAAAGGAGACCGGAAAGTAAAAGAGGAAAATATGATGATGTATCACCAAACCTTGGATTTGCCGATTCCTCGGTTTGAAAAGTTAAGTTTTACTCATCTACTAAGACAGAACAACAAGTTCGCAGACGCTTTAGCAACTCTATCATCCATGATAGACATCCCGCTGGAGTCCGAATGCGCCCAAATATTATTGACCGTAAATTTGCACCGCTTATGAGTCGATTGTAGCCATAGATGAAGTTCGTGACGAACACCCCCGGTATTACGACATCCGAACTTTTGGAGAAAGAAGCATACCCGCCAGGTAAATGCCAAAGACAAAAGGGCAATAAGAAGGTTGGCCGTTCACCATCATCTGCGAGGTAAATCAGATAGAAGGGGTCATCTGGGAATGCATAAACTGCGGCGTTGATGCGTAAGAGTCGGTTCGATGGAAGCCATCCATGGAGGAGAATGTGGAGCACACATGAATGGGGTGATGTTGGCGCGGAAGATCCTTAGACAAGGTTATTATTGGTCCACCATGGAAGAGGATTGTATTGGTTTCGTCCGGCGATGCCACAAGTGTCAAATTCATGCAAATCGCATGAACATCCCGCCGTCAAAGCTGTACAACATGACTTCGCCATGGCCATTTTCTGTCTGGGGAATTGATGTGATCGGGGCTGTCACGCCAAAAGGATCGAATGGGCATGAGTTCATCTTGGTAGCGATAGATTATTTCACAAAGTGGGTTGAGGCCCAATCTTATGCAGTGTTGAAAGCTTCACACGTTGCAAAATTCATCAAAACAACATCATCTGTCCGCCACGAGTCCCAAATGAAATAGTTTCAGACAATGGTTCCCACTTCAAGAAAGAGGTGATTGACTTGTTGGAGAAATACAATGTGGCTTTTCATAAGTCGTCTACTTATCGGCCGCAAACCAACGGAGCAGTTGAGGCCGCCAACAAGAATATCAAGCGATACTACGTAAGATGGTGGAAACCTATCGATTGGCGATAAGCCGCCTTTCACTGTGGGGCTACAGACTTCGATCGTAACTTCTACTAGGGCAACTCCGCACTATTAGTCTATGGGATGGAGGCATTCGCCTATTGAGATTGAGGTCCCGTGTTATTTAGTATTGGCCGAGTGCCGATAGTCAAGCGGATTGGCAGCAGTAATGCATTTGAAGAACTCATGCTTTTCGACGAGAAGGTTGAAAGCACTGCATCACGCCCAAGGTTATCAACGAGAATCGCCGGCTTTTAACAAGAAGGTTAAGTCCAGAACTTGAAAGAAGGAGATTTGGTACTCAAGGACAACCGAGCTCCCATTCACGACCCAAGAGGGCAAGTTTAGACCCAATTGACCGGGTCCTTACATTATCAAGTCAACTGGTCGTGGAGTCGTGGTTCGATGGATCTAGATGGCTTAGAGTTTTCCCAACCGATCAATATGGACAAGTTGAAGAAATACTACCTTAAGAGGCTCAAGTAGGCGAAAACCCGAAAGGGCGACCTAGGCAAAATTCAGAGCATAGAAAATTTAAAATTATAAAACCGAGCTCAAGAAGGTTGAAAACCCGCAAAGGGCGCCTTGGCAAAAGTTAGAGCGCAAAAGGAGAGCAAAAACATCCGAGAACCTACGCTGAACTACGTAAGACTTGATTCCCATCTTTGGGATACGTAGGCAGCTTCATCTTGAAGTTCAGTCACAATCTTTTCCCCGATCAACTTTGTCCATTCTGATCACCTCAGCTATCTCTATTCATCAGCATTTATCGTGATCTCCACAGTGCTATTCAGGCTAGGGGCAACTTTCCGTCGCCATGAAGTGTTGCAAGGCTATTCGACTAGGGCAACTTTCCGCTATGAATTGCCTGCACTTTTCAAACTAGGGGCAACTTTCCAGTTGCTAGGATTCGGGGTTGTGCATTTCAGTGACAGATCTCAGGTGTGTCCAGTTCTGATCCATATCGAAAATGGTTTTGAAAAGTTTTAATGAAAGTTGACTTTGTTCAAATTAACTCTTTTTACGACTAAGACCATTTTTGGACCAAAGCGAGAATTTTCAAGACACAACCTTCAATTTCATTGATTTCAAAATAAAGTTCTTTTGCTCTTGCATACAATTGAAGTTGCTTTTTATTACACTCATAAAGAAAACTTGAAAGTACTAGTGAAGCAATAACTGGGGCATGGTTAAGTCGTGTCCTCGCGCCTCTTCCGTAACTAGTTGAAGCCTCTCGATGCCATCTAGGCCCAACTCAGGCTCCTCGTTGAGCCAGTCCCAAAGACTCATCGATAAAGTGCAATCGAAAAATAGGAGCAGGCGAAGCTTTCTAACTCTCCATGTCAGCGCTTGTCGAGCCAATCAGGCGCCTCAATCGAAAGGCCGGATACTCTATCCTCCGTGGGCAAGTCCGATCGTTTAACCGGGCGCAGAATACGGAATGGGAAGTAGAACACACAGTGAGTCAAGCCGATCAGTCGAATCCCGACCTGCCGTGACATGCTATAGCTCATTGCCGGGAGATTGAGCCAAGGACAGCGCCAAGCAATGCGATCTGCCGACAAGTTGCACATCCATTCAAACCACCATCCTTCATCAAGGGCATCAACCAAGCGTTGACGAAAGAAGTAGCCGCGGGCTGAATAAGCAGGGCAAGAGTCGACAACTTGCAATTTATCCATCAACCATATCTGGGGAGGGATGAAAAATAAGAGATTTAAAAAATAGAGAGATGTGCGATGAGAGAAAAGTAAGATAATGGTTTTGTGAGAAAAACTGAGCCCGAGGGCCGAGTGATGTGAGCAAATACATATGTGAGCTTGGGTGGGAAACATTACCGAGCAAAGAGTGGACTCTCGCAAACCCGTTGTCTCCCGGCGGTAAAAGGCATCCAGACCCATCAATGTCTCGGCCAGAGTCATGGCAAGACAACTCTTTCCTTCCCTCAAGCCTTGAGCAATCTCAATCAAACGGACGCTAGCTCCTCCGGAACCCGAGACAAACAGAAAATGAGACAATAGGCACAAACAAAGGGCGTGCTGCCGGAAGCCTTGCCAATAGTGGTTGCTACGGTCACCAGTGTCGGAGAATCGGTAAATTAGGCTCGGGATATCCAACATTCCGTTACCAATCAGAGACCTAGCATCATGCGCGTTGAGACCGCACATCCGCCCTAAGGCTTGGGCATAGTTAAAATTGAGTCAAGAATTTCGCCTCGCTCGGACTCCACCAAGATTTGAAAATCTTCAAAAGTCGGACATACCTCTTGTCCGCCAAAGCTAAAGACGTGCGTCACCGGGTTCCAAAACCTCGCCGCAGCACAGAGGAAAGGAAGATGTAGTGGAGTCCGGCTTAGCGTGAATAGTGCATTCAAGCCAAAACCCCGGAAATTCAACTTTTCCGAGCCATCCAAAGAAGAAATCCAAGATGTGAGATTTTCCACAAGAAACGCCTCCATTTTTGTGAGAGATGGTGATGAAATGAACAAGCTCCAAGGCTGGGGCTTTTATAGTGGGGTGAAACACTAGTCAAGGGACACTTGTCAAATTTCTGGAGGCCACGGGAGGGGTGGCCGGCCGGCCACCTATTCTAGTTGGCCGGCCACCCTCTGTTCTCTAGCTACAAAATGCTTTCGGCCATGTTTTGGTCCTGTCTTGCCCTCCGGAAAGAAGTTTGAAGCATTTCTAAGCATCGGGAATGTCGAAGGCCTTCCATCATCCAGATCGTCTGTCTGAAATACGTTTTGTTGTGTTTTTGCTTATCGAGTTGTTGTTTTGTTTATCGAGTTGTAAGTTTGTCGAGCTGTCGCATTTTATGTTTTGAGTTATTACCCTTTGGTTACACAATTTTATTAAGTCTGGTTTATTGAGTCGTTAACAATATTGTATTTTGCTTATTGAGTTGTAAACTTGCTAAGATTCTGTTATTTCTTAGTGGGTCGGTTTGTTTTGATTTGTTGCGCTTGTTCATTACCCCGATTGCAAATACATGAAGCACATTTTCATTCGATTCCATTTTTGTGCAAAATGATGCGATGCAATGCTGAGAATTTCAAATACTACATCTTTTCAAAAGCTGTTTCATTCCATCATGTTTTACAACAAATAAAGGTACAAGTTTTACAGAAAATAAAACTGCCTAACAATGTGCAAACTGCTACAAACTATTAGCCAAAAAGTAAAATAAAGTAGGAAATAACATCAGTATCCTCGGGAACGAGAATGTGGAGGCCCTCTCATCCTTTTCTGTGGGATAACCTCTGCACCATCATCACCATCCGGATCGAGCTGCCATCCTCCGGATCCCTCAGCTCATCTCCGCCTCCCGAACCAAGACCGAGCCTCCTCCCCAGAGATGTCTCGACACACGCTCATGACCTCCTCCTCCTCCTCATCCTCAACAATGGGTGCCTCAAGGCTCACAAGGATTTACCCCGCCTCGAGCTCCAGAAGGCCTGGATGGCCCACCTCGAGGCCCAAGACTGAGTAGGTCTAGCACCTCGACCTCTCCGAGAAGACCGGGTGGCCCGCCTGTCGGTCGAAGCATATACGGAGGCATCCAAAATAAGAAGTGCAATACATCGCTCAAACACAAAAGCAAAGTCTGAGTACAAGGAGTGGGATGTGTGCCAGATGTGTTCTACACAGCCTATCAGTGTAGCAGAATGTTCAAAACCAGCGTGTTAACAGAAATATGATGAATGAAAGAGAGATGAAAGGGTACTTGGAAGCCCATGATGGACATCTGTGCCTCTCTACGCAGGACCATCCCCTCAAGCGAGGCCACCACCCCGAGCATCTGGTCTATGTAATCCCGAGGTGGCTGCAGACACAAGCTCAAACTCATCAATAAATAAAGCAACTCCCAAAATGTCTATGTGATAAATGAAAATGGTGGAACATACCGGTGGTGAGTCAGGATCACTGACATATTCGTGACTGTGCATCGGAGGTTCCATCGGACGGATCGGAGAAGTAGTCCCATACCGCCAACTCGTCAACTCGGCCAAGATATCCGCCATCCAGATGATCGAGAGTCGAGGGATCGGAGGAATCGAACTACCTCTACCTCTAGATGCACCAAACTGCTAGAAGAGGGTATGTTCGCAAAGACGGCACGACTCCAAGATGGCGCGCGGTAGGCTCAGCGGAACCCGCACTTCGTCAAGGGGGGCATCGATATATGCGCGATAGGTGGCGAGTTCCTCAACAAGATATAGCAAAGCATCGTGCCCTCGATATCCCTAATGACCTCTCAGCAGATAGCCCGCTTCGGATTCGATAGTGGGTGGAGGCACAGCAGAGGGTCCCGGGAATCATACCCCACACCGACGCCAAAGCGTTTCCCAGAACCAAGCCCACCGACCGTCCTCGAGCAAGAACTCAGATCGAACTAGTCGACCGGTACCGATTTTCGAGATCATCGCCAAGATCGCCTGTATCGCCAAGTGATCTCATGATAACCAAAGGCATAAATCAATCAGAAATCAAGAAATACAAGGCAGATCAAAGATGAAAATGAAAAGAACTGAGAGTTCTGAAATACCTCTGTCGCCCTCACAAAGGTCGGCATCTTGCCGCAGATGAAAGAGAGTCTCGAGGCCTCGATAGGTGCTCACCTCAAACATCAATGAAAATGGAGTCATAGGAGGCCCCGCCACCTCCATCTCCGGCTAATGGGGAAATATGCATATACCCATAGCCGAGAAAAGCAAAGGCGAATGTGAATACAAAGTGCTAAAAGGCGAATACGTAATGCAAAGTGCGCTGTGTGCAAAGTGAACAAGTAATGAGGAGCAAAATGTAAATCAAGAGGACATAATGTACCTCCCAAGGTCTCTAAGAGCCGCCAAGTAAGTCTCCTGCAGCGAGAGATCGCTTATGTAACAAAGAAGGGTAGCCAAAGCCAGCCGCCTAATCATACTGACCGACCTGTGATAGGTCTACCAGAGCGCTCAGTAAATACAACCCGACCATGTTCCTCTATCGGCAAACAGAGTGGTGCCAAAGAGGAACATGAGGAAACCACTGTATATCGCTTCGACCTCCTCGAGACTCAGTTCTCCATCTGGGTCACGGAAATGTGAAGAGAACCAAGTATACCGAACCTCCCGCACTCTGTTACAGGTGGGCGGGCCCCCAATAGATACATCCAAGCAGCCTCCCACTGACCCATATCCTCGTCGTAGGGAATAGGTCCACTGCCTAGGTCTAGGCCGGTAAGCATGGCGAAGTCCAGTGGGGTCATGGTCATATCCCCGGTGGCAGAGAAATGGAAAGAATTTGTGGTGTCCCACCATCTCCGCCAGAGCAAAGAATAATGTCCCATCGATGAGGCAAGGTGATAACCCCCCAGAACAGCTTCGGAAGCTCAAGATACCACTCCTCGGCATGGTGGAGCCATATCCTCGTATCGGCGAAAGCGCCTACCGCAAACGGTGAAAATGAGCCAGCAAACGAAGTGAAAATGAGCTGTGCAAATGAAGTGAAAATGAGTCAGTGCAAATGAAGTGAAAATGAGTCGTGTGCAAATGAAGTGAAAATGAGCCGTGCAAATGAAGTAATCAAGGGTTGCGTGTTCACATCGAATCTGGGTCATGGTTCGTAAGTTTGGTATTTGGGTCAGGTGTTCAAAATTCTTAAAATCAAGGCCGTGTGTTCGCTTCAAATCTGGGTGTTCGTAAAATCGAGTTTAGGGTCAGGTGTTCTACTCTTAATCGGGTGTGTTCACTTCAAGTCTGGCCGCGTGTTCAAAAATCAAAGTTTAGGGTCAGGTGTTCTACTCTTAATCAAGCAATGTGTGTTCACTTCAACTGGCCGTGTTCAAGAAATCGAGTTTAGGGTGTGTTCTACTCTTAATCAAGTAATGTGTTCGCTTCAAATGGGTCGCGTGTTCAAGAATCGAGTTTAGGGTCGTGTGTTCTACTCTTAATCGGGCAATGTGTTCGCTTCAAACTGGGTCATGTGTTCAAGAAATCGAGTTTAAGGTCAGGTGTTCTACTCTTAATCAAGTCAGGTGTTCATTTCAAACTGGGTCACGGTTCAAGACATCCGAGTTTGGGACTGTGTTCTACTCTTAATCGAAGGGTGTGTTCACTTCAAATCATGCGTGTTCAAGACATCCGAGTTTGGGATCGTGTGTTCTACTCTTAATCAAGGCAATGTGTTCACTTCAAACTGGGTCATGGTTCAAGAAATCGAGTTTGGGATCTGTGTTCTACTCTTAATCGCTGGGTGTGTTCGCTTCAACTGGGTCATGGTTCAAGAATCGAGTTTAGAGTCAGGGTTCTACTTAATCGATAAATGTGGTGTTCACTTCAAAAATCTGGGCTGATTCAAGAAATCGTAGTTTTGGGATCACGTGTTCTACTCTTTAGTCAAGATGCCGTGGGTTCATGTTCAACTTCGGGCTGTGTGTTCGGTGAATCAATGTTTGAGCCGTGTGTTCAATTTCTAACCAATGTGTACTGTGCGTTCACAATCAGGCGATGTATTGTGTGTTCGTGAAATTCGAGTGTTTAAGTCACATGCTCAGGATGCAAGTATTGTGTTGTAAGCTAAAGCAGTGTCTAAGCATGGCAAAGGTACAAAATGCACGAAAGATACAGAAATAGAGTAACATACCTCTACATCGAGGAGAGGTGTCGCTTCTTGCGAAGGAGATCCCCTGCACCCGATCGTTGAAATCGTGAAATGACGAAAAGTGGCTCATGAAGCGGGTACCGGGCATACCGCTCGGGAATAAAAGGGCGAACCCTCGGGGGCAATGTCATAATATCGTAACCATCTCCAGCACCTGGAAAACCTCTACCGCGAGGGAAATGACCCGCCATGTCGAGAAATTTGTCAAGAGGGGCAAAAATGAGCAAAATGGGCCAAAGTTGGAAAAAGTCAACAAAAGTCAACTCTCGGGAAATGAAAAGTCAACAAAAGTCAACTCCCGGGAAAATTTTCTAAATATTGAGACAAACTTACCTCAAATGGTGAAAATAAAAAGAGAAGCCCCGAAATCAAACTTTAGTTGGCTCAAAGTGCCTAAAACTGAAAGACTTCGCAAAAACAACTTGCGTGGGAGGCCGAGAGGCGCGTATAAAATGCAGATCTGAAAGAGAAAATGGCTTAGAGAGCAAGAGGAGAGAATTTCACACTTGTGGGTGTGATTTCGGAGGCAATGGAGGTGTGTATATATAGAATGGCCGAAAAAGACCAAAATGCCCCTGCTTTTGGGCAGTGGCCGGCCGGCCACCTAACCTGGCTGGCCGGCCATCCACTTTTTCCCCCCTGGCCGATGGCCTCTCCTAGGGTAGTGGGCTGGCCGACCATGCTCCCCACCCCCTCCCCTACCTCTCTGCAAATTTTGAGGAAAATCGGAGTTCCCGGCACCTGAAAAAGTTGAAGAAAAGTGCACTTTCTGGCGCCGAATTGCTCCACCGGAACTTCAATTGCAATTATTGGCATGTATCTCATCATTATTCATCGAAATCGGAGTGTATCCTTTCTAAACATGTTGTGACCTCTCCGGGAGGCAAATCAGAGGTCATGATCGAGTTGTCACGAAATGCGCTTTTTCGTTGTTGCGAACAAACAGCATCCCGATTTGTGCTCGCTTGTCATTATTTGGCTCATAATTTGCATTCTCATGAATGTTTTGCATTGTCATGCGTGTCTTCTCGATGTACCATACTTCTATGCTCGAGCATGCATTGTCGCTGCTATCTTTTCTCGCATTGTGATGCATCCTTTCACCGATTAATCGTGTGTGCCAAACTTTTGAATCATAGGAATCGCATTGAATATATGTTGTTAGCATATTGTTCTTGTTGAATTTCTATTTTGTGCACGATATTGTATGTACGGTTCATTTGAGGTCGACTGCATTTAATCGCTTGAGTATCGTATCTTCTCCGTAGAGACGCGACGAGAATTGAATAATTCTCCGATTCCTAACTGCATGAAATGTAGTTGTTGCTTTGCATTCTTGATTAAAACTGTTGCATCTATTTGTCAATACTTGCTTCATTACAGCTTGCTGCACTTGCATGATCACTTGGCTCCGTGCCTATTCATTTTGCATTTTGCCCCCCTGCCTGCGGGCACACATTTCTCTGTTTGTCTTGTATTGATTGTCTAAGTCTTCGGCCTCATCAAAAATGGGTCGTCTCTGGGCTTTGACATTCACTCACGTCACTTCTTGACTTCCGAAGTTCACAAAGAGGGCAATCAGACACCCCATTTTTGACCGTCCTCAAGACTCAGACGTCACCGATTGAGCGCTTGGTGATGTTGCATGTTGTGCTCGTTCAGAAGTCTCAGAGTCGCGGCCGTGCGCCTTGCCCCGGACTTCCGAATTCTCTTCTATGCCTTGTCTCGGTTTGCGAACCAGACTCGGTTTTCTTTGTTTTCTTTCCTGAGGGAAGAGAGTGGTCCCGTAGACCATCTCCCGGTGGCCGTGAGCTACATTTTGTGGCCGTAGGCCATTTTGCCCATTTCGGAGCCCGGTTCCCTTTGCTGAGCCAAAGCCGCAGGTGCCTTGGCTCGGGACCGCCTAACCATCTCCGAGTCCTCCGGTTTTGGCATGCACTGCTTTCATCATTCCGAGGAACACTGCCTTCGATGCCCACTTTCAGGTCAGATGTCACTTTCGGTTCGAGAGTTTGGGACCGAATCGCACGGTTTGGGTCCCGAGCATTCATTTTGCATCGGTTTTCTCTGATTTTTGGCAGGAACCTCTGTTTTGTCATTACGAGGGACACTGGGGTCACAGATGCCCACTTCGCTGCTGAACACCACCTCCGGCACCTGCAGCCCATTTTCGGGATCCCGAATTGCCCGGTTTTGGCTCCGAACGTTCATTTCTCATTAGTTTTTGTTCAAATTTGACAGTAATTGCTTCAACACCAGAAGGTCACTGGGGGTGGAGGCCAAGAATTATCCTGTAACCATTTTCCTCCTACTGCTTTTGCTCACTTCCGCCAATGTTGAACACCCCGGGATATTTTCTTCCAACCAAAGCTACATATCTGTGATCGGGGACATGGGAGGACCCTAAGAACTACCGTCGGCCAAAGAATTCAAAGTTTCACTTTTGAGCCTCCTTCAAGCTCTATATTGTGACTCCTACTTGATGTTGCCATTCCAACCTTGGAACCTTGTTCCACACATCCGAGGACCCTAAAAGTTGGTGGTCGGCCAGTAATTGTGCATTTCAGTTTTGAGCCTCTCCTTCAAGCTCTATGTTGTGACTCTTGCTTCAGAGTTGCCTGATTCCGACCTTGGGGCCTTATTCTACACACATGGGAGGACACTATCAAATTTCACCTTCATTTAGCCATGTGGTAATTTCAAACCTTCACTTTTGGGCCATGGTTCTTTTGTCAGTGCTTTTTGAAATATCTCCCATCCGATATTTTGGGAGGAAAGCTTAGGTGCTTTTCCCCGTTTACACTCTTTTGGCCTACTTAAAATTTGGACAGCCCCTTTGCTAGGGTTACAAAATTTGTCTAAGAGAGCCCCTCTCCAAAAACTCCCATTTCCATAGCCAAAATTCAAAAAAACCTTCAAGCTTCCTAGCTCAATCCTTCACCAACCCTAAGCTCTACCATCAACAACTCCATTTCAGCAGCAAGGAAGTGATTTTCAGAGGCCAAGAGTCAACAAATTGAAGCCAAGAAGCAACCAAAGTTAGGTCTTCAAAGGTAAACCTCTAATTCCTTTTTTTTAGCATAATTTTGAGGTATTTCTTAGCCCCATTTTATTTCAGTTTTGGGCTCCGACCCCTACTGTTTTTGGCTTATTTTAAGCCCCTCTACAACTTTGTAGAAGGGCTCAACCCTGTTTGGTGTCTCCATGATATACCTCTTTCAATATCACTCTTTAGGCCATTAACTTGCATGCTTTGTTTGGCTTTTGAGTGATCTGATTTCGAGCATACTATATACTGTGAGTGGGCTTATATTGAGCCCCTCTTCAACATTGAAGAAGGGCTCAACCATGTTTGGTGGCTCTAGCATGCACTTCCTTTGAAATTCTTCCATTTTACCGTAAAATTGCATGCTTTGTTAGGCTTGCTTAGCTTCGGATTTCAGCCTTCATCAGGCTTATAAAATGTCTTTTTTTGGTCTGTTCTTAAAGTTTTATTAAGGGTCTCAAGTTGTTTGGTCATTGCTTATGGTACCTCCCTTTGTAGCCCTTGTTAACTCATTATATTGCATGCTATTTTGAGCCTATCTACATGCTGATTTTGGAGTTGTCATTTACTGTGAATATGCATGTTTTGGACTCCTCTTCAAAGTTGTAGAAGGAAATTTTGTGGTTTGAATTTTCCATGTACCACTTGCTTTGTAATTCCCCTCTTTTCCCGTATTTTTGCATGCCATTGTTGCCATATCTATACTCATAATTTGGCCATGTTTTGTACTGAGAAGATGTCATTTTTGGGGCTTCCTTGCTACTGTTTTTTCTTTCATGTGCCAATTTTGCATGTTTAGCATAGCCGTAGGCCATTTCGGGTACCTAAAATCACATTTCGGGATGATTTCGCGCATTGATTGTCATTTCGTCTCATTTCGGGGCTGTTTTCCCCTTCATTTAGCTGCTGAAATTTGGTTTGCATGCTTGCATATCATTCTCCATGTCATCTCATGCCTTAGTGCATTGCCTCGGCTTATGTGAGTGCGGCTGAGGCTCTCTCATGTTGGCGTAAGCCCATCATCGCATTCCGTATGCTATTTCATCATCGCCTCGGTTTGCGTGCCTGTGTGCACGCACTTCGAGGCACTTCGGTTTTATCCGATTTGCTATTTCATCATCGCCTCGGTTTGCGTGCCTGTGTGCACGCATTTCGAGGCACTTCGGTTTTATCCGATTTGCATTTCACATCATCGCCTCGGTTTGCGTGCCTGTGTGCACGCACTTCGAGGCACTTCGGTTTTATCCGATTTCCATCACATCATCGCCTCGGTTTGCGTGCTTGTGTGCACGCACTTCGAGGCACTTCGGTTTTATCCGATTTCCATTTCATCATCGCCTCGGTTTGCGTGCCTGTGTGCACGCATTTCGAGGCACTTCAGTTTTATCCGATTTGCATCTCACATCATGACCTTGGTTTGCGTGCCCGCGTGCACGCTTTTCGAGGTAGCTCATTTTCATCTTACGGCCTCTTATGTGAGTGCGGCTGAGGCTCCCTCATGTTAGTGTAAGTCCAATTTGCATTCTGTATGCCATTTCATGCCCATATGTCACCACCTCGGTTTGCGTGCCCGTGGGCACGCATTTCGAGGTATCTCATTTTAGTCCCATTGTACATCATTTTTTCATGTCATTTCATGTTTTTATGCCATCACCTCGGTTTGCGTGCCCGTGGGCACGCATTTCGAGACATCTCATTTACATAGCATTGTGCATGCTAGGATATATGTTAGTTGCATTTCACGCATATCATGCATATTGCATCGTGTTCGGGATAAGAGTTAGCCCGGGCACGGGAAACAAGGCACGTTTCGTACTCCGAGTGACGGAACGGGTCTCAATTCCCAAGTCACCAACACTCCGGATTACCCATGATGGAGTTAGGTTTTGTTGTCGCATTCATATGCATTCATCCTATATTGAGTTGTGCAATTCGGCTCCTCGGCCATCATGCATCGATGTGCATGATTGGTGGCACGAGGATCGGGGCATGCATATATTTGTGAAATACATTGCTATGCCCTTTTCTCGCTTCTCTGCGAAGAAATGAAGAATCAGCAAATTTCCAGAGTCTGGCACGCATTTCGAGACACAGTGCAAACAGAGGCTAATTGGGGCATCCCAGTGGATTTCCGCGCCGAAGCAGCCCGGCATACATCATTCATCAACAGCGAGGCAGTCCCTGGCTTGCACGCCATTTTACAGTTTTCTTGTTTAATTTGTCAATTAATTAGGAATTTGTATATTATTTCAGACTGTATATTTCGGACTGTAATATTCTTTTATTCGGACTGTATTATTTATTCGGACCCTCTGCGCGAGGGTACAACTGTAATAAGGGTGTGTGAGTGGGACGAATGCCTTCCAACCCCCATTTCTTTCTCCCTTTATTTATCCGCTTACAATGGTTAGATATAGGGCATATTTCAATTAGCATACAAAGATGACATGTTTGCATCATTCATCTGCTTTTGCACGCACTGCCTCGGCGATCATACAACCGCATCTCAGATTTCAATTCCAAGTTGAGTACTTGATAGTCATGCATCTCATATGCCATATTTAAAATAGCCGAGCCTGCTATAGTTGCATTTTGCATGTGTTGCATTAGGCATTTCAGTATATTTAGGATTCATGCATGATTTCTAATCGTTTTCCTGTTTTTGGCTTGGAGTACTCGGTAAGTTGTTATGCTTTAGCATACTTGCATGCGTGTGAGTGTTGCCATGATAGCATGCTTACCATGAGGCTAAATGCTTATGTGATATAACTGCCTTGAATGCCTGTAGGTGGAGGTTGAGTTATCTGAATTGGGACAATGCATTGACTGTTTGTTTTAAGCCCACTAAATAGTGGCAAAATCATGTTTTCTAAGCCCACCTGAGGGTGGCAAATCCGCATTTTAGCCTGCCTGCGGGCAGCACCATCACACCATTTTCAAACAAACAAACATGAAATGTTTTGTTCCAATTCAGACGGCCCAGTCTATACTTGTTTGCTGCGAGCATCACATAGTAACCTAGGCTAAATAACCAGAATAAGAACTCACAATGTTTTCAAAAACAGATATCATGGTTAGTAGAGGCCGGTCTTTGACCGGGCGAGAGGGGGTGCTCACGATGTGACCTTCCCTAATCGTACCCAAGTTCCCGAGCCAACTTTGGTGATGACGGACACGTGGCCTTTGGCACCGAGTTAGGGTTTCCTAAATTTCCCATTTTAAAAAAATATTTAGGTGGCGACTCTGTTATCTGGCAAAGCAGTCCATGTTTGACACTTCCTTCAAAAAAAAAAAAATCTGTTTTTCTTCAAAACGATTTGCCGGATTTGGACTCTTTGGTTCGAGATTTGGAACCGCAACGAAATCGAGTCCGAACTGTAGCGAGGTCCCTCGCGGGCTTCTTACACCGGCCGGCCAGGTTTTTGAATCAAGGGTGGCCGGCCGGCCACGTCTCCCTGCAGCTTCCAGAATTGTGACACGTGTCCTTTGAATAGTGTTTCACCCTCTATAAAAGCCCGAACCTTGGAACTTATTCATTTCATCACTGTTTCTCACAAAAATGGAGGCATTTCTCGCAGAAAATCTCACATCTTGGATCTCTTCTCTAGACGGCTCGGAAAAGTTGAACTTCCGGGGTTTCAGCTTGAATGCACTATTCACGCCCGTCTGATTAAAGTTGCTCAAGGCTTGAAAGAGGGAAAGAGTTGCATTGCCATGACTCTGGCCGAGACACTGATGGGCTTGGATGCTTTCTACTGCCGGGAGACAACCAGGTTCGCAGGGAGTCCACTACTGCTGCAGGTATTGTTTCCCACCCAAGCTCACATATGTATTCGCTCACATCACTCGGCCCTCGGGCTCAGTTTTTCTCACAAAACCCTTATCTTACTTTTCTCTCATCGCACATCTCTCTATTCTTTATTCTCTCATTTTTCATCCCTCCCCAGATATGGTTGATGGATAAATTGCAAGTTGTGGACTCTTGCCACCTTACTCGGCCGCTTACTTCTTTTCGACAACGCCTAGTCGATGCCCTTGATGAGGATGGTGGTTTGAATGGATGTGCAATTTGTCGGCAGATCGCATTGCGTGGCGTTGTCCTTGGCTCAATCTCCCAAGAATGAGCTACTGACATGTCCGGCAGTCGATTCGACCGATCGGCTTGACTCATTGTGTATTCTATTTCCCATTCCAGATTCTCAGGCGACCGCCATGATCGACTTGCCCACGAGAGGATAGAGTATCGGCTACATTTCGATTCCTGGTGGCTAAGAAGCCATGGCGTGGAGAGTTAGAGAGCTCGCCCCGCCCTTACTTTTAGTTGCACTTTGTCTGACGAGTGCTGGGATTGGCTTAATGAAGAAGCACAGGTTGGGCCTAGGTTGGCATCGGAGGCTTCAACCAGCTCTGGGAGGGGGCGCAGGGACACCTGACTTGACTATGCCCCAGATTTATTGCTTTATTAGTACTTTCAAGTTTTCATTATGAGTGTAATAAAAAGCAACTTCAATTGTATGTAAGAGCAAGAGAACTCTGTTTTGAAATCAAAGAAATTGAAGGTTGTGGTACTGAAAATTCTCCGTTTTTGGTCCAAAAATGGTCTTAGTTGTGAAAAGATTAATTTGAACAAAGTCAACTTTTATTAAAACTTTTCAAAACTATTTTCGATATGGATCAGAACTGGACACGCCTGAGATCTGTCACTGAGATGCACAACCCCGGATCCTAGCAACTGGAAAGTTGCCCCTAGTTTGAAAAGTGCCTCGGCGATTCATAGCAACGGAAAGTTGCCCTTAGTCTGGATGGTGCCGCAACACTTCATTGCAACGGAAAGTTGCCCCTAGTCTGAATAACACTGTACCGGAGATCACGATAAATGCTGATGAATAGAGATGACTGAGATGATCAAATGGACAAAGTTGATCGGGGAAAAGATTGGGGCTGAACTTCAGGATGAAGCTGCCTACGTATCCCATAGATAGGAATCAAGCCTTACGTAGTTCAGGCTTGGGTTCGCTCGGGTATTTTTACTCTCCTTTTGTGCTCTAACTTTTGCCAAGGCCGCCCTTTGCGGGTTTTCAACCTTGCGAGCTCAGTTTTTATAATTTCAAATTTTCTATGCTCTGAATTTTGCCTAGGTCGCCCTTTCGGGTTTTCGGCCTAGCGAGCCTCTCAGTAATATTTCTTCAACTTGTCCATGTTGATCGGTTGAGAAAACTCTAAGCCATCTAGGTCCATCGTAACCACACTCCACTGACATTGACTTGATAATATAGGGACCAGTCCAATTGGGTCTGAACTTGCCCCTTGGGTCGTGGATGGGAGCTCGGTTGTCTTTGAGTACCAAATCTCCTTCTTTCAAATTCCTAGACTTAACCTTCTTGTTAAAAGCTCGGGCAATTCTGCGTTGATAACCTTGGATATGGTACAGTGCTTTCAGCCTTCTTTCATCGAAAAGCATGAGTTCCTCAAATCTGTTTTGCTGCCAATCTGCTTCGGCTATCTGGCACTCGGCCAATACTCGTAATGACGGGACCTCAATCTCAATAGGCAGAATGGCTTCCATCCCATAAACCAATGAGTACGGAGTCGCCCCAGTAGAAGTTCTGATCGAAGTCCCACAAAGCTTAACGGCAACTTATCCGCCACCCGATAGGTTTCCACCATCTTCTGTAGTATGCGCTTGATGTTCTTGTTGGCGGCCTCAACTGCTCCGTTGGTTTGCGGCCGGTAAGTAGACGACTTATGAAAAGCCACATTGTATTTCTCTAACAAATCGATCACCTCCTTTTTGAAGTGGGAACCATTGTCTGAAACGATTTCATTTGGGACTCCGTAGCGACAGATAATGTTGTTTCTGATAAATTTTGCTACATGCGAAGCCTTCAACACCGCATAAGATTGGGCTCAACCCACTTTGTGAAATAATCTATCGCTACCAAGATGAACTCATGCCCATTCGACCCTTTGGCGAATGACTCGATTACATCAATTCTCCGAATGAAAACGGCCATGGCGAAGTCATGTTGTCTGACTTTTGACGGCGGGATGTTTATGCGATTTGCATGAATTTGACACTTGTGACATCGCCGGACGAAGCCAATACAATCCTCCTCCATGGTGGACCAGTAATAACCTTGTCTAAGGATCTTCCGTGCCAACATTACCCCATTCATGTGTGCACCACATTCACCCCCGTGGATGGCTTCCATCAGACGCTTTGACTCTTCGGCATCAACGCACAGTTTATGCATTCCCAGATGACCCCGTTTATACAGTTTACCCCCGCAGATGATGAACTGAACTGCCATTCTTCTGATTGCCCTCTTGTCTTTGGCATTTACCCCTGGCGGGTATGCTTCTTTCTCCAAGAAGTTCCAGATGTCGTAATACCAGGGGTGTTCGTCCTGAACTTCATCTATGGCTGCAATCGACTCATAGGCAGGTGCAAATTTCTGGTCAATGATGACCGGACGCATTCGGACTCCACACGGGATGTCTATCATAGATGATAGAGTTGCTAGCGAATCCGCGAACTTGTTGTTCTCTCTTAGTAGATGAGTAAAATTTAGCTTCTTAAACTGAGGAATCAGCAAATCCAAGGTTTGGTGATACATCATCATTTTTTTTCTCTTTTACTTTCCAGTCTCCTTTAGCTTGAGACACAACAAGGTTCGAATCCCCAATGACGCCCAAATAGTCTTGCCCTAGTTCCAGGGATGCTTCTAAACCAGCAATGCATGCTTCATATTCTGCTTCATTGTTCGAGACTTTGAACCGGAGTTTGAAGGCTAGAGGGATACGGGAATTGTCGGGTGCTATCAGCAACACTCCTATCCCATACCCATGTTGATTTGACGCTCCGTCAAAGTACATCGTCCAAGTTTCTTCGTTGATATGCATAATTGATTCATCCGGGAATAGGTACTCGACCGCTTCATCCCCCTCAACCGGGTGGTCGGCAAGGAACTCTGCCACTGCTCTTCCTTTCACTGACTTGCGTGTCACGTATGTAAGATCAAATTCGGAGAGCAACAACAACCAACGAGCTAGCCTACCCAGTAGTTACCGGTTTCTCGAAGAGATATTTGATGGGATCAAGTCGTGAAACCAACATTACAGAGTGAGCTAACAGGTAGTGCCGCAGCTTCCTGGTAGCCCATACCAGAGCTAAGCAAGCCTTTTCCAGCGGTGTATATCGGGTCTCATACTCCAAAGATCTTTAGCTCAAATAATAGATGGCTTTTTCCACATTATCTTCTGATTCTTGTGCAAGCATGCAACCCATCGTGGTTTCAGTCACTGACAGATACAAAATCAACGGTTTTCCCGGCTCTGGTGGCGATAAAACGGGTGGGTTCTGTAGATATTCTTTAATCTGTTCAAATGCAGTTTGACATCGGCCGTCCCATTGGAACTTCTTTCCTTTCTTCAGAAGGCCAAAAGTGGTTCACAAGTCAAGGTTAATTTTGAAATAAACCGTCTTATGAATTGCACTTTACCCGTAAAGCCTCGCACCTCCTTTTCAGTCCTTGGTGGCATTTCTAAGATGGCCTTGATTTTGGAAGGGTCGACCTCGATGCCCCTTTTGTGTAATCGAAACCCTAGCATTTTCCCCAGTAACACCAAACGTACATTTCGAGGGTTTAGCCAGAACTGAATTCTGATCCTTTGAAAAACTTGTGCAAGGCGGTGTAGTGGCCCTCTCTTTCTTTGGACTTGACAATCATGTCGCCCACATACACCTCAACCTCTTTGTGGATCATATCATGTAGTATTGTGGTCGCGTTGATAAGTAGCTCCAGTTCTTCAACCCAAACGGCATTACCCTAGCGATATGTCCCCATGGGGGTGGTGAATGCGATCTTTTCCGCCTTCCGTGCTATCACTATCTGGTTGTATCTTGAGAAGCCATCCATGAATGAGAGCAATGCATGCCCTGCTGTGAAATCTACCAACTCATCGATGTGCGGTAAGGGAAAGTCGTCCTTCGGACTAGCTTTGTTCAAATCCCTGAAGTCTACACACACCCGGATCCTGCTATCTTTCTTCGGCATCGGAACAATGTTGGCCAACCAAGTCGGATATTCAGATACCAGCAGGAAGCCTGCGTCGATTTGCTTGGTGACCTCTTCCTTAATCTTAAGAGCCCAATCCGGGCGGATCCTTCTGAGTTTCTGCTGATGTGTCGCCTCGGGGTCAAGGGGGATCCGATGCTGTACAATCTCAGGATCGATTCCAGGCATGTCTTCGTAGGACCACGCGAAAACATCTTTGAAATCTTTTAATAAAGCGACTAAGCACTCGCGTTCCTCCGAAGACAACGTGGACCCGATCTGGACCAGCCGCGGGTCCTCCTCAGTACCAATGTTCATGGTAATGATTTCATCCATTAATGGTTTAACAGATCTCTCTTGCTCTTGCTCAATTAAACGTTGTAAAACCGGAGGAACTTCGTCCTCGTCGTTTTGATCAAAATTTTGAAAGTCTGAATTAATGCAATAAATTAGGGGCACAGAAAAGTACTCGGAAACCACAGATAGTTCATTCTCATTAGGCACATCCAAATCGTCCAATTCATTGGTTACAACAGACTCAAATGAAAAGGAAAAAAACGACCTGGACAGGACTGTGGCATCCGGGTTAACATCCCCAGGAGTACCAGACTCAGACTCAGTCGAGCTGGAACCTGATTCCGACTCACAGGACTCGGTGGAATCAGATTCCGGCTCACTACCTGACCCGGTGCTGCTGGACAAAAATCCCTCATCGTACTGCCAAGTGAGAGAGGGTGCGATTGATGCATCCAAGATACCTTCTGGTCGGCTCGCAGCCGTTTCATCCCCAATCATGGAAACCGCGAAGTTATCCCCCAAGCACTCTTGGTTGATCGGAGGATCAGAGAGGAGACATGCCAATGCTACCCCCATTTCCAACTCTGTGCCCTCAGGATCCACTGCCTTATTCTGCTCAACCTCAGTTGTTGGGTCTGTCTGCTTTGTGGCAACGTCATCCCCGGATAGTTGCAGATCGAAGAAGATTTCGAAACCTGGTACGCGCTTCTTCTCCGCGTTTAACCATGGCTCTGGGAAGCCGTAAAATGGAAAGTCCTCCCTCTCCCGGACGAAGCGTCCGTTCAGGGTACCCTAGATGGGCCAGTGCATTAAGTCAAAAGGCTTCCCAGCCTTCTTCGCTCTGGCTCTGCCGGCCATTTCCTTTCCTTTCCTTACCCAGTCTTCTTTGGTGGGCAGATAACCCAGCCCAAAGGTATGCGGGTTGTGTGGCACTTCGGCCAATGCTGCGACTCCTTTCCTGCCGCTTCTTCCTAATCCCATCCCGGGAATATGTTGTAACTTGTTCATGAGGTAGACGGATTGAGCACTAACGTACACACCTTCATTCACAGCCATAATATTTTGCACTACCCGGGCCTCCGCCAAAGTGAACCCCGATAAGAACACATCCTCCGTGCCGTGCTCGATCTCCAAAACTGGCGTAGACACTTCTGGCGGCGGATGGATGGATGAATTTCTGAAAACAATTGCAACCCCCTTCCCGTGAGGGTATTTCAACGTTTGGTGCAGAGTGGAAGAGACTGCTTTCACTTGGTGCTACCACGGCCGCCCCAAGAGCAAGTTGAAGGTTGCGGGAACGTCCAAGACATGAAATTCAATGTTGTGTTGTCCTGGACCAACCTGGGTCTGAACCTTGACAGTCCCCATCACTTCCCTACTGGTACTATCATAAGCTTTGATCACCTGAGTGGTTGGTATGAAGTCTGCGGGTTTTAACCCGATTCCATATGCCGTTCTGACTGGGCAGACATTGATAGCAGACCCGGTATCAACAAGTACCACCGGTATCCACTTATCTCTACACTCCACGGAGATGTAGAGGGGTTTCTTATGATTCACGCCCTCAGGCGGCAATTCCTTGTCTGAAAAGGTTAATGCCGGGGAACCTCCTTCTGGAAAAACCAACCCAACCAGCTGCTCTGGCGTAGTTTCGATGGAGAGTTTGGCCTTGTCCATAGCAGATAGGACAGCCTGTCTGTGCACCCTCGAAGCCATAAGCAGTCCCCAGATGGAGATGTCTGCCTGTATTTTCTTTAACTGTCTCAATACAGCTTCTTCTTCAATTTGCTTCTCTCTCTATTTCTCTGCCTCTTTATCTTTCCCAGATGTCTCGGGTTGGTCAAGGTGTGGGGGCTTGAAATACCGCCCACTCCTGGTCATATGGTCTACCTCATCGAGGTACCAAGTATCATTTGGTTGAGCACCTGCCCAATCTTCATCTTTGTGGGCAAGACATAAGTCATCGTCTTCCCACCACATCCCACTGACATTCAACAAACACCTATCTGGTTCCGACAAGTTCGTACTCTCGGTACTTTCATCCCACATGCTCACAGCATGTCCTGCTCTTGTGCTCACAGCACTTTCAACCTCTTCCTGGTTCTTGGCTTTCCGGATTCTCTCAGAATCCCACCTCTTCTCTTGCTCCTCCTGTGTTAGTAGGGTTTGTTGTTCGGTTTTCACAATATCTTGATCCCGAGCGAAATTCTTTGTACCGGTGCTCTCCGGCAATTCATTCTGACTCCCGGCCCTTCCGGCCGTCATTGATACCCCTGCCCCTGCCGGGCCTTGCTCTGGCTGAATTTCCACAACATCTGGCTGATCATCTAACCATCCGGCAATCTCTGCCGACTCCCCATATTCAAACCAATTGATTGTTGCATCCCCTGCTTCTTGGTCGTTGAAGAACTGGAGGTTGGCAAAATCTTCTTCCACCGTTGTCAGATCATCTGCCCCTTATTCAAGTCCGTCCCCCCGAATCATGCACAATTCAATTTTTCTCGGCGATTTCACATTCAATTTCGACCGCTCATCGATAAGATATATCCGCTTGGATCATAAGCTCTTCCAAAGATAATTCCTGTGTATCCCATCCTGCACTCACAATTCGCTCTCCTCTGAAACCCGTTCCATCTTCGGAGGTCACCACCTCTGGCTCAGATTGGGTTGTGAAGGTGTCCAACATGCACAAGTCAGTGCAATCAGGAAGGATCACCTCCGGCTTGGGTAGGTGAGAGGGAGTAATATAGATACTAGGATCGTAGGAAACGACCCCAGTTTGGATGAGGTTGACTCTTTTGGGTGGTGGATCTTGGTTATGTGCGAGGAGTGGGTTAGTTGTGACGTTGGGTCTTTCGGGAGGTAGAATGATATTCTTGTCAACGAGGTCTTGAATCTCGTGACGCAGCCGGAAACATTGATCTATATCATGGCCATGCTGCTGGTGGTACGCACAGTACTTGGCTAGGTTGTGGGAAGGGGGGAGTGGATTTGGTAGTGGCCTCCGCTCTAGGGGTTTCAGATGCCCCTTTTTGATTAGAACGCCGAGAGCCTTGGACAAGGGCATGTATAGTGGAGTGAAGGTTCTTTGGCCTCTGGATTGGTATCTCGGGCTTGGTTCTCGCCTCCCGAGGTACCGAAAAGGGTGTGGCCGCGGGCCTTGGTTGGGAAGGGGAGTGGTGGTGACCATGCCGACCTCCGAGTCCTTGTGTTAAGGCGCCACTCGGACTGCGGTGTTATTACGGTTGAATGTCCTTCGGTCGCTTCGGTCTGGTTGATCAAACCTTGCTTCATCGCATCTCGATCTGTACTCCATCTCGTAAATCGAGAAGGTGGGAAAAGGGAGTACGATCATTTTCTGCATTAACTTCGGTTGGAGATTGTGCACAATCATCCGAATTTGATCTTTATCTGTTGGCCTCAAGGTCATCATCGATGCCTTTGCTCTCCACCGAGTTACAAAATCAGAGAAAGTCTCTTTTGTTCTCGCTCGTTGTTTCGAGATCACGTGTTGTAATCTCGACCGTATTATACGAGTATCGTGCAACGAAGGCCTCAGCCAGTTCATCCCAGTTTCTCTTCACATCATCTTCTAACTCTGCGTACCAGATGGCCGCCACCCCCGACAAAGTTCTGCCAAACAAAGAAAGCTTTTGTGGTCGGGTTAGGCCCATTGGTCTCAGGATGTTTGAAAATAGCCGAAGATGGACCATGGGATCTCCGGACCCATCAAAACGGTCAATCTGGCATTTTGAATCTGTTCGCAATGTTACGCTACATCGGTGTACCCATCTTCGATGTGGGATGGCCTTCACCCCCTGCGATTTCTTGAAAAGCTTTTCCAGCTTACTCGGGCCAGAGTCAGATGATCTACCTCGAACTCAAATGGAGAGTCCGTGGTTGGGTGTAAGATTCTTGGACGATCTTGGCGAAGTGGGGGCGAGCCAGATTGGAAGACTTGTGCCCTCTTGAGTGTTCGGGACATTGGGTAAGGTATTCTGGGTGTTCGGGAGGATATTCTGAGGATTTGGCAGGTATTCTCACCAAGAGGTGCCTCGCCGTAGTGGAGCGGCGGTGGAGGAGGAGCTGATGTGAAGCAGACGCGATTCTGCGCCTGTACTTAGTAATCACCGGCTTTCTTTGGGCCATGATCGGCTTGTTGTTTAGAAAATTCCGCTTGGCGGATGGCATCATCTTGCATCTGTTTCATGCTCTCATGCATCTGGCGCATCATCGCCTCCATCCCTAGTGTAGTCTGTTGTTCCATCTGAATGACCGGTAAGTGTATCTCTATGGAAGACACAGAAATCTCAACCCGACTGTTCGTCACTAAGGTAGACTGCTGTTCCGATGATCCGTGCTCTGACACACTGCGCCTCCTTGGCCTTCTTCTGATAACTGGGGGTAGAGAGTGGAACACTGGATGTCCGTCAACTAGATCCTCGGATCGATTGAGTCGGCGACCTCGTGTCCAAAGTGCTTGGGGAGTATCTACTGGTTCGGAAGCAATCGTGCTAAAAATTGCCCTAGCAAAAAGATAATAAAGCAAAAAGGAAATAAATGACCAGAAAAACGGGCAAAGATAACAAATTAAATTAAATACACACAACGCATACGGGCATACAACACGCAGCTGATAAGTGAAAATACACCGCCCTCAATCATCGATCATCGCTCTGTTTCCCAAAATCGGATATCCGCCGATTCTCGATATCGATTGATGCCCACAGTTCGATGCCCAAACTCAATTGACACATGCATTCCCTGTAGAGACACACTCTAACAAGCACATAGCAGATAAGTGAGAGCTGAAAACACACCTATGTTGGGGTAGGGTTTCCCTGTCCTATTTTGTCAGGAACTAGGGTTTCACTACGCACGCAGCGACTTCAAACAACCTATAAACGGGTAAGCAACCTGTCCTAGTTTGGAATGGTCACTATGGATCCGAATATGCACTAGGTCGAATGGTCGAAGGGTGCCCCAGAAGCCGGGTTTGTGATCCCATCTTGTCGAGCTCAGAGCCGATCAAATTTTACGGACATGACTTGACAAGACAAGCCTCCGCAAATCGTTCAGAATGGCATATGGCAAACACGGTGTCCTAGGCGATCAATGCAAATGCAATGCAAAGAAACACACAAATGTAGTCAAAACCAGATATCACGAAGTTCGAGTCAAGTTCTCTAAATCCTCAATGAGTCGCCAGAATCAGACGTCCCGAACGCATCCCGGGGGAAGGGAGTGCGAATCCCCCCCGTTCTGGTTCGATATTGGGTCTACTACAGTTCAAGGACTCAAATGTCACGGTTCTTAATCTTGAACCAAAGAGTTCAAATCCGGCAAATCGATTTTGAAAACAAATTTTTTTGAAAGAAGTGCCAAACATGGACTGCTTTGCCAGATACAGAGTCGCCACCTAAATGTTTTTTTATGGGAAATTTAGGAAACCCTGACTCGGTGCCAAAGGCCACGTGTCCGTCATCACCAAAGTTGCCTCGGCTCGGGAACTTGGGTACGATTGGGGAAGGTCACCGTGAGCACTTCGCCCGGTCAAAGACCGGCCTCTACTAACCATGATATCTATTTTTGAAAACATTGTGAGTTCTTATTCCGGTTATTAGCCTAGGTTACTATGTGATGCGCACAGCATACAAGTATAGACTGGATCGCCTGAATTGGAACAAAACATTTCATGTTTGTTTGTTTGAAAATGGTTTGATGGTGCTACCCGCAGGTAGGCTAAGACATGGATTTGCCACCCTCAGGTGGGCTTAGAAAACATGATTTCGCCACTATCTAGTGGGCTTAAAACAAACATTTGATGAATTGTCCCAATTCAGATAACTCAACCTCCACCCACAGGCATTCAAGGCAGTTATATCACGTAAGCATTTAGCCTCATGGTAAGCATGCTATTTATGGCAGTACTCACACGCATGCAAGGATGCTAAAGCATAAAACTCACCGAGTACTCCAAGCCAAAACAGAAAACCGATTAGAAATCATGCATGATCCTAAATATACAGAATTGCCTAATGCAACACATGCGAAGATACAAACTATAGCAGGCTCGGCTATTCTAAACATGGCATATGAAATGCTACAATTATTACGTACTCAATTCAGAATTGAAATACAAATGCAGTTTGTATGATGCGCCGAGCCCGGTGCGTGCAAAACAGATGAATGATGCAAACATGCTGTCATACTGTATGCTAATTGAAATATGCCCTATATCTAACAATCGTAAGCAAGTAAATAAAAGGGAGAAAGAAGTGGGGGTTGGAAGACATACATCACACTCACCCATACTTATTACAATTATGCCTTTGCGCAGAGGGTCCGAATAAATAATACAGTCCGAAATGAAAGAATAATACAGTCCGAAATACTATACAAATTCCTAATTAATTAACAAATTAACTAGGAAAAATCAGCGTAATCCATGCAAGCGGCATGCCTTTACTCATTGAATCATGTATCTTGGTCGCTTTTTCGAAATCCACCGGATGCCCCAATTAGTCTCTGTTTGCAATGTCCCTCGAAATGCGTGCCAAGCCTCTAAGATAGCGATTCTTGATTTTGCTGCAACAGAGAGCAGGAAAGGGGCATAGCAATGTATTTCACAAATATATGCATGCCTCGATCCTCGTGCCACCGATCACGCATCTCGATGCATGATGGTCGAGGAGTCGGATTGCACAACTCAATATAGGATGAATGCAGATGAATGCTACAACAAAACCTAACTCCATCATGGGTAATCCGGAGTGTCGGTGACTTGGGAATTGAGACCCGTTCCGTCACTCGGAGTACGGAACGTGCCTCGTTTCCCGTGCCCGGGCTAACTCCTATCCCGAACACGATGCAATATGCATAATATGCATGAAATGTACCTAATATGCAATCCTAACATACACAATGTCATGGAATGGCATACACGCTAAACGAGATAACACACAACCAAGCATACACAATGCTACGAATGAAATGACATACGCAATGCAGTAATGGGCTTACACCAACATGAGAGAGCTTCAACCACACTCACACAAGAGGCCATCGAATTAAAAAAGAAAAGGAAAAAAGAAGTGCCTTGAAATGCGTGCACACGGGCACGCAAACCAAGGCAATGACATAAAGGCATGAAACGGCCTGAAATATGATAAACAATGAGACTAAAATGAGATGTCTCGAAATGCGTGCCCACGGGCACGCAAACCGAGAAAATGACATACGGAATGCAACAGGACTAAAATGAGATATGCGATGCAATATGGGCTTACACCAACATGAGAGAGCCTCAGCCACACTCACATAAGAGGCCGTGAGATGAAAATGAGATGCCTCGAAATGCATGCACACGGGTACGCAAACCGAGGTAATGGCCCTAAGGCATGAAATGGCATGGAATATGATATGTAAACATGCAAATAGAATTTCAGCACTGAAATGTGGGGGAAAACAGTCCCGAAACATGGCCAAAGTGCACCCGAAGCATGGAATGATCCCGAAATGCGATATTAGGCGCCCGAAATGGCCTATAACTATGCAATGCATGCACAATATGGACATGGAATGAAAATGCAGTAGCAAGAAAGCCCCAAGAAAAGCATTTTTCAGTCATAAAAAGGGCTAAACAGCAAGCACACATAGGATTAGGCAAGTATGCAAAAATGGCTCCGCAAGAGGGGTATTGAAGCAAGTGATACATGCGATGCCCAAATGGAAAAATACCCTTCTAAAAAACTGATTAGGGACTAAAAATATGAACATTTACAGTAGATGACATCCCCCAAATCAGTATGCAAACATGCTAAAAATGTCATGCAAGAACTAGGATACATAAGGCTATAACATGAGGTACCCCAAAAATTCATCAAACCAGAAAAGACCCTTAATGAAATATGTCAAGAAGATCAAAATATGACTCTTTCCAGCTCTGATGATGGCCGAAAACAGAAGCTAGATAAGCTTAAAAAAGCATGCAAAAATGGGGGTCAAAGAGGGGTATAATGACAAGTATAACATGGAGACCCCCAACAAGGTTGATCCCTTCTACAATGTTGTAGAGGGACACAAGATAAGCCTACTCACAGTTCATGACATGCTCCTAAACAGACTACATGTAGGCCAAACAAATCATGCAAATTTACGGTAAATTGGAGGAATTGTGAAGCAAGTGCAAGATAGGGGGCCTAAACAGGGTTGAGCCCTTCTTCAATGTTGAAGAGGAACTCAAAATAGGCCCACTTACAGTTTACATTATGCTCAAAAACAGATCACTCATAGGCTAGAAATTTCATGCAAAATATTATCATACAAGAGGATATTGAAACAAGTTTGCCATAGAGGGCTCAAAAAGGGTTGAGCCCTTGAACAAACATGAAGAATAGCTCAAAATAGACCTAGTTTCAGTTAAGTTTGGAGTCCAAAACAATAAGAAAATAGGCTAAGAAATTGGTGCAAAAATGAGCTACAAAAGGGGGAAAGTCTACTTACCCTTGAAGACCAATACTTTTGTTGCTTCTTGGACCAGATTTGATGACTCTAAGCTGCTGGAATCCCTTCCTTTGCTGCTGGAATGGAGTGATGAGGGTAGAGCTTGAAGATGATGAAGAAATGGAACCAAAACTTGAAGGAAATGGAGTGGTATGTAGAGATATCCTCAAACCAATTCTTGTAACCTTCTTTCTTGAGTTGGGAGGATAGCAATATAGACAAGAGAGGGAGCGAAGAGTCCTTGCCAAAGTGGAGGGAAAATGAGCTCTTATTTCCCTCCAAAAGGTTCCCCCGGATAGAGATATTTTTGGGAGAAAACCAAGACACAGCTGGAATGGACTCACACTGAGGAAGCGGTACCATCTACTTTTTGTCAGTGGTGGCCAGCCGGCCACCCCCTATGGCCGGCCGGCTAGGGGTCAAAAGGGTCAATGAGAATTTCTGGCCGGCCACCAAAGATTGGTGTCCTCCCATGTGTGTACAACAAGACCCTATGGTTGGAAATTGGCAACTCTGAAACAAGAGAGACAACAAGCCACTTTTAGAAGGGGTTCAAAAGGGTCAATTAGAGTTACTGGCCGGCCATGTGTTTTTAGGATCCTCCCATGTGTGTACAACACAAATATGTGGTTTTGGCTCGAAGAAAATGGCCCTAGGGTGTTCAACATTAGCCCGGAAGTGAGAAAACCGGGCGCCGGGGGGCGCCGGAGGAGCATAACTGGTTGCTGAGACAATTGCTGGCCTCCCACCCTCCAATGATCTTCCTGGTGATAAAACAGAGGTACCTGCCAAAAATGAACAAAAACCAATGCAAAACGAATGCTCATGGGCCAAAATACGCAGTTCGGGGTCCCGAAAACCGACCGTTAAGCACCGAAAGTGGTGTTTGGCCACGAAGTGGGTATCTAAGACCCCAGTGTCCCTCGAAAGGGAGTAAATGAGATGCATGCCAAAAAATGGAGGAATCGGAGATGGTTGGGTGGTCCCGAACCGAGGCACACGCAGCCGACGGTTCAAAATCGGAGAACCGGCTCGAAATGGGCAAAATGGCCCTCTGACCACGAAATGTAGCCTGACCAGCGAGAGATGGTCTACGGGACCTCTTCCTCCCCTCAGGAAAGAAAATAGAGAAAACCGAGTCCGGTTCGCAAACCGAGGCAAGGCACAGAAGAGAGTTCGGAAGTTTGGAGGCAGGGCGCACGACCGCGACTCTGAGACTTTTTAACGAGCACAATATGCAACATCACCGAGCGCTCAATCGGTGACGTCTGAGTCTTAAGGTCGGTCAAAAATGGGGTGTCTACACCTTTCTGGCATCTTGAAAAGAGACATATAATAAGTTGGTAAACTAGACAGCACAGATTTGATCAAAGACAATCTACCCACAAATGACAAAAATCTTCTCTTTCACGAAACAAGTCTTTGTTTACACTTATCTAACACTGGCTGCCTGGTTCTTTTCCTCCTTGGACTTGCACCCAAAGGAAGACCCAAATACTTCAAAGGTAAACTTTGAGATAGACAGTTCAGCTTGCCTGCAAAATCCTTGGACAATTCTTCAGAAATTCCAATCCCACACACCACACTCTTGTAATAATTGATTTTTAGCCCAGACAACACTTCAAAGCATCTCAAAATCCCTTTTATGTTGGTTATCTCCCCCCAATCAACTTTGCAAAAAAGAATTGTGTAATCTGCAAATTGCAGATGTGTAATCTTAAGGTCATTGGAACCCACATCAGCCTCTATGATCAAACCCATTTGTTGTGCTCTACCCGATACGATATTTGGACCCTCAGCCACAATGTTGAAGAGAACGGGAGATAGTGGGTTACCTTGTCTAAGACCTCTTTGTGGGCTAAATTCTGAAGTTAGGGAACCATTAACCAGTTTTGAAACTCTGGCTAATAATATACACTCCTTCATCCAGCACACCCATTTGTTTCCAAAACCAAAATTTGAAAGCATCTTAAATAAGAAATTCGAATTAATTGAATCATAAACTTTTTTGAAATCTAGTTTCAGTACAATACCACTCTTTCTATTCTTCTTCTAACCATCCACAATCTCATTGGCTATCAACACCCTATCTAAGATGTTTCTTCCCCGTATAAATGCTGATTATGTGGCACTCACAATCCTAAGCAACACTTTTTTGATTCTATTAGCTAACACTTTTGCCAAGATTTCATACAGCGAGCCGATAAGACTTATGGGCCTATATTCATTCAAGTAAGAGGGCTTATCAATTTTAGGAATCAAAGCAATAAAAGAACTATTAATACCTTTCACCAGCTTTGCATTTTGATGAAATTCCCTCATGAAATTAAGTACATCTGACTTGATGATCTGCCATCATTTTTGAAACATCATAAGATTGAACCCATCAGGTCCTGGGGCCTTGTTTCCTTCACAGCTCTTGACTGCAGCTTCAACCTCCACCTCTGAGAAGTCAGCTTCCAAAAGTTCTACAGCCTCTATATCTCCAATTACTTTGAATGGCCTAGATAGCCTAGGTCTAACAGACCATGAATCAGTAAAGTGGTTTATAAAGTGCTGCTTAACAGCATCTCTTACCTCCATAAGATCCTCCTTAACAATCCCATTTACTGTTACTGAACACAGAGAGTTTCTAATAGTTCTAGAATTTGCCATAATGTGAAAGAATCTTGTGTTCATGTCTCCTTCTGTTGTCCACTTGAGCCTGGATTTCTGGACCCAAATCCATTCTACCATTCTACTTAGTTTCCGAGCTTCACCTTTTGCGTCCCTTCTTCTAATCTGCTCTGCCTTAGTTAAAGCTCTTTCTTCAGCAATTAAATCAAGTGAGTGAATTTCCTTTTCAACTAGTTTAAATTATGCTCCACAAAACCAAATACTTCTTTGTTCCAAAGTTTCAGTGCTAATTTTAATGCTTTTAATTTTTGTACACACTTAAAGCTAGCCCAGCCCTTCACATTTGCTTCTGCCCATGATTTCTCCATATAGGATCTGAATTTTGGATGAAGTAGCCAGGCATTTAGAAATCTAAATGGCTTTGGACCCCAATCCCTCTTGTCCTCTATCAGCATAATGGGACAATGATCTGAAATCATTCTTGGAAGCCCCCAAAGGTTAAGATTAAACATATGAAGCCATTCTGGGTCAAGCAAAAATCTGTCTATCCTACTCCATCTTTGTCTCTCTTGAGAGTTACACTAGGTAAACTTTCTTCCCATCATTGGTAAATCAGGCACTTCAAGCTGATCAATCATCTCATTAAATTCCCTCATACCTTTGTCTTTCCTAAAACACCCCTTCCTTTTTGAGATGCTTCTAATTTCATTGAAATCTTCCCCCAAGCACCAAGGTTTGCTAAACAGCAACTTCAATCTAACCAAGCTATCCCACACTTGCTTTCTCCTCCCAATTTCATTTGGTCCATAGATATTTGATATAGTACAATCAAAACTATTGTAAAGAGAACCTGATAGTATTATAAAATTCCTGCTACTGCAGCAATCCACCATCTGAAACACTTCTGGATTCCATATACATAACAAACCACCAGCAGCTTCTTCTGAATCAACTGCCATGAACTCCATTTGATCTCTACCCCAAATTGATCTCACAAACTTCTCATCAACTGCTGATCTCATTGTTACTTGTAATAATGCCATATCAACATTTCTATCACAAAATAACTTTCTAATTTTCCTTCGTTTCTCAGGCCTTCCTAGCCCTCTTACATTCTAGGATAAAATCTTCATTAATAACAAATTTGGAACACCAACTCACCTGGGTTTGCTATTCAACTAGTATCCTTACCCATTTTTCTCATCATTTCTTTGTCATTTGCTTCCAATTCCATTAACTTACTAATTACCTCTTCCTCTTTCCCTTCACAATCCACACCAAGGACACGACCAATTTGTAGTGTTGCTTCAGCCTCATTGAGTAGCACTCTTCCACTGCCTGATTCACTTGCCATTGAGAGTGATATTGCAGCCACCGCCAATCTGAACACAGCTCATTTTTTCAGATTTAACGAAGTTCCTGCAATGTTTTTACCCTTGTTGAAACTTCCTTTTTTTACTGAATTGCTTTCTAAAGACCCCTTTAGCTATCTCTTTCCTACTAACACGCCTTTTCAGAGTTGATATTGCAGATGCAGGGAGCCTCTATTTGCACACACCAATTCCACTCTTTGCACACACTTAATGAATTTTATTTTTATTACAATTTTATCCCTAAATAAAATTACCATTATAGACATCCCACACAATTCAAATAAACACACATCCTTTCAATACACACACGTTGCAAAGCCTCTGCTTCCTCATTTTGCTAAATGATCCACACACACACACGTTACTCCATACCAGAGCTCCAAAGTTACTCCATTCTTCATTAGTGTACACTCCTTGCACAAGCTCTACACTCCTTCCACAAGCTGTCTTCCTCATTCTTCCTTCCTCATTCTTCATTCCATTTTTCATTAGTTTACACACTAAATCGCATCCTTACTCATTGTTATGGAAGATTTACCTTCTGAAAATTCAGATTTTGAGAAGCAGCTAACTGTTTATGAGAAAGGTAACCAAGGAAAGGTGAGTTTTGCTCCATTTTTTTTCCCAGCGTCGTTCGGAAAACCAGGGTCGAACTAGTTAACATATTTCGGAAGTTGTATGCCGAATGAACTTCAAAATTTCGGCAGTTGATTGTTCGGAAGTTGTATGCCGAATGAACTTCAAAATTTCGGCAGTTGACTGTCGATTTATTGGGCATATTTTGAAGCTTGATTTTCGGCAAAAACAATACATTTCGGAAAACTAGTTCCAAATGAAGCACAAAATCATCCATGACAGTGGGCTATTTCTTCGATCGAAAAATGGTTCAAACAAACCCCAAAGTACAAATGACATACAAATGAGGATTTTAAGATCAATAAACTAACCTAAATCTCCAAATGTGAGGGACGGTAATGGACAGAGAGTTTTCTTCACTGCTCTTCAATGGCAATTCTTCAATGAGGAGGTCTTCAATGGAGGTGGGGGACGGACGGTACACACTATGAGAGTGAGAGATGGGTATGTGTGTGAGAGACGGAATGGGGAGCCGCTGCAATGTCTATGTGTGTGTGTGTGTGCATAATTTGGCTTTCAGGGTATATTTGGAAAATAGGTGTGTGCAGTGAGTAAAGCAAATTAAGTTTTGTTTTTTTATGTGTGTGTACTGAGAATGATGTGCATAGAGAGAGTTATGTGTGTGTAAATAGAAGCTCGTTTCCCTTCTTGCACTTCGGGTTTGGGCTTCTTTTTCACAATCAAGTTGAGTAGATTCTTCTATACTGGACTGGGCTTTCAAATTACTAGGATCAAATGCTCTATGGGCCTGGGTTCTTACACTCTTGACTTTATGGGCCTTATTGAGATCAACCTCAAGATTAAGACCTGGCCTTGTTAATTCAGAGCCACTGAGACTTTTCATGAAGCTTGGGGTATCATCCTTGACATTTCGGTTCCCTCCATTTTGAACGCCTTCAGGTAATCGAAACAAAGACAGTAGTACACATGAAGATTTGATAGGACTGACTTAATGAGTGTTAGCCTACCCCCAAATGAAGGATACCTCCTTTTCCAATTTGCAAGCATCAGTCTAAATTTCATTAAATCTAGAGTCTAGGTTGATCTTCTTCTAGGACTTGATCCAAGAGGCAAACCAAGAAGCCCCAACGACAAAGAAATCCATGCTATAATGGAAGTTTATGAGTCACACTATTTAGTAAATCAACAAATTGTAGATGAGTTACACACACTTGGTCCCTTCTAATCACAACTCTCTGAGTAGACCCATTTGAGTCCAAATCCTCTAGAGTGATCTTAAAGTGATTTTTTTGTATGGTTGAGATTTAATTCTATAAAAGTTGAGAGTACAATAGTACTAAGTTGATGGTTCAATAGTATTATGACTTTAAAAAAAATCTCAATCATATAAAAAATCACTCTAAAATCTTTCTACAGAAAATCACTTTAAAAGATCTGAACTCGACCCATTTCTCTAGCCCTCATAACAATTATGTTCAACTCTTCAGCCACCAACTTGAACAGAAAAGGAGATAACGGATGATGCCAGAACTCTAGTCAGATACCAATAAATATACTCTCCATTAGTAATTAATTACATTCAATAAAGAATATATTGGCAAAGCACACATCAATATCAAAGGTAGGTATGGGTCAATCAGCAATTAGTCTAATTGTCAAAATGCTAATACTGATAACATGTTATACATTAAAAAAACAAATTAAAACGCATGAACAACTTAATAGTGGCATAGTGGAAGCCAGAAAACACAGAAAATGCTTTAGCACTGCTGGCACTAATACTCTTGAGTGTGTGTTGATTCACGAACTTGCATGTTCTGCTTATATTTTATGTAATCTGATAACTTTTAAGCCACCAATAATCTCTTATCTAGTACATTGGTTATATTTATATAAAAAAAAAAAAAAAAAAAAATCACTTGTAGTTGACTTTAGGCAATAAAACCATGGACACACAACCAATCAGTGAACAAATATAAAATGGTTTGAACTCTTTTTATGCTCTCTATTCAGTGATTGATTCTGTGTGCCTGGCATTATCGTTTTTAAATAAATGTGCTGCATGTAGCTGCCGAAAGCAACAACACGAAAGTTAATTAAATAAATTATGAATGTGAAATGCATTTTACAAGTAAAAGAATAATTTTGTTTTAAAAAAAAATTGTTAATTAGCCGCCCACAACAATATTTTTCTATAAATTAGCACATCTTCATTAAGCATCTTGCCCATATCCAATTTCAAGAAAACTCCTACTTAGTTGGTTGTTTCTTGTAGTGTAAGTAAGGTGTTGTAGAGATAACCAAAACTTGAAGATGCCAAGCAGCTTTTTGAAATTGAATGGTTATTGTTTGGTAATAGGTTTGTTGATGTCATCATGGACATGCATGGTTGTGAAGTCTCAACTAAGTGCTGATTTCTATTCAGCAACATGTCCTAACCTTCTCGCAGTGGTGCGTAAACAGGTTCAAAATGCTGTCAAAACTGAGATGCGAATGGCAGCGTCATTGCTTCGGCTTCATTTCCACGATTGCTTTGTAAATGTGAGTTATATTATACATCACAACATTGCCAATAATTTTTTTATTTATTTTATATATAACAACAGTTTCTACTCTACTCATGTATTTAAATTATGAGAAATGCTGCATTAATTGATCATATGTTTATATTATGTTTATCTGAGAACTGTTATATATATATATATTACCATTTTATATTACCATTGTACATGGTAGTATATAACAAAAAATTTGACAGTAGATTGTTCCTCACCAATTTATTTACTATATGTTGTCACGCCAAACTAGTTGGGATTGGTAACCCATTATTCTGATGCTCCGTGCACTTCCCTTCTTATTGATGTAAAGTTTTTTTTGTTGTATCGCTTTTTTCTTCAATAAAATTTCTTTTTCTTTAAAAAAATTATTTATAAATGTTTTACCTCTCATATGATAAATAAAATTAATATAATACAAAAATGTTATAATTCTAGCATTAATTGTTAAATAATTCATGACAAACTTTACTTTTAGAAACTAAAAAGATACAAACTTTTTTGGTTCATCCACCCCTACTGTTTTAACCAATTAATGGGGAGAGTTAAATCAATCACTTATCAAGTGGGTGAATAAAATCAACATTGTATATTCATAAATTTATTTACAGTGATGTGGTAAGGGAGGTAAATCCCATATTATTGAATGTATAATTAATAAAAAAAATGACACTTATCATACAATATCATTATAAATTAAATTATGAAAGATTTTTTAAAATGATAGTTGTTAAAAAGAAGCTGATATTTGTTACAAGAAGCTTCATGGTTGAAGTTGAAGATTTTCCTCTATTAACAGTAAGGTTGAGTTTCTGCCAAATTCAAATTTAAATTATGTGAACTTGAGGAGGATATGAGACCCACCACGAGTCTTATTTTAACAATTTAAATAGTTTATGAAAAAAATTATGATGTTTTCTTGTCTCAAGGTATATTATTCATAAAAAAAATTATGTTAATCCGATAATCATATCGTTTTTAAGTTATAGCGTTTGTCTATGAAAAATAGACGTCAAGTATGTTTTTAAAAATACACTTTCTATTTTTTTTTTTTTATAGAATACGATAAAATGAAAACATTACAATTATTTGATCGACTTAATTTTCTTACTAATGATATATACGGAGTGTCCAACAAAATGAATAGTTTATATTATCGAAATAGAACTCGTTGTGGGTTCTGCGACCCCCTCAATGAGCCCAACCAAGTAAAATAAAATTTGTGTGATGTAATTAATGCAAAATAATGTAATTTCGTGTAATATTTATTTCCAAATCAAAACATCAATCAATGCAGTTTAAATTTTAAAAATATCAAAATCATATTATTTTTAATTATTTTTTTTAGGTTTAAAAGTCATATTTATGAATTGTTTTCTAGCTATTGAACCCATTAAGGAGCAAACTTTTTTCTTGTATTGAGGGTTGTTTTAGGAATTAGTTATTTTAATTAATTTTTTAATTTTTTACAAAAAGACGTATAGCAAAGTAAAGAGAATAGTTGATATTTTGATAGTGATTTTTAAAATTTTTAACTATTTTAAGTTGTTTCCAAAATTGTCCTGAGTTAAATTTATACTTTTTAAATTTATTTTTGTGTAATGTTGTGGTTGCTGTTGTTAGGGTTGTGATGCATCTCTTTTGTTGGATGGAAGCGATAGTGAGAAATTTGCATTACCAAACCTGAACTCAGCCAGAGGATTCGAAGTAGTGGATGCAATCAAAAGTGCAGTGGAGAGTGCGTGCAGTGGAATTGTATCCTGTGCGGATATACTAGCTATTGCTGCCCGAGATGCTGTTGTCTTAGTAAGTCAATACTTTCTGCCCAATAATAATAATAATAATAATAAAAAATTCAAAATGTTTTTAGACAAAAAATTCTCTTGTACTTAATTTCTTTGAATAAATATTTTGATATATTATTTTTGTTTATAAACTTTTTATTTATTTTTTATGGGCAAAACGAGGTTGACCTCCCATCCTTTTCCTTGGACACACTTAAGTATTACCTTTATATCACTAGACTACAAGTCTACAATGATATGCATGTTTTACTTATTTGTACGTGAATTCATCAAGGTAAAGAACAATTTTTTTTGTAGCGTACAAAGAAGCTTGTTCAAGACAGAATGAATTAAACTAGCCAACTGTTAGTTTTTCCGAGTGTTATCACTAGGGTCGGCTCGGATATTTTTGAGACCCAAAGCAAACTCTTGATATGAGGGCTCTCTAATGATTTTTTTACTTAAATTTGATGAAAAAAAAAAAGTTAAATGTTGAAGATGTTCTAAGGGGATGCCTGATCCATCAAGCCATTTTCGAACATGCTAATATTGGCTGTTTTGGATTTTTTTTTTGGCCAAAAAGCGTAACTTGCTTGACAATAGTTCTTTTGGCAGAAAGGTTATTATATTTTGGGGGAAAACATTTTTTATACCTGACATATAAATTTAATCAAAAGTTGCTGTTGTTGTTGTTAATTTTTTGTCTTTTTTCTTTTGTGTGTACGTGTGTGGGGCAGCTAATACTTGACGAAAGTTAAAAAGATATTATATATACTGATAATTTTTTTTAAAAAAAATCACTTAAAAGAAAAGTCAATAAAACATGATAACAAAATAATTTGACAAAGTATTGTGGAAATAAAATTTACACAACCTGAAATATAAAAAACATGAAAGGCAAATTATACCGATAGTCTATACATTTTATCTCGTATTATTTTAGTTTATATATTTTTAATTAATTTAATTTTGACTTTTAATTTTAAATTTTGTGTTAATTTGGTTGAATTAATAACGCTGTTAGTATTTTTAATGAAAAATTATTACTAAATTAGTTAAAATTAACTTACTGAGTTGAATAAATTTATAATTTTGCTTGAAAAACATGACATATATCACTTATGTGTATATTTTTCATTAAAAAATACTAATAGTTGTAAGTAATTAGATTAAATTGAGATAAAATCGTAAATTCAGAATAAAAAATTGAGTCAATTGAAATTATAAGAACTAAAATTACAAAAAAAAAAAAAAAACTAAAATACAGAGACTATCAACGTAATTTGTTCAAAAAAATAAAGGATAAAAATGAAATGCAAGAAATTATTACTTGCATATATTTTGCAGAGTGGAGGACAAACGTGGAAAGTCCTATTGGGGAGGAGGGACGGACTAGTTGCAAACAAAGACGGAGCTACAAATGGACTTCCTTCTCCCTTCGACTCAGTTGGTAATATCACTGCTAAGTTTGTTGCTGTAGGCCTAAACCAAACTGATGTGGTGATTCTATCAGGTAGCTTCACACTTGGCCGTTTGTTTGTTTGTTTGTTGGACATGATTTTAGTCTCCCTTCATACACACAACATCTAAAACACAAGACTAAAATAGTTAATAAAAATAAGAAAATATTAAAATAGTTAATAAGATAAAATGTCACATCTAAATTATAATTATTATTATTATTATTTTTTTGCAATCATCAAATCAATTATATAAAAAAAAATTAAAAATTAAAAATCATTTCAAAGATAATTTTTTTAGCTAAACTAAAATAGCCAAATAATAAAAAAGTCAGACTAAAAAAATTCATACCTAACGAGGACTAAGAGGATATGTGTATGGCTATGAAAATTCCATATACAATTGTGTACATATAATATTACACTATAGACACACACGATACATGTGCATAACACTAATAGTGAAAATATGGGATAGTTTGCGTTATGAAGTATTCTGGACCTTTTTTTTTTTTTTCAAAATATTAGTTGAAACAATTAGAGATAGAAATGGTTCAAATAAATTTGAAAAATAATTTTAATTGAGCAATTTTGGTGGTGGAAACTATGCATGACATAGTTTCATTTTATTCACACCAATTTAGTTGCTGGGTTTATCTATACTTATGTTATAATGAGAATAACTCATTTGGTGTGAATTTTCAAGCAACTTTTTTTTTTTTAATTTAAAAAGTATCATAAGATCATCATCATCATCATCATCATCTAAATACTCATATCTACACTAATGCAAGGGGTAAATAGGGAAATTCAAAGTTAACCTTGGTAACATGTTTTAGATTTTAGCCTTTGCATCATATGTAACTCTCTTTGTAGCCAAATAAAGTTTTAAATATGATAGATTGCACGAATTGCTATTATAATATAGGAGAAGGATCTCTTCAAGTCTAAATCTGGATTGGAAGGCACTATTTGGGCCCGTAAGGCCTATCACGGATCTCATTTTGATGATACAAACTATTCATTTTGTCAGAAACTTTATGTATTTCATGCACACAAAAAATTAAGTCGATTCGATAATTGTAACATATTCAATTTATAGCATTTTTAACCCCCCCCCCCCCCCCCCCCCCCCCCCAAAAAAAATAATGAGAATTTACCCTTTTACCTTGTAAAAAGTATGGAAGAACTCATTTAAATCGTAAATATATAAAATTTTGAGGATAATTTGGGAATAAAAAAAAGTGTTACCCAACTTAGTTTTTTGGTTCACCTCGACCATAATGTTCCCTTAATGATATGGTATATATGCATTCTTAGCTAATTATACTGAGGCTGTAAGTGGGTTCATGTGTAGGTAGCCATACAATTGGTTTAGCAAGGTGTGCTACCTTCAGCGGTAGATTGTTCAACTTCTCAGGGACAGGTGCACCAGACAGTACAATGGACACGACCATGGTGTCTGATCTACAAAGCCGATGTCCAACCACTGGAGATGGAAACAACACGGCCCCTCTTGATAGAAATTCCATTGATTTATTCGATAACCATTACTTCCAAAACTTGCTTAATGGAAAAGGTCTTCTTCAATCGGATCAAATCCTATATTCCAGTGATGAGGCAGCAACAACTACCAAAAGTTTGGTTGAACTCTACAGCAATAATCTCTCTCTATTCTTAGGCGACTTTGCTAAGTCTATGATTAAGATGGGAAACATAAATCCTTTAACTGGGTCAAGTGGACAGATAAGGAAGGACTGTAGGGCCGTTAATTCATAGATTGCACTAAATTGAAATGGGATTTTATAAAATAAAAAAAAAATAAAATAAGAAAGGCTTCCTAGTGTTAAAATTGTATGATTATCAAAAACATGTATCAAGTCTGTTCTCTTTAAAGCTTTCTAGATAATGTCAATGGCTGCGTTGTGCAAGAATAATTACAAAATATGATGATTTGGTGTAGAGGCTTCGGCTAAAGTCGTGTTTACCAAGAGTTATGCAAACGTATCCTAGTTTTAAAAAGGCCATTTATGTGACTCAAATCTTCTCCACCATGATATTAATAGCGAGTCTTATTTTACCGCTAAGCCACCCATAAAGGATAGATACGTTTTTTTTTTTGAGAACCCGACATATTAAAAGATCATTTAATAGTTTTGGATATGTGGTAGTAGTAGGGGAACACATGACTAATTTTTTTATTGAGAATCGCTCTTTATATATATATATATATATCAGCAAAAAAGGCAATTTATTGATGAATAATGAATAAAACTAGACATCAATAAAGGAGATGGATGCACAAACATCATAGCAAAATAATATGATTCCGACTAGGTCGGCACCATAGAACAAGTCTAATCATCTGCAACATCGCATCAAGTTGGTAAGTAACCAACCAAAAACAGAACTAAAACCACATCATACAACAAAAAATTACATACAAAAAAACTCCCTTGCCATCAGAAGCAGCAGCAACAACTATACTCAAATACTCAAATAAACCAATTCCTGCAGCCACCAACAGCACTAACATCTGCAGCATCCCTTATCATGACACTTCAGAAAAACACAAGACAACTTAAGAAGACTAGAACATAGATTCACACTCAACCAGGACAGTCTCCAATTCAATCCAGCAGCTTGTTGATATCAGCACCTAATTGAATCATAACAGCCACCACAGATGTCCAGTCACTTAACGCATAACCTGATCTGTTGTAGGTTCGATACAAACTGATTAATTGAGTAGTCTCTTCCCACCAAATTTGACTTCATCCACATGGCTTCTCTTACCTTAATGAGATCACATAGTTCTTCCAGATTAGGCTGGACCTTATTAAAAATAACTTCATTTCTATGCTTCCACATAGACCAAAACAGTACTACTGGTATTGTTTTCCATATCTGCAATTCCCCTTTTTAAAACTTCCATCCACTCCACCACTGAAGCAAACATTCCATTGTTCCTGGAACAACCCATTGCACTCCTCACCATTTGATGATACTAGACCAAGTTTTCCAAACAAAAGGGCAATGTAGCATTATATGGCTTAACGATTCCTCCCCTGTTCTACAAAGAACATAGCTTGGCTCCATATTTCTTTATTAAAAAAATTAGAAAAGAAATTAAAATAGGTGGCAGTGGAAGCTCTCCACACCAAGTGGCATGATGCATAGTGTAGGATTAATTAAATTAATTCTAATAAACTAGGGAATATATATAGAGATATACATATATGAGATCAACTCTCACTGCCTCAACTGATACAAGGCAAGGGGGAAAAAAAAATAGAAAAGAAAATAAGAAGAAGAAAAAGGAGGAGGAGAGAGGCTAAAATCTATTACCATTTCTCTACCTCATTTCCCCTTTTGAGGTAGAAAACCTTTAAATTCCTTCCATTCTTTTCTTTAATTTCAGAATATATTCAAGTATTAATAAAGTTAAAAATCTTGATATAGTACTTTTTTTTTTGTATTAGCAAACAATAACTTTATTGATGGCAAGCATCTGAGATACATATGAGATAAACATCAATAAAAGTGTGGAAGAACGAAGCATCATAGCTAACTAACCCAATCCCAACTAGGTTTGCACCGAGTAGAGAGCTCAATCATTTGCAGGCTCAACCAAAAAGGGATGGTGAGAGACCATGCCCAACAAGAAAAAAAGGGAGAAAAAAAAGAAGAAGAGAAAAACGCCTAGAAACTGATCCCCCAACTGCCAAGAAAATCCACCCCAGCATCAGCCTTACACCACACAATTCAGTCCTTTACGTAAAATCTACCTGCTGCAAGTGATACACAAAATCATTTGCCGAGTTGGACTCTAGCTGCTTGTTCCCCCTTCACCCAGCAAAACACCCCTAAAGTAGCATTGCATCCTCCCATCACTCAGTAGCAACTAGCATCAGTCCAAAACCCACAACAGCCACCAGCAGAGAAGCACAACAGCAAGGCAAGACACAGGAGCAGTGCTTACAGAAGCTGAAGACAAACAAGGCCTAACCAAGACAGACCAGTATAGCACACAACCCAGTATAGCAGAGCACTGCAAAATCAGCATCAGCAGACTTAGCTACAACAGAAGCACAGCAGCAAGGCAAGACATAGGAGCAGTGCTTACAAAAGCTGAAGACAAACAAGGCCTAACCCAGACAGACCAGTATAGCACACAATCCAAACCAGCATCATGAAGATAGCAGAGCCAAACCCACGAAAGTCCATTCACTTAATGCATAATCTGATCTGTTGTAGATTCGAAACAAACTTATTAATGGAGTAATCTCTTCCCACCAATTTTGCTTTCATCCACATGGCTACTCTAACCTTAATAAGATCACATAGCTCTTCCATATCGGGTTGCACCAAATTGAAAATAACATGATTTCTGTGCTTTCACACTGACCAAAACACTGCTAACGGAATTACTTTCCATATCTGCATTTCCCGTTTTTAAAACTTCCATCCAGACCACCATTGAAACAAGTATTCTGCTGTACTAGGAATTACCCATTGCACACCCCACCATTTGATGATATTAGACCAGATTTTCCAGACAAAGGGACAATGTAGCATTATGTGGTTTAAAGATTCCTCCCCTGATCTACATAGAACACAGCTTGAATCCACATTGGCATCAACAACCCCAATCTTTTTCAAAAAACAGTTGTCTTTAATCTCCCTTTCCATACCAACCAAGCAAAGAACTGAGATTTTGGAGAAGCAGTATTGTTCCAGATTACACCATATAAGCTTTTTATAGAACCATAACTCATGTCACACCAATTATATGCTGCTTTTACATTGAAACAACCTGAACTTCCAACCTTCGGTCTGAGCTTGTCCCAAGTATCCAAACAGAGAACTGGACCATTGCCTAAATCCTCCTTCAAAATTCTCAATTCCTCCTCCTCCCATGCCCTTAAATTTCTTCGAAACCTGAAAAACCAATCATCGTAGCTGGATTTTTTGTCCACCATTTCTTTCAATGTGACCCCTTTACCAATAGAAATACTAAATAATCTCGGATACTTGACTTGAAGACAACAACCACCCTTCCAAGCATCCTCCCAAAACAGAATCCTAGACCCATTCCCAACTTTGATTTCAACATTTTCCTGATAAAAATTAAAAAGCCTGGGATTAGATTGGGCCACTGATAAAATATCACTCCAAATCCTAGAGCAAGAATTAGCAGCCATGAGGAAAGGAAACCATCTTCCACCAGCAGTTCCATACTTGCAACAAATCAATGATTTCCATAAAGCAGAATCTTCGGACCCAAACCTCCACCACCATTTGGCTAATAAACTTTCATTCACTGTTTTAGTATTCCTTATCCCCAGACCTCCAAGATTCTTGCTTACTGAAGCATCCTTCCATTTCACTAATGTTGTGTTTGGTTGGGGGATTTAGGGAGGGATTTGGAAAGGGAAAGGGAAAAGGTGTGTGAAATTATGTGAAATGTAGATATATTTTTTTCACATTTCACCTACCTTTTTCATTTCCCTTTTCCAAATCTCTCCTCAAATTCCTCAACCAAACACAGCATAAATGTATCCTTCTCTTTAGATTAGTTCCACCCCACAGAAATGCTGATTGGATTTTATTTAACTCCTTAACAATTCCTTGAGGCATTCTGAATAAGGACATGTAGTAGACTGGAAGGTTGGATAACACTGATTTAATTAATGTCACCCTACCAGCAAATGATAGCATTCTTCTTTTCCATCTGGCTAATTTATTTTTAAACTTATCCACCACAGGTTTCCAAGTTTGCTTTCTTCTAGGATTAACCCCTAAAGGCAAACCTAAGTACTTGAAGGGGAGCTTTTAGCTTGAGCAATTTAGCAAATTTAGCTATAGTATCCTCTTCAATTCCCACTCCACTAACAGCACTTTTGTGATAGTTAATTTTGAGTCCAGATACAACTTCAAAGCACCTTAGAATCCTCTTAACATTTGTAACCTCTACCCAATCAATCTCACAAAATAAGATTGTATCATCAGCAAATTGTAAATGAGATACATTCAATCCTTCAGAACCAATATTAACCCCTCTTCACAGACCTAGTTCTTTGGCTCTTGATAATAATATGTTAAGACCTTCAGCTGCTATGTTGAACAAAACTGGTGAGATTGGATCCCCTTGCCTCAAGCCCTTTTGGTGAACCACTTCCTCAGATGGGGAACCATTAACAAGAATTGAAATTTTAGCTGTCATTAAGCAAGTCCTCATTCATTCCACCCATTTTGTCTCAAACCCAAACTTCCTCAACATATCAAACAAGTATCCCTAATTTACTGTGTCATAGGCCTTTTCAAAATCGAGTTTGAGTATTAGCCCACTTCTATTGGATCTTTTCTACCAATCCACCACCTCATTTGCAACTAATATCCTATCAACTATATTCCTTCAATTCAAAAATGCAGATTGGGTTGGGTTAATGATATTAGGAAGCACCTTCTTTAATCTGCAGGCCAGGACCTTTGAGAGGATCTTATAAATGGAGTTAATGAGACTTATAGGTCTAAAGTCTTGGATGCTAGTTGGATTTTGCTTCTTGGGAATTGATGTTACAAAAGAGCAGTTCAGTTCCTTCACCAACCTACCATGCTCATGGAACTCAGCCATAAACTTCAATATATCATCTTTCATGAACCTCCATACCTTTTGAATACAAATCAAATTAAATTCATCTGACCCTGACGCTTTATCCCCATCACACTCTCTGATTGTATCACGTAATTCTGATTCAGAAAAATCCTGTATAAGCAATTCAACCTGAGAGGGTGCAATGGTTTAAAATCACCACCTATCTTAGGTCTAATCAGCCAGCTTTCAGCAAATGCCTCACCAAAATACCTTGCAATTTCTTTTTCATGTAGTACTTGTTCGTAACTGCATGTGAAATTGGTGATATGTATTAGTTGTTTGAAGATTTATTTATATATATTAGTAGTATTAAAATCATGATATAATTTTAGATTTAAGCTTGTATGTGATATGTAATAGATACTTGAAGATTTTATTTGGTTTGATCATGTTATTCTTACATTTGTTAAAATTTTGTACGACTTTTTAGACATTTTTATACTTAAAAATTTCGAGATAGTTTCTTCTACAAAATTGTTAAAAATGATGTCTAGATCATTCAAAAATTTGTGTATCAACTATTTTAGTTTTGTACGAATTTATATAAAATTTTAATTAAATCTGGATTTTGAGATAGATTTTGCTTTATGTTTGAAAAATCACTAAATATTCTATAATAAATCAAATCTAGTATTTTCTGAGTTAAAAATGAAATTTGATTTCATCCTCTATATTTAGATTATGCTTTTGAATTGTAAATTTCAGTGTAGCAAATTTTTAATAAAGTGTGTCAATCTGTATCATGTAAATTCTTGAAATTTTGTGGAATTATATACAATCTATTTTTAGGAAATTCTTTTTGTAAAATGACTATAACATATTTATTGAATATTTTTGAAAATGTCACGAAATTTAGAATTGTCTAAATAATTCGTTTGTAATTATAATTATAAAATCTTAATTTTGAAATTTCTGGAAAGAAAATTAAAAGAACCAAGACTGCAACTTCAATTATTTATGAGAATTAAAAATAAGTGTTGTGTTAATCTATCTACCTTAATCTTGTAAAATAGTAGTTCATGCATGTGTGATATTGTTATTTAATTTATTATTATGACATGACTATTTGAAATTATTAGTGATTATTATGGAAATTAATTAAAATGATCAACGAAGTGTACGAAATTAACAACTGGCGGTTGATATCGATTGTTCAAGGTGAGCACTAATTTTTTAATATTCTTATGCAATTCATGTCACAAAACCCTAAGATGACACAAGACGTATTTGAACTCTTACCGGTATTCGATTTTGGAATAAGGATGAATGTACTAGTGGCACAACAAGGAGAATACGTGTTCCTGGTAGACCATTCCCTTGGGATAGACCACAGATGCCACTACTTGGATATGTAACTCTGAACGTAAGTATCCCTAGTAGTTACAATTTTTAACACTTGAATATTTGACTAAGGGGGGGGTTTCAAATCAACTGTGGTCATGGCTTAGTAGTTAGTAAGTTTTAATTGTCACTTAATTTATTAAAGGGTTGTTTGGGATGCTACTAAAATAACATATTTCCAAACAACTCCTAAATTTGTTGAATTATTTTATTGTGTAATTTATGCTTGCATTTATATTGTTATGTTGAGAATATCATATTTATAATCTCGTTATTTTCCTTTAAAAAGACAGGTAGATTTGTTGTGTTTTCTTTATGGGCTTCATAGCTCATGGCTATTTTCATTGCTCTGGCATTATATGGCAGGTTTTAACGAGGAAGAATATGGAAGCTGAAACGGAGATGATGATAATATATAGCCCTAGCTGACTTGAAGTCATGACTAAAAAGCGAAATAAATTTTATTATCTTATGTATTAGCTATTAAGGATTTTATGATTTCGTTTGATATCGTATTTGGATAATTTAAATTTTTTTATTATTTAATATTGTCTGAACATTTGGTTATGTACGAGAGTTGAAATTTCCAATTAAAATGTTAAGTTTTAATTTAGTAAATCATTTTGTTTATTTAATTTCTCTTAGGCTTAGTTTTTTTAAGGTGAAATAAATAGAAAGTGAAAGAAAGAAAAAAACAAATTAACTTCTATGAGTTTGTTTAGCTTGAAAGTGGTGGAAAGTATAAGAAAACTAATTTTCTTGTACAATCCTTATTAGCATTGTAATTAAATTTTTATTTCTTGCCAAAAAAAAAAAAAAAAAAATTGAATGCGTGAGTTATCTATAGCTTTTAAATTTTTCTATCTTTTTTTTTTTTTTTTGATCGGCAAAACGAAGAAACTTTATTGATGAAATTATAGTACAAAGTACAAGATAAAAACACCAATAAAGATAGGCGAGCGCAAAGGCATCACGATGGGCTCAATCATCCCAACGAGGTTGGCACAAAGAAACCCATCCTATCATATGCTAGCGCCACCGAGGTTGGTGAGCAACCAACCGAACAGAAGAAAGAAGGCGAGGCGAAGCGGCAGACTGCGGCTGCGTAAACACCTAAAATGCAGCGAGATCCGAGCCCCAGACGAGCAGGCCGAGATGAATTCTCCACTCAATACAGCAAAATAAGACTCTACCCAGCACAATAGAGTTGCCCAAATTCAAAACTCCAATGCATTCTTCATTGCAAATCAACACAGCCACATTATGACAGATCAACACACCAGCTTAACAAGCTAATAGATCAACTAACCAAACACAAACTCCTGAATCTGCACCAGACAAGCAAAACAGATCAAAGCTAAGCATAGCAGTTCCAACAGAATCTGCAGAAATAGCCAAGTCAGACAGCAAAACTCCAATGCATTCTTCATTCCAAGCATAACAAATCGACACCAATTTCTATTCTATCCACACCAGCTCTCATCAAGCAACAGCAGCCACAGCAGCTTCAAAAAAGGGTTATTTTGTCACAGCCACAAACCAAACACAGCAGCTTCTAAGAACCAGCACTCCACCTGATTTGGTGCAAATTGGATACAAGATCATGGACTGAGTAGTCCACCTTCAAATGCCACTTGGTCCATAAGGCTATCTGCAATTTAACCTTCTCACAAAAAACTTGAAAATCAGGGTGGGTTCCTTTGAACAAACACTCATTCCTTAACTTCCACACAGACCAAAATACAAATGAGGGGATGATCGCGATTTTGACACCCAAGACTTGAACCTAAATTTACCGGCCAGACCACCAATGAAGCGGCCGACTCTTGAACACAGAATAGCCCAAACCGGCTCCACAGTCCACCAATTGAGACGAACTTCCACACCATAGGGCGAAGCGAAACACATGATCGAGTTTCCACCTCACAGCCGAGAAAATCTGAGAGTATTGAACTTTCGACAATAGCCTATACTATGGAGGAAGGAAAGCTGTTTTAAGCACCTCGCCAAGCCAACGGCAGTAAACTGCATTTTAGGAGGGGCTAAACTAACCCAAACCCCCGATGGGACTACCAGACCGGGCCCTCTATTTGCAACCCACCACCTCCACACCGAGGCTACTGTGAACCTCCCAGAGCTCTCTGCTAACCAGGTACAACAATCTTCTAAACCATCTCTGAGACAAGGGGATGAAGCCAGCATACCTAATAATCTCTGCAATTCCTCATCCTCCCAGGCTAGTAGATTTCTTCTAAATTGTAGCTGCCACCCTCCCGAGGCCCCAGATTTTGTCTTCATCTGCTGCATAGAATCTTCCTTATCGATGGATAAACTAAACAATCTGGGGAACTCCTCCCTGAGACTTCTGTTAACTAACCAGACGTCGATCCAGAACTTTATTCTCCTCCCATTGCCAACTCTGATCTTGACCTGATCATTAAAGAATTCACCTATTTGCTGGTTAGTCGCAACCAGCTGTGAGATATCCTTCCAAACAACTGAGGCCCCTGTTGGATGATTCATGGAGGGGAACCAACCCCCTCCAATTCTGCCATACCTGGAGCAAACCACAGACTTCCATAAGGCTTTGTCCTCAGAGCTATACCTCCACCACCACTTTAGAAGCAGACAGACATTAACTTCACCTAAGTCCCTCACACCCAAACCACCTTGATTCTTACCATTGGTGACCTCCCTCCATTTGACTAGATGCACCTTCCTACTAGAATCAGACCCTCCCCACAGAAAATTAGCCTGCAATTTAGATATAGTTTTGACAACTCCCTTAGGCATCTTGAAAAAAGAGAGAAAATAGGTTGGAAGATTGGAGAGAACAGATTTGATAAGAGTCAGTCTCCCAGCAAAGGACATCAACTTCCTCTTCCAAGAAGAGAGCTTCTTTTGGATCTTATCCACAACTGGAGACCAAGTGCTCCTCCACCTAGGATTGGCTCCTAAGGGTAAGCCTAAGAAATTAAAGGGCAGCTTCTTGGAAAGGCAATTCAAAGCTTCAGCAAACGCCATAGTTTGTTCCTCTTGAATGCCTACTCCACAAACAACACTCTTGTGATAATTTATCCTCAGTCCAGATAATACCTCAAAACACCTCAGAACCCTCTTTATATTCATAACTTCCTCCAACTCACCTTCACAAAAAATGATAGTGTCGTCTGCAAACTGAAGGTGTGAGATGCCCAATTGTTCAGAGCCTACTGAAGCACCCTTAATTAAGCCCTTCTCCACGACCCTAGACAATAACAGGTTTAGACCTTCTGCAGCCACTAAGAATAAAAAGGGAGATAATGGGTCACCTTGCCTAAGCCCCTTTTGAGGTGCAAACTCTTCAGTGGGAGCACCATTAACTAATATAGACACCTTGGCTGATGTGATGCAAGTCTTTATCCATCCAATCCACCTTGTTCCAAAACCAAGATTCCCCAACATTGATAGCAGAAAAACCCAATTTAATGAGTCATAAGCTTTCTCAAAATCTAATTTCAAGATGATACCCTTCTTCTTAGCTTTATGCCACCCATCGACAACTTCATTAGCAATCATCACTCCATCTAGAATGTGCCTACCGCTGACAAAAGCTGACTGTACCTCATTAATCACAGCTGGTAGCACCTCCTTCATTCTTCTAGACAAAATCTTGGCCAAAATCTTATATATGGAGCTGACCAAACTAATAGGCCTATAATCACCCAGTCCTAATGGGTTATCCTTCTTTGGAATAAGCACAAGGAAGGAGTTATTAATCCCACTTGACAATTTAGCATTTGTGTGAAATTCTTGAATCATTGATATAATCTCATTCTTCATAATGGGCCAGCACTTTTTAATACATTCAAGATTAAAGCCATCACAATCTTTAATAGCTGTCCAAATCTCATCTGTAGAGATGAAAATATGCTTCCCATATCTGATATATATCACAGATATACATCCATGATTCTATCCTTATTATTATTTGTATCTATCCTTATCTCATACCATGTATAAATAGAATAGCATAGTCATGGAAACAATGTAATACAAAAACTATTTTCACTTTAAACTCAATCAAATATTTGCAGCAGGTTGTTCAAGTTGGTATCAGAGCCAATGGCCTCTGAAATTTCATCCTCCAGTATTGTCACTCCCTCAGCTAAAGCCCCTTCACCCATCTTCCTTCCTCATGCTCATTACTTCATCTCTCTTAAACTCACATCCAAAAATTTTCTCTATTGGAAAACTCAACTTCTTCCTTACCTTCGTGGCCAACAACTCTACCCATATATTGACGGTTCCTCCTCTTGTCCACCATCAACCATTAATATAGATGGTGTCTCCACTCCCAATACTTGGCAGTGTCAAGATCAACTCATCATGAGCCTTCTCATTGCCCCTCTCTCTCGGATGAAATATTTCCTTTTGCCGTCGGATGCAACTCTTCTCGTGATCTTTGGCTCACACTTGAGCAATCCCTCGCCTCGCCTTATCATACTTGTCTTCTCCAACTCCGTTTGAGTCTTCAACAATTGAAATAGAATGATCGCCCAGCCACTACTTTTCTTCATGACGCCAAAACTATTGCCGATGAACTTGCTGTTGTCGGCACTCCTCTTTCTCCTTCCGAGTTCAACCTGTATGTTTATCAAGGCCTTCATCCTGATTTCAAGGATCTTGTCATGACCCTCACGGCTTGCCCAAACCCTGTTTCATTCTCGAAACTCCACAGTCTCCTTTTAAGTCATGAGTTCCTTCATCGCAACACGACCACCCTTGCTCCGACACTTGTTTCGTAGGTCCACTTTGCTCAACCCACATCTCGTGGTCGTTCGCGTGGTGGTTATTCACATGGCTGTGGTCGTGGTTGTGGGCGCGATGGGCCAAACCGAATTACTCCCAACTTTGGCTCCTCTTCAGGCTCTCCCTCGTTCTCTGTTGGTTCGAGCCTCTTCCCCACTTCACTTGCTGATCAAAGTCTCCGCTGTCAAATTTGTAATCAGCCCAATCACACTGCTCCTCAATGCTATCACCGGTTTGATCGCATGGTTGCTCCAAGTGCTCATTTCACCAGTTACGGTTCCGAACCCACTTCCAGTACATATGGTGGCTTGAGTTCTCCTCCTTCCTCCTACCTTGATTGGTTTTCGGATACCGGTGCCACACATCATGTCACTCCTGATCTCGCTTCTCTATCTCACGTTGATGGCTACCATGGTACCTCCCATCTTCGCGTTGGCAATGGTATGGACATTCCGATCTTACATATTGGTTCCTCCACTCTTCATTCCCCCTCTTATTCATTTTTTCTTAATTCCCCCTCTCATTCGTTTCGTCTTAATTCTATTCTTCACGTTCCTACTTTTCAAAAATCTTTACTTTCTATCCATCAATTTACTAAAGATAATAATGTGTTTTTTGAATTTTATCCTACCTATTTTTTGATTAAGGACCAACTCACCAAGAAAACTCTTCTTCACGGCAAGAATGAAGGTGGTCTCTATCGGCTTTCTCCAACCTCTCATATACCTCCCACAGCTCTCTCCTCTGAAGTTGTGTCTTCTCTCTGTTGGCACCGTTGACTTGGTCATCCGCATGAGTGTGTTCTTCATTCTATCCTTCAATCTCACACTCTTCCTGTTCAGCATCCACGGACTCGAGCACCACTATGTCATGCTTGTCCTCTTGGCAAGTCCTCCAGACTTTCCCTACCATTATTTGTATCTATCCCTATCTCATACCATGTATAAATAGAATAGCATAGTCATGGAAACAATGTAATACAAAAACTATTTTCACTTTAAACTCAATCAAATACTTACAGCAGGTTGTTCAAGTCTTTTTCTTGCAAAATTTTTATCTTAATCAAATGCTTACAAGAAAATAAATTTTCTTTTCTATTTCCTTTCTTTCACTTTTACTTTATATCAATTTTTTTTACTAATCAAACGGAGCTTTAATGTTTCAAAAATTTGGGGCGTCATATATATATACACCTCTTTGGGTAGAGAAAAAGGGTCCTTGGTCCCTTAGTCTTGATCTTTTAACCTTAGATTCCTGACTCTCTCTCATGTATACACCAATATGCATGTACAACTTCTCTTTCTCTCTCTTGATCCATGGCTGAGACTGGAAGATCCACAGCACCATTAGAGACATGAGAGAAGCTTGAAGAAGGCTCTTCACTTACTTATAATCATGTTTAAATTGATTGGATAGTTGAGATTTGTTTGTCATCATCTTTTTCATGCTTTTTCCACTATGTCGTGCATTTCTCTCTCTACCTCTCTTATCTTTTTCTTTTATATTTTACTTGATTAAGGCTTGAATCAAAGCCCTTGGTCCAGTATTGTTACTTATATTAGATATTAGTGAGCTAGAATCCCCTTGGGTGAGTTAAATTAGAGAGCTTGAGTGAACTTTTGAATGAGTTTGAAGAACAAGGCTTGTTCTTGTAACATTTACCCTTTCTACCTCATTTTTCCTTCTTGGTGTTGAAAAGGCTTGATTTCAAAGTAGGAGTTTTCTCATCTCTCATTTAGAAAGCATGGTGGGGTTTTATTTTAAAGTTAATGGCATGATTTGAAATATGAAACCATGATTTGTTTTATATTTGTTCAAATTCATAAGTTATGTGTTTGATGCATACCTTCTTGAGCCACATTTTGAGTTAGAGTTAGATTTTTTTCCTTGAAATTCCAAAAGTGTTCATATTGTGAGATTTCATGAATTTTGAGCATACTATTGTCATATTTATCTTGAAATTACGAAATTTATTGTTTGATTAATTTGAGGCTTTTTTGTTCAAACCTCAAAATTTGTAATCCATGGAGTATATGAAAACTAATGGTATAAAGAACATGTACTTTGGACAACTATGAATTTTTTTTTTTTTTTGAATTCTTTAAAGTGTCGAGAAATTAGAGAAGAAAAAAAAAAGGCTTAGTTAGATTAATCATGGGTTAAAATGAGTTAGTTTAAAAGATTGTGTGATTTAGAGTTGATTTATTAATTCTGCTTACTAGTTTTCAAAAAATATATATTATCATGACTATTTTATTGTTTTAGTTGTGTTTATGAGTTATTTGAATTATTAAATGAATTTGAAGCTTATGAGGGTGAAAAATAAATTTTGACCCATTAGGGGTAAAATATTCACTTGGGAATATTTTAAATTATTTTACTAAAACTGCCATGTAGGAAATTAATTTGGGTTTAATGAGAGATAAATTAGCAATTTCATGTCTTCAAGGCATTTTGGTAATTGCACCATTAGGGGTAACTTGGTAAAATTATGCCTTAGGGGCATATTGGTCTTTTTACACTTAAAGTATATTATTATTATCACCATAGGGACAAGATGGAAAAATTGGTTAGAAAGAGCATTGTTGAGAAAAATGGCATAGCGTTGGAAATTACTCCAAATATGAAAAAGTGAAAATCTAAGTGTTAAATAACCGGTGTTGGTATTTACTACACTTAGTTAATTTTTGAGACAGTCCCAGTATTATTGATTTTACGGGCTTGACCCGAGTTATAGGCTTATAGCTGGTGTTATGGTCCAATATGCTTGAGAGATAGTGGATTCAACTATCTATATGTTAGACCCATGGACACTACGCAATTTGGAGGAGTAGCTCCAATGGTATGTGAATGGAGTTTCTTTCTAATACACTACTTAGAGGGAACCTAGAGTGTGATTAGGGTAAGATAAGGTTACAAATGAATAGAGCCGTTCGTGAACAAGCTCGAGTTTAGCTTGGTAAGAGCTCATTTAAACTCGATTTGTTAAAATTTTTTATTATACTCGAATTCGAGTTCGAACTCGTTAAAATCTTAACAAACACGCACAAACATATAGAAACTCGACTTGTTAATTGTTTGTTTAATATTTATTTAAATAACACAATAAATATATTATTATATATTAAATAATGTAAAAATATGTATAGAAAATAGGATAAATATGTTATTTATATATTTAAATAATGTAAATAATAGATAACTATATATAATACATTTATATAAAGGTAGTAGATATTATTACTTTGGTAAGATATTGACTTTTCTTTTAGTATGTTTTATGTATTGTATATATAATTATATAATTAAAGTTTCAAATGTAACTTTAGTCTCCTATTCAAGTATGAATTTATAATTTCTTTTGTCATGACCCGAACCCAGTATCTAAATGTTTGGCATCGCAACAAGACAATAATTGAAGTCATAATGAATTAATAGTGCAGCGGAGTAAAATAAAAAGATACCAAAATATTTCCTTTATTAAAATATACATTGGAGATTTTATTTATTTACATTGTCAAAGTTAGACTATTATCACAAGGTGCCCTGTGTCTACTTTAAGTCATAGCCCGGGTACATCCAACTTATGGACAAGGGGTTAAGATTTCCCTCTAAGCTTTATCACCTAAAAATATTTAATAGCTATAAGCACATGGTATAGTGAAAAATATTCTACTGAGAGCATGAGGGCATAACAGTAATCATGGATAATTATTTGGGCTAAACAGAGATTATTTTGGTAACATAAATATATAAATCATTTCAAATAATAGAAGTATAATGTGGAAAATCAGATAAACAAATAATCATAATCATGGTACAGAACAGAACAGATGTCTGAGCTTAAGAGATGGCTCGTACGGACTTTAGAGGTGGCTCCCACAATAATGTGACACTTATGATGTAAGCCGAAAGGTACCACATTGAGGCCACTTAGGTTACATTTTTGGTCTTTTAATTTTATTTGTTTGGTGAAGATGATGTGTTTCGTGTACTTGTACAGGTTTGGCAGGAAATATGAAAATTCGATCCAAAGGGGGCGCAAAACTAGATTCTCCGAGCAAGAGATGAAAAATCCGAGACCACCAGACCACTGCACGTGCGGCCAAGCTTCACCGCACATGCGGCACTGCACGAGCAGCCCACCTAGGGACCCGTGCACGAAATTTTTGGTCTATTTTGCTCTGAATAAAAGACAAAAAATTAGTCATAGTTAGGGTTCAAAAATTGAATACAGAAGAGAGAGAGGTTAGGGTTCCAAAGGGGGAGACACTACCAAAGCTTGGAAAACACTTCCATGGGGGCTTCTTCTTCATCTTCTTCCTCTTTCCACTCCTCCATGAGTGGCTAGCCGTCTTTTCTAGGGTTTTGATGAAACCCTAGCCATGTAATGAAATTTTTCACGAGCTTTCATTGTAACTTGGTTTGAATGAATGTATGGATGTTTTAGAAGTTTATAAATAATTGTTTCATTCTTCTCTTTAAGCACTTTACTCTCTGTGATTGTTTAACGTTTTCCATACATTAGTATTCTTTGTGTTTGTATTCAAAGTACGAGATGAGTCATGCTATGAGAGACAGGTCGTTTTGCTAACATAGTTTAGAGCAAACGACTCGTACTACTCGGGATGATTCGGGCCTATATATTGAATGCAACAACCCTTTTGATCAATATTTCAAACTTGTAGTTGTGAAATATTGGATAATTCAAACCGAATTGCGATTGATGGTTGATGTTAAGTCTCATTCATGTGATTAGTGGTGAATTCTCTATCCTAGGATTTTTCCCGAAAATTAATATCTCAAACCCTAGATTTTAATTGTCAATATAATTCTTCAATTTTATTTAATTGCTGTTTAGGTATAGAATCAATCTTATCTTTTTAATCAAAATTAATTTAGGAATTTTGCGATTGAATTAATTTAATTTCACAATAGTTCCTGTGGATCGATACTTGGACTTGCCGTTATTCTGATTGAATTTGGTATAGTTTAGTATTTAATTTTGGTGTGTTCAACGACCCATCAAATTTTGGCGCCGTTGCCAGGGACTTCTGGCGAAATTAGTTAATTTAAAGTTATATTCTTATTTTAATTTTTAGTTTAGGATTTTATGCTTTTGGTGTTGCTAAGTGTGTAGAGCGTTTGAAATTGGAGCTATCATTGAAGTGCAAGCGGAGCGCAGCCGAGCTTTAAAAAAAAAAAAAAACCGCAGCACTAAAGTGAGTAAATAGAAGCAAACACTCACAAGCAAAGCACTAAAGTGCTAAAATGAAAGTCAAAGCTCAATTGGGGGTTGGAGACAACGTCTACACGTCAAGCATCCGCAAAACGAGTAAAACGTTTTCGTTAAACCACTGTGAGTATTTCTTCCTTTGGTATTTTGCTTTCATACTTAGTGCACAGAGTCGGAACTTGTTGTGTGTGTTTGGGTAGTGTATGCACGGGCGTCGTTCTTGTCGCCCTAAATTGTGGAGTTTGGACCTTGAACTAGAAAGGACCCTTAGGAGACTTAGGGCTTCTGCCCGTGTTCCTAGGCTTGAGTATTCATATCCATACATTGAGCCATTAGAGATGGCAGATCCTAATGTCCCGAATGTGCCTAACCGGACCCTTAAGGATTATTTTACACCCACTGCATATACATCACCATCATGCATCCAATTGCCCAACACTACTGCTGCTCATTATGAGATTAAGTCCAGCACCATACAAATGCTCCCATCATTCCATGGACTAACTCATGATAACCCTTATAAGCATTTGAATGAATTTCTGGAAATTTGCTCAACAGTGAGGATCCAGAATTTCATAAATGAGGCCTTAATGTTGCGATTGTTTCCATTCTCGTTAAAGGATAAAGCCAAACATTGGCTAAATTCTTTACCTGCTAATTCAATCATAACTTGGGACCAATTACATCAACGGTTCTTGGAGAAGTACTTTCCCATAGGTAAAACCAACCAACTTAGGTGAGCCATCACAGACTTTGCTCAAATGGATGGCGAGCAATTCCATGAGACGTGGGAAAGACTTAGAGACTTTCTCCAACAGTGTCCCCACCACCAAGTGCCTGATTGGCAACTTGTTCAAACATTCTATTATGGCTTAACTGAGCCACACCGCCAAATGGTGGATTCGTCCTGTGGTGGGACATTTATGTCTAAAAATGATGCCGAGGCATGGCAATTGTTTAAGAACTTAAGTGATAAATCCCTTCACCATACCTCCGCAGCCCGGCAAGTCCGGCAACCCGTAGTTAGAGCCCCGAAAAGAGAGGGCATTTATGAGGTCGGGCAAAACCTAGAGTTAGCCCAACAAGTAGAGGCACTGTCTCGCAAGATGGACCAATTATTAGCTACAGGACATGCCCCTACCCAGCGAGATCAGCCTCAATTTCATGAGGCATGTGTTATTTGTGCAAGCCCTGCTCATGACCTGAGTGAGTGCCCTTCGGCATCACAATTTCCGAAGTTAGTCCAAGAGCATGTGAATGCAGCTCAAGGATTCTCCAACCCGGGTAATGATCCATACTCCAACACATACAATCCGGGATGGAGAAATCACCCTAATTTCTCATGGAGACCCCCTTCACAAGGCACTTCTTACAATCCTCCACCACCAAGGCAGAATTTCAATAATTTTTCTAACCAATCATTTTACCGACCCCCGCAACCTTATAGACCCCCACAACCATACCGGCAACCATAACCACAACCCCCGCCTGTTCCTCAGGGCAACTCTGCCTTTGAGACTAAGGTGTTGGAAGTTCTCTCAGAACTTAAGGGGTTAGCATTGATAGTTCACTCCCACACTCACTCTATTGCCAAGATAGAGACCCAATTGGGTCAAATGGCTAACAACATGAATCGGAGAGAGGAGGGAAAATTACCGAGTCAAACTGTGGCTAACCCTAAGGGACAATACGGGGCAGAGAGTTCAGGTGGGAATGGAAAGTAACATGAGCAAGTGCAGGCGGTGGTTGCTTTAAGAAGTGGTAGGAAATTAGAGCCTCAGTCAGTTGCGTCTAATGCAACTAGAGTTAGGAAGAGTGACCACGGAGGTTCACCTAATGAGAGTAAGGGTGAGGGGGAAACAATTAAGAGGGATGACTTAGTCCCTAGTACTTCACTTGAGCCTAAAGCACCATATGTGCCTAAGGCACCCTTTCCCCAATGTCTTGACACACCGTCCCCTTTTAATAAGAAGGCGGCATCTATGGAGGCAATGATGGAGGTCTTTAAACAGGTAAAAATCAACCTCCCCCTGTTGGAGGCGATTAAGCAAGTACCATCATATGCCAAATTTCTGAAGGACCTTTGTACGCAAAAGTGTAAATCTAGGACACATGTGTCCCAAAAGGTCCTACTCACGGAACAAGTGTGCCCCATCTTGTTGAATGACACACCTCCTAAGCTTAAGGACCCGTGTGCCCCAACCATTGCATGCATTATAGGGGACCATTTCATTGATAGGGCCTTATTGGATTTACGGGCGAGTGTCAATTTGTTGCCGTACTCTGTGTACGAGGAATTTGGGCTTGGCGAGTTGAAGCCCACTACTGTTACTCTTTAGTTGGCTGATCGGTCCCTCAAAGTGCCACGTGGCATGATTGAGGATGTATTAGTAAAGGTCGATAGGTTTTACTTTCCTGTTGACTTTTTGGTTTTAGATATGGAACCGATAGCCAGTTCTAAGAAACAAATCTTGGTGATCTTAGGTCGACCTTTCTTGGCTAAAGCCAATGCATGCATAAATTGTCGGATCGAGGTTATGAAAGTTTCATTTGGTAACATGCAAGTGAAACTTAATGTTTTCCAAGCATCCCAACATCCTCATGAGAGAGAGGAGTGCTTATTAGTGGATGTTGTAGATGAGATTGTGGAGGAGGCTTTGCCCTCTATTCTTGTAGAGGACCCTTTAGACGCTTGTCTAGCTCATTTTTGGTTTGAAAATTTTGATATAGATGGGTCAGTTGAGGAGGTGAATGTCTTACTTAATTCCTCTTTTATACCGGATTTTCCTCCACGGAAAGCTCGGTTTGAGTCACTTCTTCCTTTGTCGAGAGAGCCTGCCATACCATCTTTGGTCACACCACCTACACTTGAGTTGAAGCCACTCCCAGCCATACTCAAGTATGCTTTTTTGGGGCCCCAAGATACTTTACCGGTCATCATTGCATCTGACTTGACTGTAAAGCAGGAGAGTCAGTTAATGAGTGTTCTCGTGGCACATTGGAGTGCTATAGGGTGGTCAATGGCTGATTTGAAAGGGATAGATCCCTCTGTGTGCATGCATTATATACATCTAGAGGAGGACACCAAACCTTCTCGCGAAATGCAATGGAGACTGAATCCTAACATGAAAAAGGTGGTGAAAAAGGAGGTATTGAAATTGTTGGATGCGGGTATTATATACCCCATCTCGGATAGCAAGTGGGTGAGTTCCACACAAGTGGTGCCCAAGAAATCGGGCATCACTGTTGTTGAGAATGAGGGAGGAGGGTTAGTCCCCACACGAACCACTACTGGGTGGCGAGTGTGCATTGATTATAGGAGACTAAATTCCTCGACTAGGAAGGATCATTTTCCCTTACTTTTCATTGACTAAATCCTAGAGCGGTTAGCAGGGCAGGGGTTCTATTGTTTTTTTTATGGCTACTCGGGGTATAATCAAGTCCTGGTGTACCCCGCTGACCAGGAAAAGACCACATTCACATGCCCTTTTGGCACTTTTGCTTACAGGCGCATGCCCTTCGGGCTATGTAATGCATCGGCGACCTTTCAACGATGTATGATGGCCATTTTCTCCGATATGGTGGAGAAATTCTTAGAGGTTTTTATGGATGACTTTTTGGTGTTTGGACCGTCTTTTGAGGAATGCCTTAGGAACTTGACTAGAGTGTTAGAACGATGTATTGAGGCAAACCTAATCTTGAGTTGGGAAAAGAGCCATTTTATGGTTCATGAGGGTATAGTGTTGGGACACATTGTGTCCCGACACATTATGTCCCGACACATTGTGTCCCCTCGAGGCATAGAGGTTGACAAGGCTAAGGTTGACCTCATTGCAAGCCTTCCTCCACCCAATTTCGTGCGTCAAATCAGGTCGTTCTTAGGGCATGCAGGTTTTTACCGTATGTTCATTAAAGACTTCAGTAAGATATCACGTCATTTGTGTAGTTTACTAGTTAAGGACGCGCCTTTTGTCTTTGATGAGGCATGCTTAAAGGCATTTGAAACACTGAGAATGGCCTTGACCACTGTCCCAATCATGAAATCACCAGATTGGTCACTTCTCTTTGAAATCATGTGTGATGCCTTCGATTATGCTGTCGGGGCTGTGTTGGGCCAAAGGGTCAATAAGGCACCATTTGCTATATATTATGCTAGTCGCACTCACTCAGATGCTCAATTGAACTACACTACTACCGAGAAAGAGTTGCTAGTTGTGGTCTTTGCCTTAGACAAATTCCGGTCTTATCTCCTAGGTTCCAAGGTCATAGTCTTCACTGATCATGCCGCTTTGCGGTATTTACTATCAAAGAAAGAGACCAAACCTAGGTTAATTAGATGGATTTTGTTACTCCAGGAATTTGACCTAGAGATCCGAGATAAGAAAGGATCTGAGAATGTGGTGGCGGATCATCTCTTCCGAATCCTTGTTGAGTATAATAGTGACCCTCTTATTTTGCATGATTCGTTTCCGGACGAACAACTCTTTGAGCTGTCACAAGTGAGCCGCCCGTGGTTTGCACATATTGTGAATTACTTGGCCATTGGGCAAATTCCGCAAAATTGGTCTAAGCAAGACAAAGACCAATTCTTTTCGCAGGTCAGGTATTACTTTTGGGAGGATCCGGAGTTGTTTAAATATTGCTCCGACCAAGTGATCCGACGGTGTATGCCGGAGAGTAAGGTGCATAGCATTCTTACATTTTGTCATTCTTCTGCATGTGGCGGTCATTTTAGTGGGCATAAAATAGCCGCCAATATTTTACAGAGTGGGTTTTATTGGTCCACAATTTTTAAAGATGTCCATCAATTTTGTAGAACTTGTTTGCGCTGTCAGCAAATGGGTTTGATGTCTCGGCGTGACATGATGCCAATGTCCCCTATTCTTGTGGTAGAAATATTTGATGTGTGGGGGATTGATTTTATGGGCCCTTTCCCGTCGTCATTCGGGTTTGAGTACATTCTTTTGGTAGTAGATTACATGTCTAAGTGGGTGGAGGCAATAGCTACCCGAACAAACGATCATAGAGTGGTAATCGAGTTTTTGCATGAAAACATCTTTAGTCATTTTGGGTTTCCTAGAGCCATAATAAGTGATCAAGGTACACATTTTTGTAACCGGTTCTTTGAGTTGGTAGTTAAGAAATACTCTATCACTCATAAAGTTGGCACTCCATATCACCCTCAAACAAGTGGCCAAGTGGAAGTCTCAAATAGGGAGGTAAAGCATATAATTGAGAAAACGGTGAGACCGGATGGGAAAGATTGGTCACAACAGTTAATTGATGCATTATGGGCTTATCGCACTACTTAGAAGACACCCATTGGGATGTCACCATATAGAGCGGTGTTCGGCAAAACTTGCCATCTCCCGGTTGAACTTGAGCACCGAACATTGTGGGCCATAAAGAAGTTTAACTTCGATATGGCCATGCTGAAATTGCTCAACTGAAATTGCAACTCAATGAGTTGGAGGAAATCCGGAATGATGCATATGAGAGTTCGAGAGTTTTTAAAGCTCGGACTAAAGAATTCCATGACAAGCACATTAATAGAAAATCTTTTGAACCCGGCCAAAAAGTGTGGCTTTTTAATTTAAAATTGTGACTCTTTCCGGGTAAGCTAAGATCAAGATAGGATGGCCCCTTTGTAGTTGTTGAGGCATTCATTCATGGCGCCGTTGAGGTGCGAGATCCAAAGACTGGCCACACTTTCAAAGTGAATGGCCAAAGATTGAAACCATATATAGAGGGGATTGGGAATGGGGATATGATTGAGTCCATTGCATTAATGGACCCATTTTACTATGATTGATTTCTTATTCTCTTTTCTTTCCCTTCTATGCTATTCTATTTTTCTTTGTTCTCATTATACTTTAGTTGCGTCTAGGAGACTTTAAAACCTCTAAAGGTGTAATTCCTTTGGTGTTTGTCGTGCTCGAATGACATCTGACGGTCTGGTATAGCCATCTAACCGTGTTTGTAGTGAGTTCTTAGGAGACCAACTGAGACGGTGGAAACTAGAGTTTGAATGGCAAAGCCTAGAACACAAAGGTTTGGGATTTTCGAGACTAGAGTCTGGTTTAAATACCTAGGGGTGTGAAGATTGCTTCAAAACTACCTCGACTTGAACTCTGTATGGCAGCCCCATAGGTTGAGGTAGCTTTATGCGCCTCGATTCTGGATACCAAATCAACCTAATCTATCACCCTGTTGGAGAATAGGGAAAGTTACAAACACAGTTAGGGAGAAAAGTAGTACCCGTGGTTTTCGCGTGAAGATCATACCTTTAGTGGGCATTCCGCTATTTTCTTATGTGCTATATTTATTTCGGATGTCAATTGAAGGTAGAAATGGTTAAGTATATTTCGATTGTACTAGCCCGAAGGCTATAAACTACGCTGGGTTTTATTACTTTGGGGATTCTGAAGTGGCAACTTTATGCCATAACTCTGGTGCCTTTTGTTAAGTGCTGAGAGTTAGTAAAAAAGAAAAAAAACTAGCCCAGACCGCTCGAGCGGTTGGGCTCGCCGCACGAGCGGCCCATATCAATTTGGCTACTTTCTACGGGCGCTGGAGCGGCCCAATCTCGCCGCACGAGCGACCCACTCTTCGGAAAAAAAAAAACTTTGTTTTGTTTTTTTTCTTATTCTTTTTTTATTTTTTTTATTTTTATTTTTTTTAATTTAATTTCATTTTTTTAAAAATAAATACATAAATAAATTTTAAAAATAAATAAATAAAAAATACATAAATAATAATAATTTCATTTTATTTATAATTTATTTATTTTTATATATAATTAAAGAATAATAATAATAAATAAATAAATAAATAAATAAATCGTTGATGGGTCGTTGAACACACCAAAATTAAATACTAAACTATACCAAATTCAATCAGAATAATGGCAAGTCCAGGTATCGATCCATAGGGACTATTGTGAAATTAAATTAATTCAATCGCAAAATTCCTAAATTAATTTTGATTAAAAAGATAAGATTGATTCTATACCTAAACAGCAATTAAATAAAATTGAAGAATTATATTGACAATTAAAATCTAGGGTTTGAGATATTAATTTTCGGGAAAAATCCTAGGGTAGAGAATTCACCACTAACCACATGAATGAGACTTAACATCAACCATCAATCGCAATTCGATTTGAATTATCCAATATTTCACAACTACAAGTTTGAAATATTGATCAAGAGGGTTGTTGCATTCAATGTATAGGCAAGAATCATCCCGAGTAGTACGAGTTGTTTGCTCTAAACTATGTTAGCAAAACGACCCGTCTCTCATAGCATGACTCGTCTCGTACTTTGAATACAAACACAAAGAATACTAATGTATGAAAAACATTAAACAATCAGAGAGAGTAAAATGTTTGAAGAGAAGAACGAAACAATTATTTATAAACTTCTAAAACATCCATACATTCATTCAAACCAAGTTACAATGAAAGCTCGTGAAAAATTCCATTACATGGCTAGGGTTTCATCAAAACCCTAGAAAAGACGACTAGCCACTCATGGAGGAGTGGAAAGAGGAAGAAGATGAAGAAGAAACACCCATGGAAGTGTTTTCCAAGCTTTGGTAGTGTCTCCCCCTTTGGAACCCTAGCCTCCCTCTCTTCTGTATTCAATTTTCGAACCCTAACTGTGACTAATTTTCTGTCTTTTATTCGGAGCAAAATAGACTAAAAATTTCATGCACGCGTCCTTAGGTGGGCCACTCGTGCGGTGGTGTGGGCTGCTCGTGCGGTGGTGGGCCGCACGTGCGGTGAAGCTTGGCCGCACGTGTGGTGGTCTGGTGGTCTCGGATTTTTCACCTCTCGCTCGGAGAATCTAGTTTCGCGCCCCCTTTTGATTGAATTTTCATATTTCCTGCCAAACCTGTAGAAGTGCACGAAACACATCATCTCCACCAAATAAATAAAATTAAAAGACCAAAAATGTAACCTAAGTGGCCTCAATTTGGTACCTTTCGGCTTACATCACTCCCCCCAACTTACATTTTGCTAGTCCTCAAGCAAAACAAAAGAAATAAGAAAAGTAAAATACTCTCAGCCACTTTCATAGGGAACACGATTGCATTTAACATATGCAACAAGCTTTTAAACCACAAGGTTATCCCAAGTGGATGAGTATAGTCTCGTGAGGGTTTTCAGAAATGATACCCACAAACATCAACATATTCAAATCTGCTCAACAACAATTAACCACACTACTCCACACAACAACCAACTTATGTGCCACTACAGTGTGATATTAAAACATGATGATTCATTAAAGGCATAGTGGACAAGTATGAAGGAATCTATTGAGCTTAAACCACAATTCAGTTAATACAAAAGTAGAGTCCTCTGTACTTGTGAATGCTAGTAGACATATCATTAGTACCCTCGGTGTAAAGTGCAATCACCATATTAGTTAACTGTCCACTATAATAGCCCAGTGTAACTCATAATAACACTCAACATATACAGAAAAACTAAACTGTTGCAATCAAGCTTCTCAAAATTTTTATTTATTTATTTTATTTTTTTATGAAAGACTGTGCAATGTCCTGATCCATTAAGCTTTCTATTCAGCCCATGTAACAAGTATTGGGCCAATGACTCCCAAACCAGACGGTTTTAGGGCACTAGGTGTAGAGACACCCCTACGGGCTTAATAACTTGAGCTGAAAAGGCTACGAATCCGAACTAGTCATTCTCTTTATTTTTCCTTAACTGTGCAATGTCTAGGTCCCTTAAGCTTTCTAATTAACCCATGTAGCAAGTATTGGGCCAATGACTTCCAAACCAGACGGTTTTAGGGCACTAAGTGTAGAGACACCCCTATGGGCTTAATAACTCGAGTTAAAGAGGCTACGAACCCAAACAAGTCAAGTGTTTTTTTTTTTTTTTTTTTTCAAGAAACTTGGCTACTCATTCATTCTTTTCTGCAACCTCAACCATTATCAATGATGTACACCAGGGATTATAATAAAGAGGTCACTGCTATGGTAGTGTGTTCATGTGAATTAAGGCATACTTATGACAAGTGTACTAATATCATAAACACAAACAACTATCCTAGTGCAAACATCACAAGTGAGTATTTACTCAATAAACCCTTTTCATACAAGCCCACTATGTTCCCCAATTAACATATGTTCATATCATTACCATACTGGCACAAAGTAAACATTAAGTGAAGTGGTGCAAATCAAGTGCAGCAAGTACAGACATGAATATTTATTACAAATACCCTCACCCCCCCCCCCCCAACTGGAATATAACATTGTCCTTAATGTAAGCAAGTAGACATGAGATAGTAAAATGAGAGAGAGGATCTTACCAGACATCATGGGCGCACATCCAGCGAGGCAAGGACACCCAAACACAGTTTTTTTTATTTATTAATAAGTACAAATAAAAGAGAAAGGAAAAGAAAATAAAACAAAACAAAATGAAAGAAAATAAAGGAAATATACAGAAATCACTGATGTGGATCTGGTGGTGGTGGTGGGAAATGCTGCTCAAATAGGGCATGCATCAGTGTCCAAGTCTCGAACGCCTCATTATGAACCCTAGTACCATGTTGATCAAATTGCCGATCAAACTGATCAAACCGCTGCCCACTCGAATCCCGGTATGCATAGAAATCAGTGTACAAAGAGGCAACTGACTGATGATACCCATCAAATGCCGGTTGTGAATAATCCCGGTCAGCCTGGTAGTCGTTCCGGAGATTAACCATAGATTGCTGAAGGGCAGCTTGATTATCCATAATAGCCTAATATTGCGTCCTTGTCATACGGAATAGCGGTGGTGCCGGCGCTGGTGCGGCTGCAGACTCGACTGGGGCATCATTAGGATTTGCCGGGGCCTGGGGAAGAACTAGTGGAGGCGGCAGGCGAGCAGTGGTTTGACGCCAGTGAGTTCTACCGTAAAATAGGGGCGGCGGAAGCTGAACCTCAATGGCCTGCAGTGGGTATGTCCCTTGGGCTTTTATGAGTGCTGCAATGAGGTTGGCAAAAGGGAGGGCCCATGTAGAACTACCCCGTGTATTGCAGATTTTGACTTCATTTAGGATTCTATACATCTGATTGTAGATCAAGGTCGGGATGCCAATCCAAAACCCAAGGTCAAACCGATGCAAGGCACGGAGGAAGTCCCCTCTCCGCTCTTCCTTGTGGCCAATAGGAATGACATTCTTTTTCAGGACCACATCGAGGAAGAGAAGGTGACGTGGTAAATTAGCCCGCCTGATGCTCGTACGGTTGTCATCCTCCTAACGCCCCTCATAAAACTCAGTCACCAATTCCGGGATGGTGAGTTCCCGAGTGAATACCGGGAACTGTTCTACATTGATAGGGTCCATGGAATAGTGGAGGACCTCGGCAATTGAAGTTGGAGTAACCACTAACTCCACTCCATCAACAGTGGAGCAAAGAGCTCCCGAGGCCTCGTCGCTGACGTACATATGCTGATAAAAGAGGCACACAATGCGCGGGTATGCCGGTTCAATGATAGTGCAGATGCCCAAGAGGCCCCGGTCTTCAAGTTGTTAAATACTCCATGCAGTGGTTTGATGCTGACGAAAGAAGTCCACATCAAAGGATGTATCACATACCACCGGTTTGGTGGCCCAAGCATCTGTTGGCATATCCCTGAATGCAATGGTTCCAGTGCGAGGCCGTTTGGGTGCTCGAAGGGATGATGAAGCCATATCTACACAAAATAGTTCAACCAACACAACAAAAAATATGGAACCATTATATTAACATTCATCAGAAATAGCATGTAGGCATAAATCATTCAAAACCGGATCATCCTCACACCACCAAATTATTTTATTTTATTTTATTTTTTTAGAAAACGAAATAAAATGAAATAAAAATTCATGAAATAAAATAATAAAAAAAACTAAACTACTTAATAATTAAATGAACAATTACATCATAGAGTAAAAAAATAAAAAATAAAAATAAAAATAAAATCACTAACTAAACAAACACAATAAAAATAAAAATAATCCACTAACTAATTAAACTAACCAGAATCACTAATGAAATTATTTAAACTAAACAAATGGAGGAAATAAAAATAAACTAAATTATTATTATTAATTTAATTTAATTTAATTTATTTTAAATTCTGGCATGGGCCGCATGTGCGTCGAGTGGGGGCCACACGTGCGGCGATGGTGTTCTTGCCCAGATTTGGAATTTTTTTTTTTTTTTTGGATGAACAATAGATCTAAAAAAAATAAACAGAAAAACAACATCAAAGACTCCACAATCTACACATAAAAGGAAAAAAAATTACCTTGAAAAAGTGGAGAAAGAGAGAGAAAAGAGTGGTGATTTGCCGGAAAAAATGGTGATCGCCGGAGATTCGACAGACGGAGAGGGTTATAGGATGCCGGCGGTGAGATGGTGGTGGGGAGGAAGAAGAAAGAAGAAGAAAAGGAAAGAAGAAGAAGAAGGAAGAAGAAGGTGGTGAAGATGATGGGTTTGTGGGGTTTAGAGAGAGAGAGAGAGAATGAGAAAGAGAGAGATAGAGAGAGAAATCTGAGAGTGAGAGCGATTGTGATAGAGAGAGATAGAGTTAGATAAGGTTTGTTGTTGTTGTTGTTGTTTTTTTTTTTTTTTTTTTTTTCTGCACAATACTTTGCTCGAGATGGTTCCCACAATAATGTAGCACTTCACTCCGTACAACACTTTGCTCCACACCAGAAATCAAAGGATAATTGGATCCATGACAACAGAGGGTTGCAAAGTGATTAATCAGAAGGTCAGTAGTTATTTAAGTCCTCCAAGGTATGGGACCGTCAGAGGGTCACTACAGTGACATTTAAGAGGGTCAATGATTATTTAAGTCCCCTAAGGCATGGGACCTCCATGGTGGTACTTACAAAATCATTGCTTAAAAACACATTTAATAAATAGTTTTACCCATTGTAGACACCCCATTTTTGACCGACCTTAAGACTCAGACGTCACCGGTTGAGCGCTCGGTGATGTTGCATGTTGTGCTCGTTCAAAAGTCTCAGACTCATGCGCCGTGCGCCTCCGACTTCCAACCTTCGTGTCTTGTCTCGGTTGCGAACCGCATCGGTTTTTCTGCTTTTCTTTCCTTGGGAAGGAGTGGTCCTAGACTATCTCCGATGGCCGTGAGCTACATTTCGTGGGTCAGAGGCCATTTTGCCCATTTCGGATTTTCGACCGGTCAGCCGCAATGCCTTGGCTCGGACCGCCCAACCATCTCCGAAGTTCTCCGGTTTTGGCTTGCACCTGTTTTATCATTCCGAGGAACACTGGGCCTCGGATGTCGACTTCAGGTCAGATGCCACTTTCGATGCTCTATGGCTTTTGGGGACCCGAATCGTATATTTGGGCCCCGAGCATTCATTTTGCATCGGTTTTCTCTGATTTTTGGCAGGAACCTCTGTTTTGTCATTCCGAGGGACACTGGGGTCGCAGACACCCACTTCGCTGCTGAACACCACTTCCGGCACCCGCAGCCCATTTTCGGGATCCCGAATTGCTCGGTTTTGGCCCCGAGCGTTCATTTCTCATTAGTTTTTGTTCAAATTTGGCAGGTACCTCTGTTTCAACATCAGGAAGATCACTGGGGGGTGGGAGGCCAGCAATTATCCCAGATAACCAGTTTCGCTCTTACGCTTTTGCTCACTTCCTGCCAATGTTGAACACCTTGGGGATATTTTCTTCCAACCAAAGCTACATATCTGTGATCAGGGGACATGGGAGGACCCTACACACTACTGGTCGGCCAGAAATTGAGAGTTTCATTTTTGAGGCTCTCCTTCAAGCTCTATGTTGTGGCTCCTGCTTCAGTGTTGCCAATTTCCGACCTTGGAACCTTGTTGCACACATCTGGGAGGACCCTAAAAGTTGGTGGTCGGCCAGCAATTGTGCAGTTCATTTTTGAGCCTCTCCTTCAAGCTCTATGTTGTGGCTCCTGCTTCAGAGTTGCCGGATTCCGACCCCGGGGCCTTATTCTACACACTTGGGAGGACACCTTTGCATGGTGGTCGGCCAGCAAATCTTTACTTCATTTTTTGGGGGTGGCCGGCCAGCCATGGTGGGTGGCTGGCCGACCAGGTGGGGTGGCCGGCCGGCCACCTTGCAGAAAACCACCTGGCCGGCCAGCTTCTTGCTTTCCAGCTCATTCCAGCTGTCCGGATATTTTTGCCAAAATATCACCCCTTCCGGGGGATATTTTGGGAGGAAAAGATTGCCTCCATCTCCCTCCCCTTTTACACCTTTTATTGCTTATAAAAAGGGCTGGACAGCCCCTTTGCCTAGGTTAGAAAAATTTGTCTCAAGAGCCTTTATTCAAAACCCTTGATTTCCATAGCCAAAAACCTCAAAAACTTCCAAGTTCCTAGGCAATTCCTTCATCAACCCTTAGCTCCACCATCCTCACTACCATTCCGGCAGCAAGGAAGTGTTCTCCAGTGGTTAAGAAGCACCAAATTCAGGCCAAGAGGTAGCAACAATCGGATCTTCAAGGGTAAGTCTTCAAATCTCTTTTTGTAGCATAATTTTGCTTCCTATTTCTACCCTATTTCCTTTCAGTTTTTGGGCCTTGACCCCTACTGTTTTTAGGCTTATTTTGAGCCCCTCTACAACTTTTTAGAAGGGATCAACTTCATTTGGTGGCTCCATGATACACTTATTTCAATATCTAGCTTGTATGTCACAATCTTGTATGCTATTTTTAGCCTATTTGCATTTGTTTTTGGGGCTCCGACCCCTACTGGTTTTGTGCTTATCTTGAGCCCCTCTACAACATTGTAGAAGGACTCAACCTTGTTTGGCCATTCTATATACCACCTCCCTTTGAAATCCACTCTCGGCCCTAATTCTTGCATGATTTGTAGCCCTTAGTGCTTTTGGTTTTAGCTCTTGGTCAGAACTGAAATGGGTCTTATTTTGATCCCCTTTACATGTTTCATGAAGAAAGTTTTGCTGTTTGGTGCATGCTTTGCATGTCTCTTGTTATAACCTCTTTTGAGCTCCATTTTGCATGGAATTGTTAGCATGTTTGCATATTGATTTTGGGGCATCCATAAACTGAATATATGCTTATTTTCGGGCCCTCTTCAGTATTGTAGAAGAAAGTTTTTCCATTTGAATTTTCTATATACTACCTCTCTCAATACTTCTCTTTTGGCCACTAGTTTTGCATGCTAATGTTGCCATACTTGTGATCATAATTTGGCCTTGTTTTGTACTGTAAAAATGCTATTTTTTGGGACTTCCTTGCTACTTTTTTTCTGTCATTCGCCAATTTTGCATGTTTAGCATAGCCGTAGGCCATTTCGGGCACTTAGAATTGCATTTTGGGATGATTTCATGCGTTAATTGTCATTTCGCATCATTTCGGGGCTGTTTTCCCCTTCATTTAGTGGCTGAAATTTGGTTTGCATGCTTGCATATCATTTCCCATGTCATTTTATGCCTTAATGCATCGCCTCGGTTTGCGTGCCTATGGGCACGCACTTCGAGGCACCTCCGTTTTATCCGACGGCCTCCTATGTGAGTGAGCTGAGGCTCTCCCATGTGGGTGTAAGCCCATCGTGACATTCCGTGTGCCATTTCATTTCATTTCAGCATTGCCTCGGTTTGCGTGCCTGTGGGCGCGCATTTCGAGGCACTTCGGTTTTATCCGATTCTCATTTCGGCATTGCCTCGGTTTGCGTGCCTGTGGGCGCGCATTTTGAGGCACTTCGATTTTATCCGATTTTCATTTCAGCATCGCCTCGGTTTGCGTGCCTGTGGGCGCACATTTCGAGGCACTTCGGTTGTATCCAATTTCTCATTTCATCATCGCCTCGGTTTGCGTGCCTGTGGGCGCGCATTTCGAGGCACTTCGGTTGTATCCGATTTCTCATTTCATCATCGCCTCGGTTTGCGTGCCTGTGGGCGCGCATTTCGAGGCACTTCGGTTTTATCCAGTTTTGCATTTCATCATCGTCTCGGTTCGCGTGCCTGTGGGCGCGCATTTCGAGGCACTTCGATTTTACCCAATTTGCATTTCACATCATCGCCTCGGTTTGCGTGCCCACGTGCACGCTTTTCGAGGCGTTTCATTTTCATCTCATTTTCATCAGCATTGTGCATGCTAGGTTGTATATGAGTTGCATTTCATGCATATCATGCGTATTGCACGGGAAACGAGGCGCGTTTTGTACTCCGAGTAACGGAACGGGTCTCAATTCCCAAATCACCACCACTCCGGATTACCCATGATGGAGTTAGGTTTTGTTGTAGCATTCATACGTATTCATCCCTATATTGAGTTGTGCAAACCGATTCCTCGGCCATCATGTATCGGTATACGTGATTGGTGGCACGAGAATCGAGGCATGCATATATTTGTAAAATACATTGCTATGCCCTTTTCCTGCTCTCTGTTACAGCAAAATCGAGGATCAACAACTTTTCGGAGTCGGACGCGCATTTCAAGAAATATTGCCAACAGAGGCTAATCGGGGCATCCCAGTGGATTTCTGCGCCAAGCAGTCCAACATACAACATACATCAGAAGCAAGGCAGTCCCTGGCTTGCATGCCAGTTTTTCTCATTTAATTTGTCAATTAAATAGAAATTGTATATTTATTCGGACTGTTTATTTCGGGTCTGTATTATTATTTATTCGGACCCTCTGTGCGAGGGCAATATTGTAATAAGGGTGTGTGAGTGTGATGTATGTCTTCCAACCCCCATTTCTTTCTCCTTTTTATTTATCCGCTTTGATGGTTAGATATAGGGCATATTTCAATTAGCATACAGTATGACAGCATGTTTGCATTCATTCATCTGTTTTGCACACACCGGGCTTGGCGCATCATACAAACTGCATCTGTATTTCAATTCCAAGTTGAATACTTGATAGCTGTTGCATCTCATATGCCATATTTAAAATAGCCGAGCCTGCTATAGTTGCATTTTGCATGTGTTGCATTAGGCATTTCAGTATATTTAGGATTCATGCATGATTTCTAATCAGCTTTTGTTTTGACTTGGAGTACTCGGTAAGTTTTATGCTTTAGCATCCTTGCATGCGTGTGAGTGTTGCCATGATTGCATGCTTACCATGAGGCTAACTGCTTATGTGCTATAACTGCCTTGAATGCCTGTGGGTGGAGGTTGAGTTATCTAAGTTGGGACAGTTCATCGAATGTTTGTTTTAAGCCCACTAGATAGTGGCAAAATCACTGTTTTCTAACCCCACCTGAGGGTGGCAAATCCGCATTTTAGCCTACTTACGGGTGCACCATCACACTATTTTCAAACAAACAAACATGAAATGTTTTTGTTCCAATTCAGACGGCCTAGTCTATACTTATTTGCTGCGTGCATCACATAGTAAACTAGGCTAATAACCAGAATAAGAACTCACAATGTTTTCAAAAACAGATATCATGGTTAGTAGAGGCCGGTCTTTGACCGGGCGAGAGGGGGTGCTCACGATGTAACCTTCCCTAATCGTACCCAAGTTCCCGAGCCAACTTTGGTGATGACGGACACGTGGCCTTTGGCACCGAGTTAGGGTTTCTTAAATTTCCCATTTTAAAAATATTTAGGTGGCGACTCATATCCGCAAAGCAGTCCATGTTTGGCACTTCTTTCAAAAAATCTGTTTTCCTTCAAAACGATTTGCCGGATTTGGACTCTTTGGTTCAAGATTTAGAACCGTAACAAAATCGAGTCCAATCAGAACGAGGTCCTCGGCGTTGTTACGCTTCGCGACTATTGGGATTTAGAGAACTTGACTCGAACTCATGATATCTGGTTTTGACTACACTTGTGTGTTTCTTTGCATTGCATTTGCATTGGTGCGCCTAGGACACCGTGTTTGCCATCTGCTATTCCTGAGCGGTTTGCCGGAGGCTTGTCTTGTCAAGGCATGTCCATAAGGCTGATCGGCTTGCTCTGCCAAGATGGGGAACACAAACCCCGGTCTTACCGGGGCACCCTTTTTGACCATTCGACCTAGTGCATATTCGGATCCATAGTGACCATTCCAAACTAGGACAGGTTGCTTACCCGTTTATAGGTTGTTTGAAGCCGCTGCGTGCGTAGTGAAACCCTAGTTCCTGACAAAATAGGACAGGGAAACCCTACCCCAACATAGGGGTGTTTTGGCTCTCACTTATCTGCTATGTGCTTGCTAGAGTGTGTCTCTACAGGGAATGCATGTATCAGTATGAGTTTGGGCATCAGGCCTGCGGGCATCAGTTTTGAGTTGGCACGTTACGCCTGCGGGCATCAGTCAGTTATTTGAGAATCAGTTGTCTGCGGATATCAGATTCAGTTTTGGGGAACAGTAATACAGGAATAGTGATCAGTGGTTGAGGACAGTGTATTTCCAGCTTATTAACTGCGTGTTGTATGCCCGACTGTGTGTTGTGTGTATTTAAATTAAGTTGTTATGCTGCCTGTTTTTCTGGTCATTTATTTCCTTTTGCTTTATTATCTTTCTGCTAGGGCAGTTTGTCGCACGATTGCTTCCGAGCCAGTCGATACTCCCCAAGCAATTTGGACACGAGGTCGCCGACTCAACCGATCCGAGGATCTAGTTGACGGACATCCAGTGTTCCACTCTTTACCCCCACCACCGAGAAGGCCGAAAAGGCATGATGTATCGAGCACGGATCACGAATGCAGCTACTCTAGTGTCGACAACGGGTTGAGATTCCTATTTCGCTATAGAGGTACACTTGCGGTTACTCGAGATGGAACAACAGAATCAAAGAATGGAGGCGATGATCGCCAGATGAGTGAAAGCATGAAGCAAATGCAAGATGATGCTATCCGCCAGTGAAATTTTCCAAACAAAGCGGTCATCATGGCCCAACAAATTGAAAGTTGATCACCAAATTACAAAGAAGAACGCCAAGATTCTGCTTCACACCAGTCCCTCCTCCGCCAGGCACAAAGAAGTTCCTCCACCACCTGGGGCCCCATTACCTGAACAGATATCTACTGGCCAGAATGCCCCTCCAAATCTGCAGAATACCCAAGCTACCCTCCCAAATCCACAAAATGCTCTGCCAAACCCACAAAACACCCAAGAGGACATGGGTCTTCCAACGGGGCTGGCTCCGCCCCCGCTTCTACCACAACTGTCCAAAAACATTACACCTAACTACCCGGACGCTCCATTTGAGTTCGAGGTAGACCAGACAGCTCTGAAATTGAGCAAGTTGGAAAAACTCTTCAAGAAATCACAGGAGGTGAAGCCCATCCCAGACATTGAAGACGGTTATACTGATGTGGCCGTGACATTGCCGGACAGATTTAAGATGCCCCAGATCGATCGCTTTGATGGATCCGGGGACCCCATGGTCCACCTCCGGCTATTTTCAGACATCTTAAGACCAATGGGCCTAACCCGACCGCAAAAGCTTTCCTTGTTCGGTCGAACTTTATCGGGTGTGGCATCCACTTGGTATGCAAAGCTGGAGGATGATGTGAAGACAAACTGGGATGAGATGGCCGAGGCCTTCGTTGCACAATATTCATATAACACACAGATCGAGATTACCACTCGTGATCTCGAGACAACGAGGCAGGAGCCCAAAGAATCTTTTTCTGACTTTGTAACCCGGTGGAGGGCGAAGGCATCGATGATGACCTTAAGGCCAACAGACAGAGATCAGATCCGGATGATTGTGCGCAATCTCCAGCCGGCGTTAATGAAGAAGATGATCGTAGTCCCTTTCCCCACTTTCGCAGATCTACATGATATGGGGATGCAAATAGAGGATGCGATGAAGCAAGGTCTGTTTGACCAAGACCGGGATCAGCCTCGAAGAACATTTAATCTAATACCAATGCAGTCTGAAAGTGGCTCTGCCAATACAAGAACTTCAGAGGTCGGAATGGTCACCACCAATCCCCCTCCCCAACCAAGGTCCGCAGCGGCCACACCTTTTTCTGATGCCTCTGGGAGCAGTAACCAAGCTTCAAGGTACCAACCCAGGGGTCAACGAACCTTCTCTCCACTACATATGCCTTTATCCAAAGTCCTCGGGGTTCTAGTCAGAAAAGGGCATCTGAAACCCTTGGAACCGAGGCCCGCAGCAAAACCACTCTTCCCATAACCCACCAAATATTGCAAATACCACCAAAGAAGATGGTCACGACACCGACCGGTGTTACAGTCACATGAGGTTCAAGATCTCATTGACAAAAACACCATTCTACCTCCCGAAGCGACCCAATGTTACAACCCACCCACTCCCAACACCTTACCTAGAACCCCCCAAAAGAATCAATCTTATCCAAACTGGGGGCGTATCTTACGACCCTAGTATCTACATTACTCCTTCCCACCTACCCAAGCCGGAGGTGATCCTCCCTGATAGCACGGACTTGTGCATGGTGGACACCTCCACAACCCAACCTGAGCCAAAGGTGGTGACCACCGAGAATAGAACAGGCAAAGCCCGAGGAGAGCAAAACTTGAGTCTGGGTGGAGCAATCTGAGAATTTATTTGGCGAGCTTATGATCCGAGTGGATATATCTTGCCAATGAGCCAACCTAAGCTGAGTATGGGGTTGCCAGAGAAGGCTGAGTTGTGTATGATCCGGGGGGATAAACTTGAATCAGCGGGGGATGATTTGACTGCGGCGGAAGAGGGCTTCGCCAACCTTCAATTTTTCAACGATCAGGAATCGGGTGACGCATCAATTAACTGGTTCGAAGACGAGGAGTCAGCGGAAGTCGTCGGGTGGTTGGATGATCAGCCTGACATTGTACCATTTGTGGCCGGAAGGGCCGAAGGTCAGAGTGAATTGCCGGAGAGCGCCGGTACGAAGAATTCCGCTCGGGACCAAGACATGTTGAGAGCCGAACAACTGACGCTGGAGGAACAAGAAAAGAGATGGGTTTCTGAGAGAGCCCGAAAAGCGAAGAACCATGAGGAAATTGAGAGTGCTGTGGGCACGAAAACTGAACATGCTGTGAGCATGAGGGAGGAAAATGCCGAGAGCACAAACAAACCAGAACCAGACAGGTGCCTGTTAGATGCTAACGGAATGTGGTGGGAGGATGACGACTTATATCTTGCCCACACAGACGAAGACTGGGCGGGTGGCCAACCAGACAGCACCTGGTACCTCGAGGAGGTAGACCATATGACTAGAAGTGGGCGGTATTTCAAGCCCCCACACCTTGATCAACCTGAGGTATCGGGGAAAGATAAAGAGGCAGAGAAGCAGAGGGAGAAGCAGGTTGAAGAGGAGGCTGTACTGAAGCAGCTAAAGAAAATACAAGCAGACATCTCCATCTGGGGACTGCTTATGGCTTCCAGGGTACACAGACAGGCTGTCCTTTCTGCTATGGACAAAGCCAAACTTTCCATCGAAACTACGCCAGAACAGCTAGTTGGTTTGGTCTTCCCGGGAGGAGGTTCCCCGGCATTGACCTTTTCGGATAAGGAATTGCCGCCTGAGGGCGTGGATCATAACAGACCTCTCTACATCTCTGTAGAATGCAGGGACAAATGGATTTTGGTGGTACTGGTTGATACCGGATCCGCTATTAATGTCTGCCCGGCCAGGACGGCGTACGCAATTGGGTTAAAGCCTGCAGACTTCACACCGACTACTCAAGTGATCAGAGCTTATGACAATACAAGCAGGGATGTCCTGGGGACAGTAAAAATCCAAACCAAGATTGGGCCTGGACAACAAGAGGTAGATTTTCATGTCTTGGAGGTCCCTGCATCTTTTAACATGCTTTTGGGGCGACCCTGGTTGCATCAGGTGAAGGCTGTCTCATCTACTCTACATCAAATGGTGAAATACCCCTATGGAAAAGGAGTAGCCATTGTTTTTGGGAATTCATCAATCCATCCTCCGCCGGAGGTATCTACGCCAGTCCTGGAGATCGAACACGACGTGGAAGATATGTTCATATCGGGATTTACATTGGCTGAGGCCCGGGTGGTGCAAAACATTATGGCTGTGAATGAGGGTATGTACGTTAGTGCTCAATCTGTCTACCTCATGAACAAGCTACAACATATCCCCGGGATGGGATTGGGAAGAAGCGGCAGGAAAGGAGTCGCAACGTTGGCCGAAGTGCCACATAATCCACATACCTTTGGATTGGGTTATCTGCCCACCAAAGAAGACTGGACGAGGAAAGGAAAGGAAATGGCCGACAGGGCCAGAGCGAAGCAGGCTGGGAAGCCTTTTGATCTAATGCATAGGCCCATCTGGTACTCAACGGACGCTCGTCCGGAGGGGGAAGATTTTCCATTGCGGCTTCCCGAGCCATGGTTCAACGCGGAGAGGAAGCGCTGCAGTTTCAAATCTTCTTCGACTGCAACTATCCGGGATGACGTTGCCAGAGCGAGCATGACCCAACAACTGAGGCTGAGCAGAATAAGGCAGAGGATTCTGAGGGCACGGAATTGGAAATGGGGGTAGCACTGGCATGTCTCCTCTCTGATCCTCCGATCGACCAAGATTGCTTGGGGAATAACTTCATGGTCTCCATGATTGGGGATGAAACGGCTGCGAGCCAACCAGCAGCTATCTTGGATGCATCCATCGCGCCCTCTCTCATTTGGCAGTACGAGGAGGGATTCTTATCCAGCAGTTCCGGGTCAGGTAGTGAGCCGGAATCTGATTCCACCGAGTCTTGTGAGTCGGAATCAGATTCCAGCTCGACTGAGTCTGAGTCTGGTACTCCTGGGGGTGTCAACCCGGATGCCACAGTCCTGTCCAGGTCGTCTTTTTCCTTTTCATTTGAGTTTGGTGTAACCGATGAATCGGACGATTTGGATGAACTTAATGAGAATGAGGTGAATGTGGTTTCTGAGTACTTTTCTGTGCCCCTAATTTATTGCATTAATTCAGACTTTCAAAATTTTGATCAAAACGACGAGGACGAAGTCCCTCCGGTTTTACAACGTCTAATTGAGCAAGAGCAAGAAAGATTTGTTAAGCCATTAATGGATGAAATCATTTTTGTGAATATTGGTACTGAGGAGGACCCGCGGCTGGTCCAGATCGGGTCCACGTTGTCTTCAGAGGAACGCGAGCGCTTAGTCGCTTTATTAAAAGATTTCAAAGATGTTTTCGCGTGGTCCTATGAAGACATGCCTGGAATCGATCCTGAGATTGTACAGCATCGGATCCCCCTTGACCCCGAGGCCCGACCTGTCAAACAGAAGCTCAGAAGGATCCGCCCCGATTGGGCTCTCAAGATTAAGGAAGAGGTCACCAAGCAAATTGACGCAGGCTTCCTGCTGGTATCTGAGTATCCGACTTGGTTGGCCAACATTGTTCCGGTGCCGAAGAAAGATGGCAGGATCCGGGTGTGTGTAGACTTCAGGGATTTGAACAGAGCTAGTCCGAAGGACGACTTTCCCTTGCCACACATTGATGAGTTAGTGGACTTCACTGCAGGGCATGCATTGCTCTCATTCATGGATGGCTTCTCGGGGTACAATCAGATAGTGATGGCGCCGGAAGACAGAGAAAAGACTGCATTCACCACCCCGTGGGGAACATACTGCTACCGGGTCATGCCGTTCGGGTTGAAGAATGCTGGGGCTACTTATCAACGGGCCGCGACCACAATACTACATGATATGATCCACAAAGAGGTTGAGGTGTACGTGGATGACATGATTGTCAAGTCCAAAGAAAGAGAGGGCCACTACACCGCCTTGCACAAGTTTTTCCAAAGGATCGTGGAATTCGTTATGCTAAACCCTCGAAATGTCGTTGGTGTTACAATGGGAAAAATGTTTGGGTTTCGATTACACAAAGGCATCGAGGTCGAATTCTTCCAAAATCAAGGCCATCTTAGAAATGCCACCACCAAGGACCGAAAAGGAGGTGCGAGGCTTTCTGGGTAAAGTGCAATTCATAAGACGGTTTATTTCAAAACTAACCTTGACTTGTGAACCACTTTTTGGTCTTCTGAAGAAAGGCAAGAAGTTCCAATGGGACGGCCGGTGTCAAGCTGCGTTTGAACAGATTAAAGAATATCTACAGAACCTACCCGTTTTATCACCAGCGGAACCAGGGAAACCGTTGATTTTGTATCTATCAGTAACTGAGACCACGATGGGCTGCATGCTTGCACAGGAATCAGAAGATAGGGTGGAAAGAGCCATCTATTATTTGAGCAAGAAAATGCTGGAATATGAGACCCGGTATACGCCGCTGGAAAAGGCTTGTTTAGCTTTGGTATGGGCTACCAGAAGTCAAGGCACTACCTGTTAGCTCACTCTGTAATGTTGGTTTCATGACTTGATCCCATCAAATATCTTTTTCGAGAAACCAAGCCACGGGTAGGCTAGCTCGTTGGTTGCTGTTGCTCTCCGAATTTGATCTCACATATGTGACGCGCAAGTCAGTAAAGGGAAGAGCAGTAGCAGAGTTCCTTGCCGACCATCCGGTTGAAGGGGATGAAGCAGTTGAGTATCTATTCCCAGATGAAGCAATTCTGCATATCGATGAGGAAACTTGGACAATGTACTTTGACGGAGCATCAAACCAACATGGGTATGGGATAGGAGTGTTGCTGATAGCACCCGACAATTCCCGTATCCCTCTAGCCTTCAAACTCCGGTTCAAAGTCTCGAATAATGAAGCAGAGTATGAAGCGTGCATTGCTGGTTTGGAAGCAGCCCTGGAATTAGGGGCAAGACAACTGGACGTCATTGGGGATTCAAACCTTGTTGTGTCTCAAGCTAAAGGAGACTGGAAAGTAAAAGAGGAAAACATGATGATGTATCATCAAACCTTGGACTTGCTGATTCCTCGGTTTGAAAAGTTAAGCTTTACTCATCTACTAAGAGAGAACAACAAGTTCGCAGACGCTTTAGCAACTCTATCATCCATGATAGACATCTCACGTGGAGTCCGAATGCGTCCAATCATTATTGACCAGAAATTTGCACCTGCCTATGAGTCGATTGCAGCCATAGATGAAGTTCGGGACGAACACCCCTGGTATTATGACATCTGGAATTTCTTGGAAACAGAAACGTACCCGCCAGGGGTGAATGCTAAAGACAAGAGAGCAATAAGAAGGTTGGCCGTTCAGTTCATCATCTGCGGGGGTAAACTGTATAGAAGGGGTCATCTCGGAATGCATAAACTGCGTGTTGATGCTGAAGAGTCCAAGCGTCTGATGGAAGCCATCCACGGGGGTGAATGTGGTGCACATATGAATGGGGTGATGTTGGCTCGGAAGATCCTTAGACAGGGTTATTATTGGTCCACCATGGAGGAGGATTGTATCGGTTTTGTTCGGCAATGCCATAAATGTCAGATCCATGCAAACCGTATGAATATCCCGCCGTCGAAGCTGTATAACATGACTTCGCCATGGCCATTTTCAGTCTGAGGAATTGATGTGATCGGAGCTGTCACGCCGAAAGGGTCGAATGGGCATGAGTTCATCCTTGTAGCGATAGATTATTTCACAAAGTGGGTTGAGGCCCAATCTTATGCAAGGTTGAAAGCTTCACACGCGTAAAATTCATCGAAACAACATCATCTCGCCGCTACGAGTCCCAAATGAAATAGTTTCGCATAATGGTTCCCACTTCAAGAAGGAGGTGATTGATTTGTTGGAGAAATACAATGTGGCTTTTCATAAGTCATCTACTTACCGCAAACCAACGGAGCAGCTTGAGGCCGCCAACAAGAATATCAAGCGATATTACGTAAGATGGTGGAAACCCACAGGATCGCCGATAAGCTGCCGTTTGCTCTGTGAGGCTACAGGACTTCGATCAGAACTTCTACTGGGGCGACTCCGTACTCATTGGTCTATGGGATGGAGGCCGTTCTGCCAATTGAGATTGAGGTCCCGTCATTACGAGTATTGGCTGAATGCCAGATAGCCGAAGCAGACTGGCAGCAGAACAGGTTTGAAGAACTCATGCTTTTTGATGAAAGAAGGTTGAAAGCACTGTACCACGTCCAAGGTTATCAACGTAGAATTGCTCGGGCTTTTAACAAGAAGGTTAAGTCCAGGAACTTGAAAGAAGGAGATTTGGTACTCAAGGACAACCGAGCTCCCATCCACGACCCAAGGGGCAAGTTCAGACCTAATTGGACTGGTCCTTACATTATCAAGTCGATCTGGTCAGGTGGAGCTGTGGTTCTGATGGATCTAGATGGCTTGGAGTTTTCCCAACCGATTAACATGGACAAGTTGAAGAAATATTATCCCTGAGAGGCTCGCTAGGCCGAAAACCCGAAAGGGCGACCTAGGCAAAACTCAGAGCATAGAAAATTTGAAAATTATAAAAACTGAGCTCGCAAGGTTGAAAACCCGCAAAGGGCGGCCTTGGCAAAAGTTAGAGCGCAAAAGGAGAGCAAAAATACTCGAGCGAACCTGATCCTGAACTACGTAAGACTTGATTCCCATCTTTGGGATACGTAGGCAGCTTCATCTTGAAGTTCAGTCACAATCTTTTCCCCGATCAACTTTGTCCATTTTGATCATCTTAGTCATCTTTATTCATCAGCATTTATTGCGATCTCCGGTACAGTGCTATTCAAACTAGGGGCAACTTTCCGTTGCAGTGAAGTGTTCCGGCAGCATCCAGACTAGGGGCAACTTTCCGTTGCTATGAATTGCCGAGGTACTTTTCAGACTAGGGGCAACTTTCCAGTTGCTAGGATTCGGGGTTGTGCATCTCAGTGACAGATCTCAGGCGTGTCCAGTTCTGATCCATATCGAAAATAGTTTTGGAAAGTTTTAATAAAAGTTGACTTTGTTCAAATTAATCTTTTCACAACTAAGACCATTTTTGGACCAAAAGTGGAAACTTTCAGTACCACAACCTTCAATTTCATTGATTTCAAAACAAAGTTCTTTTGTTCTTGCATACAATTGAAGTTGCTTTTTATTACACTAATGACGAAAACTTGAAAGTACTAATAAAGCAATAAATCTGGGGCATAGTCAAGTCAGATGTCCCTCCGCCCCCTTCCAGAGCTAGTTGAAGCTTCTGATGCCAACTTAGGCCCAACCTGTGCCTCCTCGTTGAGCCAATCCCAGCACTCATCAGACAAAGTGCAACTGAAAACAGGGGCGGGAGACAAGAGCTCTCTGGTCCTCCAGGCCGTAGTATGTCGGGCAAGGTGCACGCCTCGAACTGGAAATGTAGCTGGATACTCTATTCCCTCCGGAGGGCAAGTCTGATCATGGCCGAACTGGCGCAGAATACGGAATGGGAAATAGAATACACAGTGAGTCAAGCCGACCAACCGAATCCCAGTATCCTGAAACATGCTATAACTCATCGCCGGAAGGTTAAGCCAAGGACAACGCCACGCGATGCGATCTGCCGATAAGTTGCACATCCATTCATACCACCATCCCTCATCAAGGGCGTCAACCAGGCGTTGACGAAAGAAGTAGCCGCTGGTCAATAAGCGGGACAAGAGTCCACAACTTGCAATTTATCCATCAACCATATCTGGGGAGGGATGAAAAATGAGAGATTAAAGAATAGAGAGATGTACGAGGAGAGAAAAGTAAGATAAGGGTTTTGTGAGAAAAAATCGAGCCCGAGGGCCGAGTGATGTGAGCAAATACACATTTGAGCTTGGGTGGGAAACATTACCGAAGCAGAGTGGACTCCTCAAGAAACCTGCCGTCTCTTGGCGGTAGAAGGCATCTAGACCCATCAGTGTCTCAGCCAGAGTCATAGCGACACAACTCTTTCCCTCCTTCAAGCCTTGAGCGACTTCGATCAAACGGATGTTAGCTCCTCCCGAGCCAGAGACGAATAGAAAATGAGATAGCATGCACAAGCAAAGGGCATGCTGTCGGAAACCTTGCCAATGGTGGTCGTTGCGGTTACCGGCATCAGAGAATCGATAAATCAGACTCGGGATATCCAACATCCCATTACCAATCAAAGATCTAGCATTATGCGCGTCGAGACCGCACATTCGCCCTAAAGCTTGGGCATGGCCAAAACGAGACTGAGGCAAGATCTCTTCTGAGCAGTTAGACTCCATCAAGGCTTGAAAATCTTCAAAAGTAGGACATACCTCTTGCCCGCCAAAGCTAAAGACGTGCGTCACCGGGTTCCAGAACCTTGCCGCAGCATGGAGGAAAGGAAGATGCAGTGGAGTCCGGCTTAGCGTGAATAGTGCATTCAAGCCGAAACCCCGAAAATTCAACTTCTCCGAGCCATCTAAAGAAGAAATCCAAGATGTGAGATTTTCTGTGAGAAATGCTTCCATTTTTGAGAGGAAAGGGGATGAAATGAATGAGTTCCAAGACTGGGGCTTTTATAGGAGGCTAAAACACTATTCAAGGGACACTTGTCAACATTTTGGTGGTCACGGGAGGAGTGGCCGGCCGGCCACCTATCCTAGTAGGCCGGCCACTCTTTGTTTTCCGGATACAAAATGCTTTCGGCCTCGTGTTGGTCCTGTTTTGCCCGCCGGAAGGAAGTTTGAGGCACTTTCGTGCATCGGGAACATCGAAAGCCTCCATTTCTATCAATTTCAGATACATTCCGTTATCCAGATTGTCCGTCTGAAGAATGTTTTGTTGTATTTTTGTTTATCGAGTTGTTGTTTTGTTTATCGAGTTGTAAGTTTTGTCGAGCTGTCGCATTTTGTGTTTTGAGTTGTCACTCTTTTTGGTTATACAATTTTGTTGAGTCTCGTCTAATGAGTCGTTAACGTTGTTGTATTTTGTTTATCGAGTTGTAAACTTACTAAGATTCTGTTATCTCTTAGTGAGTCGATTTGTTTTTTATTCGTTGCGTCGGTTCATTACCTGACCCGGTAAATACATGAAGCACATTTTCATTCAATTCCATTTTGTGCAAAATGATGTGATGCGATGCTAAGAATTTCTAATACAAACATCTTTTCAAAAGCTGTTTCATTCATCATGTTTTACAACAGAATAAAAAGGTACAAGTTTTACAAAAAATTAAAACTGCCTAACAATGTGCAAAGTGCTACAAACTACTAGCTAAGAAGTAGAATAAAGCAGGAAATAACATCAGTGTCCTCGGGAACGGGAATGGGGAGGCCCTCTCATCCTTTTCTGCGGGATAATCTCTGCATCTCCATCACCATCTGGATCGGAGCTGTCATCCTCCGGATCCTCCTCAGGCTCGTCTCCGCTCCCGGAGCCAAGACCGAAACCTCCTTCTCCAAGAGATGCCTCTGACACATGATCTGCAACCTCCTCCTCGTCATCCTCGACAATGGGTGCCCTGCGTCTGCGAGACGACCCTACTCCTCGAGCTCCTCGGTAAGGCCTGGATGGCCCAACTCCTTGAGTCCCTGTACCTCGAGCAGGCCTAGTGCCTCGACCTCTCTGAAAAGGCCCGGGTGGCCCACCTCGTGTCGCAGCATATACGGGAGGCATCTAAAAATGAAAAGTGCAATACATCAGTTCAAACATAAAAGCAGGTGCAAGTACAGTATGTGAGTGGGGTGTGTGACAGATGTGTTCTACGCAGCCTATCAGTACGGCAAAATGTTCACAACCAGTATGTTGACAGAAATATGATAAATGCAAGAGAGATGAAGGGTACCTAGAAACCCATGATGGACATCTGTGCCTCTCTACGCAGGACCATCCCCTCAAGTGAGGCCACTACCCCAAGCATCTGGTCTATGTAATCCCGAGGTGGCTGCAAACACAAACTCAACTCATCAATAAATAAGCGATTGCCAAAATGACTGTGTGATGAATGAAAAATGGTAGAACATACCGGTGGTGAGTTAGGATCACTGATGTATCTGTGACCAGGCATCGGGGGCTCCATCGGGATTGGAATCGGAGAAGTGGTCCCATACTGCCAACTCGTCAACTCAGTCGGCATCTCTGGCCATCCAGGGTGATCAAGAGTCGGAGGGATCGGGGGAATCGAACTGCCTCTACCTCTAGATGTACCGGCCCTGCTAGAAGAAGGGATATCTGTAGCACGGGCGCGACTCGAAGATGGTGCGCCAGTGGACCTCCGTGGTGGAGCCCGTACTCCCGTCAGGGGGGGCATCAGGTATATGCGGCGATAGGTGGCGTAGTTCCCCTCAAGAAGATGTAATAAAGCATCACTGCCCTGCATAGCACTACTGACCTCCTCAGGGGATAATCTATCAGCAGTCCGCATGGTGTCTGGAGGCACAGCAGGAGGGTCCTGAGAATGGCCTCCCCATATCTGACGCTGAAAACGTTCCCAGAACCAAGCTCGCCGACCGTCCTCGAGCAGAACTCAGACTGAACTAGTCGACCCTCCGGGGAACTGATTGTCGAGATCATCGCCAAAGATCGCCAGGTCGCCAAGTGATTCATGGACAACCGGTATAAATCAATCGAAATCGTAATATATAACAGATCAAAGATGAAAATGAAAGGAGCCGAGAGTTCAATACTGCCGCCTTAACAAAGGTCAAAGTATCGTCGCAGAGAGAAGAGAGTCTCGAGGCCTCGAGATGCTCACCTCAAACATCAATGAATACGAGTCGCTTGAGGCCCTGCCACCTCCATCTCCGGAGCCAATGTGGGAAAATACACATACACCCATAGTTGAGAAAAGCACTGCAGAATGTGAATACAGAATGCAAAGTGCGCCGTGTGTGCAGTGAACAAGTAATAAGGGGCAAAAATAAAAATCAAGAGGACAGAATGCACCTCCTGTGCTCCAAGAGTCCGAGTAAGTCCCTCGTGTGCGAGAGATCAAGGCCATGTAACAAGACAGGTAGCCAGCCGCCTAATCATATGGCCGACCGTGAGAGGTCTACCAGAGCGCCAGAGATATAATCCTACCATGTTCCTCTATCAAGAAACAAGGTGGTGCCAAGAGATACATAAGGAAACCGCGGCATATCGCTTCCGCCTCCTCAGAGTCTCGTGCTCCATCTGTGGGTCACGAAATGGGAAGCAAACCAGGAGTATCGGACCCTCCCCGAACCTCTGTCTACAGGCGGGTGTGCCCCCAATAGGTGCATCCAGGCAGCCTCCCACTGACCCATATCCTCGTCGTAGGGAATGGGCCCACCGCCTATGTCTAGGCCGGTGAGTACAGCAAAGTCCAGCGGGGTCATGGTCATATCCCCGGTGGCAGAAAAATGGAAAGAATTGGTGGTGTCCCACCATCTCTCCGCCAAAGCAGCAAATAAAGTCCTACTGATGAGGCAATGAGATAACCCTCTGCAGAATGGCCCAAACCCTACAAAGTCAACCAATCCCTGACAAATTAGGAAGCTCAAAATACCACTCCTCAAGAAGGAGCCATACCCTGATCAGGCGAGCGCTTAGCTCAGAGAATGAATGCGTAGACAAGAAATGAAATGAATAAGCTGTGTGCAAATGAAATGAAGAAGCTGTGTGCAAATGAAATGAATAAGCTGTGTGCAAATGAAATGAATAAGCTGTGTGCAAATGAAATGAAGAAACTGTGTGCTAATCAGTGGGCTGTGTGTTCGCTTCAAATCTGGGCTGCGTGTTCAGTAAATCAGAGTTTTGGGACTGCGTGTTCTACTCTTAATCAATTAATGTGTGTTCGCTTAAAATCTGGCCGTGTTCAAGACATCCGAGTTTAGGGTCGTGTGTTCTACTCTTAATCGAGGCAATGTGTGTTCGCTTAAAACTGGGTTATGCGTGTTCAAGACATCCGAGTTTAGGGTCAGGTGTTCTACTCTTAATCGCAATGTGTGTTCGCTTCAAATCTGGCCGAGTGTTCAAGAAATCGAGTTTAGGGTCAGGTGTTCTACTCTTAATCGATGGGCCGGTGTTCGCTTAAAATCAGGCCGTGTTCAAGACATCCGAAGTTTAGGGTCAGGTGTTCTACTCTTAATCGCTGGACCGTGTGTTCGCTAAAACTGGCCGCGGTTCAAGACATCCGAGTTTGGGATCGCGTGTTCTACTTTTAATCAAGGCCGTGTGTTCGCTAAAAACTGGGTCGTGTTCAAGACATCCGAGTTTGGGATCGTGTTCTACTCTTAATCAAGGGTGTGTTCGCTTCAAATCTGGCCGAGTGTTCAAGCATCCGAGTTTGGGATCGTGTTCTACTCTTAATCGATTAAATTTGTGTTCACTTCAAAATCTGGCCGCGCTCGTAAAAATCGAGTTTTGGGGATCGCGTTCTACTCTTAATTATGATGTGGTGTTCATTTCAACTTCGGGCTGTGTGTTCGGTGAATCAATGTTTGGGCTGTGTGTTCAAGTTCTACCTAATGTGTACTATACATTCACAATCAGGCGATGTATGGTGCGTTCGTGAAATTCACGTGGCTAAGTCACATGCTCAGAACGCAAGTAAAGTACTGTGTCGTAAACTAAACTGTGTGTCTAAGCATGGCAAAGGTACAGAATGCGCGAAAGATACAGGAAATAAAGTAAAATACCTCTGCATCGTAGGAGAGGTGCTGCTCCGGTTCTCGCAGAAGGAGATCCTGCACCGATCGTTGAAATCGGTGAAATGATGAAAAGTAGCCCGCGAAGCTCGTGTATCAGGGGCATATCGTCATGAATAAAGGGCGAACCCTCGGGGGTAATGTCATAATGTCGTAATCATCTCCGGCGCCTGGAAAACCTCTACCGCGAGGGAAATGACCCGCCATATCGAGAAATCTGCAAAGAGGAGCAAAAATGAGCAAAATGGGTCAAAATTGGAAAAAGTCAACAAAAGTCAACTCTCGGGAAATGAAAAGTCAACAAAAGTCAACCCCCGGGAAAATTTTCCAAATATTGAAACAAACTTACCTCAAGTGGTGAGAATGGGAAGAGAAGCCCCGGAATCGAAATTTAATCGGCTTAAAGTGCTTAATGCAGGAAGATTTCGCAGAAACAACTTGCGTGGGAAGCCGATGGGCGCATATAAAATGCAGATCTGAAGGAGAAAATGGTCTGGGGAGCAAGAGGAAGAAGTTTTGCAACTTTGGGTGTGATTTCGGGTGGAGTGGAGGTGTGTATATATAGAAACATGAAAAAAAGACCAAAATGCCCCTGCTTTTGGGCAGTGGCCGGCCGACCACCTAACCTGGCTGGCCGGCCACCCACTTTTTGCCCCCTGGCCGATGGCCTCTCCTAGGGAGGAGAGCTGGCCGACCATGTCCCCTACCCCCTCCCCTACCTCTCTGCAAATTTTGAGAAAAATCGGAGCTCCCGGGACCTGAAAAAGTTGAAGAAAAGTGCACTTTCTGGCGCCGAATTGCTCCGCTGGAACTTTAATTGCAATTATTGACATGTGTCTCATCATTATTCATCAAAATCGGATTGTATCCTTTTTAAACATGTTGCGACCTCTCCGGGAAGTAAATCAAAGGCCGCGATCGAGTTATCGTCATTAAATGCGCTGCTTTTTCGTTATGCTAAACAAACAAGCATCCTGATTTGTGCTCGTTTGTCATTATTTGGCTCATAATTTGCATTCTCATGAATGTTTTGCATTGTCATGCGTGATTTCTTGGTATACCATACTTCTATACTCGAGCATGCACTGTCGCGCGTTATCTTTTCTCGCGTTGTGTTGCATTCGTTCACCGACACTGTGTGTGTCAAACTTTTGGAATCATCGGAATCACATTGAATATATGTTGTTAGCATATTGTTCTTGTTGAATTTCTCTCTTTTGCAGGCACGATATTGTATGTACGGTTCATTTGAAATTGGTGCGACTGCATCGAATCGCGAGTATCGTATCTTCTCCGTGTGAGACGCAACGAGAATTGAATGATTCTCCGCATTCCTAACTGCATGAGATGTAGTTCTTGCTTTGCATTCTTGCTTAAAACTGCTGCATTTATTTGTCAATACTTGCTTCATTACAGCTTGCTGCACTTGCATGATCACCTGGCTCCGTGCCTATTCATTTTGCATTTTGCCCCCCTGCCTGCGGGCACACATTTCTCTGTTTGTCTTGTATGATTGTCTAAGTCTTCGGCCTCATCAAAAATGGATCGTCTCTGGGCTTTGACATTCACTCCCGTCATTCTTATGACTTCCGAGTTCTGTCAAAGAGGGGCAACTGTAGACACCCCATTTTTGACCGACCTTAAGACTCAGACGTCACCGGTTGAGCGCTCGGTGATGTTGCATGTTGTGCTCGTTCAAGTCTCGAGTCGCGTCATACCGCGCCTCCGGACTCCAACCTTCTTCGTCTTGTCTCTTTTGCGAACCGACTCGGTTTTCTGCTTTTCTTTCCCGCGGAAGGGAGTGGTCCCAGAGACTATCTCCGATGGCCGTGAGCTACATTTCGTGGGTCAGAGGCCATTTTGCCCATTTCGGAGTCTTGCCCGATTTTCGGACCGTCAGCCGTGCTTTGGCTCGGGACCGCCCAACCATCTCCGAGTTCTCCGGTTTTTGGCTTGCACCTCTGTTTTATCATTCTGAGGAACACTGGGGCCTCGGATGCTGACTTCGTGGGTCAGATGCCACTTTCGCTCAGAATTTTGGGACCGAATCGTGCGGTTTGGGCCCCGAGCATTCATTTTGCATCGGTTTTCTATGATTTTTGGCAGGAACCTCTGTTTTGTCATTCCGAGGGACACTGGGGACACAGACACCCACTTCGCTGCTGAACACCACTTCCGGCACCCGCAGCCCATTTTCGGGATCCCGAATTGCTCGGTTTTGGCCCCGAGCGTTCATTTCTCATTAGTTTTTGTTTAAATTTGGCAGGTACCTCTGTTTCAACATCAGGAAGATCACTGGGGGTTGGGAGGCCAGCAATTATCCCAGACAACCAGTTTCGCTCTTCTGGCGCCTGTTTTGCTCACTTCTGGGCCAATGTTGAACACCCTGGGGATATTTTCTTCCAACCAAAGCTACATATCTGTGATCAGGGGACATGGGAGGACCCTACACACTACCGGGTCGGCCGAATTGAGAGTTTCATTTTTGAGGCTCTCCTTCAAGCTCTATGTTGTGGCTCCTCGCCTGTTGCCAATTTCCGACCTTGGAACCTTGTTGCACACATCCGGGAGGACCCTAAAAGTTGGTGGTCGGCCAAAGAATTGTGCATTCATTTTGAGCCTCTCCTTCAAGCTCTATGTTGTGGCTCTGCTTGAGTTGCTTGATTCGACCCCGGCCTTATTCTACACACTTGGGAGGACACCTTTGCATGGTGGTCGGCCAAAATCTTTACTTCATTTTTGGTGGGTGGCCGGGCCGACAGTGGGTGGCCGGGCCGGCCACCTTGCAGAAACCACTGCCGGCCAGCTTTCTGCTTTCCAAATTTCATTCCACCGTCAGGATATTTTTGCCAAAATTTCACCCCTTGCGGGGGATATTTTGGGAGGAAAAGATTGCCTCCATCTCCCTCCCCTTTTACACCTTTTATTGCTTATAAAAAGGGCTGGACAGCCCCTTTGCCTAGGTTAGAAAAATTTGTCTCAAGAGCCTTTATTCAAAACCCTTGATTTCCATAGCCAAAAACCTCAAAAACTTCCAAGTTCCTAGGCAATTCCTTCATCAACCCTTAGCTCCACCATCCTCACTACCATTCCGGCAGCAAGGAAGTGTTCTCCAGTGGTTAAGAAGCACCAAATTCAGGCCAAGAGGTAGCAACAATCGGATCTTCAAGGGTAAGTCTTCAAATCTCTTTTTGTAGCATAATTTTGCTTCCTATTTCTACCCTATTTCCTTTCAGTTTTTGGGCCTTGACCCCTACTGGTTTTAGGCTTATTTTGAGCCCCTCTACAACTTTTTAGAAGGGCTCAACTTCATTTGGTGGCTCCATGATACACTTATTTCAATATCTAGCTTGTATGTCACAATCTTGTATGCTATTTTTAGCCTATTTGCATTTGTTTTTGGGGCTCCGACCCCTACTGGTTTTGTGCTTATCTTGAGCCCCTCTACAACATTGTAGAAGGACTCAACCTTTTTTGGCCATTCTATATATCACCTCCCTTTGAAATCCACTCTCGGCCCTAATTCTTGCATGATTTGTAGCCCTTAGTGCTTTTGGTTTTAGCTCTTGGTCAGAACTGAAAGGGGTCTTATTTTGATCCCCTTTACATGTTTCATGAAGAAAGTTTTGCTGTTTGGTGCATGATTTGCATGTCTCTTGTTATAACCTCTTTTGAGCTCCATTTTGCATGGAATTGTTAGCATGTTTGCATATTGATTTTGGGGCATCCATAAACTGAATATATGCTTATTTTCGGGCCCTCTTCAGTATTGTAGAAGAAAGTTTTTCCATTTGAATTTTCTATATACTACCTCTCTCAATACTTCTCTTTTGGCCACTAGTTTTGCATGCTAATGTTGCCATACTTGTGATCATAATTTGGCCTTGTTTTGTACTGTAAAAATGCTATTTTTTGGGACTTCCTTGCTACTGTTTTGCTTTCATTCGCCAATTTTGCATGTTTAGCATAGCCGTAGGCCATTTCGGGCACTTAGAATTGCATTTCGGGATGATTTCATGCGTTAATTGTCATTTCGCATCATTTCGGGGCTGTTTTCCCCTTCATTTAGTGGCTGAAATTTGGTTTGCATGCTTGCATATCATTTCCCATGTCATTTTATGCCTTAATGCATCGCCTCGGTTTGCGTGCCTATGGGCACGCACTTCGAGGCACCTCCGTTTTATCCGACGGCCTCCTATGTGAGTGAGCTGAGGCTCTCCCATGTGGGTGTAAGCCCATCGTGACATTCCGTGTGCCATTTCATTTCATTTCAGCATTGCCTCGGTTTGCGTGCCTGTGGGCGCGCATTTCGAGGCACTTCGGTTTTATCCGATTCTCATTTCAGCATTGCCTCGGTTTGCGTGCCTGTGGGCGCACATTTCGAGGCACTTCGGTTTTATTCGATTCTCATTTCGGCATCGCCTCGGTTTGCGTGCTTGTGGGCGCGCATTTCGAGGCACTTCGGTTGTATCCAATTTCTCATTTCATCATCGCTTCGGTTTGCGTGCCTGTGGGCGTGCATTTCGAGGCACTTCAGTTGTATCCAATTTCTCATTTCATCATCGCCTCGGTTTGCGTGCCTGTGGGCGCGCATTTCGAGGCACTTCGGTTTTATCCGATTTTGCATTTCATCATCGCCTCGGTTTGCGTGCGTATGCCAGATTTAGGCACTTCCGGTTTTGCCCGATTTGCATTTACATCATCGCCTCGGTTATGCGTGCTGCGCACGCGAGTATGCTTTCATTTTCATCTCATTTTCATCAGCATTGTGCATGCTAGGTTGTATATGAGTTACATTTCATGCATATCATGCGTATTGCACGGGAAACGAGGCGCGTTTTGTACTCCGAGTAACGGAACGGGTCTCAATTCCCAAATCACCACCACTCCGGATTACCCATGATGGAGTTAGGTTTTGTTGTAGCATTCATACGTATTCATCCCTATATTGAGTTGTGCAAACCGATTCCTCGGCCATCATGCATCGGTATGCGTGATTGGTGGCACGAGGATCGAGGCATGCATATATTTGTAAAATACATTGCTATGCCCTTTTCCTGCTCTCTGTTACAGCAAAATCGAGGACCAACAACTTTTCGGAGTCCGACGCGCATTTCGAGAAATACTACAAACAGAGGCTAATCAGGGCATCCCAGTAGATTTCTGCGCCAAGCAGCCTAACATACAACATACATCGGAAGCAAGGCAGTCCCTGGCTTGCATGCCAGTTTTTCTCATTTAATTTGTCAATTAAATAGAAATTGTATATTTATTCGGACTGTTTATTTCGGGTCTGTATTATTATTTATTCGGACCCTCTGTGCGAGGGCAATATTGTAATAAGGGTGTGTGAGTGTGATGTATGTCTTCCAACCCCCATTTCTTTCTCCCTTTTATTTATCCGCTTTGATGGTTAGATATAGGGCATATTTCAATTAGCATACAGTATGACAGCATGTTTGCATTCATTCATCTGTTTTGCACGCACTGCTTGGCGATCATACAAACCGTGATCAGATTTCAATTCCAAGTTGAATACTTGATAGCTGTTGCATCTCATATGCCATATTTAAAATAGCCGAGCCTGCTATAGTTGCATTTTGCATGTGTTGCATTAGGCATTTCAGTATATTTAGGATTCATGCATGATTTCTAATCAGCTTTTGTTTTGGCTTGGAGTACTCGGTAAGTTTTATGCTTTAGCATCCTTGCATGCGTGTGAGTGTTGCCATGATTGCATGCTTACCATGAGGCTAACTGCTTATGTGCTATAACTGCCTTGAATGCCTGTGGGTGGAGGTTGAATTATCTAAGTTGGGACAGTTCATCGAATGTTTGTTTTAAGCCCACTAGATAGTGGCAAAATCACTGTTTTCTAAGCCCACCTGAGGGTGGCAAATCCGCATTTTAGCCTACTTACGGGTAGCACCATCACACCATTTTCAAACAAACAAACATGAAATGTTTTTGTTCCAATTCAGACGGCCCAGTCTATACTTATTTGCTGCGTGCATCACATAGTAAACTAGGCTAATAACCAGAATAAGAACTCACAATGTTTTCAAAAACAGATATCATGGTTAGTAGAGGCCGGTCTTTGACCGGGCGAGAGGGGGTGCTCACGATGTGACCTTCCCTAATCGTACCCAAGTTCCCGAGCCAACTTTGGTGATGACGGACACGTGGCCTTTGGCACCGAGTTAGGGTTTCCTAAATTTCCCATTTTAAAAATATTTAGGTGGCGACTCTGTTATCTGGCAAAGCAGTCCATGTTTGGCACTTCTTTCAAAAAATCTGTTTTCCTTCAAAACGATTTGCCGGATTTGGACTCTTTGGTTCAAGATTTAGAACCGCAACAAAATCGAGTCCGAACTGTAGCGAGGTCCCTCGCGGGCGTTGTTACACCCATTGGTTTCCTTTTTAAGCAAGTAGGATTCATTTAACAAATAATATACTTTAAAAACTAATATAATTTGCAAGACATAATTTACATAAAACAATTTATGGTAGCTCAAAATATAATAAAACTCACCTCATTATCGATTCCTAATTTTACTTTCTTGAAATTTTAGAAATATAAACAAAATTTAAGTACTATAAACTAATTAATCTACTAAAACCACTAGACATCTAAGCAAAAGAATTTAATACAAACTTACCTTTCTTTCTTTTTTTTTTCTTTTTTTAATTTATTTATGAAGCTCCTTACTTCCTCTACTTATATTCTTTCTAACCAACATATCTCCTATTCATAAGAGATCCTTAGCAGGCAATTGATATTGACATTGAGTGGCCACATGGTTTTTGCCACTACATTGAGCTTAACTACTACAATTCCCACTATAGATTTGCGTTCTCTCTCATCAAGCACCAATAGTACAATCCTCATCCTTAGTCCACTAACAAAAGCAAAGAAACAAATGGCTAATGATCCTATGGAAAAATATTAAACTAATTGCATTATTATCAGTTGGTAAGATACAATGTCCCTAAAATTTTAAATTACATCTTAGCACATACAATTATAAAATTAAATATTCTTTCCAAGTATCAATTTAACTATTTTATATTATAAGGTAACTAATTTAGTTTAAAGTATTCAAAAATAGTTTATCCTGTAATTTCCATCAAAAGTATTATTCGGGGTGTTACAATCTCCCCTCTTAAATGGAAGTTTGTCCCCAAACTTGTCATACTTTGATTTTCAAAAAAATGTGGATATTAGGGTCGCATTTGATTCTCAGTTTCTCACATAGCTTCTTCGACGTGATGATTTCTCCATAAGACTTTTACAAGAGGTATTGTCTTGTTTTGGAGAATCTAATCATGACGGTCAAGGATTTGTACCAGTTGCTTTGTAGGTCTTTGTGATCAATGACATTTCTAAATCTCGAAGATATTGCCGGAGCATTGAAACATGAAATACATTGTGAACATTGGACAATTCTGGTGGTTATGCAAGATGATATGCCACAGGGCCAATCCTTTCTAATATCGCAAATGGTCCGACATAATGTGGGTTCTACTTTCCTCGCTTTCTAAACTGAATGACTCCTCTTGTTGGTAAAACTGTTAAGAAAACATGATCTCCTGCTTGAAATTCCAAATCTCGTTTCCGAGTATCAGCATAGCTTTTCTGGCGACTTTGGGCAATGTGAATTCGCTGTTAGATGAGTTGGATTTTGTCACTTGTTATCTGCATGATTTCAGGGCCCAATAACTTCCTGTCTCCAACCTCTGTCCAATATATAGGCGATTGACATTTCCTCCCATACAATGCTTCAAACGGTGCCATCCTGATGCTCGTTTGATAACTGTTGTTATAAGTGAATTCCACTAAGGGTAGATGCTCATCCCAATTACCTTTAAGGTCCAGTACGCATACTCGCAACATAGTCTCCAATGTCTGAATTGTTCTTTTGGATTGTCCATCAGTTTGCAGGTGATAAGTAGTGCTAAACTTTAGTGTTGTTCCTAAAGCTGCCTATAACTTGTTCTAGAATTAAGATACAAAATGAGGGTCTTGATCTGATACAATCAACACCGGGGCACCATGCAATCGAATGATTTCCTTGATGTATAATGTGGCAAATTTGTTAAGGCAGTACGTGACTTTGACAAGCAGAAAATGTGTTGACTTCGTTAATCGATCTATTATGACCCATATCGCATTGTTCTTTGAGGCTGACTATGGTATTCAGACAACGAAAACCATGGTGATGTGTTCCTATTTCCATTCAGGAATAAGGAGTGGTTGCAGTAGCCCTGCAGGTCTTTGATGCTCTGCCTTAACTTGTTGACATTGGAAGCATTTAGAAACATAGCTTACTATGTCTCTTTCATTCCTGTCCACCAATAATGTTTTTTCAAATCATGGTACATCTTTGTATTCCTAGTATGAGCTGCGAATCTCGAGCTATGGGCCTCCACCAATATCTTCTTTTTGATCTCGAGATTGTTTGGTACGCAAATTTGATTTCGAAACTTTAGTATCCCATTGCATATAGCGAAATCAGAATTAGGCGTACTTTCTTGCTTTTCGTACCTTTTCTTCAAAAGTTTGTTCTCACACTAGCGTGCCTTAATCTCATCGATTATCTTGGGTTCCACGAATATATTAACAAGTAATCTGTTAGTCTTGTGTAGAACCAACTCCAAATCTAGCTTTTTCAGTTCTCGTGTAAGTGGTTTTTTGTTAGTGAAGATACATGCCAAACTTCCAGTAGTCTTTCGACTCAACGCATCTGCTACCATGTTAGCCTTGTGTGGGTTGTGTTAAATCTTCACATCATAATCTTTCATAAATTCTAACCATCGTTGTTACCTCATGTTTAGTTCCTTATGTGTAAATAGATACCTAACACTCTTGTGGTCGGTGTAAATTTTGCATGCTACTTCATAGAGGTAATGGCGCCAAATTTTGAGAGTGAATATTATCGCAACCAATTCCAGATCATAACTTGGGTAGTTCTTCTCGTGAGTCCTCAATTGACGTAAGGCATATAAAATAACCTTCCCATCTTACATAAGGATGCAACTAGTCCATTACATGAGGCATCGCTATAAATTACAAACCCATTCGTTCCAGTAGGGAGTGCTAGGATAGGAGCTGGCAGCAGTATACTTTTTAACTCCTAGAAGCAACGTTCTCGTTTGGCAATCCACATGAACGAAATGTTTTCTGAGTCAATTGAGTCAATGGCGATGCAATCTTCGAGAAATCCTGAGCAAAACGTGGGTAATATCCTACCAATCCTAGGAAACTTTGAACCTTAGATACATTAGTAGGTCGCGGCTAATCCACGATTGTTGCAATCTTTCGCGAATCAACAAAGATGTCGCCCTTGTCAATGACATGGCCAAGAAAGTGTACACTAGTGAGCTAGAATTTGCATTTCTTCAACTTGGCATAAAGTTTTTGATCACGTAGAGTCTGCAGAGCTGATATCAAGTATTGCTCATGGTCTTTCGGTGTTTTAGAGTATATAAGGATGTAATCAATGAAAACAATAACAAATTCATTGAGATAAGGTTTGAACACTCGATTCACGAGGTCCATAAAAGTCGCTGGAGCATTTGTGATGCCAAAAGGCATGACAAAAAATTCATAGTGTCTGTAACGCGTTCTGAAGGCAGTTTTCTCAATGCTTCCTACATCGACCTTCACTTGATGATAGCCAGACCGCAAGTCAATCTTCGAACATACTTGAACAACTTGAAGTTGATCAAATAAGTCTTCAATTGACGTAAGGCGTATGCAATAACCTTCCCATCTTGCATAAGGATGCAACCCAGTCCATTATATGAGGCATCGCTATAAATTACAAACCCATTCGTTCCAATAGGCAGTGCTAGGATAGGAGCTGACACCAGTCTACTTTTTAACTCCTAGAAGTAACGTTCTCATTTGTTAGTCCACACGAATGGAATGTTTTTCTGAGTCAATTGAGTCAATGGTGATGCAATCTTCGAGAAATCCCGACCGAAACGTCGGTAATATCCTGCCAATCCTAGGAAGCTTTGAACCTCAGATACATTAGTAGGTCGTGGCTAATCCATGATTGTTACAATCTTTCGTGAATCAACAGAGATGTCGTCTTTATCAATGACATGGTCAATAAAGTGTACACTAGTGAGCCAGAATTCGCATTTCTTCTACTTGGCATAAAGTTTGTGATCACGTAGAGTCTGTAGAGCTGGTATTAAGCATTGCTCTTGGTTTTTTGGTGTTTTAAAGTATACGAGGATGTCATTAATGAAAACAATAACAAATTCATCAAGATGGGGTTTGAACACTCAATTCATGAGGTCTATAAAAGCTGTTGGAGCGTTTGTAACGCTAAAAGGCATGACACGAAATTCGTTGTGTCCGTAATGTATTCTGAAGGTAGTTTTCTTAATGCTTCCTACTTCAACCTTCACTTGATGATAGCCAGACCACAAGTCAATCTTCGAAAATAATTGAACACCTTGAAGTTGATCAAATAAGTCTTCAATTGACGTGAGGCGTATGCAATAACCTTCCCATCTTGCATAAGGATGCAACCCAGTCCATTATGTGAGGCATCGCTATAAATTACAAACCCATTCGTTCCAATAGGGAGTGCTAGGATAGGAGCTAACACTAGTCTACTTTTTAACTCCTAGAAGCAACGTTCTTGTTTGTTAGTCCACACAAACGGAATATTTTTCTGAGTCAATGGCGATGCAATCTTCAAGAAATCTCGAACGAAACATCGGTAATATCTTACCAATCCTAGGAAACTTCGAACCTCAGATACATTAGTTGGTCACAGCTAATCTACGATTGTTGCAATCTTTTGCGGATCAACAGAGATGTTGTCCTTGTCAATGACGTGGCTAATGAAGTGTACACTAGTGAGCTAGAATTCGCATTTCTTCTACTTGGTATAAAGTTTGTGATCACATAGAGTTTGCAGAGCTGATCTTAAGTATTGTTCATGGTCTTATGGTGTTTTAGAATATATGAGGATGTCATCAATGAAAAAATAGCAAATTCATCGAGATAGGGTTTAAACGCTTGATTCATGAGATCCATAAAAGTTGTTGGAGCATTTGTGATGCCAAAAGGCATGATAAGAAATTCATAGTGTTCGTAATGCGTTCTGAAGGTAGTTTTCTCAATGTTTCCTACTTCAACTTTCACTTGATGATAGCCAGACTGCAAGTCAATCTTCGAAAGTACTTAAACGCCTTGAAGTTGGTCAAATAAGTCATCGATTCGAGGTAGAAGGTACTAATTCTTGATGGTACCCTTGTTCAATTCTCGATAATCAATACACAATCTCATTATACGATCCTTTTTATTCACAAATAGTACTGGAGCTCCCTATTGTGAGGTACTTGCTTGTATGAAACTCTTCTCGAACAATTCCTAAAGTTGTGTTTTCAACTCTTTCAATTCTTCAATCGACATGCGATAAGGAGTTTTTGATATCGGTTACGTACCGTGTTGGATTTCAATGGTGAATTTGACTTCTCAATCAACTAAGGTACTAGATAAATCTTCAAAAAAGACATCAAGAAATGCTCAGACTACATATATTGAATTGAGTATTTGGTCCACTCGCTGAGAATCTGCCACATAACAGATATACCCACAATAACCTTTTCTGAAAAGTCGTTGGGCTGACATAGAGGATATTAAACATAGATGGGTAGAAACTCCAATTCCATCAAAAACAAGTTCACATTGGTTTGGTAATTGAAGGAAGACCTTTTTGGTCATACAATTAATAGAGACATGGTTGGCAGCTAACCAATTCATTCCTAAGATTACATCAAAACTATTGATGCGAAGTGGAATTAAATTTGCATATAAAATTTCATCTTTTAGGGATATAGCACAGGACTTATAGACATCAGTACTAAGTGCAGAGCCATTAGATGGAAAAAGACACAGATAAAGCATATCCTAGAGACTCAAGAGTCGGTGTTAAATTGTGAGTAAAGTGTGGAGCAATAAAAGAATAAGTTGATCTAGAATCAGTGAGGATATAAGCTGAGTGTCCACATATAGAAAGTGAACCTGACAAAATGTGTGATAACCCTATCCTGCGTTATGTTAATTAATCATAATTATGTTTGTGGATATGTGTTTAATTTAACTTTGAGAGCTAATTGCTTAATTATTTGAGTTTGTGAAGTTATATTTGTTCACCGTAGGATAATCTGTCCAACTTACTATTGTAATTTGAAAATTGACGGCCGTAGAGGCGACAAAAATTGGAATTGATTCTGTTATTGTGACTAGCATAATTCATAAAGCATACGGTGGAATTTAATTAAAAATTAATTAAGATCAAAATAGTTAGATTTATTTAATTATATCCATTTTAGTTAACGAACACTAAGCCTTAATTAGTGATTTAATTAGCCATTATATATGTGTGTGTGTGTGTGTTAAAATGGGCTTCAGCTCATGTTTTGAACTCAATAAAATTAGCCAAAGAGTGTGTAGAGGGAGAAAAAGACAGTTCCAAAGAGAGAGAGGCCATACAAATAGAGATTTGAGCTCAAACCTTGAAGATTTGAAGAGTTAGGCTCAAAGACTAGTCCAATTGAGAAGATTAAAGCTTTTAGGTGAGCAATTAAACCCTAAATTATGAGTTTAAGTTCATAAAAGTGTGAATTCAATGTATATATGGAGCTAAATACATGAATTGAGCTAAGTTTAATAAATTTGAGATCATTAGATACATGCATGAAAGAATTGGCCATGGTTTTGCATATTTGAATGTAAAGCATGTTGATCATGTTGTATTGAGGGTTGTTTGGCATATGCATGTAAGAATTTACATGTATTGAAGCTCAATTTTAAGCCTTGAAGCATGTCCATGCAAGACACAAAACATAGAATGTATATAGATATAGTTTATGATTTGAAATTTGTTAAATTCATGGAATTTTAAACTATAGTTGAAGTTATCTTCAAGTATATGAATTTAGGAGTTTTCTTGCATAAATTGAGTGAGTTTAGCATGGAATTGAACCTTTGAATGTGTATTTGGAGCTCAAACAGAATTCTAAAGATTTTAGAATTTGACTTGTCTGCTCGAGTGAAGAAAGTCTCGCTCGAGCGTGAAAATTCAGCTCCCAAAATTTTTGTAGAGATTTGCACAGTGGCTCGAGCGACAAACCTTGCGCTAGAGCAAACTCTGTTTTGCAAGGCTCCTCGCTCAAGCATCAGAAGTCTCGCTCAAGCATAAAATTAGACTGCTTGAGTGACCAAAGTTGCGCTCGAGCGAAGAGCCCTGTTTCTGAAACTCTGGAAAAGCTGTTTTATGTTCCATTTTCTGTTCTCATTCATTTCTAAGCACTTTTAGGCATGTATTAAGCATTGTAAATAAAGTAAAGAGATAAGAAAGAGGCCTAAGAGAAATAAACAAGTTAAGAATGGATTGAATTGCTTATGACCCAATGTGCTATGAAATGTGTAAGGTCAAGCGCAAGGGCAAATCCATCGGCTGAACACTGTGAGTAATATCTTAGTAAAGATATTTTCAAGTATGATGCTTTCCAAATGCTACTTCTGTATAAGCTTCATGGATTTGTTGGTTTGAATTATGAATGAGTATTCTATATGCTAAATTTTTGTATAAGGTCTGTGAATAACACGAATTGAGCCCAAGGCCATTTGGTACATTCTAATTGGGCCCGAGGTTGTTTGTCATATTTGGGCCTGAAGCTGTTTGTTATATATATTTTATAAGGATATAAATGGGGCTAAGGCTGTTTGAATATGAATATGAGTATGATCACAAGTATAAAATGCACATACATATGAATGTGAAAATAATGAGTCAGAGGCTGTTTGATACGATGATTGGGCTCGAGGCCATTTGACATGAATGAGTTGGGCTCGAGGCCATTTGATAAGAATGAATTGGGCCCGAGGTCATTTGATATGTTTGGGCCTGAGGCCGTTTGATATATTTGACAGGAATATGAATGGACCGAAGGCCGTTTGATGGGTTTGACAAAGATATTACCTATTAGAGAATTTCATTCATATAACCTCTTTACTTTGGTATTATTCACTGGGCATTCGCTCACTTTTATTTATATATATGTAGGTGAGCAAGGAGATGTCCAAACCCAGCTTCAGTGAAGGATGTGAGAGGAATTCAAGTTTTTGTGAAGTCATCCCTAATGTCTCACGCACAAGACTTTGTTTTTGTTCTTTTGCTATTTTGGTGATTACATTAAATCACCTATGTATATAAACTTTTTGTTTGGCTGACTACATGTCTGAAAGTTCCTAGATGTACAAGATGTTAACTTTGTCTATATGTGTGAATTATTATGGATGCTTATGAAATGATTTTGCTATGCCATGTAAACACAACTCTTTGGATGAAATTTTTAAGTCTGCTTCCGCTTTGGCTCCTTTATTTGTATGAGGCCGTAGGTAATCTTATGATTACTAGTCAGTTATGACCTTAACCTACAGGGGGGTTCGGGTCATGACACAATGTTTTTCGTAACATCAGGGTTTCCAGACACTAAAGCAAAAGCTCTCCCTTGATGTCTCTGCTCTTTTTTCCCTATTCCAGTTTTCTAGACTGATCTAGGGTAGTCATCAAGTTTGGACAATCTCTCTCCACATGACCAATTTGACCACATCTAAAACATGCTCCCGTCACCCGATGGTATTGTCCCCGATGAGCATTTCCACAATTTGAATAGTTAGGGATGGTGTTACCTCTGGAGATAGTAACGCCTTGGTTGGTTGAACTGGTTGTGACACTAGGTCTCGTATTCGTTCTTTTTGATGGTGCAGAATTGGATCCTCTAGTTGGTTCTCCCCAGAATCACTTCTTTTGACCAATTCCACCAGAATGTGAGATTTTGACTCCTTTCTCCGCGATGTATGCTTGATCTACCACCTTCACATGGGTTAGTAATTTTAAAACCTCGATCTTGCCTTTGATTTCTTCATCTAAGCCTACTTCAAATTTCCTCACCTTTCAAGCCTCCGTTGGAATAACATACGTTGCAAATCATGCCAGCCGTGTGAACTTGTTTTCGTACTCAACTACTGACATTGTTCCTTGCTTTAAGTGTAAGAATTCTGATGCCTTTTGCTCTTGTAACGAGTCTGGAAAATACTTTTCATAGAAAACTTCTAGAAACCTTGCCCAAGTCGTAATCTCTTCTCTTTCTAGGTTAAGTAGCCACTACTCTTGGGCATCTTCTTTAAGGGTGATGGTGGCGAAAGACACCTTATGCGCTTCAGTACAAGATAGCGCATGAAAAATCTTTTCCTTGTCCCTAACCCAAGCTTCTGTCGACAATGAGTTTGAATCCCCTGCGAATGTTGAAGGTTTTAGGTCATAGAATTGCTTTATTGTACTCAGTCCTTCTCGATTTTCTGATATGCCATTGGTTACGTTATCTTGCAAGACTTGCAAGAAGCTATAAACAGTTCTTTCTACTATTCTTTCTATTGATTCGATTCCAACAGACGTTGATCCGGTTCCATTTCCATCATTAGCCATAACTACAGAATAAAAGTTTTAATGAATCCAGTTCACAATTCTATTCATTCATACTAATTCTAATCATTACACTTAATTCACACAAAATAGAATGCATACATTATTCACAGAAATGTCCTCTCAACTTTTCTTTGCTTTATCAAAGTAGTGATTGAAGGAGGACAAAACATATCTTCTCAGCTTTTCTTTGCCTACAACAAAGTAGTGATTGAAGGGGGACAAACATGACAATTTTTACACAAGGTGAATCCCTACAACACACTCCCTACCCTACTTCTTAATTGTGCGTGTGTCTTATGCTCCAATGTGTGTTTTTATTTATTTATTTTTTTTGAAAACCATTGCTCTGATACCATTTTTGTCATGACCCAAACCTGGTACCCAAAGGTTCGGCGTCGCAATAAGACAATAACTGAAGTCACAATAAATTAATAGTGCAGCGGAGTAAAATAAAAAAGTATCCAAATATTTATTTTATTAAAGCATACATTAGAGCTTTTATTTATTTACATTGCTAGAGCTAGAGTATTATCACATGGTGTCCTGTGTCTACTTCAAGTCATGGCCTAGTTACATCAAACTTATGGACAGGGGGTTGAGATTTCCCTCTAAGCTTCATCACTTGAAAGTATTTAACAGCTATAAGCGCATGGCAGAATGAAAAATATTTTACTGAGAGAATGAAGGCATAAAAGTCATCATGGATAATTATTTGGGCTAAACAAAGATTTTTTTAGTAACATAAATATATAAATCATTTCAAATAATAGAAGCATAGTGTGAAAAATCAGATAAGCAAATAATCATAACTACGATACAGAACAAAACAGATGTATGAGCTCAAGAGGTGGCTCGTACGGACTTTAGAGGTGGCTCCCACAATAATGTAGCACTTAGCTCCCACAACACTTTGCTCGAGGTGGTTCCCACAATAATCGACACTTAATTCCGCACAGTACTTTGCTCCACACAAAAAATTAGAGGATCAGTGGATCCATGACAATTGAGGGTCATAAAGTGACTAATCAGAGGGTCAATGGTTTTTTAAGGCCTCTAAAGCATGGGACCGTCAGAGGGTCACTACAATGACATTTCCAAGGGCCAATGATTATTTAAGTCTCCAAAGGCATGAGATCTTTGTGGTGGTACTTACAAAATCATTACTCAAAAACACATTTAATAAATAGTTTTATCCATTGGTTTCTCTTTTTAAGCAAGTAGAGTTCATTTAACAAATAATATACTTTAAAAACCAATATAATTTGCAAAACATAATGTACATAAAACAATTTATGGTAACTCAGAATATAATAAAACTCACATCAGTATCGATTCCAAATTCTTACTTTTTTGAAATTTTATAAATATAAATAGAATTTAAGTACTATACACTAATTAATCTACCAAAACCACTAGACTTCTAAGCAACAGAATTTAATACAAACTTACCATCCCCCCCCCCCCCCTTCAAAAGCTCTTTACTTCCTTTACTTATATTCTTCCTAACCAACACATCCCTTATTTATAGGAGATCCTTGGCAAGCAATTGATATTGACATTGAGTCGCCACATGGTTTTTGCCACTATATTGAGCTTAACTACTACAATTCCCACTATAGATTTGTGTTCCCTCTCATCAAGCACCAATAGTGCAATCTCATCCTGCATCAATAGTGCAATCCTCATCCTTAGTCCACTAACAAAGGCAAAGAAACAAATGGCTAATGATCCGATGGCTAAATATTAAACTAATTACATTATTGTCATTTGGTAAGATACAATGTCCCTAAATTTTAAATTACATCTTAGCACATACAATTATAAAATTAAATATTCTTTCCAAGCATCAAATTAACTATTTTATATTATGAAGTAACTAATTTAGCTTAACTTATTAAAAAATAATCGTATAATTTTTGTCAAAAGTAGAATTTGGGGTGTTACATCTTTGGCTCGTTAAGGCTTGTGAACAGGCTCAATTCAAGTTAATCCTGAGCCAACTCGGCTTGAACTCGATTCGTTAAATTTTTATTGAATTTGAGCTCTAGTTCGAACTCATTAAAATTTTAATGAACAAACCCAAACATACTACAGCTCGGCTCAACTAGGCTCGATTCGGCTCATTTGCAACCCTAGGGTAAGACGATATATATATCTTTACAACTTGAACACAATATGTGTTGGCAAGACCTATTATTGCCTTATTGGCAAACATTGATTTTCAGGCTTTTTTTTTTTTTTTGTTAATTTAATTATGCAGTGTGAGTTAATTAAAGAAATCTAACCTAATTTGACTGAGCAAAAAAAAAAAAAAAAAAATCCAAGTTTGCATTGTACGTTTCATCATCACACTCTTATGCTTATTTGTAAGAAATGAGAGATATCAGCAAGTATCATTACTCACCTACCCTACATTTGTAGGTACTGATAGATGCTCACCAGTTTGAGCATGGGGATATTTATTTTGATGTTAAGTTTATACTTTAGGTTAATTTGGGCTTGTGAGCCTTTATTATTTTGTTGGATTGCTGTATTAATTAATCTTTATTTTGTAGCTTAAACATATGTTGTTGTTATTGCATATTGTAATTAATTTCATTGGGTTGCGCGCCAAATCAAGATTTATGTAGTATTAGAAAGAGCACTTGAATTTTTAAACTTAAAAGGTGATTTCCCCCCCCCCCCCCTCCCCCCTCCTTAAACTCTTAACTAACATTGTCATACTAAGAATTTATAAAATCTGACTCGCGAGAATGAATCACAAATAACAAAAGAAAAGACAATAATAATCATAAGGGCAAACTTCACTTTACCCCATGTACTTTAGGCTGAGTGCAGATTATGACATTTGGAAATCACCACACAACTCCTATGCAGTTTGTGGACTAAAACGTACAATTAACATTTTAGGTCCAAAATAATGTAATGTGAGAGCCACATGCCTTTATAGAGAGTAAGTCAATTTTTAAGATGAAAAAACCCTTTTTACATCTTTAAATTTACCAAAGATGCCATTATTTTCCCTCTCCCCTTATTTCTATTGTTTCTCTCTCAACTCTTGCAATTAAACAATAGTAATCATATATATATACATAGAAATTAAATGATATCCATTAAAATCTATCTTAACTTGATATCAATAACAACTGATCTCTTAACATATATGCACATATATATATATATTTATAACTGAAGGATGAGATTTGTAGCCAAAATGAGTGCAACACATGTGTGTGCATATATACAAACAATGAAATGGGATTTGTATATCTATACTGTTAGATATATATTATTTTATACTTATCTATCTATATTATAGATGTATCTCATCTTCTTTTCTATACTTATCTCTGATGTATCTCAGCCTATAAATACAGGCTTTTTGTATTTCATTATTCAATTCAATATACAGTTTCTCTCTTCTCTCTTTACTTTCATAACATGGTATCAGAGCCTAGGGTTCTCTCATAGTTTTTTTTCTTACGTTTTTTTCTGGCAGATTGCTTATGTCCTTTGTCGATTTCTGTTGGTTTCGGCGTATCTAGTCCATCCCCGTTTCAACGTTTGGACTATACCAACCTCTTCGTCTCTTCATGATGAAACCAACACCACCAGATTCACCTCCATCGGATTGTCCACGCGTCCTCACGTGCCTCCCAAAGACCGATGTGTTAATTGACGTCGCTTCCATTCTCAGCACGCTCCTACACGCGTTGTCTCAGCTGGCTTCCCTCAGCTTCGGCCTCTCGGCTTCCGCCTCAACCGATTCGACCTTGTCTTGCCCATCGGCTTCCGCATCAACCACCATCAGCTTCTACATTAGCTGAATCACCATCAGCTTCCGTCTGGCTTCTCTTAGCCTCGTGCCGCTGCTTCGGCTTCTGTCTGGTTTCCTTAGCCGTTTTCCTTATTCTTCAACTTTTGACGTTAGCCCTCCTCAGCCGCCGACGTCAGCCCTATTCAGCCACTACCTCGCTGCTGACATCATCATCCGACGCCATGATCTTGACATCGACCCTACTTGTCCCTAAGGTTTTCCAGCCTCCTGAATCTATTGGTGACCTCCATTTTGGCAATTATGGATCGTACTGAGAACATCCAATCTATTTCTATTATCCTTGATGGGTCCAATTATGTTAGTTGAGCCTAAGCTCTCTCTAGCTTCATCAAAGGCAAACGCCTTTGGCGGATCATTACTAGTGCTCTTTCCAAACTCAACCAAAAGGAAGATGAGACTGACTCTGCATTCGATAACCGTCTTGACAAATTGAAAAGTAAGAATTATCAAATTATCACATGGTTCCGGGCTACCTCAGTTCCTTCCATCAACCTTTAGTTTGGACGCTTTCAAGATGATGATTCCCTTGTCTCTCATGCCAAAGCAATTTAGGATTTCTTGAAGGAACGTGATCAAACCACTGGACATGCTCATCAGTATCAATTGTTGCAGACTCTTCATCACATGCGCCAGGCACCTGGTCAGTCTCTCAATGACTTCTTATCCTAGATGTCATCTGTTTGGGACTAGCTCGCTCTTTCTGAATCTCCATGGGCTCATTCTGAAGACGCACAGCTATTTATTACTTATCAAAATCATCAGCAACTATTACAATTTCTTATGGCTCTTCATAGCACTTTTGAGCCCGTGTGTGCTTCTTTGCTCCATCGTTTGCCCTTGCCCACTTTAAAGCAAGCCATTACTGAGCTCCTATCAGAGGAGTCTCGTTTTTGGATTCTCAAATCTTAAGACATGGATTCTGTTCTTGCTACGCTATCTTCTCAGAGTGCCTCATCTTCACAGCCAATCATATGCAGTTATTTTCGCAACCGATGCTTGCCAACCGATCATCCTCTTGTTCACTGCCAGGTTCGCGAATGCTTGACTTGTCACAAGACTGCTCCAGGCCATCTCCAAAGTAACTATCCTCGAGCTCCCTTTACTCATTCATCTAAGAAAGGGGCTTCTCGTTCTGGGTATCAGTCCAAATCTGGCCACAGTTCTTGCTCTACTGCTGTTGCTTCTAAAGGTTTTTTTTCTCCATCATTCTCTATGGATGATGTTGAGTCCATTATCAAACAGGTGCTCGCCAAATCTGGTACTCCTCCCTCTACTGCTCTTTCAGTAACCTCCGGTTACTCTTCATGGTATTTTGATTCCGCATGCTATAATCACATGACTTCTGACTCCACTCTATTTTCGTTTTTATCATCATCATCTTCTGCTCTTACTACACACACTGGTAATGGTTCTCATATTCCTGTTAGTCGCATTGGCCAAATCCCTACTTCCACTATGTCTCTTTCTAATGCTTACCATATTCCTGCTTTTTAATTGAACCTTGTCTCTGTTGGTCAATTATGTGAACTTGGTCTAACTATTACCTTTTCTGCTAATGGTTGTTTACTGTAGGACCTTTAGATGAGACAGATCCTTGGGATAGGCCGTAAGCATGGACGTCTATTCGAGCTTATCCATCTTCGCAGTCCACACAAATCATCTACTGTTACTACTGCATCTACTAGGTCTTTTTTTCATCTTTGGCATTGTCGCTTAGGACATGTCTCTTTTAGTCGTTTGAAAACTTTAGTTTCTAGTGGTCAGTTAGTTCATGTCCGTCTTGAAGATGTCGATTGTTTATTTTGTCAAATTGCTAACAACTTGCCTTACTTTTTAATAAAAGTAATTCTATTTCTACTGCTCCTTTTGATCTTGTGCATTTAGATATTTGGAGACCTTCCTCCACATCGACCATGGAGGGTCTAGATATTTTGTGATTTTTGTTGATGATTTTTCTCGCTATACTTGGCTTTTTCTTCTCAAAAATCGCTTTGAACTTAAACAGATTTACTATAATTTCTCTGCTATGGTCCGCACTTAGCTTTCTCGTACTATTAAGCTTTTTCGTTCTGATAATGCTAAGAAGTACTTAGATTCTGATTTTCTTTCTTTTCTTTGGGCTCATGGTACCCTCTGTCATCAATCTTGTGTTGGCACATCCTAACAAAATGGACGAGCTGAAAGGAAGCACCATCATATTCTAGACACTAGCTGGGCTCTTCTCATCTCTTCTTCTTGTCTTGAAAAATTTTGGGGGGGAGCTGCCCTCGCTGCCATCCACACCATCAATCGTGTCCCTACCCCTGTCATAGCTAACACTTTTCTTCTGGCGCTTGTATGGTTCTCCTCCTGACTATACCACTCTTAAAGTTTTTGGTTCTACTTGTTTTGTTCTACTCCAGCCTCATGAACACACTAAACTAGAACCTCGTTCTCGTCTTTGTTATTTTCTAGGGTATGGTATAGAACATAAAGGGTATCATTATTGGGATCCTATCTCCAAGCGTCTTCATATTTCCCGCCATGTGGTCTTCTGGGAACACAAAATGTTCTCTATTCTTTCCAAGTTTCATCTACTACCGTCCACCCACTCACCGGTCTTCACTGATATTTCTATAGACCTATTTTCTGATGACTTTGATGCAGATTCTAGCCCCATGCTTCCACAGCTGCCTACGCCTATTGTCCATCCTGAGGATCATGTGTCTACTGATGGCCCTCCACCTTCTCCAGCTTTGATGGAGGTTCCTTCATCTCCACCTCCCATTGAGGTTCCTCCTCTACCTGAGCGTCATTCTATACAGGTAAGGCAACCTTCTGTTCTTCTCCGTGATTATATTGTTGGTTCTACTGCCTTTTGCTCTCATGAACCTACTTCTTATTGAGAAGCTTCTTTTAACCCTCTTTGGCAACAAGCTATGACTGATGAACTGCAGGCTTTCAATCACACTCATACCTGGGATGTGGTTGATCTTTCTCCTAGAAAGTGTCTTGTTAGTTGCAAATGGGTTTACAAGATCAAAACTCATTCTGATAGTTCCATTAAGCATTACAAAGCTCGCCTTGTCGTTCAGGGATTTAGTCAAGAATATGGGATTGACTATGAAGAAACATTTGCTCATATTGCCTATCTTACTTCAGTTCACAACTTACTTGCCGTTATTGCTGCTCGTTACTGGAGTCTTTATCAGATGGATGTCAAGAATGCATTTCTCATTGGTGATCTCACTGAGGAAGTTTATATGTAACCCCCTCTTGGTTCTTTTGTTCCATCAAACAAGGTTTGCAAACTTCATCGTGCTTTGTATGGTTTGAAACAAGCTCTACGTGCCTGGTTTGCCAAGTTTAGCTCTACCATTCGTGACTTTGGTTTTTCTTCTGGTGCCCATGATTCTACCCTGTTTATCCGTAAGATGGAGCGCAGTACTATTCTCCTTCTCCTCTATGTGGATGATATGATTACCACTGGAGATGACACAGTGGGTATTTCTAGTCTTAAACAGTTTTTTCATCGCCAATTTGAGATAAAAGATTTGGGTTCGCTTAGCTCCTTCCTTGGCTTGGAAATTTCTCAAGATTCCTCTGGTTATTTTCTTACATAGGCCAAGTATACTTATGATATCTTGGCTTATGCTAGCCTTACCGATTGTAAGACTATCACTACTCCAGTTGATCCTTAAACTTGTCTTACACCTCTTGACAGTCCCCTATTGTCTGATGCCACTTTATATCGTGAACTAGTTGGCAGTCTTGTCTATCTCACAGTTACTCGTCCAGATATTGCCTATGCTATTCATATCATCAGTCAATTTATGACTGCTCCTCATTCTCCACACTATGCTGCTCTGGTTTGCATTTTGGACTATCTTAATGGAACTCTGTTTTATGGTATTCACTACTCTCCTCACTCTTCTCTACAGTTGCATGCCTTTTCTAATGCTGATTGGATAGGGGATCCTATTGATCGTCGTTCTACTATTAGCTTCTACTTCTTCTTAGGTAACTCTTTTATTTCTTGGCGTAGCAAGAAGCAAACCCTTGTTGCTTGTTCTAGTACTGAGACTGAGTATCGTGCTCTTGCTAACACTACTCAGGAGCTTGTGTGGCTTCGTTGGCTTCTTTCTGACATGTGTGTTTCTCATTCTGCTGTCACCAATCTTTATTTTGACAAACAGAATGCTATTCAGATTGCACATAACGATGTCTTCCATGATCGCACCAAGCACATTGAGATTGATTGCCACTTCATACGACAACATGTTACTAGTGGCCATGTTCGTTTTCTCTGTGTTACCTCTACTGATCAAACAACCAACCTCTTCACCAAAGCTCATCCTCCAGGACGCTTCTCTGATCTCCTCTCCAAGCTCAAGTTGATCTCTGACTTACCACCTTGAGCTCGAGGGGGGGTTGTTAGATATATATTATTATTTTATACTTATCTATCAGTATTATAGATGTATCTCATCTTCTTTTCTATACTTATCTCTGATGTATCTCAGCCTATAAATACAGGCTTCTTGTATTTCATTATTCAATTCAATATACAGTTTCTCTTTTCTCTCTCTACTTTCATAAATACTAAATATTGTAACTTTCTATTTTTTTTTTTTGGAGGGGGGGGTGTGGGGTTCTATTTGGATCTTTGGTTCTCATAAAAATGGGAAATTTTTGGTCTGTTTAAATCTCATATAAATAGTGAGTTTGGGATTTTTGGTCTGTTTAGATATTTAATTTTATGGTGGTGGGTTTGATTTCTTTGTTCAATTTTTGTTTTTGGTGGGTTTGATTACCTTCTTTCTTACTCTCAATTGTTTGCGTCTCCTTCTCTCCTTCATTCGCCATTATTGCAAGTTCTGTTAAAAGAGAGGAGGAAGCTAAAAAGAAAAAGAAAGAGAAAGGTGTAGAGAGCGAACCAATAGAACAATGAAATTTTTTTTTTTTAAGAAAAAAAAAAAAACATAACACAAATATATATATATATATATATAGATAAAACATAAGCATAAAAAGTTTTATTTTTTTTTCAATTTTCATTGTACATCTATGTGTGTGTGTGTGTGTGTGTGTGTGTGTGTGTGCATAAAATATAATATTGGGAATGTTTGATAAACTAGATGATTTGGTGATATTTGATGAATTAGAAATTTAAAATTGTGTTCTTTGATTCATTGTACATGTACATGTGTGCGCGCGCATGCATGTGACGAACCATATAATTTGATGTGTTTGATGAATTGAAAATTCAGAATCGTGTTCTTTGATTTCAGTTTCTTTACTGTGCATATATATATATATATAATATGATTTTGGTAATGCTTGATGAATAAAAAAATCAACTGTTTGTGCTCTTTTTATCTTTCTTGATTTTACTTTGTTATATATCTATAGGTGTTACTGTATAATTATTGGAGAAGAGAAAAAAAAAAAAAAAAAAAGAATAAATGAGGGACATGAAGCGTTGAGCAAATTTTTGAGCGAAAATAGGAAGGGTGGAGCCTACCGAAAATAGACGTTAGAGGTAGAAATGAGGCGAAGTGGGGAATTTCCCAAGGGGAAGAACAAGGATGTGGGTTTCCCTAGAAATAGAGGTTGCCAGTGTTTCTTTGTTCTCTCAGATTGGGAAATGTTATAAAAAATATATATATATATATATAAATTAAAAAGAAGAAGAAGAAGAAGAATATGAGGGTATAATCCACATAGAAGTTAGTGTGCACTTTAATCCAGTAATCATGGGAGGGGGGGTTATGTAGTGATCTCTAAATATCAGGGGGGTAATCCACACCCAGCCCAAACCATAGGGAAGTAAAATGAAGTTTGCCCTAAATAAAATAAAAGGGGGTTCTCTCATATATATATATATATATATCAATTCCTTCATTACATGGATTTACCAATTACATACATTATATATTCAACATTTAGGTGGATTGAATATACAATATGTAATTCAAAAATAACAGATATTGTATGTAATTAAAGTGCCCTTAGGTGTACATCTAATAAAAGGTGCAACCTTTACAAAAATGGTATACAACCTACAAAATAGATGGCCCTACAAATCAAAAGAGCTCTTCTAGGTCATGCACATATCCCAATGTCTCGCCTTCAGGTCAACGCACGCCATCAACACTTGAAAAAGATTTCAACCATGTAGGGTGAATATATAGTCCAGTAGGATAATATTTCAAAAGATAATATATGTAAAGGGTGAATATATAGTCCAGTAGGATAATATGTTCTTATACATGTACATGATCATGATGTTATATATATGTACAACATGCTCAAAACATTTTCTTTACATCAACATTTCCCATTATCATTATTAAGACTTGGTGAATTCTCTCACGTACATCTATCTACTAGTAGTCATCACTAAGTACCACCTAATCTAGTGCACTATCTAAAATTACACTCTGCTAGTGACTATTGCTAAGCGTCACCTAAATACCACCAAATTTGCCGGCTTCTAACCGAAAGGACCTTAGTACCTACACCGTGCAAGTTTTCGGTCTTTCACCATGGCTTATTAAGCCAAATTAACGCCAATCTTATCTATACATGACTTAGATTCACCACTAACATTCAATTAAACCATGATGTTTAATGCAACCAACGTAGCATCTTGTAAAACATGCTTCATCCACTTCCGTTCAACAATGGATTTTCATTCTCATAAAATCAACAATTTAACGATACAATGAACTTGAGTTTTCATTATCCTATTGTATCAATAACTATAACAACACCATTCTCCACCAATGACCCAACCATTATTTCTAACAAAATATAATTTCACAAATTCCCAATTTCAATATAACATCACAAATTTCAATTTGGCATCATAAATTTCTATATGACATTATCAATTTCAATATTTCAACACCAATTTCTCAATTCATGGAATCTCAACATTTAGGGTTTTTCACAAATTGCGGCTCTTTCAAATCTTTTCTCTCTTATGCAAGTTTATAAAATAAAAATACATCTATTAAGAAAATTTTAGAGAAACAACAACTAATCACCAAACCCTAGTTTCCTATCATACTATTTCACAAAACCCTTAATAATAACTCAAAGTTTCTAGAACAAAATACCACAAAGGGAAAACTTCACTTTACCCTCTGTGATTTTGGCAAGTGCGGTTTACCTCTCTAACGTTTGAAAATAACCACATAACCCCCCTATAGTTTTTGGACCAAAACACACTCTAACTTATGCTAACAGAATATGTAAATTGACCTTTATGCCCTAATATTCTTCCTCTTTTCTATTTTGAATTAAACTTGTAAATACATATATACACACTACATCTCAGTCACTTTTACACCCTACACCCCTTCCGACCGTTTTCTACTTCAAACAATCCATTGGCATGTCATTCCCTACGGCGTGATTGTTCTCTTGCTGTTGTTTTGCATTGCCATCTCCAGCGTTGGGGAAGCTTTGTCGATGTTAAAGTTTGGGTTGTCTGCGCTAGAGCTTGCATCCCTTCTCCAGCGTCTTCGTATCCATTATTCTCCAACATTTATGCACCCATGGCAAGCCTGACTTGTCACCGTTACTGTGTGCCAATACCATTCTTTCCTTCATTCTTGTTGTTCATCAGCCTTTGTTACCATCAATTTGCTTCGCCGAAAAAGGTTTGATCTGATAAAGGCTACTGCCTCTTCTTTGTTAGGTCGATGGACCTTGATAAGTACTGTTCACTCAACCCTACTTTTCACTCCTATTTTGGGGTGAACCACGTAAATCTTTGTGGTTTTGTGTATGTGATTTGTTTGATTCATTTTTTCTTCCTTATTTGTTATTTTGTGTCTCACCGATTTTGGTTAGGAAAAGTCAATTTCCCTCCCACAACACCCCCTACCACCTTCTTCCTAAGTAGTATAAAACTGTTCAACTCCATTGACAATAATCAAACTATGCAAACTAGGAAACAAATTATGTTCAGATATGTTTATACATGGACAACCCATAAAAAAACTCAATGATGGCCTTATTTATTAGGTATATGCTTATATATTTTTTTAATCCCCACAATTTGTTCAAGCATGATATATAACTGTAACACCCTATCCTACATCGGAAGTTTGCATAGGTGATTTTGGACATATAAAACACCACTACCTTGCTACTAAATAACTTGGACTTAAGCTTTTGGATATTGTTGGTCGACCCATAAGTTACTTAGGCCAGCAAGTAATAGGGCGTTACAAATGGTATCAAAGTCGACCCGTGCACACAACCATGTGGGCCACTTATTCTAAGCTGGCCATGAGCTTGTCGTGGTATTTTGATTGATTACAGACCCTCGTGAGGACACGAGGATTTATAAGTAGGGGAGTTTGTAACACCCTATCCTACATCGAAAGTTTGCATGAGTGATCTTGGACATATAAAGCACCACTACCTTGCTACTAAATACCTTGGACTTAAGCTTTTGGGTATTGTTAGTCGACCCACAAGTTACTTTGGGCTAGCAAGTAGTAGGGCGTTACAATAACAGTTATATATGTATTTATACTGTATATATACACGTATAATTAGAAATGAAATTAAACAAGTAATTATGTCAAAAAATTATACATTAGATTATAAATTAGGGATATTTGAATTAATATGTAATTTAATTAGTTAATATGAGATTATGTTATAAAATTATGTGAAAATAAAAATAAAGATTATATATAGATTGTATATATGCATTTACAAGTTTACCCCAAGAATATATGTATATATATATATGTTAATCTTGATGGAAAGTTTGTGTGGATCAATGGTTTGGAGTGAGAAGGTAGGTTTGGCAAGGTAAAAGGAAGAGGAAAGGGACATTGGTATGGGGAAAGTAAGGGGGAGTGAATAGAGAGAGAAATAGTAGAGAAAGAAGAAGGAAGAAGAATGATTTTTTTTGTAAATTTGAAAGCGAATGAGGGGTAATTTAGTCTTCAAATTTTACTTACTCTCCTTATAGATATGTGAGCCTCACATTCCATTAACTTAAATAGAAAAGTTAACGGTGCATTTTAGTCTAGAAATCACATGGGGGTTATGTGATTATGGTAAATTGCACATGGCCCAAACCACAGGGGGTAAAGGGAAGTTTTCCCTGCCACAAATACATCTATAAACCCATATTACACTAATGAAAAGAAATCCTACCTCTTGAAGAGAAGATTAGAAGGAAGAGAAAGTGAAGATTGGTGAAATCAAGATTTGACCAACCAAATCAAAGTACTCGTCGTGCTCTACAATGTTAACGTTATAGCTTTGGGGAGATTTTCACTTTAAAGCCCTCAATCTTGAGCTTGGATATGAGTAACAATGGTGGAGAGAGATGAAGAGAAAAAGACAAATGAAGTAATGAATAAGAGAGAGAGAGAGGCGGCTACAAAAATATCAAAACAAGGTTCAAAAAAATCTAGGCTAAAGGGTTGCCACTTCCTTTGCTTGTCGACCTTAGCCGTTCGTGTGGCCGCCTCGCTATTCATGCAGTGATTTCTGGCTACTTGTGCGGAATTCAATTAGAATGATCCTCGAGATTGGCTGCTCCACCATGGTCACGCGTGTGGTGTTTCTTTTATCCCCACTACTACTCGACCGTTTGTGCGGCCAAATTCTGGTCAGGTTTCCATTTGAAGTATTTCTAAGTCCTTATTTTTCATCCTTACGCTCGAAATGAATTTTTTTTAAAAAGACGCACGTTAAATAAATATCAACCTTAACTCTACCAACTTAACAAGTGTAACTCATCAAAACAAGGATTCAAAAATTTGACAAGGCATCTACACAATTAAGTTCAAATCGAGTTTAAGATCTGAGACACTACACACTTTTCCCAATACAAGTAGAATTTATCAAAAACATTCCATTTTAACATCAAGTTAGGCTTGAAAAAGGAAAATGGACACATTTCTCAATGCCATTTAGTCTTAGACCTTTGAGATATGTTTTACTAGACAAACTTAATTTTGAAAACTTAATGAGAATTGACTAAGAAAAATGGGTTTTGAGAAGAAACTAAGTAATAAAGAGAGTTTAAAAAAAAAATAAAAAGGAAAACTTCGCACTTAGATTATTTAATTTTCATCTAATCGATCTCTGAAAACCGGAACGTTACACCTTATGGGGCCATGGCCCACCACTAGGAGTGTAAAAATGGCTCGCAGCCCGAAACTTGTCCGTGGCTTGGGCCTAAGCCCAGCTTAGCTTGAGGCCTTGGGCCAGGGCCTGAGCCATCATTTTGAAGCCCAGCCTACTTGGCCCGACGCACGGCCCACTCAAGGCCCACCCGAGGCCTGATCCGCCCGAGACCCAGTGTTATTTTTAATGAAAAATAATAAAATTTTAGTAAAAAAAAATTTAAAAAATTGTTTAGGCTCGCCCAGGCTCGAGCCCATGCCCACTGGCTTGGCTCGCGGAAGGCCTGAATACCCCCAAGGCCTGTGTCGGATTTTTTGACCCGTGGACTGGCGCGACTAGAATTTTGGTGGGAGCCCGCGAGGCCCGATATGGGCCGAGCTAAATTTACACCCCTACCCTACACCAATCGAAAGCATTGCTTGAACAATGCTCAACTATAGCTTTGATGCAAAAATAGTTTAAATAAATTTAAAAAAAAATATTGATTTTCTAAAAAGTTAATATGATGTTTATGACTTGTCTTTTTGATTATTAAATTTTAACTTAGCAAAAATTAAAATAAATAGTCCCATCGTGATGGGAGGTTAAACCATTGATTTATGTCCTTATCGGTAAGTGATAATGGTTACAGTCAAATAACTTGATTGTGATAAATTTAATGGTTAACATTGATAGGTAGATAGATATTATTGTATGTCTTTATCGGTAAGTGGTAATGGTTACGGTCAAATAACTCGATTGTGATAAATTTAATGGTTAATAGGTAGGTAGATATTATTGTATATAGATTTTGTATGTTTTAAGACAACGAAAAACATCCTTACTTAGGCAAGAAATTTTCAGGTATAGCAATATAATATCAAACATTGTAGCAAATACAATTTGAAACTTATATTATTGCTTAATTAGGTAACTTCACATGATCTTAATATGATCTTGTTAGCAAAAATTTGGTTTGAGTTAAATTGACAGGGAAAAATCGATAGGAAAAACTAATTTTCGCAAATAATAATTTAATTAAGTAATGTGATTGGTGTCTTATGTCTTGATAGATTTAAGGACTTCTTTGGAAGTTATCGACAAAGAGAAACAAACTAAAAACTGATATCGTATTGCTGAAATTGTTACTTGTTACAAAGATGCAAACAAAAACAAATAACAAAAATACAAAAGAACTAAAAAAAGTTTATTGATTACAAGAACCAGAAAACCATCACACAAACACTAAATTAAAACTATTCTTAGAGAGAATAAACAACTCCTATGATATGTTAAACAACAATGACAGAGAGCTCTAATGATGTGGCAAGGGTTAAAAAAAATTTAAAAAAAAAAAAAAAAAAAAAAAACCCAAAGCATTGCATCAATGGAATGGGGCCCACCCCTAAATCTACCTTAGAGCTATGTTTTAGAGTTCCAAAACATTTTTATATGTTAAAGTAATCTACTCCTGATTAACCTCATATTAAGGCCTAGTTTGGGAAGATTGAAAAAAGACAAAAAGTCAAAAAGTCACTATCCTATTTAAGTCACATCATCTTATTTAAGTCACATCACCTCTCTAACACATCACTTCAAACCCAACCCAAACCCAACTCATATTTCATAAAAAGTCAAAAAGTGCACTTATTTAGTCTTTCCAAACTAGGCCTAAGTGTTGATCATTCATTCTCCACTGTTCGGTTTCTTCTAGTCAATTTTTAGGCATCGATTTTCGAGTAACTTCACCAAGGTAGTTTTCCAATCCATAACCAAAGTTTAATAGAAGTTACAACTCCCTCATTTGTGACACACGTTGTATCACCTGCAAGCCCACTATTTGCAAATTTGTTGCGTGTGTCCTGCATTTCAATAAAACGAACAAAACAACAACAATAATAATAATAATAATAATAATAATAATAATATATTTTGTCATAATTTTATATCAAAAATAATTTATGGTCTAAATTGACAAACCAAAATCGGTGGGCCATAATTAATGAAATTAATTTTGGTCATAATTGACAAATCACAATAAATTAAATGGGAATTAACTATAATTAACAAACTATAATCGATAAAAAATTATTCAGCTTGTTTGGCTCTAATTTTCAAAAAACAGTTTTCAAAAATTCTATTTTTGAATTTTTTGCATTTTAATGTTTTCAATGAATTTTTTTTAATATTTTAAACAATTTTTAAATTTTTAAACACACATAACATAAATACACTTTAAAAGTATAATATTTATAAAAATAATCTTTACAAAATACACTAAATACCAAAAAATATTAAAAATATATATGTATGAAAATTCAGTATATTTTTTATATTTTTTTATATTTATTAATTTTTTAAAATATTTATTCACAAATATTTTACTATTTAGATACATCTAAGTAAGCTGAATCTAAAAATGTAAAAATATTTTTAAAAATTTTAAAAATATTCACTAAAAATAAAAAATAACAAAAAATAAAAAAAATTAAATTTAAAAAACTAAAACCAAACGGACGGATTATTTTTTTCACATATGTTTTGGTTTATCCTTGTTAGTATTCTATGTATTAATGCCAATACGTGTTGACTAGTTCAAAATGGATTGAGCACTGTCTCGTGTATTGAATTGACCCAAATCACAAAAATCAAACACACCTCACCACCCAAGCCCCACCAAAAATAAAATAAAAAAGGGTTGTCTATATCTCTTAATTTTTGGCTTCTTAATTTTTTTAAATTTTAAAAAAAAAACGACGTCGTCTTAAGTATTAAAAAAATTAAAAAGGCTTTTTTTAGGAACAAATCATTTTCCAATAAAAAAGTGGTGCAAATATCTGCCGATTTTGTGTTCAAATGTTGCAACTATGCAAGATAAGGACCACCAACTTGCATGTCTGTCAATTTCAACTATGCAGTAATGCGAGGGAGTTTTTTTTAAGTGTGTAAGTGTACACCATGTGTCACTTACACAAAAAGTATAAGTGTAAGGTATAAGTATAAGTATAAGATGTAAGTGTAAGGTGTAAGTGTAAGGTTTAATTTTTCACAAAAGGTGTAAATGTAAAGTATAAATGTAAGGTATAAGTTGCACACCATAAGTAAACCCTAATGCAAGATATATTATTTAAAGATTCACATCAGATTTGATTGATTGACTATGCAGGTACACAGGGCTAAGACAAAGAAAGGCCAGGTGTCACGTCTTTCCTTTGGTTTTGATTTTCTTTTTTTTTTTTGGTTGTCGTTTTTATTGTTATACCAAAAAAAAAAGTTTATTTATTTATTTGTTTTTTTTTTTCTTAATATATTCTTCGACTAATAACTCTTTTAGGATGTTCTGTTAAGACTAAAATAGTTATATAAGATAAAATAGATTATTTTAACTAAATAAAATATCACATTTAATTTATAATCATTATTTTTTTTTTACAAAAGTCAAAAAAATTTAAAAAATCTATCACTAACGAAGAATTTTAACTTTAGGCTAAAATAACCAAAAAATTAAAAAGTCAACTCACATCCTAAACGAGTTCTAGAAGTTTATTATATTATTTACAATAAGTAATTATTTAATATTTTGGAAGCGTTATGAGATATTATTTATATAATAATTTAAACTAATAATGTAGCGAAATTTTTTATAAATTGAATATAGTAAATTCATTATTTTCAGGTAGTTGACAAATCACTTAGGTCAAGTTTGGCATGTGGCCAAAAAGTTACTCAAAAAGTTAAAAAGTTATCACTATTCACTAAAAGTCAAAAATTACGGATGCACAACTCCTAATCCTAATTTTTCCATACACACTAATTCATACAATTTTTTAGTACACATTTTTTCATAAAAAGTCAAAAAATTAACCCAAACAACCATATTTTTTTCTCAACTTTTTAGTCAAAAAGTACATTTATTTAGGACATTCCAAACAACCCCTTAGTGTGATTTGTAATTTTTCATACTTTGAGGCCAAGTTTGGCATGTCCAGGAAAAATCAAAAAGCCAAAAAATTATTCAAAAAGTAAAAAAGTTAACAATATTCACCAAAAGTCAACAATTACGGCTGCACAACTCCCAATCCTAATTTTCTCCTACAAAATAATTTTTACAATTTTTTATTACACATTTTTTCATAAAAAGTCAAAAAGTTAACCCGAACATCTATATTTTTTTTCTCAATTTTTAGTCCAAAAAGACAAAAAGTGCACTTATTTAGGACACCCCAAACAACCTCTGAGTATCATGTAGGCTACGTCATATAGTACTCTAAGATTATTTAATAATTTTTATTCAAAACACATCATTTATAAGCGATGTCATATTTTTTATATTTCAAACAAAAATTAAATAGATTTTATAATAATTTATGCTATAAATATTTCATAATTAATTATCCTAAAATTGTAAACTTATATCACCATTCCATATCGAATTATTTCACAATATTATAAAATTTTGATTTATTTTTATTAATAATAAATATATAATTTTTTATGCTTAAATTTAATTTATAAAATTATATTATTATGTGATGGTACTTTAAGTACACAATATCAAGCCATCCCAAATAATTGAAAAGAAAATATATTTTATTATAAAAAGATATGTTATTTAAAGATTCATATCAGATATTTATTATAAAAAGATATGTTATTTAAAGATTCATGTCAGATATGATTGATTGATTATGCATGTGCACAATATCAAGCCATCCCAAATTATTGAAAAGAAAATACAATAATGATAGGGAGTTTTAATTTTGAAATTTTAAAGATAATTTCAATAATGTAATATGAGAAAAAAAATAAGACAAAAAATAAAAATATAGATACACACATCATATCATATGTGGGTCCCACTCCTTACTACATTACTAGAGCTCACTTTAGAACTCCAAAATTAAATATATCAATCTTTATTCAAGAAAATATGTAGTGTTTTAAAAAATTGATAAAAAGCTAAATTTTTGATTTTTTAGTTTTTTTTAATCTTTTTATGAATAAAAAATGTGAAAAGTAATATGATCTAAAATGAGTAAAAAGTTAAAAATTGACTTTTTATTTAACTATCAAAACACTCCTATATATTATTATAATAAAAAATACTCCAGTATGCCGCCATCATGTTCAACATTTAAATTTTATATTAGATATTTACACAAAATTAGAAAAAATAAAAAGAAAAGTGAATGCAATATAATTTTTTTTTAACACTTTTTTCATCACTTTTCTTTTTTATCCACATCTTCAAATATTTCTTTCAAATACAACTTTAAAATGTATTTGAAAAAATATATAACTTTAAAATGCAACTTTCTCAGCATAATTTTTTAAAATGGGTCAAATTATAAGGCTGGGATTTATTAAAATTAAAAAATATGTATATATATAAGCCTTGGAGAACCAGTCATGATATTATTATTTTTAAGAATTAGACTTGGTGATAAAATTGGCTACGTATTCAAAAAGATCGGGGGGACAAAGATGACAAAATTCACCGACTTCATTGAAAAAGTGATTAATAGTATTAATTTGATTTAATGACTATAAGAATGTAACGCAATTAGTCAAAACAACTTTGCTGCATGGTCAAAATCAAATCAAGCCTTGATTTACGGCTCGGTGCATGTGGCAGCCTCAAATCATTGTCAAAGATAAATACCGATCAACATCATATAATTGGCTTCAAAGAAATTTCGTACTCATTTTTCCAGCCATAACTCCTTTAACTTTTACGTGAGTTTTTAAAAAGGGGCTGCTTTCAGAGGTTTTTGTTAGATCTGTAGAAATTCAATATAAGATTTATTTTGATAATCTAAATTGTTCGATGTATAAAATTCGTCGAGTATTATATATTTATAAAAAATCACATTGATCAGATATCGATAATTACTTGATCAAATCAGTTTTGTATTTAAAAAAAAAAAAAAAAATAGATTGTGAAAAAATAAACGATTGACAGAAATCTGATCTGATGAGATAGCTATCGATATTCAATTAACGTGATTTTTACAAGCATATAGTACTCGACGAGTTTTAGACATTGAACGGTTTAGATTATCGAAACAAAACCCGTAGAATGTCCTCACAGACCCAACAGTACCCTCCAATCTGATCGTATTGAAGGAAAGCCCATCACTTTTAAAAAAAACACAAACACACACACACATATATATATATATATATTAGGATATGACTATACATAGGTGTGCTTAAAATATAAATTTTAATTTTAAATTGATAATATATTTTTTGTATTGTTTAAGTAATGAAAATATTTTTAGTAAATGGGTGGTCTTAAGTTTACGTCTTGTGCCCCTCACTTGGCACAAGAAGAAAAGGCCACTTGGAAAAAGGAGAGAAGAAAGTTCATAGATACCAAGTGAGGTATTCACTTTTAATAGTAGTACAGAAGATATATATATATATAGGTTTAATTATTTTTGTCACCTTTAAAATATGAAATTTTATTATTTTAATTTCCAATATTTAAATTTTCTCAATTTAAGTTTCAATGAATAAAACTATTTTGATTTGGTCCCCAATCTAACTCTTTTAGTAGATATCGTTAAAAAAAGGGTAAATATAAATTTTTAATTTAAAAATATTCTTTTAATCCCCAAAATATGTAATTTGTGCTATTTTAGTCTATAATGTTTCAATTGTGTCAATTTAGAACTCCAATGTATATAAAAGTGTTTTGATTTGGTTTTCTAACTTAATTTCATCTCCTTTTCAATTTAAATTAGAGGCAAAACATGAAAACCATAAATATACATTACGAAAAATGAAAAAAATAAACAAGGCTCCAATATCTTTAGAATCACTACAATATATAAGAATTTTAGAAATTAAATTTTTTGATCTCTAAAAGTGAAATTGTTACAAAAGACATTTAGGAACCAATTATATTGTCGTGAGAACAGTTGTTAAAAGGTCGTTCTAAAAAGTCAAAAATAAGGCTTTCAACGACAAAATTTTGAAAATATCACTAATAAATACACTTTTAGGGACAAAATAATTTAGTCTCAAAAGATTTATTTTTTTAGATAAAAAATTTGATCCCAAAAAGATAATAATTCATCACTAATGTCTAATTTTTGTTACTAAAAATATAATGATACTTTTTGCAACAAAAATATTTGGTGCCTAAAAAAATAATTGTTCCTAAATTTTGGTCTCTAAAACCTTAATTTTTTATAGTAAATAATATATTCTTACTACGACAAGGCCTTGTTTTGTTACAATTTTAAAAAACTATTTTTGCAAGGTTTTCATTTGTCTTTATTAAACTTTTTTCATATTTTATTCATTTTTTTTTATTTTGTAGATATATCAAGATTACATGCATCTAAAAAGTTTAAAAACAATAACTAAAATATGAAAAAAAAAAAAAATACTAAAAACAAACAAAAATCTAAAAAATATTCAATTTTTTGTCTATTTTAATTTTTTTAATATTTTAATCAATTTCTTTTACTTTTTAGATACATCTTTATTAAGTGCATCTAAAAAGAATAAAAATTAATTAATTAAATTATATTAAAAAAATTAACTAGAAATAAATTAAAACTCATTTAAAAATAATTTTTGAAAAATCAAACTAAACAAACATGTAATTTTTGCAATGTGGGAAAAAAATGTCGCTCAAAACTTATTTTTTGTCACTAATTTTTTTTTTGTCATGAATTTTTTTTTTTTTTTTTGGCTAGTGTATCATCCAATCTGTTTTGATATATATATATATTACATATTAGATAATCAAATATTAAAAAAAAAATGATTTTTTTTTCCAAAAAAAAAAAATCCCACATTTTTGTGTATTTATTTATGGTTTATGATTTATGATTTAAAGAAATTATATAATCCATACTTAATTTTATTTTATTTAAAAAAAAAAAAAAAAAGATCATATGATATCATAAGAAGATAATTAGCCTTGAATTTTGTAGGCTAAAAAGATAATTAACCTTGAATTTTATTGTATAAATGAATACATAAGATATGATGTATTCAAAATAAATTCGATAATAAACAAAATTCCTCCATAACATCTGACATCATAATTTCTTGTTGAAAAATATTTGAGATTCAACAAGATTTCATAATTTGACACAGAATGATATAGTATAAGAGATGTCAATTTTTGATTTATTACATTTCACATGATGTAAGATTTAATTCTCTTATCATATCACTACATGTGACTTTACAAGTCTAAATTATGAATACATAAAATTTCTCTTTCTCCTTATGTGTGGCTTATTATATAAGACTTCACATTAAATAAGACCAAAATATCATTTTTACTTCCCTTCTATTTTAATCTTTCATATCCTTTATTTGTTAATACCTTTTCACCTTCTTTCACATTTGATATATATGTTTACATTACACTATTCCCATATGATCCGCTTGGACCTTTTCATCACCGTAAATGACTTAACGTTTCGAACTATCTTACCAATATATATATATATATATATTTGGTTGACATTTTAGTATTGTACGGGGAGCAAAATATTCCGGTACGTCCATACTCCTTTCCTCCAAGCTCCGTTTCTGTTCGATCACCTTTGGATAGAGAGAGAGAGAAGAGAGTGTTTGAGTGTAAGTGTTTCTTACAAAAATGTTCGTCTGTCCTCGTATAGGGGGCGCAGACACACTTCTATACCCTCTGCGCCCCAAATCTACTCCCAGTGATCTCTCAATATGTGACACTACTATCCTATCTGTCAGCACAAATCTTGATGAGTATCACCTAACCCAACTGCCTGCCCATTCTACTGGGAGCTCGGCAGCCGAGCTGCTCCATCTCGGCTGTCAACGGCCATACTGTGCTTTATGCCTAAGTATTCCAATAGCTGAGCCCAATGAGGATCGCTGCATCACTCTGGCATGAGCTCGGGGACAACTCACGCGAGTGTGTCGTCGGCCTTCCTGCCGAGCAAGCACAAGTAGCTCGGTCTGACCTCGCCTTCCCTGTCGTCAGACATCTCACTTGACCGGCTTCGACTTCAGGAAGCCATGCAGCTCAGTCAATTCGCACCTTGCCTTAACCGAGCAGCCTCTTACAAGACAGGGCCGCACTACCTTGGCCCAACCCTTGTTCGGCCCAAATCTGTCCAGCCCAGTTCTAGATCACAAATCTCCCTCTCAAGTATATATATTTTTTATTTGAAAAAGTTGAAAAAAATTAAAAATTAAAAAGTAAAGCACTCATTATTTTTATATGATTTTATTTTCTTAAAAAAATAATTTATGAAAAAAATTAAATATGTTTTTATATTTATTTTTGCCAAAATAATTTCTGATTTTTTAAAACAAAATTTTAAAATAATTTGCAACTACAGTTCTTTCCATCACCAACATAATGGTTGGCGGGACACCCACTATATTAGAGCATCTCCAATGGTGTCCCATTGGAGCTCTTACTGCCAAATTATGGCAACAGTGGATACAAAGATAGCTCCAATGGCAAATTATAACAACTGCTATCTTTAGCAAATGCCAAAGCTTGTGTCAAATATGGCACAAGCTTTGGCAGCTGCCAAGTCATCAATTTCAACCAACCTCCTTCCCTCCCTTCCTTTTTCATCATTCTTTCCAAACATAGTTTCCAAATTAATTAACACAACAATTTGAAGCAATTTTCAAATTCACACAGAAAATTAATTAAAATCAATTAACACAAAAAATTAACCAAAATATTTGAGAGCTCTAAATTTAGGGGCTCTAAAAGAGCTCTAAGTATGCAGGTCCACAGTGATTGTGATGTCTTGACTTTGTTTTTTTTTTTTTTTTCTTCTATTTTTTATTCACTACCATATCATTAGAGCTCAATTAAGTTCTAAAATTAAGAAATGTATCATTAATGTTTTATTTATTTATTTTGATTCTTTCTATCAGGCTACAGTCATTTAAATTATGATATTTTGATCAACCAAAAAGATAAAATACCGTCAACAAAAAATAGTCTATTACATTGATACTCCTGAGGTTTGGACCGATTATATCTCACCCCTTGATGTTATAGAAATTACATTGTCACCCCTGTAGTTAATAGCCTATTTTCACAAACCCCTCTACTTATATAAAAGGCAACAACTCCAAGTAGAAAAATAGAAAAAAATACATTAAAAAAAATAAAGAAAAAACAAAGAAAAAAGTAAGTAAAGCAAAGCAAAGCAAGAAAAGTAGAAGTGTATGAATTCAATGTCTCTTTAATAATAACGTTAATTCTGTCTAAATAATTATAATAACAAGAGAATCAGTGTAATTTATCAAACGTCAAAGAGTGATACGTTTAAATCCAAATCTCAAGGGTTATAAATGTAATTTATCCAATTATAAATAGCGAGCGATCCTATAGACTGGCTCCATTAACATGGTTTGTCCGTGTATTTTCTCAGAAATTATCAACGACAGAATTCTAATGCAAATAGGTGTTGATGCATTCAAAATAGGTGTTGATGCGTTCAAAATAGATTCCCTTTCCCATGTTTTGTTCCAATAAAATTAACTGAACAAATGACGGTGAAATAAGAAAAATATTTATCCATTGTGGTCAAAAGTTTTACTTTTTTGTCGTTTTAAAAATAAAAATAGACCAAGTTTTAAAAAAATTAATTCAAATGTGCTGTAAAAGACATCCATTTAAAGTTAAATATATAAGAAATACCAGAGTCTGTATCCTTAAAAACGTGCTTATATATAATAAGAAAAGTTATTATAAAAGTTATATATAATACCTTAATTTTTATTATAAAAGTTATAAATTTTTGTGATAGAAGTTATAAATGGCTAAGTTACAAATAGCAAAACTATACTTTTGTGATGATAAGTTGTGATAATAAAAAATTATACCGTTTATAATAAAAGTACTTTTTTACGATGAAACTTACACACTTTTTGTAAAAGATACATACATCTGTACTTCAAAATGGTGCATATGGTAGTCTTTTTCTAAGGGTTTGTTTGATTTAACAGATATAATACTTTGAGATCGAGATTATTAATTTATGAGACTCATATCTTATTGTTTGGTTGTAACTTTTGTTATCTGAATTAGATTCTAATGGACATTCTGTCCAATAAAATTGGTGAATTTTTCTTAAACTATTGAGAAGTATCACTTTGAACTCCCTAAATTATAAAATTATACAAATAGATTCCCTAAATTATTAAGAAGTATCACACTTTGCCCCTAAACTATAAAAACATATAAATGAACCCCCTCAAAGCGTACAAATTGACAATTTTATAGTTTAAGGGGTTCATTTGCATACTTTTTGGGGGTCTATTTGTATGTTTTTATAATTTATGAGGCAAAGTAATATTTCTCACTAATTTAAAGGGTCTATTTGTACAATTTTATAGTTAAGGGAGTCAAAGTGATATTTCTTAATAGTTCATTTTTTTTATTTTTTATTTTGCAACTAATAATGCAAAACAAATATATAATTGAGATTATATTTTTCCATATGCATTGCAAAATAAACGTGCACAAGAGAAAATTATTTAGGGGAAATTATACATTAGTGTTGTCAGGAAAAAAAAAAAAAACAATATTTACAAAAATGTGGTAAACATTATAAATATTAATAATTAAAAGGATAAATTACACTTTTCCCCATTTATATTTGGTCATTTTCTCACTTTGACCCTTAAAGCTTTTTCCACCAATTTGGCCCTTCATGTTTCATGTTTTTCCCAGTTTACCATAAAAACTAATTTATGTCCAAAATTAAATAAAATATTAATATATTAATAGTCACGTGACATAAAAATAATTTATTATATATATAACTCATACTTCTAAAATAAATTAAACTCCAATATAATAATATATTTTTTTATGTTATGTGACAATTAACGTGACATTGTTGTTTAATTTTAAACGTAAGTTAACTTTAAGTGTAAATTAAGAGAAAAAAAAATGAAACATAAAAGGCTAAATTGAAAGGGAAAAAAAAAAAAAAAAGCATTAACAATCAAAGTGAAAAAAATGACTAAACATAAAGGTGATAAAATGTAATTTACCCTAATTAAAATTATAAACATTTTGACTAATGTGTAATAATTTTTAAAAAGGTACTCAACCCATAAATTCAAAATTGAATTTCATTTTTCCGAAAGCCTATATGTTAAACTATTTAGTCCATCATAAGGACATAATTTTGCGAAATGACTAAACTACATATCATATACACCTCTGTTTTTTGTTCAAATTAACATCATATCATTACAACATATAAAAGTTTTAGAGATCAATTTTTTTTTATTCCTAAAAGTGAAAATTTTGTTGTAAAAGACATTTAGGAACCAATTTCTATCATTGTGAGAATAATCGCTAAAAAGTCGTTCCGAAAAATCACAAACAAGGCTTTTTGCGACAAAATTTAAAAAATATCACTAATAAATATACTTTTAGAGACAAATTAATTTGGTCTCAAAAAGGTTTATTTTTTAAGACAAAAAATGTGTTCCCAAAAAAGATGATAATTCATTATTAATGTCCAATTCTTGTTACTAAAAATATAATAAAACAACACTTTTCAAAACAAAAATATTTGGTTCCTAAAAAATAATTTTATCCTTAAATTTTAGTCTTTAAAACTTTAATTTTTTTTGTAGTCTCTCTCTCTCTCCCCATTAATATACCTTCACATACCTCTCTTTTCTCTCCTTAGCCCCATATTCCCCCCCCACACACACACACACACTCTCTCTCTCTCTCTCTCTCTCTCATCAATCTCTCATTGCAAACTTTCTTTTCTTTTTGAAAATGACGAGTAACAATTCAAACCCTAGCCTCATATGAAAATAATGATATTCAACCTTCAAGTTCATCACTTTTTTTTTTTTTTTGTGTGTGTGTGTGCTCATAATCATCACATTCATAGAAGTTTTCATATCAAAACTGCCTAAATCGTCTGAAATTTTCAGATCTGAACCAGTGTTGATTATGGAACTCGAAATTTTTGATCTGAGAAAGGTTTGATCGGAAGGTAACCTTCTTCTTGTTGTTGTTGATCGTAACAAATAAAACATATTAATGAATAGAACCTCTATATATATATGTATATCTGTGTTATATTTGAGTATTGGTGGTGGGGAATTTCAACAGATAGCAAAAACAAGTTTCTGAATTTGAACAGATCACTCTTTCATCTCTCTACAAGGCTCATATTTGTTCAAAGAAATTAAACAAATAGGTTGAGATAGTTCAAAAAATTGAACAGATAGAATAAAATTTCAATAGATAGAATTTCGCACAAATAGAATAAGAATTTCAACAGATAGAATAAAAATTTCAATAGATAGATGTTAATAAAAATTAAAAAGGTAAAATTGAAAATAAAATGTCTTCCGAAATAACAAAATGTACTCACAACAATATTTCACAAAGAGTGTACTTTTCACAAGAAAAAAAAAATAAAAAAAAATCATGAGATCTGATACCTTAGACCATCTCCAACGGTGCATCAAACCATGCATCAGATTTGAAATTTGATGAAAAAGTGACTTTTTCAAGCTCCAATGGTTTCACCAATTTGATATCAAAATGAGAATAGAACAAACATTTCATCAAACTGAAGGACAAGCTCTGTATATCAGTATTTTACTGTGTTTGACTGTTGAGATGGGCCAACCGGTCAACCAACCGGATGTCCAGCCGGTTGACCCACCGGTCGACCGGTTCCCTTTCAAAATGGTAGGTTCAAACCGGTCAAAAATGTTCAAACAAGTAAAAAAAAAAAAAAAAAAAATTTAGCCTTACCAGTTGACCCACCGGTCGACTCTTCCCTTTTGATGCACGGTTAGACCAAGCCATATTAGATTGAGAAAATTGACTTTTTTTTACTCAAATTTGGTGAAAAATTTGGTTCACCGTTGGAGATGCTCTTACACCTTCTTTAAAATGGACGGTTCATCAATTTTCTCTTTTTAAATATGCCTCATGAATGGTAATTTTTTCTAGTTAATTATCCCATTAATCTAATAAGACAACCAATGTTGTACTAATTATATGAATTTATAATTCCCTCATTATTAATGTTGGTAATCAACCAACGTCTAAATGTATAACTAAGTTAAGTTTTAAAATCATAATTTACAATGAATTTAGTCATGTTTAAATTGATTGTACACTCTTTGGTGAATAAACAATTGGTCTCTCCATTTTGAATAAAATTTCATTTCAGTTATTGTAGTTTCAATTTAAATAATTTAGTTTTTACATTTTCAATTTTGTTCTAATGTAATCCCTGCCTGTATTGTTAGCATTTTGAACAAATACTCTAACGTTGTATTTGATTAGGAGATTTAAGAAGAAATTTGAAAAGGAAAATAGAAAAAATAGGTAAAATGTGAATAAAATATACTTATATTTTATATAATTTTACACACTTTTTCCCTTTCTCTTTCCAAATTTTTTTCCAAATTTTCCAATCAAATACAGCATAAGGACACTCATTGACAAAACTCTTGGGTAAATAAACAATTAGTCTTTCTATTTTGAATACAATTTCACTTTAGTTATCGTAGTTTCAATTTAAATAATTTGGTCTTTACACTTTCAACTTTGTCTTTTGCAATTCGTGTCTTTCAACAAGACATTCTTAAAAAGAGTTCTAACATATACAAATTATAATATTTTGTAGTGTCAATACTATTTAAGGGTTATTTTATATTATTGAATTGGACTTTTTGTCCAACAAAATAAATTGTTCAACATTTGATTCAATATCTGGAGTAACTCAATTTCATAAAAGTGTGGATAAAATAAATCGGATTGAACTAGACTCCGAATTAAATTTATAAATAATGAAAATAATCCCAAATACATAACTTGTCGTTTCTTCAATTTTTTCACGCAATGATATATAATACTAATAATGAGTAATTATTATATAATTTTAAAGTTATGGAATGGAGGTTGCAGATAAGTCGTTGATAGCAAACAAACAAAGTTAATATAAAAAATAATCCATTTTATTAATTTTTGGATAAATTACGATGGTATTCCTTATATTTTGATTCTTGTGTTATTTTTGTCACTGTAATTTTAATTGGCTCCCTTTTGATTATGAATTTATGATTTTGTCTCAATTTAGTTCAATTATTTATAACTCTTAGAATTTTTTTATAAAAAATATGTGCATAAATGTCACGTGCCATATTTTTAAAGGCAAAATTATGAATTTATCAAACTTATTAAGTCAACCTTAACTAATTTTGTGATAATTTTTTTTAAAAAACACTAACAATATTATCATTGGGTCAAATTGACGCAAACTCTAAAATGAAGGATCAAAATTAAGTCAATTAAAAATGTAGAGATAAAAATAACATAGTGTAAAATATAAGGATCTTTGATGTAATTTACCCTCAATTTTTTTAAAAATTGATTGCTGAGCTTATTTCTTTAGGGAAATAGTAAGAGTGGTAGCAAAAAAATAAATAAATAAACCAATGATAAAATTTATACCCTTTAATATATGTTATATATTTTTTTTATGATTTTGTAATCTCTACAGCTATTTTCCCTATTTCTTTCAATTTGTAGCCGCCATGATTAGAATGGCTCAGAATTAAAAATTGAACGATTCTTTCTTGTGTATTGACCCAAATTGAAGATAAATTATATTGTTAGTTTCTATAATTTAAGTAAAATGTTATTTTTATTTTGAATTTCAATTTTATCCCTATAATTTTACACATGATTTTTTTTTTTTTTTTGATTCAAAATGATATCAACACATAATAGATGGATCATATTATAACAAAATTAAAATTGTAAATCTATTGTTCAAATTGAAAACACGAGAACCAAAATAAAATTTTACTCAAACTAGAGGATTAATGATATAATTTATCCATAAAATTAAGTGCATGTATATTTTTTAAATAAATATTTTAAAATTAATTGATCAATCAATTGGGATAGAAATTTAATACAATCCATCAATACGACTCAAATTGTACACATAATCATAGAATTAGAATTGATCATCTTCTAACTCGAATACGAATAACACGACCCCATCAACACAAATATTAAACTAAGTCATATTCTAATTGAATGTGTATAATCTAAACATGACCTGTTTGACGGTGTAAAAATTGATGTCGATATACGGACACAAACCGCTATTGAACTTCTAGCAACCCATTGTCCAAAACATTAATGAGTGTGTTTGGTTTGAGTTTTTTGGATTAAGTTTTTTGAAAATTGATTTTTTTGGTTTTTATATTTTTTATATTTTTAGTGAATATTTTTTAAATTTTAAATATTTTTTTTTTACTTTTTTAGATGCACCTTACTTAGATATATCTAAAATGTAAAAAATTTGTGAAAAAATATTTTAAAAAATTAATAAATATATAAAAATATAAAAAATGTACTAAACTCTTGTATTTTTGGTATTTAGTGAATTTTTAAAAGATTTTTTTTATAATTTTTTTACTTTTTAAGTGTATTTATGTTAAATGTGTGTAAAAAGTAAAAAAATTACTTGAAATATTAAAAAAATTTAGTAAAAATAAAAAAATATGAAAAATAAGAAAGTAAAATTTTTTTAAAAAATGAAAATAAGCAAGGTGAATTTGATTACGAGCCTATAATACCACGACACGAAAATGACGAGACAACGCACGAATCCCACGCCTCCGGACCTCATTCCTCATAATCTGATTGGGAAGCCTCTAACTAATTTCCTAAATTGTCACTAAAGTGGGCCATGGAGCTACTCACAGGATGTTGACCTGTTTTGTTGGAGCTTTCTTTAATTAAAAGTTAATAATTAAAATGTAGAAGTTAAAAATATTTATTTTTTAAGTTTTAAATAATTAATTTAAAAAAAAATTATTTAAGTTATTTATACTTAATAAATTATAAATAAAAATTATATTAAATAATCTGACATAAATTTTTAAATTAAAATAAATTATAATCACATCTTAAAAACCATACCACTTAGCACCATGATATGGTAGGTCACATAAAACACCCAGAAGAAGCTATTATAAGACATGTTAGTGAAAGATTGACTGAGCCTCCTAATTTGACTATGCATCCATTTCTTGTATATTCATATAAAATCAGTTTTATAATATAAATAAATAAATAAAGAAAATCATAATTGTGGGAACTAATTTTTGAATGATCTCTCACTCATTCCAACAAAGAAATGGGCAGAAAGAGTCAGCCATGCGACTTTTCAACTCGAAAGAAACGTACAATAGAAGAATTTTCCATATCTAGCCTGGTGGCTGGAGCTGAGATGTCACTTATTGCATGAGATATCTATAAAAGGAGTCTCTCCATTAAACATATCCATCCCACATAAGAAACAACCCAAAAACAAGTGAAAAGAAAACTCTGAAATTCTCTCATCTCATGGCTTCATTTCAATTTATAGCTGCAGCACTCTTCTTGGTTGCTGCTGCTGTGTTTGGAGGATCAAATGCTCAATTGAGTCCCACCTTTTATGATAACACATGCCCAAATGTCTCGAGCATAGTACGTGGTGTCCTGGAGAAGGCTCAACAAGTTAATATCCGAAATGCTGCCTTTCTCACTCGACTTCATTTCCACGACTGCTTTGTCAATGTAATATTATAACACCCTCTCATCCTGTACTATGTATTTATCTTTGTGTGTTGCAAAAAAGAAGCTCAAATTTATGCAACTTTATATATGCCAATTCATGTATGACTAACTAACTGTCTTTGCGTGCATGCATGTAGGGCTGCGATGGGTCCCTTTTGCTAGACGATGCAGATGGAATAGTGAGTGAGAAAGGTGCAACTATTAATTTGGCACTTAATGGATTTACTGTTGTTGATGACATCAAGACTGCATTGGAGAATGTTTGCCCAGGTGTTGTCTCCTGTGCTGATATTTTGGCCATTGCAGCTGAAATTTCAGTTGTTTTGGTAAGTAAATTAATTTCGGTATACATTAATATTGCCAAGTAAAATTAACAAAAGGTTTTGTTTGCAGAACCAATGTAATTATCAATTGGGTTTCAAATATTAGCCAATACCTAGCGTATTAGACTATATATATCATTTTTCCCCCCAAACACTATATGGCTCAACAACTTCAATTACTTGAATCTTACATAAGGGAATTAAGTTGAGATTAATAAAGCCTTATATATATCATCAATTAGTCATAGTAATATATAAATTAATGCAAATAATTTATTGCAGTCGAATGGTCCATCATGGGAAGTTCAACTAGGAAGAAGAGATAGCAGGACAGCAAATAAAGCTGGCACTAGTGGCCTCCCACTTTTTAATGAAGATCTTAGTGCCCTTAAAGCCAAGTTCAGTGCTGTTGGACTCGACTCTACCGATCTAGTTGCTTTATCTGGTAAAGATTAGACATTTAATTTAACATTTCTTTTCTTTGATTACAATTACTACTTGTCTTGGTATGAAATTTATGAGCTCAACAAGTCAATAATTTCATTCCTTCTTTCATTAAGAATAAGAAAAATGAAGAGGAAAAGCGCTTTCTTTTACACCACGTCACATATAAAACTAACAACAATTGCTTTCCTTTCATTTGCAGGTGCTCATACATTCGGACGGGCTGGATGCCTGACTGTGACCCCACGCCTTTACAACTATAACAACATTAGTGGAAATGTAGACCCAACCATGGACCCAACCTACGCGCAAACACTTCAGCAGACATGCCCAGATCCCAGCACTCCTGCAGGCGTCAATACTAATGTGACCTTAGTCAACCTTGATCACACTACTGCTAATGGCTTTGACAACAACTATTTCACTAACCTCCAGAACAAACAGGGGCTTCTCCAGTCTGATCAAGAGTTGTTCTCCACCAGTGGCGCTGATACCGTTGCCATTGTTAACCGCTTTGGAAACAGCCAAAGCGACTTCTTCACTAGCTTTGCTCAATCCATGATCAATATGGGAAATATAAGTCCACTGACAGGAAATAATGGAGAGATAAGGTCTAATTGTAGGATGGTTAATTAATTTGGCCTTTTGATATCATGGGAGCACAACTTACAAGAGAATATATTATTTGTTTGGAATTTTCAAGTGCTTTCTTTTTTTTCTAGCATTTTTATTTTGTTTTATTTTATTTTTTTGTTTTTTTTTTGTTTTTTTTCCCTCCTTTTCTTTTAGAAAAATGTCATGCAAGAATTGTATTAAACAATTGATCTATGGAATTAAGAATAAAAAATAATCTCATCACAAGTAAAGATGGGAGTTTGTTACTTTTATTCGTTTGTCTTTGTCATACTTCAGCACTTTAATGGTCAACTCTATGTTCCAACTTTGTTGATGTAAATTTTGCTTGTATTGCTGATAAAAAAAAAAAAAAACTCTATGCTTCAACTAATGAAACGATAGGAATTTAAATGGTTGGTCAAATGAATGGAAATAAAGGCCAAGTTTGGGAAGACTAAATAAGTACACTTTTTGACTTTTCTCGTATTATGTGTAGAAAAAGTAAAGAGGAGATGTTAATTGATGTGACTCAAAAAAGATAAAAAGATGAAATAAGTGCACTTTTTTAGTTTAGCCAAACTTGGCCAAAATTTCCTGGGGAGCTTATCAGAAAAGGATTCGACCTACGAAGTGTAAACTCTTTAGCAATGGAACAAGGTGGGTGGATTCCAGTAGTCAAGCAAAGGAAAAGGAATGAAGCCTGGCGCAAGGAGGTCGGCAAGGGATTATTCTTTGTCTTTGTAGATAATCTACCTTCCAATATGGATCCTAGAGCACTGTTTAAACTATTCTCAAAGTTTGGAATAGTGAAGGATGTATTTATACCTCAGAAGAGGAGGAAAGCGACAAATACTAGATTTGGGTTTGCTAGATTTGATTGCTCAGTGGTGGCAACTGTTGCAGTCCAAAAAGTCAATGGTTTATGGGTGGAGGATAGGGAGCTTAAAGTTAAAATGGCAAAATATGGTAGACTCGAAGATAAAGTAGCTAGAAGAAATCAGCTTTGAGGGGGTATAGGTGGAAATGAAATTAGGGGAAGGTATGCTCTTGATCATCATGGGTTACAAAGATCTTTTCCTGATGTTTTAAAACCAGGTGTAAATATGCCGATGGGGAAAACAGTATTTACCAATAAGGTTAATGAACAAGGGCATGGCTGATTGTATGATAGTGTGTTGCTGAAATGCCAAACAGAGTATTCTATGCAGAGCATTAAGAAGATGCTAAAAGAGAAATGATTGGGGCATGTATTGGTCAGAAATAGAGGTAGTAGGGATGTAGTGTTGACCTTCTTATCAAAAGCTGATATGCTGTTGTGGGGGCCGAGATTCGGGAGTCGTAGAGATTCCGGATAGTCGAATGTGGTAGAATCGAGGTTCGAAACACTCGGCAATTGGCTCAAAAGCTCAAATCCAACCCTACTCGGCCAAATAACCGATTAAGTGAGGGGCCGAGTGAAGATCGGTCCATTATAAAATGTGCCAACTATGAGGTGGGGGATGGACCTAATCCTGAAGCCCAAAGAAGAAAATATATAAATAGAAGAGACATCAGCCAGAAGCAGGTATATGAAAATTATTGTGCTTAACTTAGAATACAAACATTCTTGAGTGTAGAGACTGACTTGTCCGTCGAAGTGCTAATTCCGGCAACCCCGACCGGAGTGTTTATTCTTTTTCAGGTGACCATCAGCGGATCTCAAGCGCTCCTTAGGATCAGAAGAGTATTTCCAAACCACCTCTCCACAATTGGTGCCGTCTATGGGAATACTCAAGCACATCCATGGCGAGCGTGACGGAAGATCCTCCAACAGTCACTATCAACCCTATATCGCAAGATGAAACCACTCCAACAAACATGCTTGGAACAAAGACTATCGCTGCAGGACACGCCTTAAATTTCGCCTCACCCTCGACTTCGGAGCACGAAGCAATGCAAGCACTCCTAGAACAAGCAAAGCAAAATGAAAAAAGATTGGAGAACATGATTGCAGAGAACGAACATCTCCGTCAGGATTTGGCCTTGGAGGTGGCAAAGTCCAAACAAGCTGCATACCAAGGCCCGGAACGACCCGAGAGGGCAGTTGGTCGACGATCTCGAGCTCGACAACAAGATACTGATAGCAACTCCGACTCATTATCATCAGAGCCCAAGAAGGAAGGACGATCTGAAATTTCCAATTCTTCTGAAGAGAGTCCCCGTACAAGGCGTAAGCAAAGGAGAAACAGCTCGGATGACGATCAACACGATCCTTTTGTACGACGGATTGCAAAGGCAGTCCTACCCAAGAAATTCAAAACATCGTCATTCACCCTGTACGACGATAAATTGGTACAAGATGGCCGGCTACAACCGTACATCCGAAAAGGCAACCCAACCAAAGCAATAGCCTTGACACAGGATTCACATTCGCTCCACGTGATTCGCATAATATACAGCCTGCCAATGTCATCGGCGGTGCATGCGATTCAATCGAAGTCTAACCCTCAAGAGCAACTCACTCCGGCTAAACGGCCCCATGAAGCCGAGGTTGTCACTTTTGATGATTCAGATTTGGCCGGAGTAACACTGCCCAACATTGATCCCTTGGTAATTGAGTTTCGTGTAAACCGATTCAAAGTTGAGCACGTATTCATCGATCCGGGGAGTACATCAGAGATCATGTACTACAAGACATTCACCAAACTGGGCTTCTCCGAATCGGATCTCTCTCCGGTCCCTTATCTATTTTTCGGCTTCAATGCCAATCCAGAGTACCCATTGGGGAAAATCAGACTTCCCGTTCGAGCAGGTTCCCGAACAGTGGATGTGGGATTCTTGGTCGTCAAACTGCCGTCGCCGTATAATCTCATCATGGGGTGTAGACGTCCCCGAACGCATCCCGGGGGAAAGGAGGAGTGCGAGTCTCCCTCCCCGTTCTGGTTCGATATTGGGTCACTACAGTTCGAAGGACTCAAATGTCACGGTTCTTAATCTTGAACCGAAGAGTCCAAATCCGGCAAATCGTTTTTGAAAACAGATTTTTTGAAAGAAGTGCCAAACATGGATCGCCGCCCGGAATCTGAGTCGCCACCTAAATATTTTAAAATGGGAAATTTAGGAAACCCTGACTCGGTGCCAAAGGCCACGTGTCCGTCATCACCAAAGTTGCCTCGGCTCGGGAACTTGGGTACGATTGGGAAAGGTCACTTCGTGAGCACCCCCGCTCGCCCGGTCAAAGACCGGCCTCTACTAACCATGATATCTGATTTTGAAAACATTGTACGTTCTTATTCCGGTTATTAGCCTAGGTTACTATGTGATGCGCACAGCATACAAGTATAGACTGAATTGCCTGAATTGGAACAAAACATTTCATGTTTGTTTGTTTGAAAATGGTTTGATGGTGCTACCCGCAGGTAGGCTAAGACGTGAATTTGCCACCCTCGGGTGGGCTTAGAAAAATATGATTTTGCCACTATCTAGTGGGCTTAAAACAAACATTTGATGAATTGTCCAATCCAAGTAACTCAACCTCCACCCACAGGCATTCAAGGCAGTTATATCACATAAGCACGTAGCCTCATGGTAAGCATGCTATTCATGGCAACACTCACACGCATGCAAGGATGCTAAAGCATAAAACTTACCTAGTACTCCAAGCCAAAACAAAAGCCAATTAGAAATCATGCATGATCCTAGATACACAGAAATGCCTAATGCGACACATGCAAAGATGCAAACTATAGCAGGCTCGGCTATTCTAAACATGGCATGTGAAATGCTACAACTAACACATATTCAATTTGGAATTGAAATACAAATGCAGTTTGTATGATGCGCCGAGCCCGGTGCGTGCAAAACAGATGAATGATGCAAACATGTTGTCATACTGTATGCTAATTGAAATATGCCATAATCTAACCATCATAAGCGGGTAAATAAAATGGAAGAAAGACGTGGGGTTGGAAGACATACATCACACGCACGCACACTTATTACAGTTTTGCCCTCGCACAGAGGGTCCGAATAAATATACAGTCCGAATAAAAGAATATTACAGTCCGAAATAATACAGTCCGAATAATATACAAATTCCTAATTAATTAACAAATTAACTAAGAAAGCTGTAAAACTAGCATGCAAGCCAGGGACTGCCTTGCTTCTGCTCCAGATGATGAAATGATGCATGCCCGGATGCCTTTGCGCGGAAATCCACGGCGGTGCCCCGATTAGCCTCTGTTTGCATTTTTCTTGAAATGCGTGCTGAGTTCCGAAAAGTTGCTGATTCTTCATTTTGCTGCAACAGAGAGCAGGAAAGGGGCATAGCAATGTATTTCACAAATATATGCATGCCTCGATCCTCGTGCCACCAATCACGCATACCGATGCATGATGACCGAGGAACCGAAATGCACAACTCAATATAGGGTGAATGCAGATGAATGCTACAACAAAACTTAACTCCATCATGGATAATCCGGAGTGTCGGTGACTTGGGAATTGAGACCCGTTCCGTCACTCGGAGTACGGAACGTACCTCGTTTCCCATGCCCGGGCTAACTCCTATTCCGAACATGATGCAATATGCATGATATGCATGAATGCAATCTAAGATACAACCTAGTACACAATGCGGATGAAAATGAGATGCCTCGAAATGTGTGCACGCGGGCACGCAAATCGAGGAAATGTATGAATGTAATGCAAATAGGCATGAATGCGATCTAATATATAATTTAGCATGCACAATGCTATGAAAATGAGATATCTCAAAATACGTGCACACGGGCACGCAAACCGAGAAAATGCATGAATGCAATCTAAGATACAACCTAGTATGCACTATGCTATGAAAATGAGATACCTCGAAATGCGTTCACACGGGCACGCAAATCGAGAAAATGTATGAATGCAATCTAAGATACAACCTAGTATGCACTATGCTGATGAAAATGAGATATCTCGAAATGCGTGCACGCGGGCACGCAAACCGAGGCAATGATCCTAAGGCATGGAATGGCATACGCAATGCAATTGGACTTACACTAACATGAGAGAGCCTCAGCTGCACTCACATAAGAGGCCGTGAGAAAAGTGAAGTGCCTCGAAATGCGTGCACACGGGCACGCAAACCGAGGCAATGGCATAAAGGCATGAAGTGACATGAAATATGATATACAATGAGACTAAAATGAGGTGTCTCGAAATGCGTGCCCACGGGCACGCAAACCGAGGCGATGGCATACGGAATGCAACAGGACTAAAATGAGATATGCGATGCAATATGGGCTTACACCAACATGAGAGGGCCTCAGCCATACTCACATAGGAGGCCGTCGGATGAAAACGAAGTGCCTCGAAATGCGTGTCCACGGGCACGCAAACCGAGACAATGGCATAAAAGTATGAAATGGCACTCCAAATACAAATTGGACTTATACTAATGTGAGAGAGCCTCAGCTACACTCACATAAGAAGCCGGGAGATGAAAATGAAGTGCCTCGAAATGCGTGCCCGTGGGCACGCAAACCGAGGCAATGGCCCTAAGGCATGAAATGACATGCAAATGAGATGTGGCATATGGCATATGGAAAATGCAAATTTCAGCAGCCAAAATGATGCAAAAACAGCCCCCGAATTATAGCAAAATTACACCCTATGCCCGAAATGCTATGCTAAGTACCCGAAATGACTTGCAGCTATGCCAAACATGCACAATATGGACATGAAGTGTAAAGATAGATGCTAGGCAGCCCCTAAACTAGCATTTTTCCAGTGCAAAGCATGGCCAAACAACAATCACAAGTATGAAAAAAATAGCATGCAAAAATGAAGGAAAAGAGGGGAACAATGAAGCAGGTGGTATACGCAATGCTCAAACTGAAAAATACAGTTCTACAACACTGAAGAGGGACCAAAAAAGTGCTAGAAAAGGGGGAATAGTGACTTACCCTTGAAGACTACACTTTGGTTGCTTCTTGGCTTGAGTTTGCTGCTTCTTAGCCTCTGAAAAACCTTCCCTTGCTGCTGGAATGGAAGTGGTGAAGGTAGTGCTTGGTGTTAATGAACAAATGAGACCAAAACTTGAGAGTTTGAGAGAGATAGAGAGAGATGTCACTACAAGAAATTGCATTTTTCGCAACGCAACAAAATATGTTGCTAAAAGGGAAAATTCGTTGGCAAAGAGTTTTGCCGACACACAAAGCTACGTTGGCAACCCGTAGGCAAAAGTGAGTTGGCAAAAGTTTTTACCGACGAAATTATCATTGCGTTGGTAAAAGTAAAGCCTTTAGCGACGAACATAGTCATCGCTAAAAGCCTCCATCCATCGTCGGCAATTTACCTTGCGTTGGTAAAAGTCATTCAAATATGATGATTGTGTGGCACTTTTCGCGACACAAATTTGCATGGGCAAAAAATATACTTTTAGCAACAGCATATGCGTCGGCAAAAGGAAACTTTTGGCGACACATTTACGTCGGTAAATGTTGCCATTTGCCGACGATTTGTTTGTCGCTAAAGCTTTACTTTTGGCAACGACAAATTGGCATTGGCAAAAAATACACTTCTACCAACACAATATGAGTGGAGAAAAGTAACTTTTAGCGACACATTTACGTCGGTAAATGTTGCCATTTGCCAACGATTTGGTTGTCGATAAAGCTTTAGTTTTGGCAACGACAAATTGGTATTGGCAAAAAACACTTTTAGCAACACAATATGAGTGAGCAAAAATAAACTTTTGGCTACACATTTACCGACAAGTTATTTTGTCGAGAAAGCTTTACTTTTTAACAACGACAAATTTGCAGCGGCAAAAATAATTTAAACTCATTTATAATTTTTTAAAAGATTTACAGATTTACAAGAGGCATCCCTCAGGCACCACTATAACAAACTAATAACATTGATATGAAATCACACAAAATACCCCCTCCATACCTCCTCCATACCCTTCCAGCCAAAACACTAGCAGTTGCCTGAACTTACATCTAATGACAACCCCCATTAATAAAAACCTGATTTATTACAGATTGGACAAAAAGTCCTGTACCCTTCCAAACATCAACAACACCAACAAACATCCAACAACAACACAGCAGCACCTCATCGTAACAAACACCAACACAGCACCATCACCATAGCATCTCAAAGAATAAAGAAGAACATCACAAAGAAAGACCAAGAATAGCAGATTGGTATAGCGGATCAAGAACCGATTCAACAGATCATCACCGGTTTAGAAAACCATTTCAACTCAGAATCCAAACAAAATCATATAACCAAATCACAATTGACGCAGCGGTTTACCTCATTTACCAAAATCAATGCCAATGCCATAAACCTCAGATATCATGCTTCAGATCATAATGAAGTCAATACAATCTCTACATGTGAATCACCCAAGGAATTTGGGGTTATAGAGAGGTCACACATGATGGACAAATCAGCCGAGGAATATAAGATTAGCATCTTGGTTCATGATTATGAGTTTTTTAAAAATAAATCTCGATATTTCTGAAATGTTTGAATTTGGTTCCCCAATTAAATTTCTTGAACGGGCCAAAATTCACGAACTTTCCATTATAATTAATTTGGTTGGGCGGCAGGTGATGAATAATTATGGTCGGTTGGCGGTCTGCAAACTTTCAAGCAAACATCAAATTTTTAATTGCTCCACTTTGTTTAGAACAATTTGGCAACCCAATCACCTTTTGCTCTATTGACCGGTCCTTATTAAAAATATATATATATATATATATATCGACACTAATACTCAAAAATAACAACCCACCACTCCTACCACCATCTAGAGAAACCCATAAAACATACGCCAACAACATTGACAACATTTAAAAAAAAAAACATTAAAACTAACATCCAGATGAGCTATTGAATAATTGTAGCAAATGTAAGACAACTAAAAGATGATACGAGTGTATCTATCCATGAAAGTATATACTACGACAAAAATCTGAGATAATTTTGCCAATAAGAAACACTTTATCTGAACTCTTCAACATATTGATTTTATCTAACAAGATATACTAAAAACATAACGTTTCCAACTTGAACAACACTAAAAACAAATGAACTCATAGCTATAGTAATAACCCAAATTACACAATTCAATAGAAATTTTTAGTAAGCTCTGGATTGTACCTGGATCATGGCTGTGCATTAGTAGATGCCCGCTGCGAGGATGAATGGTTTGCCATAGGTCTGCAATAATTGATCCTTCATCTCGGACAAGCTTTAGCATTTCAAGACCTTCAACCTTCAATTTTATTAACTCTGCATCATCCTCGTACAATCCTTGACTTGACCGAGGAAGTGCAGCCATTCAAATCTTTGCCCTTGATGCCTACACACCTGCCAAGGACACGACGTGGCTCGGTTTCTCGTGCCACATCACAATCATTCATCTGCGGAACTTTGAAAAGTGGCGGTGAGCCTTGTCGAATCGATTTGTTCCTGAAAAAATATATTAGAAACATCAAAAATATCACACAATAAGCGATGAAAGAGGAAAATTGAATAATTATATTGATTTATTATGTAGGAAAAGCAAAGTCACATTCCTTTTATGTTAATACCTACTATTTATGCTTAATTGTGTTCTAGAGTTTAATTTACATTATCGGGATTAATTAAAGTGGAGCTCATGAGAAAAAGGTGGGCCTGACTCTTGGAAACACAATTTGCCTGGCTTAGATGAAAACTAAGCCAAGTGAAGAGGATATCATTTCAATGTGTGGGCTGACTTTAGATACAATGTCGGCATGAATTAAAAGTTTTCTTGGCCCAATGAGAAAAAAGAGGAAAAAGGCTTCAGAGATTTACTCTTTGGCAAAGGCCATGGTGGGCCAAAGATCAACGACAATAGCGTTTTAGGCTGTGTGATCAACACACATCATAACAAAAGAGACCACATGTTGATTGGAAAAATATATATATAGGTGGCCGAGCACTCCATTTGTGAGCCACTTGCACTTCATCACTCAAGCGACCCTAAGTCATATGAATCAGCAATTTGACTCTTTAACATGCTTCGGACCATGTTCAAAATGGTTCGGTTCATATGAAGTAGCAATTTGACTCTTTACTACATTACTCTCCATAACTTGCAAATAAACACCGTAGTAATCACCATTACATGCAAGAAAAAACTCACAAAATAATAAATAAATAAATAAATTCAACATCCCAAACAAGTTTTGAGTGACATCTTTTCCTACAAATATGTTTCTCTAGCATCCATGTGTTAATCCCACTCATTCTGCAAACACAAAATGTTAATGCCACTTCCATACTATTTGTGCAAGAAGTGGATGGTTTTTTCTAAGGTTCCTCAATACCCATTATCATGAACCTACTTTTCTTGTATATCCATTAGTTAACTTGTCATAAAAAATATCCATAAGTGAAATGGAAGTTGTAAGAAACTTACATTGCTTGAAAAATCAATGGGTTGCATTTGCAAAAAAATAGTCTGGAATTTGGCATAGACCTCGGCACGTCGTTGAGGCCCCATTCTTGCTACAGCCTCTTTTGCTTCCTCTACCTTTTCCTTTATCTCTTTTAAATGGAGGTTAACTTCATTTCTCCGCCTTTGAATATCAGTCTTAAGTGCCTCTATTCGTGCTTGAGAACCTTGGTCCCTAGAAACCACAAGATTAAATTCACAAGTTATCAATTCATATTGATAAAAATTCCATCAACTTTATAACAATTCCATAGCAAGGTGTGAAAATCAACATGTCAATCTAACCTTTGCCAATAAACAAATAAGAACAAGGATATATAACCATACATAAGTGACTACTGTTCCATTTATCACCACATTCACTAACAGTTGTATTTACTTATTTACTTTTTGATAAATAAAATTTTAAATTCTTATGTTTAATTTAAGGTAATGAGAAGCATCATTAGGATTGGAGTGTGGTTTGTAATTTATTTTGTCATAATTGTTCTTTTCTTTGGTTTTTGTCTCTTAGTTTAACCATTATTAGGTAGGTCTTCTAGTCAATCAACGATGTGTGTAATTATCCTTTCATATTAATAAAGTTTGTCTTCCTTTTTCTTTTTATAAGAAACATACTTTTACTCAATAAAGGAAGTGATAAACAATTTTGTTGGACAAACAGTTCATTTGTGTTACCGGAAAACACTAATACCCTAGTGAATTACGTATTGGTACACATGTTCCGAAACATGGTAGACTTTTGTTCCAAAAAGGTAAATATAGTGATCCGAAGTAATGCCAAAAGTTATTTCTAATATATTTCCTTAAATGTTATCTAAAATGAGTTAAGTTTTGATTTGAAAAAAACTTCAAAAAATCAAAAATATATATATATATATAATTATTTATTGGATGCCTAATAGTTAAAAGAAATTTACTCTAGAAGTGCCTTTAAATTCTTAAGTGTAATATATACAAGTTATACAAGTTTACCCCTATCATACCACATTTTAAAACATGTAACATATCACGTTCCCATTCCCATTCGACGTACCGTAATGATCCACGTTCCAAATAACATAGGTCCAATGAATGATACATAAATGAAACAAAGATAAGAAATAAATTCCACAAAACAAAAATTACAAAGAAAGGATAATATCGAAATTCCTTAGTGGCCAAAGCTTGCAATGAAGCAACGAACTTAACCCTCTCCCGTAAGTACTCCACTTTCTCATCTTTATCTTCAAAAATTTTATTGCTTCTCTCTATCCAAATCATCCTACAAACAGCCGCAATCACACACAACCAAAGAGTACAGGGCCTTTTGCCAAAAAGAAAGTAATGGAATATAATATGGCATGTATAAGAAACAAGGTAATTCATGTCAAAAAGTAATCTTAGCAAGTCTTACCAGAATGAGAAGAGTCAAAGCCATCTCCAGTTGAATATGGATTAGATGTTACAAGTTCAAGATATAAAAGCTGTAACTACATAACATCAACACAATCTATTTTCCACCATTTTTTATTAGCTAATATTTAATCACATTATCAACCACTACTACCACAAAACAAGATTGAACAATGCTGACCGGTCTTCATAGCATCCCAGAACAATTTAACATCCAAAACCGTAAATTTGACATATAGGCAGCAACCAAGTCTAGTGGCATATTCATACTATGAGTAAGATAAAAGCTGGGAAAATTAAAATTTCAAATTTGAGTTGAATCAAGCTTTTACTGCTCGTCCTCTTCCTGCTCACTCGCCTTCTAGAAAATGCATCATTTGGTTTGTTGAGTAAGATTAGGTTCTCCTTGTAAGTATTAACAACAAAATGGTTTGAAGTAGCATAAATTCCCAAATTCTTAGTTTGTTGGCTCGAAGGGTCATATGAAGAAAGCACCCAATCACTTGGTGCTTTTGTCTCCAATAATATATGACCATTATTCCGTATACCTAATACCTGTGTAATTCCTCTGCTTAGATCAATTGTGAACTGCTTATACAAAGAATCAACTACACCGTACTTTTTCATTATCCAAATAGAACAAGACTTGTATGCAGCACTATCTTCGTAACATAACAGAGAAAGCAATCCCCCAAATACTGAAGCCCAGACCTCAGTTCTCGGGGCTACAACACCATCTGGTCCAATGCCCGACTCTAATATTTCTAATCAAGAGTTTATGCAGAAAACACAAATCATCTACTTAATTGTAGCTACTTGATGGAGGATGTAAATACTCAACTCATAAACCAAGTCACATTTATCAATGGGTGTAGGCAGCCAAGAAGCTAGCCCTAGCAATGTTTAAGCATCTAATTTTTGCACATGTTATGGAACATGTTACATCATTACAGCAAGTTGCCAAGTTGTATACAACCATGGGATACCCAGTAGAGTTCTCATCAATCACTGTAAAATTTCTAAGCAAATTGCAATGCATAAACCTTATCTAACAAAAATTACTTTGAACATGAATATTTAAACAGTAAATTAGAACAAAACAAGAAAGATAAAAAGGCATTTGCTAAATCAAGCACATTCTTGGCAAAAAGCTTGAATCATATAAAGGGGTTTGCTTAATCCAATTTTGGTTTTCTAAGAAGAGAAGACCGGAGAAAAGTGCACCAAATAACTACGTAAATGGCAAATTTAAGTGCCATGTTTGGAGGGTCAAGTGGATTGGAAGGCAGACAAATAAAAACAATGTCAAGAAGCGGACAAAGACACCAATTTTATCGAAACGGGTAATGGGGAAGAAAAATGACATAACAAGGAATGAAAGCAATGACAAATTTTATTGACATGATTTGTTTTCAGTCGTTCAAGAAAATTCCTGTGCTCTTCACAATCCCTTGCCGTGAGCAATCAATGCTTGTTGTCTTCAGTAGTTGCAACCGAATGTGATGATCTCTTAACCAAGCTTGCCCTCGAAGTTCTTGGTGCCTATTTTTTCATATTCGAAAGAAATTTTATACGTAAATAATTTCCCAAGTAAATTAATAAAATAACCCATAGAATAAAGAATTTCATTCCTCCTTGTACCATAAATTGTGCACAGTAATTTAAGAATCGAGCAGATTCAATTACGGATGCACAACCCAAGCAATGGAGAAATCTCTTTCTTAAGGTTATCTCGAATCATTCTATAAATCTTTTCTACAAATGCTATAAGTTGTCGCTTGAAAAGCAAAGTGGGTATTTGGCTTCAACTTGGTGTAAAGCTTCGCTCCACCAACAAAGCCACCATTTACAAAGGAAAGATTAACTCCTTGCGGAGTTCCTCGGAGACTCAGAAGAAAAATAATAGCAAACACTGAACTAACGAAGGACTAAAACTTCATTTGATGACGAACATGGAAATTCAAATGGGAACTTTAAATTACATGTCATCCACTCTCACCACATCTCTGCCAATAGATGAAAACATGAAAATTTGATAAAACATCCACAACATTAGTTCATGATTTGAAGAAGATTGATTTCTGGGAGAACCTGAAGAATTGATCTGGAGCGTCCTGAGAGGATCTTATTAGGTGCCATGGAGACAGCCTGCTGACAAAGGACTTTATTCTCTGATTCTATATTGGTGAGTTTCTCTTCTAACCTGATTTGAATTCCAATAATTAACTAACTACATCCGATTACATGAAAACAGAAGCATGAATATTTTCATAGATGTAGCTAATGGCTTTGTAACAGCAGCAAATAAATTTTGTGTTGCACAAGAATACCAATATGTTGATAACTAAGCAAACATGAACTATGTTGTTATTGACACAGGAAATTTCAACAGTTCAATGCATACATGTACACCATATAACTGAGAAAATAACTAAAAAAATCAACAATCAGAAGCACTTGCTTTTTTTTACCAGAATTGTTTAAATCTTAAATGGGTTATGGGCAACTGGCAAAAAGCATGCAAGCGGGACAAAAAAAAATTCAAGTTCAAACAGTATAAAATATGTTAATGAACTACAACATCATAGGAAAATACAAGAAATTCACTTTGCTGACAATAACTAACGATCAAATACAACAACAGGATTAGGTTGTTTGGTGAAACGTCAATTTAAAATTGTCAAGAAGACCGGATTGTTGCTCTTTACATGCTTTCATGAATCTTATGAGAAGGAAGGCAGCATTGGGATGTAAAATAAATTGAGATCCAGAATGAATAGAAATAAATAGTTGTACACAATGATTAATGACATCTTTGTTGGGAACAAACAAAATAAATTAGTGTTCTCAAAGAAACCAACACGAGATCAACGAACGGTTTCCTCAAATTTGAAATTCATGCTCACCGAGGAAGAGTGCATGACTAACTGCACTTCAAAGTATGGAGCTAAAACCCACACAATATGAAATGCAAAAGCTAGAGAGGAGAGCATCTTAGGACAATGTTGGAAGCGGAGTTCATGTGAATCAACAATGGAAAGGCTACTCGAACAAAGGATTAAGCTACTTAGTTTTGGTTACCAATCCGGAGATGATGGTTGTGCAGATACAATAGTAATTATTCCTTTCAAGCAAATGATTTCCATATAATGGCAGGCGCCATTTCCCACTTCATACATCATTCTAGTGGCCCTAAAGAAAAAAAACTAGCAGCCATCATTTGTGTGTTTTGTGGATAGTGCACATGAGATAATAATCAGAAAGTTAAAAGTGGAAAAAATTGATAATAATACTAAAATTTAAACAGTGGACCATGTACTAACATATAATATAATCACATTGCACAACCAAAAGGACAGGATTGCTTCCATTGACAATGCACAAAGCAAAAACAAAAAAAGAAAGAAAAAGGTAAATAATGCCACTGTTATGCATCATGTATAACAGATGTTTTTTATAACTCAAAAGTTTGACATTCACACTATATCTTGTATGACTCAAGGAACCTAAAAACCAAAAAAAAAAAAAAAAAAACCTCACAAAACAATTGAGTTCCTATGAACCCAAAAGCCAACACACTACATAGAAGCACTAAAAACACTAATGGTGGTTAAAAACATAGGTCGAGATTGAAAAAAAAAAAAGTAATGACCAATGTACGCTCCCACTCCTACAATAGCATCTTTTTTTTTTTTTTTTCAATTAGTGAAGTAGGCCATGGTTAAGCAACAATGGCGGAGACGATGAGGATAAGGGCAATTTTGTAAGACAGTGTGAAAAACACATTGATTCAAATAACACAGTGTGAAAAACACATTGATTTAGATCCTCTTCGATTAATTGATCGATTCCCATATGACTATTAACCAATTCAATACTGTAAACAAAAGAAAACCTAAAGAAACTAACAAGAATTTCTGGTAATTTCAGTTTAAAAAAAAAATAGAATTTTCAATCATAGATTTTCTGCTAATTTATCATTAAAAAAAATTCCTCAAGGGCTGAGTTTTTCTGGTCTCATGGATTGATATCAGATTCCTCCTACAATTTCTTCACTTCATCTTGTAACTATTCTCGCTATGTAAGCAGAGAAACTAACCGAATAAAATGGAGTGAACGAGAGAGAGAGAGAGAGAGAGAGAGAGAGAGACAGAAAAGGGCGGGGGAATCCGAACATACCTCAAGAACCCTTCCACTTCGAGCCGTCGATCGTTGCCGTCGCCGAACCAGTCTCACCGTTGGAGGGAGCACACCGTTCCAGATCGAAATCTGATGCCGCTGAACCAGTCTCCCTTTCGAACCCTTCTTTCTTCTCCCTCTCTTCTATTATCTGATTTACATCTTTCTATGTTCCTTTAGAACCCACTTAGGAGCCAAACAGTTTGTATTTTGATATAAAAAAAAAAAATTGACACTTAATTTTCGCTTAATTTTTTTTGGTGGCGCCGGATCCTATTTTATTTTGGTCCTTAATTTTTTTTTGAGTCATACCATTTACGACATAAATTGTGCATGTGAAAAATAAAATATGTTTAACGACTGACATATACGTGTCATATATAATTGATATATTTACGACATGCTATATGTACGTTATAAAAAATTTTATTATTTCGACTAACATTGTGTGTATAAAAATCATTATTATTAGGATTCACGACCTCATAATAGACACATCGTGGTTGGGAAATTGTTTACGACATGCAAAAAAGCAAGTCGTAAAATAAGAAACCACGGCTTACATTTACTATATGTCGTTGATATGAAGCTGTAAAAACCCAATTTTGTTGTAGTGCTAGTTCAACGAAGCAGAGAGTGAAGAAAAGAAAAAAAGGATGCGTTTAGACACAAATCAACTTGTTGTTTCTTGCTTACAATTTCAATTTCAATAACCAAATCGAGAGAGACGGGAAGGAAGAGCTTGAGAGAGAGAGAGAGATATAGAGAAATCGATACCTCGCTGGCACAGATGGTGGTGGTGGTGCAGATGGTGGTGGCGATGGAGCTTCGAAAAATCGAAATCGAAATTACAAATTCAGATGAAATCGAAATCACAGAAATCGAGCCGGTGCAGATGGTGGTGGTGGTGGAGCTTTGAAATCAAAATCGCTTTGAATCTCAAAGATGAATCGAGAAAGAGAACTTCGATTAGGGCTACAGCGACAAATGAATCGATCTGTTGAGACGATTTAGAAAGAGAGTGAGAGAGCGAGAGAGAGACTGAGTGAGTGAGTGAGAGATCAGGGCTACAAAATATGTATTATATTTGATATTTACCGCTCGCCCATTTTAGAGAGACAGAGATAGGACATTTGAAGGCGTTTACAAACGCCTCTGGTTATTGAAACGGTGCCGTTTTTATTTTTAAAAAAGCAACGTTTAAAAAACATCGTTACATATTATGTCGCTAAAACTCATTTTTCTTGTGGTGAAGTGTGTGCGAGAGTGAAATCATGGAGATTTTTTTTTTTTTTTTGAATGGGTGAAATGGTGGAGATTGATGAGGAGAGATTTGATGAGGAGAGAAAAATGAGGGAATTTTAAGGGGGAATTTGCCACCGCCCGATAATCAGATCACAACCAAAATAATAATAATAATAATAATAATTTCAAAACAATTTTTAGATTTGTTTTTTTGAAAAAATTAAAAATAATTTGAGAGCAATAAAAATCAAAATTATATTTTTAAAATTTTAAAAATTATTTATGACATAAAAGATAAAAATATACAAAAATAATAAGTATTTTTTTTATTTCACCCAAATTTTTTAGTTTTTTAGGGAAAAAAATTGACACTAGTTTTTGAAAATAAAACCAAATATATTGAAATTGATAATCTAACCATATTCTTTGAAAAAGTTTAAATTATCTCAAATTAGTCATTTCAACTTAAGAGTGTTTGGGCTTAATGGGTTCATTTTGTGATCTAATTCAATGATCATTTTAATTTTACAATTCAGTGATTAGAATATTTAAAACTCTTTGAAAAATTGTAATCAAAAATACAAATCATTATATCACATCATTTCACTACCAAAACTTTTACCGACGACTAGTGTTATCGTCGCTAAATGGTTAACTCTTTGCCCACACCAACTTGTCGTCGCCAAAAGTATGCACACTAATAACAACGCTCATTGTGTTGCTAAAACTTAAGCGTCGTAGCTAAAAGTTCTGAAGTTTTGGCGCCAACCAAAAATTTTGGCGCTAAAAGAATGTTATGCTTTTTTAGCGACAGCAGCAAATTGCGTTGGTAAAAGTATACTTTTACCAACGAAATTGATCACTGTGTCGCCAAAAATATACTTTTGGCAATGAAAAATTGACGTCGTCGCCAAAAGTAGTTGCCAAAAGTGCAATTTCTTGTAGTGTGTGCTTCAACCAAATTTTTCTAACCCTAGGGACTGAGTTGAGAGGCCCCTTATATGGACAAAAAAGAGGGTGTAAAGGTGGAGGGAAATGCACCCAAGCTTTCCCTCCCAAAATATCCCCCGGATGCCAAAGATATTTTGGAGAAACAGCTATCTGGTAGAAAGTATGCACGGAGAGGATCTTGGTAGGCTAGCCACCTTTATTGGAGGTGGCTGGCCGGCCACCTAGGGCCAAGAGGGAATTAATTGCTTAGGGCAGCCGAGCACCAAAGGGTGGTGTCCTCCCATATGTGTACAACAAGGCCTTGTGGTTGCAATTTTGCAACTCTGAAGCAGGAGTGACAACAAGCCACCTCTAGGCGAAGTCCAAAAATGTAAAGAACAATTACTAGCCGCGTACCATTTTCTAGGCTCCTCCCATGTGTGTACAACACAAATATGTGGTTTCGGCTCGAAGGAAATGGCCCTAGGGTGTTCAACATTGGCTCGGAAGTGAGAAAGACCTGGGGCGCGAAAGAGCATAACTAGTTGCTGAGACAATTGCTAGGATCCCAACACCCAGTGACCTTCCTTATGATAAAACAGAGGTACCTGCCAAAAATGAACAAAAACCGATGCGAAATTTAACGCTCGGGGCCAAACCATGAGGTTCGGGGCCGAAACCAAATTAAGCAAAGTGGTGTTTGTCCACGAAGTGGGTATCTAAGACCCCAGTGTCCCTCGTAAGGGAGTAAATGAGATGCCTGCCAAAAACCGGAGGAATCGGAGATGGTTAGACGGTCCCGAACTGAGGCACACGGCCCCTGTCGAGCTCACCGAACTCCGAAATGGGAAAAATGGCCTACGGCCACGAAATGTAGCCCATGGCCACTGAGAGATAGTCCACGGGACCTCTCCCTTCCCTCAGGAAAGAAAATAGAGAAAACCGAGTCTGGTTCGCAAACCGAGACAAGGCATAGAAGAGAGTTCGGAAGTCCGGAGGCAGGGCGCGACTCTGAAACTTCGCGAGCACAATATGCAACATCACCGGCGCTCAATCGGTGACGCTGAGTCTTAAGGTCGGTCAAAATGGGGTGTCTCTGATTTGCCCTCTTTGTAACTTCGGAAGTCAAGAAGTGGCGAGTGAATGTCAAAGCCCGAGACGACCCATTTTTGACAAGGCGAAGACTTAGACAATCATACAAGATGAGCAGAGATATGTGCATGGCGTGCGTGAGCAGGGGGCAAAATGCAAAGCGACATGCCAGAGCCAAATGATCATGCAAATGCAAAAAAGTCAGTGCCAAGTATTCACAAATAGATGCAGCAGTTTTAAGCAAGAATGCAAAGTAGCAACTACATTTCATGCGATTAGGAATGCGGAGAATCATTCAATTCTCGTCGCGTCTCACGGAGAAGATCGATACTGGCGATTTGCGTCGCACCAAATTCGAATGAACCGTACATACAATATCGTGCAGCAAAGAGAAATTCAACAAGAACAATATGCTAACAACATATATTCAATGTGATTCCTGTGATTCTGAAAGTTCAACACATGCAGTGTCGGCGAGTGAATGCATCGCAATGCGAGAAAGGAACGTGCGCAACAACGTATGCTCAAGCATAGAGGTATGGTACATCAAGAAATCATGCATGACAATGCAAAATGTTCATGAGAATACAAGTTATATGCACAAAAAATGCAAAACGAGCATAAATCGGGGCCTTGGTTTGTTCTTGAAACAACGAAATTTGAAAGCGCATTTTCGGCGAAGGCAACTTGATCATGACCTCGATTCACCTCCGGAGAGGTTACAACATGTTTGAAAAGGATACACCTTGATTTTGATGAGTGATGATGAGACACATATCAGAAATTGCGGAAGTTCGTGAGCGATTTGGCGCCGAAGTGCACTTTTCTTGAACTTTTTCAGGTCCCGGGAACTCCGATCTTCCTCAAAATTTGCACGGAGCTAGAGGGGGGTGTGGGGAACACCACCGGCCAGGTGGTTGCCCTTGGGGAGGCCACCGGCTAGGAAAGAAAAAGCAAATGGCCGGCCAGCCAGAAAAGGTGGCGTGGCCACCACCAAAAGCAAGCATTTTGGTCATTTTTCTCATTTCTATATATATGCACCTCCATTCATTCCGAAATCACTCCCATAGCTGCAAAAACTCCTTCCCTTGCTCCCAAAACCATTTTTTCCTTCAGATCTGCATTTTATACGCGCTTTTCGGCCTTCCACGCAAGTTGTTTCCGCGAAATCTTTTAGTTTTAAGCATTTTGAGCCGACTAAATTTTGATTTCGGGGCTTCTCTTCTCATTTTCACCACTTGAGGTAAGTTTGTCTCAATATTTGGAAAATTTTCTCGGGAGTTGACTTTTGTTGACTTTTTCATTTCCCGGGAGTTGACTTTTGTTGACTTTTTCCAATTTTGGCTCATATTGCTCATTTTTGCTCCTTTTTGCAGATTTCTTGAAATGGCGGGTGACTACCCTCATGGCGGAGGTCTTCCAGGCGCCGGGGATGATTTTGATATCATGACACTGCCCCCGAGAGTCTGCCCTTTCATTCCCGGGAGATACGCCCCACCGGTACACACACTTCTGCGGGTCGTTTTTCGCCGTTTCACTGGGTTCAACGACCGGGCACCCGGGGATTTACTGCTACGAGAGCCAGAGCAGCACCTCTCTCACGATGCACGAGAGGTATTTTACTTTATTTTCTGCATTTTTCGTGCATTTTGTAGCTCTGCCATGCTTAAACACACAGTTTTAACTTATGACGCAGTACTTCGCTTGCATTCTGAACATGTAGTTTAAACACTTGAATTGCTAAACACTAGGCTCACTGATTGACTATGAACGCACAATACACATTAAGAATTGAACACACGGCTCAAACACTGATTTGTCGAACACACAGCCCGAATTTGAAAGTGAGCACACAGCACACACTGATTAACGAGTAGAACACGCGGCCCAAACTCTGATTTTCTGAACACGCAGTCCAAGTTGATGGTGAACACACAGCCCACACTGACTAAGAGTAGAACACGCAGCCCAAACTCTGATTTTCTGAACACGCAGTCCAAGTTGATGGTGAACACACAGCCCACACTGATTAAGAGTAGAACACACAGTCCCAAACTCTGATTTTCTGAACACGCAGTCCAAGTTGATGGTGAACACACAGCCCACTGATTAAGAGTAGAACACACAGTCCCAAACTCTGATTTTCTGAACACGCAGTCCAAGTTGATGGTGAACACACAGCCCACTGATTAAGAGTAGAACACACAGTCCCAAACTCTGATTTTCTGAACACGCAGTCCAAGTTGATGGTGAACACACAGCCCACTGATTAAGAGTAGAACACGCAGCCCCAAACTCTGATTTACTGAACACGCAGCCCAGATTGATGGTGAACACACAGCCCACACTGATTAAGAGTAGAACACGCAGCCCCAAACTCTGATTTACTGAACACGCAGCCCAGATTGATGGTGAACACACAGCCCACTGAGTAAGATTTGAACACGCAGCCCCAAACTCTGATTTACTGAACACGCAGCCCAGATTGATGGTGAACACACAGCCCACTGAGTAAGATTTGAACACGCAGCCCAAAACACGGATTTACTGAACACGCAGCCCAGATTTGAAGTGAACACACAGCCCACTGAGTAAGATTTGAACACGCAGCCCAAAACACGGATTTACTGAACACGCAGCCCAGATTTGAAGTGAACACACAGCCCACTGATTCGTTTCATTTGCACACAGCTTGCATTTTATTTGCACACAGCTACTTCATTTCATTTGCACACAGCTTGCATTTCATTGTGTACTGAACACATGTATTCATTCTGAATGTAGGTTGACTCTCGCACTGTACGAGGATACGGCTCTACTGCCGCGAGAGACTGGTACGCTGAGCTTCCAGAGGCTGTCCGAGATCTAGTTGATCTAGCAGGATTCGGAACATTCTGTGTGGGATTATCACGCTTCTGCCGAGGACATTGTTGGTCGCTTTGGTGGAAGATGGTGGGACACCACCAATTCCTTCCATTTTTTTTACGCCCAGGGATATGACCATGACCCGCTTAGACTTCACCGTGCTCACCTGCCTAGACATAGGCGGTGGCCCATACCTTCTGACGAGGATATGGGGGAGTGGGAGGCGCATGGATATATCTGTTGGGGGCTCGCCCACTGTGAAGAGCTTAGGAGAGTCGGTACACTGGTTCTCTTCCATTTTGAGGCGGAGATGGAGCTGAGTCTCCCAGGAGGCTGGCAAGATGCCCGTGGCTTCCTCATGTTCCTCTTGGCACCACTCTGTTTTGCCGATAGGGAACACTTGTTGGGTTATATCTTGGCGCCTGGTGGACCTATCACAGTCGGTCAATATGGTGGGGTGTGGCCTTTGCTACCCTTTATTGTTACATGGTGCAGCCTCATGGCGGGAGACTTACTCGGGCTATTGGAGAGCCAGGAGGTGCGTTTGTCCTCTTGATTTACATTTGCTCCTCATTACTTATTCATTGCACACAAAGGCACTTTGCACTATGTATTACATCTTTAGCACTTTGTATTCATATTCTGTTGCTTTTCTCGGCTATGGGTGTCGTATACTTTCCCACATTAGCTCGAGGAGATGGAGGTGGCGGGACTCCTTACGACTCCGTTTTCTTTGGTATTCGAGGCGAACCGACCGAGAGCTCGAGACTCTCTTCTACTTGCGGCATATTTTGATACCATGCGGCGACAAGGTATTCGAACTCTCAGTTCCTTTCATTTTGTCTTTGATCGCCTGTACATTCTGATTTGATTGGTTTATGCTTTGGTTATCCATGATTACTTGGCGACTGGCGGTCTTTGGTGACGGTCTCGACATTCGTATCCGGAGGATCGAGTAATTCTCGATGTCGGTTCTGCTTGAAGGACGGTTGGTAGGGCATGGTTCTGAGGCGCTTCTGCGTCGGTGTGGGGATACGATTCTCGGGACCCTCTGCCGTACCTCCGGCCACTATCATGCGACTGCCGATAGACTCTCTGCCCGAGAGGTCATTAGTGCTATCAGGCACCGATGCTTTGTTATATCTCATGGAGGAACTACGCCACCTACCGTCAGATATATCGATGCCCCTCTTGACGAGTCGTGCTCGCCCGAGGCCCTCTTGGTATGCCATCTTCGAGTCGTCTCGTGCTATGGGTATCCTCCTCTAGCGAAATGGTGCATCTAGGGGTAGAGGTAGTTCGATTCCTCCGATCCCTCGTCTCTTCATCATTATCTGGGTGGCGGATATGCCGACCGAGTTGACGAGTTGGCGGTTGGGACTCCTTACCGAGTCCGCTAGAGCCTCCTCTTCGACCACAGATATGTCGAGACCTGATTCACCCCGGTATGTTCTCTGACTTTGATTCATCGAGATACTTGGACATTCATTCCTCGTGATAGTTTTGCATTTGTATTTGCGACCCCGATTGAGTACAGACGAAGCTCGGGATGCTGGCCACATTCGAGGGCATGATCCTACGGAGGGAGGCACAGATGGCCATCATGGGCGTGCAGGTACTGTTCATCTTCCCTGTATTTAACATATTTTTGATAACATATTGGTTTTGGACATTCTGCTGCATTGATAGGCTATGTAGAGCACATCTGACACACACCCCACTCGCATTTTGTACTCGCATCTGCTTTTCATATTTGAACTGATCTATTTGAACTTTTCATTTTCAGATGCCTCCCGTGTATGCTTCGTCGCAGGCCGGACCACCCGGGCCTTCTCAGAGAGCTGGGCCATCCAGGCCTTCTCAGGGAGCTGGGCCATCTAGGCCTTCTCAGTGTGAGAGGCCATCTAGGCCCTTTTCGAGGAGCTCGAGGAGCGAGGTCGCCCCTGGACGTGGGGCACCCATTATTGAGGAGGAGGAGGAGGAGGAGGTCATGAGCCAGTGAGTCGAGACATCCTGGGGAGGAGGCTCCGGTCTTGGTTCGGGAGTGGAGATGAAAGGTGAGGATCAGGAGGATGATAGCTCTCGACGGATGATGATGATGGTGCGAGAGGTCGTCCATGAAGAGGATTAGAGGACCTCCTCATTCCGTTCAGAGGAGATTGATGTTATTTCTGCTTTATTTTACTTTTTGCTAGTAGTTTGTAGCACTTTGCATATTGTTAGGCAGTTTTATTTCTCGTAAAACTTGTACCTTTATTTTGTTGTAAAACATGATGGAATGAAACAGCTTTTGAAAAGATGTTTGTATTTGAAATTCTTAGCATCGCATCGCATCATTTTGCACAAAATGGAATTGAATGAAAATGTGCCTTGTGTATTTAGGGTCGTAATGAACCAAGCATAACAAATCAAAACTCGGCTCACTAAGAAATAACAGAATCTTAGCAAGTTTACAACTCGATAAACAAAGTACAATCAATGTTAACGACTCGATAAACAAGACTTAACAAAATTGCATAAACAAAAAGTAATAACTCAAAACACAAAATGCGACAGCTCGACAAAACTTACAACTCGACAAACAAAACAACAACTCGATAAGCAAAATACAACAAAGCGTACTTCGGACGGACGATCAGGTGATGAAAGCATCCGAATTTGAGAGAAATGGAGGCCTTCGACGTTCGATGCCTAGAACTGCCTCAAACTTCCTTCCGGAGGGCGAAACAGGACCAACACACGGCCAAACACATTTTGTATCTGGAAATTAGAGGGTGGCTGGCCTACTAGGATAGATGGTGCCGGCAACTTCCTCCATAACCTCCGATTTTGACACTTGTCCTTTGAATAATGTTTTACCCCCTATAAAAGCCCACCTTGGAACTTATTCATTTCATCACCGTTTCTCACAAAAATGGAGGCATTTCTGTGAAAATCTCACATCTTGGATTTCTTCTCTAGATGGCTCGGAAAAGTTGAACTTAGGGTTTCAAATTAAATGCACTATTTACGTTGAGGCGGACTCCATGCACCTTCCTTTCCTCCGTGCGGCAAGGTTTTGGAACGGTGGCATGTCTTTAGCTTGCGGACAAGAGGTATGTCCTACTTTTGAAGATTTTCAAGCTTTGATGGAGTCTGGCGCCGGAAGAGATTTTGCCTCGATCTCGTTTGGCGCTTAAGCTTTAGGGCGGATATGTGGTTTCAACGCGCATGACACTCGCTCTCGATTGGTGACGGCATGTTGGATATCCGAACTGATTTACCGATTCTCGATCTTGGGTGACCACGGCGACCATCATTGGCAAGGTTTCCGACAACATGCCCTCTGCTTGTGCATGCTATCTCATTTTCTGTTTGTCTCGGGCTCCGGAGGGGCTAGCATCCGTTTGATTGAAGTCGCTCAAGGCTTGAGGGAAGGAAAGAGCTGTATCGCCATGACATTGGCCGAGACGCTGCTAGGTTTGGATGCCTTCTATCACCAAGAGACAACCAGGTTTGCGGGGAGTCCACTACTGTTGCAGGTAATGTTTTCCACCCAAGCTCACATATGTATTCGCTCACATCACTCGGCCCTCGGGCTCGGTTTTTCTCACAAAACCCTTATCTTACTTTTCTCTCATCGCACATCTCTCTATTCTTTATTCTCTCATTTTTCATCCCTCCCCAGATATAGTTGATGGACAAATTGCGAGTTGTGGACTCTTGCCCTGCTTACTTAGCCCGTGGCTACTTCTTTCAACAACGCCTGGTCGATGCCCTTGATGAGGAATGGTGGTTTGAATGGATGTGCAATTTGTCTGCTGATTGCATTGCTTGGCGCTGTCCTTGGCTTAACCTTCCGGCGATGAGCTATAGCATGTTTCAGGATACTAGGATCCGGTTGGTCGGCTTGACTCACTGCGTATTTTATTTCCCATTCCGCATTCTGCGTCAGTTTGGCCATGATCAGACTTGCCCTCCGGAGGGGATTGAGTACCCAGCCACTTTCCCGGTTCGAGGTGCACACCTTGCCCGACATACTTCGGCCTGGAGGGCTAGAGAGCTGCTGTCCCCCGCTCCTATTTTCAGTTGCACTTTATCTGACGAGTGCTGGGATTGGCTCAATGAAGAAGCACAGGTTGGGCCTAGGTTGGCATCGGAGGCTTCAACCAGCTCTGGAAGGGGGCACAGGGACACCTGACTTGACTATGCCCCAGATTTATTGCTTTATTAGTACTTTCAAGTTTTCGTTATGAATGTAATAAAAAGCAACTTCAATTGTATGCAAGAGCAAGAGAACTCTGTTTTGAAATCAATGACATTGAAGGTTGTGGTACTGAAAATTCCCCGTTTTTGGTCCAAAAATGGTCTTAGTTGTGAAAAGATTAATTTGAACAAAGTCAATTTTTATTAAAACTTTTCAAAACTATTTTCGATATGGATCAGAACTGGACACGCCTGAAATCTGTCACTAAGATACACAATCCCGGATCCTAGCAACTGGAGAGTTGCCCCTAGTTTGAAAAGTGCCTCGGCGATTCATAGCAACGAAAAGTTGCCCCTAGTCTGGATGGTGCCGCAACACTTCAATGCAACGGAAAGTTGCCCCTAGTCTGAATAACAACATCTGCAGGAGATCACGATAAATGCTGATGAATAGAGATGACTGAGATGATCAATATGGACAAAGTTGATCGGGGAAAAGATTGGGGCTGAACTTCAAGATGAAGCTGCCTACGTATCCCATAGATGGGAATCAAGCCTTACGTAGTTCAGGCACGGGTTCGCTCGGGTATTTTACTGTCCTTTTGCACTCTAACTTTTGCCAAGGTCGCCCTTTGCGGGTTTTCAACCTCGCGAGCTCAATTTTTATAATTTCAAATTTTCTATGCTCTGGATTTTGCCTAGGTCGCCCTTTCGGGTTTTCGGCCTAGCGAGCCTCTCAGGGGTAGTATTTCTTCAACTTGTCCATGTTGATCGGTTGGGAAAACTCTAAGCCATCTAAGTCCATCAGAACCACAGCTCCATTGGATCAGATTGACTTGATAATGTAGGGACCAGTCCAATTGGGTCTGAACTTGCCCCTTCGGTCGTGGATGGGAGCTCGGTTGTCTTTGAGTACCAAATCTCCTTCTTTCAAATTCCTGGACTTAACCTTCTTGTTAAAAGCCCGGGCGATTCTGCGTTGATAACCTTGGATGTGGTACAGTGCTTTCAGCCTTCTTTCATTGAAGAGCATGAGTTCCTCAAATCTATTTTGCTGCCAATCTGCTTCGGCTATTTGGCACTCGGTCAATACTCGTAATGACGGGACCTCAATCTCAATAGGCAAAACGGCTTCCATCCCATAAACCAATGAGTACGGAGTCGCCCCGGTAGAAGTTCTGATCGAAGTCCTGTAGCCCCACAGAGCGAAAGGCAGCTTGTCTGGCCAGTCCCGATAGGTTTCCACCATTTTCTGTAGTATACGCTTGATGTTCTTGTTGGCGGCCTCAACTGCTCCGTTGGTTTGCGGCCGGTAAGTAGACGACTTATGAAAAGCCACATTGTATTTCTCCAACAAGTCGATCACCTCCTTTTTGAAGTGGGAACCATTGTCTGAAATGATTTCATTTGGGACTCCATAGCGACAGATAATGTTGTTTCTGATAAATTTTGCTACATGCGAAGCCTTCAACACCGCATAAGATTGAGCCTCAACCCACTTTGTGAAATAATCTATCGCTACCAAGATGAACTCATGCCCATTCGACCCCTTTGGCGTAACAGCTCCGATTACATCAATTCCCCAGACAGAAAACGGCCATGGCGAAGTCATGTTGTACAGCTTTGACGGCGGGATGTTCATGCGATTTGCATGAATTTGACACTTGTGACATCGCCGGACGAAGCCGATACAATCCTCCTCCATGGTGGACCAGTAATAACCTTGTCTAAGGATCTTCCGTGCCAACATTACCCCATTCATGTGTGCACTACATTCACCCCCGTGGATGGCCTCCATCAGACGCTTTGACTCTTCAGCATCAACGCACAGTTTATGCATTCCCAGATGACCCCGTTTATACAGTTTACTCCCGCAGATGATGAACTGAACTGCCATTCTTCTGATTGCCCTCTTATCTTTGGCATTTACCCCTGGCGGGTATGCTTCTTTTTCCAAGATGTTCCAGACGTCGTAATACCAGGGATGTTCATCCTGAACTTCGTCTATGGCTGCAATTGACTCATAGGCAGGTGCAAATTTCTGGTCAATAATGACTGGACGCATTCGGACTCCACACGGGATGTCTATCATAGATGATAGAGTTGCTAAAGCGTCTGCGAACCTGTTGTTCTCTCTTAGTAGATGAGTAAAACTTAACTTCTCAAACCGAGGAATCATCAAATCCAAGGTCTGGTGATATGTCATCATCTTTTTCTCTTTCACTTTCCAGTCTCCTTTAGCTTGAGACACAACAAGGTTCGAATCCCCAATAACGTCCAGTCGTCTTGCCCCTAGTTCCAGGGCTGCTTCTAAACCAGCAATGCACGCCTCGTATTCTGCTTCATTGTTCGAGACTTTGAACCGGAGTTTGAAGGCGAGAGGGATACGGGAATCATCGGGTGCTATCAGCAACACTCCTATCCCATACCCATGTTGATTTGACGCTCCGTCAAAGTACATCGTCCAAGTTTCATCGTCGATATGCAAAATTGATTCATCCGGGAATAGGTACTCGACTGCTTCATCCCCCTCAACCGGGTGGTCGGCAAGGAACTCTGCCACTGCTCTTCCTTTCACTGACTTGCGTGTCACGTACGTGAGATCGAATTCGGAGAGCAACAGCAACCAACGAGCTAGCCTACCCGTAAGCACTGGTTTCTCGAAGAGATATTTGATAGGATCAAGTCGTGAAACCAACATTACAGAGTGAGCTAACAGGTAGTGCTGCAGCTTCCTGGTAGCCCATACCAGAGCCAAGCAAGCCTTTTCCAGCGGTGTATATCGGGTCTCATACTCCAGCATCTTCTTGCTGAGATAGTAGATGGCTCTTTCTGCCTTGTCTTCTGATTCTTGTGCAAGCATGCAACCCATTGTAGTTTCGGTCACTGACAGATACAAAATCAACGGTTTCCTTGGTTCTGGTGGTGATAAAACGGGCGGGTTCTGTAGATATTCTTTGATCTGTTCAAATGCAGCTTGGCATCGACCGTCCCATTGGAACTTCTTTCCTTTCTTGAGGTGGCCAAAAAGTGGTTCACAAGTCAAGGTTAATTTTGAAATAAACCGTCTTATGAATTGCACTTTACCCAGAAAGCCTCGCACCTCTTTTTCAGTCTTCGGTGGTGGCATTTCTAAGATGGCCTTGATTTTGGAAGGGTCGACCTCGATGCCTTTGTGTCGAAACCCGACATTTTCCTCATTTGTAACACCAAACGTACATTTCTGAGGTTTTAGCCGCAACCGGAATTCCCTGATCCTTTGAAAAAAACTTGTGTAAGGTGGTGTAGTGGCCCTCTCTTTCTTTGGACTTGACAATCATGTCGTCTACATACATCTCAACCTCTTTGTGGATCATATCATGTAATATTGTGGTCGCGGCCCGTTGATAAGTAGCTCCAGCGTTCTTCAACCCAAACGGCATTACCCGGTAGCAGTATGTCCCCCACGGGGTGGTGAATGCAGTCTTTTCCCTGTCCTCTGGGGCCATCACTATCTGGTTGTATCCTGAGAAGCCATCCATGAATGAGAGCAATGCATGCCCTGCTGTGAAATCTACCAACTCATCAATGTGCGGTAAGGAAAAGTCGTCCTTCGGACTAGCTCTGTTCAAATCCCTGAAGTCTACACACACCCGGATCCTGCCATCTTTCTCCGGCACCGGAATAATGTTGGCCAACCAAGTCGGATATTCGAGATACGGCGGAAACTGCGTCGATTTGTGGTGACCCCTTCCTTAATCTTAGGAGCCCAACCCAGGCGGATCCTTTTGAGTTTCGCTGATGGCGGGTGGGCCTCGAGGTCAAGGGGGATCCGATGCTGTACAATCTCAGGATCGATTCCAGGCATGTCTTCGTAGGACCATGCGAAAACATCTTTGAAATCTTTTAATAAAGCGACTAAGCGCTCGCGTTCCTCCGAAGACAAATTGGACCCGATCTGGACCAGCCGCGGGTCCTCCTCAGTACCAATGTTCACAGAAATGATTTCATCCATTAATGGTTTAATAAATCTCTCTTGCTCTTGCTCAATTAAGCGTTGTAAAACCGGAGGAACTTCGTCCTCGTCGTTTTGATCAAAATTTTGAAAGTCTGAATTGATGCAATAAGTTAGGGGCACAGAAAAGTACTCGGAAACCACAGATAGTTCATTCTCATTAGGTACATCCAAATCGTCCAATTCATCGGTTACAACAGACTCAAATGAAAAGAAAAAAGACGACCTGGACAAGACCGTGGCATCCGGGTCAACATTCCAAGGAGTACCAGACTCAGACTCAGTCGAGCTGGAACCTGATTCCGACTCACAGGACTCGGTGGAATCAGATTCCGGCTCACTACCTGACCCGTCTTCTTTGGACAAGAATCCTCCTCGTCTTGCCAAGTGAGAGGTGCGATGATGCATCCAAGATAGGCTGGTCGGCTCATGACCGTTTCATCCCCAATCATGGAAACCGCAAAGTTATCCCCCAAGCACTCTTGGTCGATCGGAGGATCAGAGAGGAGACATGCCAGTGCTACCCCCATTTCCAATTCTGTGCCCTCAGGATCCACTGCCTTATTCTGCTCATCCTCAGTTGTTGAGTCTGTCTGCTCTGTGGCAACATCATCCCTGGGTAGTTGCAGGTTGAAGAAGATTTCGAAACCTGGTACGCGCTTCTTCTCCGCGTTTAGCCATGGCTCTGGGAAGCCGCAAAATGGAAAGTCCTCCCCCTCCCGGACGAAGCGTCCGTTCAGGGTACCCCGGATGGGCCTGTGCATTAAATCAAAAGGCTTCCCAGCCTGCTTCGCCCTGGCTCTACCGGCCATTTCCTTTCCTTTCCTCATCCAGTCCTCTTTGGTGGGCAGATAACCCAGCCCAAAGGTATGCGGGTTGTGTGGCACTTCGGCCAACGCAGCGACTCCTTTCCTGCCGCTCCTTCCTAATCCCATCCCGGGAATATGTTGTAGCTTGTTCATGAGGTAGACAGATTGAGCACTGACGTACACACCTTCATTCACAGCCATTATATTCTGCACTACCCGGGCCTCCGCCAAAGTGAACCCCGATAAGAACACATCCTCCGTGCCGTGCTCGATTTCCAAAACTGGCGTAGACACTTCTGGCGGCGGATGGATGGATGAATTTCCGAAAACAATTGCAACCCCCTTCCCGTGAGGGTATTTCAACATCTGGTGTAGAGTGGAAGAGACTGCTTTCACTTGGTGCAACCACGGCCGCCCCAAGAGCAAGTTGAAGGTTGCGGGAACGTCCAAGACATGAAATTCAATGTTGTGTTGTCCTGGACCAACCTGGGTCTGAACCTTGACAGTCCCCATCACTTCCCTACTGGTATTATCATAAGCTCTGATCACCTGAGTGGTTGGTATGAAGTCTGCGGGTTTTAACCCGATTGCATATGCCGTTCTGACTGGGCAGACATTGATAGCAGACCCGGTATCAACAAGTACCACCGGTATCCACTTATCTCTACACTCCACGGAGATGTAGAGAGGTTTGTTATGATTCACGCCCTCAGGCGGCAATTCCTTGTCTGAAAAGGTTAATGCCGGGGAACCTCCTCCCGGAAAAACCAGCCCAACCAGCTGCTCTGGCGTAGTTTCGATGGAGAGTTTGGCCTTGTCCATAGCAGATAGGACAGCCTGTCTGTGCACCCTTGAAGCCATAAGCAGTCCCCAGATGGAGATGTCTGCCTGTATCTTCTTTAACTGTCTCAGTACAGCTTCTTCTTCAATTTGCTTCTCTCTCTGTTTCTCTGCCTTTTTATCTTTTCCAGATGTCTCAAGTTGGTCAAGGTGTGGGGGCTTGAAATACCGCCCACTCCTGGTCATATGGTCCACCTCATCGAGGTACCAAGTATCATCTGGTTGAGTATCTGCCCAATCTTCATCCGTGTGGGCAAGACATAAGTCATCGTCTTCCCACCACATCCCGCTAGCATTCAACAGACACCTATCTGGTTCTGGCAAGTTTGTACTCTCGGTACTTTCATCCCACATGCTCACAGCATGTCCTGCTTTCGTGCTCGCAGCACTTTCAACCTCTTCATGGTTCTTGGCTTTCCGGATTCTCTCAGAATTCCACCTCTTTTCTTGCTCCTCCTGTGTTAGTAGGGTTTGTTGTTCGGTTTTCACAATATCTTGATCCCGAGCGAAATTCTTTGCACCGGCGCTCTCCGGCGGTTCATTCTGACTCTCGGCCCTTCCGGCCATCATTGATATACGCCTGTCGGACCTTGCTCGGTGAATTTCCACAACATCTGGCTGATCATCTAGCCACCCGGTAATTTCTGCTGATTCCTCATATTCAAACCAATTGATTGTTGCATCCCCTACTTCTTGGTTGTTGAAGAACTGGAGGTTAGCAAAATCTTCTTCCACCATTGCCAGATCATCTGCCCCTTGTTCTAGTCCTTCCCCCCGAATCATGCACAATTCAGCTTTTACAGCGATCCCACACTCGGCTCGAGACCATTGCTTGATACAATGTATCCACTTGGATCATAAGCTCTTCCAGCACAATCCCCGGGCTGTCTCATCCTAGACTCACCAATTCTGTTCTCTTCTGAAACCTGCCCCATTCCATCTTTGGAGGTCACCACCTCTGGCTCAGATTGGGTTGTGAAGGTGTCCAACCTGCACAAGTCGGTGCAATCAGGAAGGATCACCTCCGGCTTAGGTAGGTGAGAGGGAGTAATATAGATACTAGTATCGTAGCAAACGACCCCAGTTTGGATGAGGTTGACTCTTTTGGGTGGTGGATCTTGGTTATGTGCGGGGAGTGGGTTAGTTGTGACGTTGGGTCTTTCGGGAGGCACAATGATATTCTTGTCAACGAGGTCTTGAATCTCGTGACGCAGTCGGAAACATTGATCTGTATCATGGCCATCTTTGGTGGTGATGCACTGATGCCATTTGGGTTGTGGGAAGGGGGGAGTGGATTCGGTAGTGGCCTCGGTTCTAGGGGCGTCAGATGCTTCTTCCTGATTAACACCCCCAGAGCCTTGGACAAAGGCATATATAGTGGAGTGAAGGTTCTTTGGCCTCTGGATTGATATCTCGGGGCTTGGTTACTGCTCCCGGAGGTACTGGAAAAGGGTGTGGCCGCTACGGGCCTTGGTTGAGAAGGGGGAGTGGTGGTGACCATACCGACCTCTGAAGTTCTTGTGTTGGCAGCGCCACTCGGGCCTGCGTTGTTATTGCGGTTGAATGTCCTTTGGGGCTGTTCTCGGTCCTGATCGATTAACCCTTGCTTCATCGCATCCTCGATCTGTACCCCCATCTCATGTAAATTTGAGAAGGTGGGGAAAGGGAGTACGATCATTTTCTACATTAACTTGGGTTGGAGGTTGCATACAATCATCCGAATTTGGTCCTTATCTGTTGGCCTTAAGGTCATCATCGATGCCTTCGCTCTCCACCGAGTTACAAAATCAGATAAAGTCACTTTTTGTTCCTGCCTCGTTGTTTCAAGATCACGTGTTGTAATCTCGATCTGCGTGTTATACGAATAATGCGCAACGAAGGCCTCAGCCAACTCATCCCAATTTCTCTTCACATCGTCTTCTAATTTTGCGTACCAGATGGCCGCCACCCCCGACAGAGTTCTACCAAATAAAGAAAGCTTCTGTGGTCGGGTTAGGCCCATTGGCCTCAAGATGTCTGAAAATAGCCGGAGATGGACCATAGGATCCCCTGATCCGTCAAAACGATCAATCTGGGGCATCTTGAATTTATCCGGCAGTGTCACGGCCACGTCAGTGTAGCCATCTTCAATGTCTGGGATGGCCTTCACCCCTTGTGATTTCTTAAAAAGCTTTTCCAACTTACTCAGCTTCAGAGCTGTATGATCTACCTCGAACTCAAACGGAGAGTCCGGGTGGTTAGGTGTGAGATTCTTGGACAGTTGCGGCAGAAGTGGGGGCGGAACCGACCCCGTTGGAAGACCTATGTCCTCTTGAGTGTTCCGGACATCGGGTAAGGTATTCTGAGTATTTGGGAGGACATTCTGAGGATTTGGCGGCATGTTCTGGCCAGTAGATGCCTGCTCAGGTAGCGGAGCTGCTGGTGGAGGAGGATCTGAAGCGAGCGTTGCGTTTTGTTGCGACCTAATGTCACGGCCTGTTGGGCCATGACTGTGGCTTGTTGTTTGGAAAATTCTGCTTGGCGGGTGGCATCATCTTGCATCTGCCTCATGCTCTCATGCATCTGGCGTATCATCGCCTTCATCCTTGACGTATTCTGTTGTTCCATCTGAATGGCCGGTAAATGTACCTCTGGCGGAACCACGTAAATCTCGACCGATTGTTTCTTGTCAGCGACCCTCTGTCCCGGTAATCCCTGTTCCGACACGATGCGCCTTCTCGGCCTTCTTCGGATAACTGGGGGTAGAGAGTGGAACACCGGATGTCCGTCAACGAGATCCTCGGATCGGTTGAGTCGGCGACCTCGTGTCCAAAGTTCTTGGGGGGTATCTATTGGTTCGGAAGCAATCGTGCTAAAAACTGCCCTAGCAAAAGATAATAAAGCGAAAAGGAAATAAATAACCAGAAAAACGTGCAGCATAACAGCTTAAATTAAATACACAAAACACACAGTCGGGCATACAACACGCAATTGATAAGCTGAAAATACACTGTCCTCAATAACTGATCACTGTTCCTGTATCACTGTTCCCCAAAACCGAATCGGATATCCACAGACAACTGATTCTCGGATAACTGACTGGTGCCCGCAGGCCTGATACCCAAACTCAACTGATATATGCATTCCCTGTAGAGGCACACTCTAACAAGCACATAGCAGATAAGTGAGAGCTCAAAACACCCCTATGTTGGGGGTAGGGTTTCCCTGTCCTATTTTGTCAGGAGCTAGGGTTTCACTACGCACGCAGCGGCTTCAAACAACCTATAAACGGGTAAGCAACCTGTCCTAGTTTGGAATGGTCACTATGGATCCGAATATGCACTAGGTCGAATGGTCAAAAAGGGTGCCCCGGTAAAACCGGGGTTTGTGTTCCCATACTGGTAGAGCCCATAACCGATCAGCCTTATGGACATGCCTTGATAAGACAAGCCTCCGGCAAACCGCTCAGGAATAGCAGATGGCAAACATGGTGTCCTAGGTGCACCAATGCAAATGCAATGCAAAGAGACATACAAGTGTAGACAAAACCAAATATCATGAGTTCGAGTCAAGTTCTCTAAACTCCACAGCAGAGTCGCCAGAAACTGTAGACGTCCCCGAACGCATCCCGGGGGAAAGGAGGAGTGTGAGTCCCCCTCCCCGTTCTGGTTCGATATTGGGTCACTACAGTTCGAAGGACTCAAATGTCACGGTTCTTAATCTTGAACCGAAGAGTCCAAATCCGGCAAAATCGTTTTTGAAAACAAATTTTTTGAAAGAAGTGCCAAACATGGACTGCTTCGCCAGATACAGAGTCGCCACCTAAATATTTTAAAATGGGAAATTTAGGAAACCCTGACTCGGTGCCAAAAGGCCACGTGTCCGTCATCACCAAAGTTGCCTCGGCTCGGGAACTTGGGTACGATTGGGGAAGGTCACTTCGTGAGCACCCCCGCTCGCCCGGTCAAAGACCGGCCTCTACTAACCATGATATCTGATTTTGAAAACATTGTATGTTCTTATTCTGGTTATTAGCCTAGGTTACTATGTGATGCGCACAGCATACAAGTATAGACTGAATCGCCTGAATTGGAACAAAACATTTCATGTTTGTTTGTTTGAAAATGGTTTGATGGTGCTACCCGCAAGTAGGCTAAGACGTGAATTTGCCACCCTCAGGCGGGCTTAGAAAATATGATTTTTGCCACTATTTAGTAGGCTTAAAACAAACATTTGATGAATTGTCCAATCCAAGTAACTCAACCTCCACCCACAGGCATTCAGGACAGTTATATCACATAAGCACATAGCCTCATAGTAAGCATGCTATTCATGGCAACACTCACACGCATGCAAGGATGCTAAAGCATAAAACTTACCTAGTACTCCAAGCCAAAACAAAAGCCGATTAGAAATCATGCATGATCCTAGATACACAGAAATGCCTAATGCGACACATGCAAAGATGCAAACTATAGCAGGCTCGGCTATTCTAAACATGGCATGTGAAATGCTACAGCTAACACATATTCAATTTGGAATTGAAATACAAATGCAGTTTGTATGATGCTAGAGCAGTGCGTGCAAAACAGATGAATGATGCAAACATGCTGTCATACTGTATGCTAATTGAAATATGCCCTAATCTAACCATCATAAGCGGGTAAATAAAAGGGAAGAAAGACGTGGGGTTGGAAGACATACATCACACGCACGCACACTTATTACAATTTTGCCCTCACACAGAGGGTCCGAATAAATATACAGTCCGAATAAAAGAATATTACAGTCCGAAATAATACAGTCCGAATAATATACAAATTCCTAATTAATTAACAAATTAACTAAGAAAGTAAAAGCGGCATGCAAGCGTGGACCGCTTTGCTTATACTCCGATGATGAAATGATGCATGCGGATGCCTTTCTTGCGCGAAATCACGGTGGTGCCCGATTAGCCTCTGTTTGCATTTTTTGAAATGCGTGCGAGTTCAAAAGTTCTTGATTCTTCATTTTCTTTGCAAGAGAAGCAGGAAAGGGGCATAGCAATGTATTTCACAAATATATGCATGCCTCGATCCTCGTGCCACCAATCACGCATACCGATGCATGATGACCGAGGAACCGAAATGCACAACTCAATATAGGGTGAATGCAGATGAATGCTACAACAAAACCTAACTCCATCATGGATAATCTGGAGTGTCGGTGACTTGGGAATTGAGACCCGTTCCGTCACTCGGAGTACCGGGCACCTCGTTCCCATGCCCGGGCTAACTCCTATTCCGAACATGATGCAATATGCATGATATGCATGAATGCAATCTAAGATACAACCTAGTACACAATGCGGATGAAAATGAGATGCCTCGAAATGTGTGCACGCAGGCACGCAAATCGAGGAAATGTATGAATGTAATGCAAATAGGCATGAATGCGATCTAATATATAATTTAGCATGCACAATGCTATGAAAATGAGATACCTCAAAATGCATGCACACGGGCACGCAAACCGAGAAAATGCATGAATGTAATCTAAGATACAACCTAGTATGCACTATGCTATGAAAATGAGATACCTCGAAATGCGTTCACACGGGCACGCAAACTGAGAAAATGCATGAATTCAATCTAAGATACAACCTAGTATGCACTATGCTGATGAAAATGAGATACCTCAAAATGCATGCACGCGGGCACGCAAACCGAGGCAATGATCCTAAGGCATGGAATGGCATACGCAATGCAATTGGACTTACACTAACATGAGAGAGCCTCAGCTGCACTCACATAAGAGGCCGTGAGAAAAGTGAAGTGCCTCGAAATGCGTGCACACGGGCACGCAAACCGAGGCAATGGCATAAAGGCATGAAGTGACATGAAATATGATACACAATGAGACTAAAATGAGGTGTCTCGAAATACGTGCCCATGGGCACGCAAACCGAGGCTATGGCATACGGAATGCAGCAGGACTAAAATGAGATATGCGATGCAATATGGGCTTACACCAACATGAGAGGGCCTCAGCCATACTCACATAGGAGGCCGTCGGATGAAAACGAAGTGCCTCGAAATCGTGCCGCAGACATAAACCGAGACAATGGCATAAAAGTATGAAATGGCACTCCAAATACAAATTGGACTTATACTAATGTGAGAGAGCCTCAGCTACACTCACATAAGAAGCCGGGAGATGAAAATGAAGTGCCTCGAAATGCGTGCCTGCAGCACTAAACCGAGAATGGCCCTAAGGCATGAAATGACATGCAAATGAGATGTGGCATATGGCATATGGAAAATGCAAATTTCAGCAGCCAAAATGATGCAAAAACAGCCACCGAATTATAGCAAAATTACACCCTATGCCCGAAATGCTATGTTAAGTACCCGAAATGACTTGCAGCTATGCCAAACATGCACAATATGGACATGAAGTGTAAAGACAGATGCTAGGCAGCCCCCCAAATAGCATTTTTCCAGTGCGAAGCATGGCCAAACAACAATCACAAGTATGGCAAAAATAGCATGCAAAAATGGAGGAAAAGAGGGGAACAATGAAGCAGGTGGTATACGCAATGCTCAAACTGAAAAATACAGTTCTACAACACTGAAGAGGGACAAAAAATATGAATATTTACAGCTTATGACAACCCCCAACTCAGTGTGAAAACATGCTAAAAATGTCATGCAAGGATGAAGCCAACAAGGGCCAAAACATGAGGTATGCCAAGCATTCACCAAACAGCCTAAGACCCTTAACAAAACATGAATATTGGGTCATTTTAAGACTATTTTCAGTACTTCTCATGGCCGGAAACAGAATCTAGGTAGGCCTAAAAAGGCATGCAAAAATGGGGGCCAAGAGAGATATAAAGACAACCACAACATGGAGACCCCGAACAAGGTTGGTCCCTTCTACAATGTTGTATAGGGACACAAAATAAGCTTACTCACAGTTTAAGGCATGCTCCGAAACAAATCACATGCAGGTCAAACAAATCATGCGAGTTTACGGTAAATATGAGAGATTATGAAGCAAGTGCATGATAGAGAGGCCAAACAGGGTTGAGCCCTTCTTCAATGTTGAAGAGGATCTCAAAATAGGCCCACTATCAGTTTATATCATTCTCGAAAACAGATCACTCACAAGCTAGATGAAGCATGCAAAAACAAGGGCAAAACATGGATTCAAAGCAAGTGACATATGGATCATGAAAACAAGGTTGAGACCTTCTTCAATGTTGAAGAGGGGATAAAAATAAGCACAATATCAGTTCATGAGATGCTCCAAATCAGATCACACATAGGCCAAATATTCAATGCAAAATAATGGCATATAAGAGGGATATTGAGACAAGTGGTATATAGAAGTGGCAAACAAGGTTGAGTCCTTATTCAATGTTGAAGAGGGGCTCAAAATAGGCCTAAAATCAGTTAGGGTCGGAGCCCAAAACCACAAGAAAATAGGGTAGAAAAATGATGCAAAAAAGTGCTAGAAAAGGGGGAATAGTGACTTACCCTTGAAGACTACACTTTGGTTGCTTCTTGGCTTGAGTTTGCTGCTTCTTAGCCTCTGAAAAACCTTCCCTTGCTGCTGGAATGGAAGTGGTGAAGGTAGTGCTTGGTGTTAATGAACAAATGAGACCAAAACTTGAGAGTTTGAGAGAGATAGAGAGAGATATGCTTCAACCAAATTTTTCTAACCCTAGGGACTGAGTTGGGAGGCCCCTTATATGGACAAAAAGGAGGGTGTAAAGGTGGAGGAAAATGCACCCAAGCTTTCCCTCCCAAAATATCCCCCGGATGCCAAAGATATTTTGGAGAAACAGCTATACAGCTGTAAAGTATGCACAGAGAGGATGCAGGCCGGCTAGCCACCTTTATTGGAGGTGGCCGGCCACCCTCTTCAGCCGGCTTAGGGCAAAGGAAAGTTGGAATTGCAGTAGAGCACCAAAGGGTGGTGTCCTCCCATATGTGTACAACAAGGCCCTGTGGTTGGAATTTTGCAACTCTGAAGCAGGAGAGACAACAAGCCACCTCTAGGAGAGGTCCAAAAATGAAAAGAAGAATTACTGGCCGAGCACCATTTTTTAGGGTCCTCCCATGTGTGTACAACACAAATATGTGGTTTCGGCTCGAAGAAAATGGCCCTAGGGTGTTCAACATTAGCCCGGAAGTGAGAAAAACGGGCCCTGGGGGGCACCGAAAGAGCATAACTGGTTACTGAGACAATTGCTAGGATCCCACCCCCAAGTGACCTTCCTTATGATAAAACAGAGGTACCTGCCAAAAATGAACAAAAACCGATGCGAAACGAACGCTCGGGGGCCAAACCGCGAGGTTCGGGGCTTCGTTAAGCACCGAAAGTGGTGTTTGGCCACGAAGTGGGTATCTAAGACCCCAGTGTCCCTTGTAAGGGAGTAAATGAGATGCCTGCCAAAAACTGGAGGAATCGGAGATGGTTAGACGGTCCCGAACCGAGGCACACGGCCTGACAGCTCTGAAAACCGGGAACCGGGCTTCAAAATGGGCAAAATGGCCTACGGCCACGAAATGTAGCCCACGGCCACTGAGAGATAGTCCACGGGACCTCTCCCTTCCCTCAAGAAAGAAAACAAAGAAAACCGAGTCTGGTTCGCAAACCGAGACAAGGCATAGAAGAGAGTTTGAGAGTTCGGAGGCAGGGCGCACGGCTGCGACTCTGAGACTTCTGAACGAGCACAATATGCAACATCACCGAGCGCTCAATCGGTGACGCCTGAGTCTTAAGGTCGGTCAAAAATGGGGTGTCTACATGGGGCGATCATGCTTGCATGCTATGTGAGCCATGCCTAGCACCTATCACCAGCTGCTCCACTTCCCGACAGAACGCGGTATTGAGCAAATCCATGGCTCCTAGAAATTGGCACAAGCATGTTATCTCCTTGTTGAGAAAACGCCAAAGGAACTACAGGTGAATTCCATTAAGTTACCGGATCGAGAGAGCCTCGACGATGTTGGGCGGCCTCCAAACGAAAAGGCAACGGAAGACTTAGCAGGAGTTCAAATCAATGGAAGCCCAGACAAGTTCTTCATAGTCAGCGCCTCCTTGAATCAGGCCGACGCAGACGGTGATATCTTTCCCCGCCAAAGAACTCGATGTCTTTGCATGGACTCCGTACGAGATGCCGGGTATAGATTCGTCGGTTTCACAACACCATTTGAATGTCGATCCTAAGTGTAAGCCGACAGTCGACTGCAGAGCACACTACCGCCATTGTTGAGGAAGTTGACAGGCTGCTTGACGCTGGAGCAATTAGGGAGGTGACCTACCCTACATGGCTCTCTAATACAGTGGTGGTGAAAAAGAAAAATAGGACTTGGCGAGTGTGCGTCGACTTCATGGACCCAAACAAAGCCTGCCCAAAGGATTGTTTTCCTCTCCCCAGGATAGACCAGCTTGTAGATGCTACGGCGCGCCATCAGCGTATGAGTTTCCTTGATGCCTATAAAGGTTATCATCAAATCACTATGCATCCGAAGGACCAAGAGAAAACTACATTCTTCACCCCAAGAGGAACCTATTGCTATAAGGTAATGCCTTTTGGGGTGAGGAATGTATGCCTTTTGGGTTGAAGAATGTAGGGGCAACCTACCAGAGACTGGTCACCACCATGTTCAAGGAGAAACTCAGCAAAACTATGGAAGTGTACATTGACGATATGGTGGTCAAATCCAAAGAAGAGCAGAATCATATTGTAACAACGCCCGCGGGGGACCTCGTTACAGTTCGGACTCGATTTTGTTGTGGTTCCAAATCTTGAACCAAAGAGTCCAAATCCGGCAAATCGTTTTGAAGAAAAACTGATTTTTTGAAAGAAGTGCCAAACATGGACTACTTTGCCAGATAACAGAGTCGCCACCTAAATATTTTTAAAATGGGAAATTTAGGAAACCCTAACTCGGTGCCAAAGGCCACGTGTCCGTCATCACCAAAGTTGGCTCGGGAACTTGGGTACGATTGGGGAAGGTCACATCGTGAGCACCCCCGCTCGCCCGGTCAAAGACCGGCCTCTACTAACCATGATATCTGTTTTTGAAAACATTGTGAGTTCTTATTCCGGTTATTAGCCTAGATTACTATGTGATGCTCGCAGCAAACAAGTATAGACTGGGCCGTCTGAATTGGAACAAAACATTTCATGTTTGTTTGTTTGAAAATGGTGTGAAGGTGCTACCCGTAGGTAGGCTAAAATGCGGATTTGCCACCTTCGGGTGGGCTTAGGAAAACAATGATTTTGCCACTATCTAGTGGGCTTAAAACAAGCATTTGATGAATTATTCCAATTCAGATAACTCAACCTCCACCCACAGGCATTCAAGGCAGTTATATCACATAAGCAGTTAGCCTCATGGTAAGTATGCTATCATGGCAACACTCACACGCATGCAAGGATGCTAAAGCATAAAACTCACCGAGTACTCCAAGCCAAAACAGAAAACTGATTAGAAATCATGCATGATCCTAAATGTGCTCAAATGCCTAATGCAACACATGCAAAATGCAACTATAGCAGGCTCGGCTATTCTAAAGATGGCATATGAAATGCTACAACTATCACGTATTCAATTTGGAATTTGAAATACAAATGCAGTTTGTATGATGCGCCGAGCCCGGTGCGTGCAAAACAGATGAATGATGCAAACATGCTGTCATACTGTATGCTAATTGAAATATGCCCTATATCTAACCATCGTAAGCGGGTAAATAAAAGGGAGAAAGAAATGGGGGTTGGAAAACATACATCACACTCACACACCCTTATCACAGTTGTGCCCTCGCGCAGAGGGTCCGAATAAATAATAATACAGTCCGAAAATGAAAGAATAATACAGTCCGAATAAATATACAAATTTCTGATTAATTAACAAAGAAAGCAATCGCATGCAAGCCGTGGCTGCCTTTGCTTCGATAGATGCCGCTGTCGGGCGCGAAATCCAATCGAATGCCCCGATTAGCCTCGCTTGATTTCTCGAAATGCGCCACGACCGAAAGTTATTGATCCTCGATTTTGCCGTGACAGAGAGCAGAAAAGGGCATAGCAATGCATTTCACAAATATATGCATGCCTCGATCCTCGTACACCAATCACGATACCGATGCATGATGGCCGAGGAGCCGAATTGCACAACTCAATATCGGATGAATGCATGAATGCTACAACAAAAACCTAACTCCATCATGGGTAATCCGGAGTGCCGTAATCGGGAATTGAGACACTCCGTCACCGAGTACGGAATGTACCTCGCTTCCGTCGCGATATGCATGATATGCATGAAATGCAACTAATATACAACCTAGCATGCTCAATGCTATGAAAATGAGATGAATGAGACGCCTCAAAGCGTGCACACGCGCACGCAAATCGAGGCGGCGATATGAAATGCAAATGCAATCGGGGCGCCGAAATGTGCGTAACACCCGCACGCAAAACCGAGGCGATGATATGAAGTGCAAATCGGATACCGGCGAAATGCCTCGAAATCGTGCACGCCGCATAAGCCGAGGCGATGACAAAATGCAAATCGGGTAAAACTGAAGTGCCTCGAAATGCGTGCACACAGGTACGCAAGCCGAGGCGATGACAAAAATGCAAATCGGATAAAATCGAAGTGCCTCGAAATACGTGCACAGGCACACAAACCGAAGCGATGATAAAAATACAAATCGGATAAAACCGAAGTGCCTCGAAATGCGTGCACACAGGCACGCAAACTGAGGCGATGACAAAAATGCAAATCGGATAAAACCGAAGTGCCTCGAAATACGTGCACACGGGCACGCAAACCGAGGCGATGATGAAATGGAATGAAATGGCATACGGAATGCCACGATGGGCTTACACCAACATGGGAGAGCCTCAGCTCACTCACATAGGAGGCCGTCGGATAAAAAGAGCTGCCTTGAAATGCGTGCACACGGACACATGAACCGAGGAAATGACATACAAGCATGAAAATGCAAATTGGGCTTACACCAACATGAGAGGGCCTCAACCACACTCACATAGGCTGCCGTCAGATAAAACGAGGCTGCCTCGAAATGATGCATTACGCACGCAAAACCGAAGCGAGGCCCTAAAGCACCAAAATGACATGCGAATGAGATGTAGCAAATGGCATAAGGAAGATGCAAAATTCAGCAACTAAGATAATGCAAAAACAGCCCCCAAATTATGATAAAATTGCAACCGATGCCCAAAATGCGATGAAATGCACTAAATGGCCTACTGACCCTATTAAACATACAGAATATGGACATGGAATGCAAAACAGTGGCAAGGCAGCCCCTAAACTAGCATTTTATTAGCACAAAGTAAGGCCAAATAATGCTCACAAGTATGGAAACAAAAGCTTGCAAAAATACGGTAAAAGAGGGGAATTACAAAGCAAGTGATATGTACAATGCTCAAACCCAAAAAATCAGTTCTACAACATTGAATATGGAACAAAAATATGTACAAATGCAAGAGATGACAACCTCTAAATCAGTATGTATATATGCTAAACATAGCATGCAAAAAGGGGCTATAAAGAGAGGTATCATGAGCAATGACCAAACCACTTAAGACCCTTGAAAAAAAGTGTAGAATAGACCAAAACAAGACACTCTCTAAGCCTGATGGAGGCTCAAAACAGTAGCTAAACAAGTCTAACAAAGCATGCAAATTTACGGTAAAATGAAAGAATTTCAAAGGAAGTACCAAAAATATACACCAAATGTCTTAAGACCCTAAACAAAACATGACAAGGAGACAAAAATAAGACTTTGTCTAGGCCTGATGAAGGCCAAAATCCGGAGCCAAATGAGTCTAGCAAAGCATGCAAATTTACGGTAAAATGAAAGAATTTCAAAGGAAGTACCAAAAATATACACCAAATGTCTTAAGACCCTAAACAAAACATGACAAGGAGACAAAAATAAGACTTTGTCTAGGCCTGATGGAGGCCAAAACTGGAGCCAAAGGAGTCTAGCAAAGCATGCAAATTAATGGCCTAAAGAGGGATATTGAAAGAGGTCTATCATGGAGACACCAAATGAAGTTGAGCCCTTCTACAATGTTGTAGAGGGGCTCAAAATGAGCACAAAAGCAGTAGGTGTCAAAGCCAAAAACTAAAAGGAAATAAAGTAAATATTTGACTCAAGATTATGCAAGAAAAAGGGATTTGAATGCTTACCCTTGAAGACAATTCTTTTGCTGCCTTGTAGCCTCAATTTGATGATCCTTAGGCCTTGAAGAAGCTCCCTTTGTTGCTGAAATGGAGATGGTGGAGGTAGAGCTTGGAGTTGATGAAGGAATGGAAGCAAGCTTGGATGTTTGAAGCTTGGAAAATGGAGAGGGAGAGGAGCCGTGCATATGGAGCTCTCAAAGGGTTTTTCTAACCCTCTCCCCAGCTGGAAGCTGCTGGTTTTTATGGCCAAAAAGATGGAAATATCTTTCCCCAAATATCTAGATATTTTGAGGGCAAAATATCTAGATATTTTGAGGGCAAACAAAAAAGATTTTGTTCGGCCACGAAGTGGGCATCTGAGACCGCAGTGTTCCTCGGAATGATGAAACAGAGGTACCTGCCAAAAATGAACAGACATGGATGCAAAACGAAAGCTCGGGGACCAAAACCGCGGGGTCCCGAAATGGGTCACGGGCACCTAAGTGGTGTTCGGTCATGAAGTGGGTCTCGGAGACCCCAAAGGTTCCTCAGACAAACAGAGGTGTCTCGCCAAAAATGAACAAAACCGATGCAAAATGAAAGCTCGGGCCTAAACCAAGTTCGGTCCCGAAAAAATGGGCTATGAGCACCGAAGTGGCGTTGACGCCAAGTGGGTATCGAGACCCCTGTCCTCGGAAGGACCAAACAGAGGTTTCGCCAAAATGAACAGACATCGATGCAAAATGAATGCTCGGGCCAAAACCGCGTGGTTCGATCCCGAAATGGGCCGGCACCTAAGTGGTGTTCGTCATGGCGAGTGGGTTTCAGAGACCCCAGTGTCCTCGGAAGGACCAAACAGAGGTGTCTCGCCAAAAATGAATGACATCGATGCAAAATGAATGCTCGGGGCAGTTCGGGATCTCGAAATGGGTCACGCCGCACCTAAGTGGTGTTCGGTCAAGTGGGTTTCAGAGACCCGGTGTCCTCTAAGGACCAAACAGAGGTGTCTGCCAAAATTGCACAGAGATCGGTGCAAAATGAATGCTCGGGGCCGAAACCGCGTGGTTCGATCCCGAAATGGGTCACGCACCGGAGTGGTGTTCGGTCATGGCAGTGGGTTTCAGAGACCCCAAAGGTCCCTCGAAGGACCAAACAGAGGTGTCGCCAAAAATGAACAAACATCGATGCAAAATGAATGCTCGGGGCCAAAACCGCTGGTTCGATCCCGAAATGGGTCGCCGCACCTAAGTGGTGTTCGTCATGGCGGGGTTTCTGAGCCCCCAGTGTCCCTTAAATGGGAGTAAATGAGATGCATGCCAAAAATTGGAGAAATCAGAGATGGTTGGGCGGTCCCGAACCGAGGCACACGGCCTAACGGCTCCGAAAACCGGGAACCGGGCTCCAAAATGGGAAAAATGGCCTACGGCCACGAAAAGTAGCCCACGGCCATTGAGAGATAGTCTACGGGACCACTCCCTCCCCTCAGGAAAGAAAACAGAGAAAAATCGAGCCTGGTTCGCAAACCGAGACAAGGCACAGAAGAGAGTTCGGAAGTCCGGAGGCAGGCGACGTCGCGACTCGAGACTTCGAACGAGCACAAGATGCAACATCACCGAAGCGCCAATCGGTGACGCTCGAAGTCTTAAGGTCGGTCAAAATGGGGTGTCTCAGCTTGCCCTCTTGATGTAACTCTAAGTCACAACAATGACGGGAGTGAATGTCAAAGCCCAGAGACGACCCATTTTTGACAAGGCCGAAGACTTAGACAATCATACAAGATAAACAGAGATATGTGTATGCCCGCAGGCAGGGGGCAAAATGCAAATGGTATGCAAGAAGCCAGATGTAACAGATGTTCGTGCAAATGCAAAGAAGTCAGAATGAAGGTGTATTGACAAATAGATGCAATAAGACATACTCCAATCACTTTGGACTCGTGAGTGGAGGAAGAACAAAGAAAATCAAACAGAGCGTGTTCCACGCAACCCTAAGATAAATTCCAAACACGCTGAAATTGTGTAAGAAACAGACACTCAAACCACGCCAAATCGTGAGAGGAGGTCCAAAACAACCGCCTGTGTGTGTACGCAACACAACCCGAGATAAATTCCAAACACGCCAAATCGCTAGAAGGAATGGGAAAAGAGAGACACATAGGGAGCAATCCCAGTGTTATGGAATGGTGTGAGCACTGGAACGTATTCCAAATACTTTTAACCGAAGGAATGGTGTGAGCACTGGAACGTATTCCAAATACTTTTAACCGGAGGAATGGTGTGAGCACTGGAACGTATTCCAAATACTTTTAACCGAGGAATGGTGTGAGCACTGGAACGTATTCCAAATACTTTTAACCGAGGAAATGGTGTGAGCACCGAACGTATTCCAAATACTTTTAACCGAGGAATGGTGTGAGCACTGGAACGTATTCCAAATACTTTTAACCGAGGAATGGTGTGAGCACTGGAACGTATTCCAAATACTTTTAACCGAGGAATGGTGTGAGCACTGGAACGTATTCCAAATACTTTTAACCGGGGAATGGTGTGAGCACTGGAACGTATTCCAAATACTTTTAACCGGGGAATGGTGTGAGCACTGGAACGTATTCCAAATACTTTTAACCGGGGAATGGTGTGAGCACTGGAACGTATTCCAAATACTTTTAACCGAGGAATGGTGTGAGCACTGGAACGTATTCCAAATACTTTTAACCGAGGAATGGTGTGAGCACTGGAACGTATTCCAAATACTTTTAACCGAGGAATGGTGTGAGCACTGGAACGTATTCCAAATACTTTTAACCGGAGGAATGGTGTGAGCACTGGAACGTATTCCAAATACTTTTAACCGAGGAATGGTGTGAGCACTGGAACGTATTCCAAATACTTTTAACCGAGGAATGGTGTGAGCACTGGAACGTATTCCAAATACTTTTAACCGAGGAATCTAACTTGTTGCACGCGCGAGGAAAAAGAATAATAGTCGCAAGTGAAAAGGTGCATAATAATGCAGGTGAAGTGCGCATAACAATGCAAGTAATGAGCATAACAATGACAGGCAAATGTGCATAACAATGCAACGAATGAGCATAGAGTGATTGATACACAAAATGAGCAGAGTATGATAGACATACTAAAGGTGAACACAAAGTGTGACAGATGCACTATATGAACAAGTGTGATTGATACACTAAGTGAGAATGTGTGATAGATACACAAAAGTGAGAACGTGTGTGATTGATACACTAAAGTGAATAATCTCAAATAGAACTTCTTTGAATGAACCGTACATACAATATTGTGCATGACTGAGAAAGAAACTTGACAGGTATAATGCATTACAATGCATAATGCTTAAGGAAAGCAATAAATGGACAAAGCGGCGCTTTAGAAAGCACCTCCTGAGGTGAGTGGCGGTGAACCGCTCTACTCTGATGGGGATCTCCCTTCGTGCTCTTCGAACACTTTACCTTGAACACACAGCACAAAGGCTCTGGAATGCTAACAAGTAACAATATCTGCCTGTGGGAGCCACGGCTGCCGCTTGTCTTCCTGATCATGCTCACAACTTTCCCTATTCTCCAACGGGGTGACAGACTAGGTTGGTTCAGTATCCAGAATTGAGGTGCATACATGCTATCTCAACCTATGGGGCTTCCATACAGATTTCAAGCCGAGGGCACGCCTCTGGGTATTTAAACCAGACTTTAGTCTCGGAAATCCCGAACCTTTGCGTTCTAGGCCACGGCCATTCGAACTCTAATTTCCACCGTCGCAGTTGGTCTCCTAGGAACTCATCACAAACACGGCCAAGATGCATCTGGCAGAGGCTGGTATTTAGAGAGAGCATTTCTGATCGCCATTCTGGCTTGAAGTAAACTTGATCTTGAGCTTGAGGTAGAGGCACACTCATACTTCGGAACATTGGCAAGACCTGAAGAGGTACACACGGAGTGTAGTCTCGGAACTTACTGAAGTTGGAACAAACTCAGATGCTCGACATTTTCCTCTTTTGATTTTGCTTTGCAGCCCGAAACTCATAGCTTCAGATAGGTCCTGGTTTCACTGCTTCATATGACTGGTTGAACCTCGGGTTTTATGAAAGAACAAATTCTATTTTGCACAAATGTGGAGAACGGCACGGCACTCGGAGCACAAAACGATTTTGCTTTTGAAAATGAGAAAAGGATTCTCAACCGGGTATTGAGCCTACAACTGACCACAGCCAAACGACTCAACAAGGAAATAAAAGGCACACAACCTAGACACATCGAGTAACACTCGAAACGACCCAAAACAAAATCGAGATAAAACAAAAAGACACGACACTCGACGCACAGTGGAGCCTGTTTCACCGGTATATGTCCCACCTTTCTTATTTGTGATTCTCACATCACTCGCCCTCAAGCTTTTTTTTTCGAAAAGCCCTTTTCTCACTTTTCCTCTCATCGCACATCTCTCTATTCTTAAATCTCTCATTTTTCATCCCTCCCCTGGGTGGTTGATGGATAAGCAGAAAGTTGTGGGCTTTTGTCCCTGGTATTCTACCATATTCTTCTTCTTCTGCTCACAACAGTGAGTTTCTCCCACAGAGGGGTTGTGCTACAACAGGATGTGTAGCAAATCTGTGGTTGACATCGATTGATGATGCTTTGCTGGGGAGTTTGGACGTGATCAGATCTGTCCAGATGATGGAGTGGAATGTCTTGGCCCATTCCAATTCGTGCTTCGCACTTGGCTTGATACCTCGCTGCTTGGAGGGTGAGAGAGCCTTTTCGACCATTTTGTTGTCGCCTTCAGTTGTGCCTTCTTCTGGCAGGTAAAGTGCCCTTCTTGGCGAGTATGTTGATAAAGGGGGAAAGACAGAACTCCTGACCCAACTGTGCCCCTAGTTCATCATTTTGACCATTTTTTATTTTTGCTTTCTAAAAAAAATTGGCCAAAATGGGAGTTAGATTAACATGCTTGTTCGATTTTTGATTTGAAATCATGCAAGTCAGACCATGAGCATTGAAAATTTTCCTTTTTTGAGTCCAGGAAAAAGGTCCAGTTTTGGAAAAATGGGATTATGTTCGAGAGAACTAGTCAGCCTCAGTAAAAATTCTCAAAAACTATTTTTGCAAACGGCCGCTGCTCAACGAGCATAGAACCCACTCTCGAGATGCACAACCTCAGATCCGGAGGAAAATTGCCCCTTGCTTGGAGAGAGCTGCATGGCAACGGAAAGTTGCCCCTTGTTTGAACGGCAAGACCATGGCGCATTGAATGGCAACGGAAAGTTGCCCCTTGTTTGAACGGCACCGCGGCGCGTTGAATGGCAACGGAAAGTTGCCCCTTGTTTGGATAGCATCGCAGTGTACTTGTAGTCAGTCCTCAGAGCGACGAACACAACCAGTCTCTCGGATACAGAGGAGGCAAAGATGATCAAAACTATCACATGGACACAATTGAATTTGAATCGTTTTACGGCTGGACTTCAGGATGAAGTTGCCTACGTATCCCAAAGATGGGAATCAAGCCTTATGTAGTTCGGGGTTAAGGTACACTCGGGTATTTAACCTCTCCTTTTTATGCTCTATCTTTTGCCAAGGCGCCTGTTGCAGGTTTTCGACCTTGCGAGCTTTGTTTTTCTCTCTTTTCTTTTTTTTTTCTATTCTTTTCATTCCTTTTTCTTCTTCTTTTTTCTTTTCTTTTCTTTTCCTTTCTCTTCTCTTTTTTTTTTCATTTTTCTTCTTCTTTTTTTTGTTTTTCTTTTTCATTCTTTGCATTTTTTTCTCTTTTTTCCTTTTTTTCATTCTTTTCTTCGCTCTAACTTTTACCTGGGTCGCCCTTCCGGGTTTTCAGCCCAGCGAGCCTCTCGAAGGGTAAAAGTGTAACAAGTCCATGCCAAATGGTTTTGAGATTGAAGCCCTCTATATCCAGGAGAGTGGCTGTTGTATTGATTAGTAGAAAGATCCACCTTTGGCTCTTCGAGCACATCGGACATTTTTGCCCCTAGTTCGAGGGGTGCTTCTGCTCTAGCCTTGCAAGCTTCTTCTGATGAGGTCTGACCTTCTTAATCTGACTTTGGTGCCTCTTGTTCGAGGGCAGCTTCAAATCTGGCCACACAGGCCTTACATCGTGGTCGACCGTTGAACATTCTGAATGCCAGTTCAAGGTTTGAAAGCCAAGGGGGGTCGAGTCTCGAGGCTGAGAGCGATCCTAAGCTGCACAATCTCAAGAGCGATTCCACACATGTCTTTGCAGGACTGCGCAAAACATTTTTTGAAAGTTTTTAAGAAAGCGACAAATCGTCATGGCAAGACAATGTAGGATCAATCGGATCAAAGCCGTGGTCCTTCTCAAGACTACACTAACAAGCATGATTTCATTCATTAAGGGCTTAGCACGCCTCTTTCTCTCAATTTGATCAAAGTTTTGCAAATCCCGAGGAATTCCTCCTCTTTGTTTTCACCAGGTGTTCAAAAGTTTTGAAAAACTCAGTCATTATGATGACTTCAAGGCATAAGAGAGCGGTGGAATGCATTGCCATTTCATTCAAATCCCAAGACAACTAGCACACGGCAGCGAATGTGAGAGCGTGAAAATCATCATTGTTTATTCAAAATCATGACATAAGCGGCTCCCCGCGTAAATGTACTCAAAACAAAGCAAAAAGACAAACGAAACAAAATGGTGACGCCGAGGTAACACCCGGAATCACCCGACTTCTATACAACAGATCGACTCGATACAACAAGATAAACCCAAGACAAAAGAGATGACTCAAAACAAAAAGATCGACTCAAAACAAAGTAACAAAACCCACCCAATACCCAAGTCGAAGCACAAAAGCGATATTCGCAGTGCTCAAAACAAGGCATGCCATCCACCACGTTGGAGTAATTTGAGTGTCGCCAAATGGTTCATCCCCAATCACATCACATTATCCCTTAAGTTCACCGATCCTGCCGATAGACTTTGCGAGCTTGGGAGGACAACCCCGTTGTCAAATAGATCCTCAGATTATGGCGAAGACGGAGCGATCGTCGGTAGTATGGCCGCTTCGATGGTACGCGAAGATCTTGGGTATCATCATGTAGCCTAAGAGGGTTCGGGAGAGGCCGAGGCTCAAGGGGTTTGAGATGGCCTTGTCCTACAAGGATTTGGAAAGCTTTGGACAAAGGCATGTGAAGGGCATGGAAGACCCTCCGACTTCGGGGTTGGTACTTCTGGGTTGGTGGATTTTTGCTGGACGCACCAGCGAAGGGATTGGCAGGTGCTGGCCTGGCTTGCCGATCTCTTCTGAGTGGAGGATTTGAGCTAACAGGATTGCCTTTGGTATATCGGCCCTTTTCCCGATTCGCCCTTTGATTCAAACTACCCCCAACTTGAGTAGCGAAAGTGTCGTCCACAGTTTTTGCAACAACTGTGAGGACTTGCTCTTTGTCCAGTCCCTCGGCTTTCAAAGCCTCAACAGCCAACAAAAGATGTTCATGGGGATCCATGCTCGCCCCTGCCTTGTTCTTTCCACTCGCTTCCACTTTGCCAAGGGATTGGCCTTCCTCAGATGTAGCCCGCCCCAAGCTTGGGGAGCCTTTTGACATGAAATTCCCAACATGTGGTGTGGTCGATGATGGAGCCAATGTCCCGGAGGCCAGATCGGTCACAGTTCTTTGAAGATCTTCGATCATTCTCTTTAGCTCAGAAGTAATGGGTTCACAGGTTTGGGATGAGTGGGGTTCAGATGCACCCATCATGCATAAGTCCATGCTTTCCGGGATAAACAACTCAGGCTTGGGTAGATGGGCCGGGGTGATGTATATGCTGGGGTCATAGGTGGACGGCAGTATATGGATGAGGTTGAGATGTGGGGGTGACAGGTTTGTGGTGGCCTGAGGTCCCTTTGGTGGAGCTATAATCTCTTCGTCAATAAGATCCTGAATCTTATGACGGAGGCGGATGCAACGGTTCGTATCATGACCGTGCTGTTGATGGTAGGTACAGTGTTTAGCTGGGTCATATCTGGATGGAAGAGGGCTTGAAAGGGGTTGGGGTTCTAGGAGTTCTAGGTGCCCTTTTTCCCGTAACATTTGCAAAGCTTGAGAAAGACTCATGTACAGAGGATGGAAATTTCGGGCTTGGTGCCGTGTTGAAATGGTTGGTCTTTGGCTAATGAGGGAAGTGATGATAGGGTCTACTTCTGAGCATTCCACAGCTGTGCTACCATCAGTGGTAGCATTGGAACTGTGAACAACATCCTTCTTTGACGGCTCATTATCTTTCACAAAGATCCCTTGTCGGATGGCCTCCTTGATTTGAACCCTGATGTCACGGAGGTCCTTAAATTTGAATATCATATTCTGCAATGTTTCGGCTTGCCTAACCATGTCTTGTTGCAGCGAATCCACTGATTGCTGGAAATGGATCAGCAAATCCTCCAAATTTACCGAGGGCTGCGCCATGATAGAGGTAAATGCTAGTGCTCCGATCGAGGTAATGTGACTGGTGATTGGCGGATCAGATGAACCGGTGAGCCCTAACTGGCCTTTCTTTGCCTTGCCTCAGCGGAAGAACACTGGTTTCCCTTGAATCAAATTTCTGACCTCACAAAGTCTATCAGCACTAGTTCAATGTACCTGGGGGATAGTGGAGCCTTCTGAAGTTATGGTTCCAGGACTACCCTAGCAAAAGAGAAAACAGACAGCATCTCAGCTTGATTTCACCTGAACAGATACGAGCATAGTTGAATGAGAGTGCCCTCTACTGAATTCTGCCCAAAATTCCGCCTGTAAGCTGATACCCTCAGGTAAAACTGATTCCACCAAATACTGATGCCCGCAGGCCTGATACCCAAAATACTGAATTGGTGCCCGCAGGCCTGATGCTCAAACTCGCAAACTGATACATGCATTCCCTGTAGAGGCACACTCTAACAAGCACATAACAGATAAGTGAGAGCCAAAACACCCCTATGTTGGGGTAAGGTTTCCCTGTCCTATTTTGTCAGGAGCTAGGGTTTCACTACGCACGCAGTGGCTTCAAACAACCTATAAACGGGTAAGCAACCTGTCCTAGTTTGGAATGGTCACTAGGGATCCGAATATGCACTAGGTCGAATGGTCAAAAAGGGTGCCCCGGTAAAACCGGGGTTTGTGTTCCCATGCTGTCAGAGCCCAGAGCCGATCAGGCTTACGGACATGACTTGACAAGACAAGCCTCCGGCAAATCGTTCGGAAATGGCATATGGCAAACACGGTGTCCTAGGCGCACCAATGCAAATGCAATGCAAAGAAACACACAAGTGTAATCAAAACCAGATATCATGAGTTCGAGTCAAGTTCTCTAAATCCCAGTGAGTCGCGAATCAGAATAACGCCCATGGGGACCTCGCTTCTGATTCGACTCGATTTTGTTGCGGTTCCAAATCTTGAACCAAAGAGTCCAAATCCGCAAATCTTTTTGAAGAAAAAGCTGATTTTTGAAAGAAGTGCCAAACATGGACTGCTTTGCGGATATGAGTCGCCACCTAAATATTTTAAAATGGGAAATTTAGGAAACCTCACTCGGTGCCAAAGGCCACGTGTCCGTCATCACCAAAGTTGGCTCGGGAACTTGGGTACGATTGGGAAAGGTCACATCGTGAGCACCCCGCCGCCGATCAAAGACCGCCTCTACTAACCATGATATCTGTTTTTGAAAACATTGTGAGTTCTTATTCGGTTATTAGCCTAGATTACTATGTGATGCTCATGACAAACAAGTATAGATGGGCGTCTGAATTGGAACAAAACATTTCATGTTTGTTTGTTTGAAAATGGTGTGAAGGTGCTACCGTAGGTAGGCTAAAATCTTGGTTGCCACCTTCGGGTGGGCTTAGAAAACATGATTTTGCCACTATCTAGTGGGCTTAAAACAAACATTTGATGAATTATTCCAATTCAGATAACTCAACCTCCACCCACAGGCATTCAAGGCAGTTATATCACATAAGCAGTTAGCCTCATGGTAAGTATGCTATCATGGCAACACTCACACGCATGCAAGTATGCTAAAGCATAAAACCTCACCTAGTACTCCAAGCCAAAACAGAAAACTGATTAGAAATCATGCATGATCCTAAATGTGCTCAAATGCCTAATGCAACACATGCAAAATGCAACTATAGCAGGCTCGGCTATTCTAAAGATGGCATATGAAATGCTACAACTATCACGTATTCAATTTGGAATTTGAAATACAAATGCAGTTTGTATGATGCGCCGAAGTGCAGCAAAAGCAGATGAATGATGCAAACATCTTTGTCATCAGTATGCTAATTGAAATATGCCCTATATCTAACCATCGTAAGCGGGTAAATAAAAGGGAGAAAGAAATGGGGGTTGGAAAACATACATCACACTCACAGACCCTTATTACAGTTGTGCCCTCGCGCAGAGGGTCCGAATAAATAATATCTGATCCGAAAATGAAAGAATAATACAAATCAATAAATATACAAATTTCTGATTAATTAACAAAGAAAGCAAGAATCGGCATGCAAGCCGGGCCGCCTTATTGATAGATGCCGCTTTGTTGAAATTTTGGGGAAATCCACTGGAATGCCCTGATTAGCCTCTGTTTGCAGTATTTCTCGAAATGCGCGCCGGACTCCGGAAAGTTGTTGATCCTCGATTTTGCTGTGACAGAGAGCAGGAAAAGGGCATAGCAATGTATTTCACAAATATATGCATGCCTCGATCCTCGTGCCACCAATCGCGCATACCGATGCATGATGGCCGAGGAGCCGAATTGCACAACTCAATATCAGATGAATGCAGATGAATGCTACAACAAAAACCTAACTCCATCATGGGTAATCCGGAGTGTCGGTAACTGGGGAATTGAGACACACTCCGTCACTCGGAGTACGGAATGTACCCGGTTTCCGGGGCGATATGCATGATATGCATGAAATGCAACTAATATACAACCTAGCATGCTCAATGCTATGAAAATGAGATGAAAATGAGACGCCTCGAAAAGCGTGCACACGGGCACGCAAATCGAGGCGATGATATGAAATGCAAATCGGGTAAAATCGAAGTGCCTCGAAATGCGTGCACACGGGCACGCAAACCGAGGCGATGATATGAAGTGCAAATCGGATAAAACTGAAGTGCCTCGAAATGCGTGCACACAGGCACGCAAGCCGAGGCGATGACAAAATGCAAATCGGCGTTTCAAATGCTCGAAATCGCACACAGTACGCAAGCCGAGGCGATGACAAAATGCAAATCGGATAAAATCGGCAATCAAATACGCGGCACACGTGCACACAAACCGAAGCGATGATAAAATACAAATCGGATAAACCGGCAGCCAAATGCGTGCACACGCACGCAAACCGAGGCGATGACAAAAATGCAAATCGGATAAAACCGGCGTTTGCCTCGTGCACACGGGCACGCAAACCGAGGCGATGATGAAATGGAATGAAATGGCATACGGAATGCCACGATGGGCTTACACCAACATGGGAGAGCCTCAGCTCACTCACATAGGAGGCCGTTGGATAAAAAGAGCTGCCTTGAAATGCGTGCACACGGACACATGAACCGAGGAAATGACATACAAGCATGAAAATGCAAATTGGGCTTACACCAACATGAGAGGGCCTCAACCACACTCACATAGGCTGCCGTCAGATAAAACGAAGGTCGCTTTAAATCTTGCCAGCACACGGGCACGCAAACCGAGGCGAGGCTCTAAAGCACCAAAATGACATGCGAATGAGATGTAGCAAATGGCATAAGGAAGATGCAAAATTCAGCAACTAAGATAATGCAAAAACAGCCCCCAAATTATGATAAAATTGCAACCAATGCCCAAAATGCGATGAAATGCACCCGAAATGGCCTACAGCCCTATTAAACATACAGAATATGGACATGGAATGCAAAACAGTGGCAAGGCAGCCCCTAAACTAGCATTTTATTAGCACAAAGCAAGGCCAAATAATGCTCACAAGTATGGAAACAAAAGCTTGCAAAAATACGGTAAAAGAGGGGAATTACAAAGCAAGTGATATGTACAATGCTCAAACCCAAAAAATCAGTTCTACAACATTGAATATGGAACAAAAATATGCACAAATGCAAGAGATGACAACCTCTAAATCAGTATGTATATATGCTAAACATAGCATGCAAAAAGGGGCTATAAAGAGAGGTATCATGAGCAATGACCAAACCACTTAAGACCCTTGACAAAAAGTGTAGAATAGACCAAAACAAGACACTCTCTAAGCCTGATAGAGGCTCAAAACAGTAGCTAAACAAGTCTAACAAAGCATGCAAATTTACGGTAAAATGAAAGAATTTCAAAGGAAGTACCAAAAATATACACCAAATGTCTTAAGACCCTAAAAAAAACATGACAAGGAGACAAAAATAAGACTTTGTCTAGGCCTGATGAAGGCCAAAATCCGGAGCCAAATGAGTCTAGCAAAGCATGCAAATTTACGGTAAAATGAAAGAATTTCAAAGGAAGTACCAAAAATATACACCAAATGTCTTAAGACCCTAAACAAAACATGACAAGGAGACAAAAATAAGACTTTGTCTAGGCCTGATGGAGGCCAAAATCCGGATCCAAATGAGTCTAGCAAAGCATGCAAATTAATGGCCTAAAGAGGGATATTGAAAGAGGTCTATCATGGAGACACCAAATGAAGTTGAGCCCTTCTACAATGTTGTAGAGGGGCTCAAAATGAGCACAAAATCAGTAGGTGTCAAAGCCAAAAACTAAAAGGAAATAAAGTAAATATTTGACTCAAGATTATGCAAGAAAAAGGGATTTGAATGCTTACCCTTGAAGACAATTCTTTTGCTGCCTTGTAGCCTCAATTTGATGATCCTTAGGCCTTGAAGAAGCTCCCTTTGTTGCTGAAATGGAGATGGTGGAGGTAGAGCTTGGAGTTGATGAAGGAATGGAAGCAAGCTTGGATGTTTGAAGCTTGGAAAATGGAGAGGGAGAGGAGCCGTGCATATGGAGCTCAAAGGGTTTTTCTAACCCTCTCCCCAGCTGGAAGCTGCTGGTTTTTATGGCCAAAAAGATGGAAATATCTTTCCCCAAATATCTAGATATTTTGAGGGCAAAATATCTAGATATTTTGAGAGCAAACAAAAAAGATTTTGTTCGGCCACGAAGTGGGCATCTGAGACCGCAGTGTTCCTCGGAATGATGAAACAGAGGTACCTGCCAAAAATGAACAGACATGGATGCAAAACGAAAGCTCGGGGACCAAAACCGCGCGGGGTCCCGAAAATGGGTCACGGGCACCTAAGTGGTGTTTCACGAAGTGGGTCTCGAGACCCCTGTTCCTCGGCAGACAAAACAGAGGTGTACGCCAAAATGAACAAAACCGATGCAATGAAAGCTCGGGCCTAAACCGCAGTTCGTGGTCCCGAAAAAATGGGCTATGAGCACCGAAGTGGCGTTGACGCCACGTGGGTATCGAGACCCCAAAGGTCCTCGGCGACCAAAGAGGTGTCTCGCCAAAAATGAACAGACATCGATGCAAAATGAATGCTCGGGGCCAAAACCGCTGCGTGGTTCGGGATCTCGAAATGGGCCGCCGCACCGAAGTGGTGTTCGTCATGGCGAAGTGGGTTTCAGAGACCCGGTCCCTCGGAAGGACCAAACAAAGGTGTTCCGCCAAAATGAATGACATCGATGCAAAATGAATGCTCGGGCCAAAACCGCGGTTCGGGATCTCGAAATGGGCCGCCGCACCGAAGTGGTGTTCGTCATGAAGTGGGTTTCAGAGACCCGGTGTCCCTGGAAGGACCAAACAGAGGTGTTCGCCAAAAATGAACAGACATCGATGCAAAATGAATGCTCGGGGCCAAAACCGCGTGGTTTGGGATCTCGAAAATGGGCTGCCGGGCACCGGAAGTGGTGTTTGGCTGCGAAGTGGGTTTCAGAGACCCCAGTGTCCCTCGGAAGGACCAAACAGAGGTGTCTGCCAAAAATGAATAGACATCGATGCAAAATGAATGCTCGGGGCCAAAACCGCGTGGTTCGGGATCCCGAAAATGGGCTGCCGGGCACCAGAAGTGGTGTTCGTCATGGCGGGTTTCGAGCCCCAGTGTCCCTTAAATGGGAGTAAATGAGATGCATGCCAAAAACCGGAGAAATCGGAGATGGTTGGGCGGTCCCGAACTGAGGCACACGGCCTAACGGCTCCGAAAACCGGGAACCGGGCTCCAAAATGGGAAAAATGGCCTACGGCCATGAAAAGTAGCCCACGGCCATTGAGAGATAATCTACGGGACCACTCCCTCCCCTCAGGAAAGAAAACAGAGAAAAATCGAGCCTGGTTCGCAAACCGAGACAAGGCACAGAAGAGAGTTCGGTAGTCCGGAGGCAGGGCGCACGGCCGCGACTCTGAGACTTCTGAACGAGCACAGTATACAACATCACCGAGCGCTCAATCGGTGACGTCTGAGTCTTAAGGTCGGTCAAAAATGGGGTGTCTACACATATAGCCGATCTGGAAGAGACATTCGGCATCCTATGCAAATATGGAATAAAGTTGAACGCTTCCAAATGTGCGTTTGGTATCGGCTCTGGAAAATTCTTGGGCTACATTGTTAACCACAGAGGCATCGAAGCCAACCCAAGGCAAATCACAGCAATCCTGGAGCTCGGCTCCCCCCGTTTAGTAAAGGAGGTTCAAAAGTTGATGGGGATGGCTGCCGCACTCAACAGGTTTATCAGCCATTCCACAGATCGCTGCCGACAATTCTTTCATACACTACGGCAGGGCAAGGCCTTTGAATGGTCCACCGAGTGCGAAGCCGCTTTCAATGGCCTGAAGGCCTACCTCCGCTCAGTACCACTCCTAACAACATCCTCTACTGGTGACCCGCTCATTTTGTACCTGGCAGTTTCTGACTGAGCTATCAGTGCCGTATTGATAAAGGAAAAGCTGGGGGAGCAGCGACCAGTGTATTATGTGAGCAAGGCAATGGTTGACGTCGAAACACGCTACCTTCCGCTGGAAAAGCTCATCCTAGCCCTAGTTATGGCTGTAAGGAAGCTCATGCATTACTTCTAGGGGCATAGCATTGGGGTGCTAACAGATTATCCCCTCCGATCAGTACTACGCAGTGCGGAAGCATCTGAACGTGTTTCAAAGTGGGCTTTGGAACTTGGCCAGTACAATATTCAATTTCTACCCAGAACCTCAATCAAGGGACAGATGCTTGCCGACTTTATTGCTGAATTCACTGGAGGCCTCGCCGACTTCAAGTCAGATGAAATTCGACCAAAGCGGAATTGGAGGATTTATGTTGGGGACATCTGGCAGTTGTATTGTGATAGATCGTCCAATTAACGGGGCAGTGGAGCCGGAGTTGTAATCATGACCCCCAACGGCGCAATAATTGAGCAAGCTATCAAGCTCGGCTTCGAAGCATCAAATAACGAAGCCGAATATGAAGCCCATTTAGGCGGTTTATGGGATGCACATATTCTGGGTGCTTGGCGTCTGCTTGTGTTTTGCGACTCAAAACTGGTGATTAATTAGCTAAAGGGGGAGTACGCGGCAAGAAACGACCGTATGGCGGCCTACATGAAAACGGCCAACTCCCTGTTGGCAAAATTTGACCATCATGAGTTGAACCAGAAAACTCGTGATCAGAACACCCATGCAGATGCCTTGGCTTGCCTAGCCTCCGCAATCAACTCAGAGATAAAACGGACCATCGAAGTAGGATTCATCCCAGAGCCAAGCATTGGCCCTTCGGAGGAAGTCCAAATCAACGTTATAGAATCTGCACCAAGTTGGATGGATCCCATTGTTGCATTCCTATCTTCTGAACAACTCCCAGAGGAAAAGAAAGAAACACATAAGTTGCAAAACAAAACCATGCGATACTACTTGGATCCGCAAGGAAAGCTTTATAAAAAGTCACTCTCTGGCCCATATTTGGAATGTGTGCACCCAGACAAAGTCGGGGAGCTTCTGACTGAGATACACGAAGGCAGTTGTGGTGCCCATTCTGGCGGACGCTCTTTGGCCCATCGAGCTATAACGCAGGGGTATTATTGGCCGACAATGAGAGCGGACGCCGAGTGTTATGCAAAAAAGTATGAACAGTGCCAGAAATTCTCCCCGTTAAACCATCTGCTTGCTGAAGAGTTGAACTCTATCACCAATCCTTCGCCGTTCGCCCAGTGGAGGCTTGATATCGTAGAATCATTGCCGAGGGCCCCAGGGAACAAACGATACCTGATCGTCGCAATAGATTACTTCACGAAATGGGTCGAAGCGGAGGCATTAACACACATTCAAGATGATGACGTTAAGTGCTTTGTGTGGAGGAACATCATAACACGATTTGGCATTCCCAGAGCTCTTATCTCAGACAATGGCACCCAGTTTGATTGTGGCGTATACCGAGAGCTGTGCAACAAATATGGTATTTGGCCTTACTTTTCTACGCCGGCTTACCCCCAAAGCAATGGCCAAGCCGAAGCCTCTAATAAATCCATCTTGGACGACATCAAGAAGAGGCTGGAGAAAGCCAAAGGCAAATGGGTCGAAGAATTTCCGAGTGCACTGTGGGCTCATCGAACTACACTGAGAAGATCGACTGGAGAAACGCCGTTTGCCCTATGCTTTGGAACCCAGGAATCTTACCCCTGGAGATCGGCCACTCGACACTCAAGTCGCAAGTTTTTGATACGGGCCGAAACGACATGATGCTGGCTTTGGATTTGATTCTAATCGAAGAACGAAGAGACCGAGCCCTTGCGTCCATGGCACAGTACCAGCAGCAGCTGGCAAAGTCATATAATCAACGCATTCAGCTGCGCCGCTACACACCAGGAGAGTTGGTCCTGAAGAAGTTGCTCCCAGCTAACAGGAAACTGGCCGATGGAAAATTAGGTCCTAACTAGGACGGTCCCAATCAGATCGATTCGATCGCTAGAGTAGGGGCATATCGGCTCAAAGACATGTCAGGAATGAGTCTACCACGACCTTGGAATTCCACGCACTTGCGCAAATTTTATCATTAGCCTGACTTGTGAGACATGATGCTTGTTCCGAACTGTTCGCCATGTACATCTCTTTTTCTCTAATACAAAGATTTCCATTCACCTACCAAAGAATCTAGTTCAAAGATGTTCCGATTAAAGACTCCGGATTCGGAGCGCCCTTTGTGGATATCACGATCGGCCAAATAAAGTCTCCGGATTCGAAGCCCCATCGGCGAATGACGTCTTTGGGCCATTAAAGCCTCTGGATTCGGAGCGCCCTTCGTGGATATCATGATTGGCGAAATAAAGTCTCCGGATTCGGAGCCCCATCGGCGAATGACGTCTTTGGGCCATTAAAGCCTCCGGATTCGGAGCGCCCTTCATGGATATCACGATTGGCCGATTAAAGCTTCCAGATTCGGAGCCCCATCGGCGAATGACGTCTTTGGGCCGATTAAGCCTTCAGGCCGTGCGTAACACAATGATGTCGATTAAATCAGGCCGATCAATGTTCATTTACTCGTCTGAAATACATTTATTCAAACATGTATATAATAAAACACATGCAAGCACGTATGCGCCGAACAAAAATTATAACAAAACATTGAAAATAAAGTTCCTTTTTATTCGACCAACCAATAAATACATAATTCTAGACGCGATCCGCGTTTGAACATTACAAGGAATATTTTTATTCGGCGTCGCCCTCATCATCGCTCTTTTTAACTTCAAAGGCGGCAAAGGGCAAATGATCACGATGATCCAGGTCACATAAGTTGGAATCGAGACCCTTTGCTCGGAGAGCCTCCACGGCTTGAAGAGCCGCAATCCAACCATGCTTAAAACCCCGATTCTCGCATCAGCAGACCTCCTCAGCAAATGTCTCTTTCGTTTTGTCAATCCCAACCTTCCAACCAGCATGGGAGCCCTCCTCGTAACCTTTGGCCCTCGCATTTTGTACGGCAAACATGCCTGCCGTATCTCGGTTGGCGATGGCATGACTCAATAGCCGTTGGGTCACCCTCTTGTCCACAATCGAGTTAGATTGACCCGCCGCATACGGATAGGCGACTTTAACCTTCCTAAGCTCCCTAAGCTCGCCCTCGGCTTTCTCGGCACGAGCCTCCGAACTGTGGACCCATTCGTCCATTTTTTCCATTTCCCGCCGCGTGGCGCACAGACGCATGCCGACTTCGCAGGCGGTGTACAGCCCCTTCACCTCCCTATGAATACTTTCTCGAAACACTTCCAAATCTCGTCGTCCAACCATCGATTGTTGGACTTCCGGTGGAAAGATCTATTAAGCAAACTCGACCACTACACTCGGATCATTGACGATGGAATCTGCCTCGGTCATCGGTTTATTTTCCACGAACACCTCAAAACTCAATGATCGTGGTGTCGCGTCTGACTCATTCCTCAGTCGTGGTCGCGGGGAGCTTCCCCATTGATGCTTTTCTCTTCGGGGTGATCTGCTTCGACGGCTTGGACGTTGACATTTTTTGCTTTCCTTGGATGTCCTTCCTCCCGTACGCGCAGGCTCGCTACTGCGATTCATCGTAGTATCTAGCTCAGCCAGCGTTCGTCCCTCTCTTCTGCTGTTGAAAAACAGTCTGTTTGACATTCGCCCTCGCCCCAAGCTAGTTCAAATCGAATTTGAATAAGAATAAGTGGACCCACTGGCGTGAAATCACCCCATTTATTCGTAGGCATGCGGCGACCCCGAGGCAATTTCATTAACACTTTTGGCAGTCTCTAAACGACGGAGGCCGATTGATATGTGCCACAACCACTTCATGCGCTAAGTTCTGGCTTGTTAAAACAACCTAATTATATAAACGGCAACTATGGGAGACTGCCTTGAAGTCCATGCACTGGCTGGGGTAAGGGCAGATTTATTAATCTAACCGGCCGAGCATCTTGGTCCCATGCCGATTGATATGTGCCACAGCCACTTCATACACTAAGTTCTGGCTTGTTAAAACGGCCTAATTATATAAACGGCAACTATGGGAGACTGCCTTGAAGTCCATGCACTGGCTGGGGCAAGGGCAGATTTATTAATCTAACTGGCCAAGCATCTTGGCCCCATGCCGATTGATATGTGTCACAGCCACTTCATGCACTAAGTTCTGGCTCATTAAAATGGCCTAATTATATAAACGGCAACTATGAGAGACTGCCTTCAAGTCCATGCACTGGCTGGGGCAAGGGCAGATTTATTAATCTAACCGGCCGAGCATCTTGGCCCCATGCCGATTGATATGTACCACAGCCACTTCATGTACTGATTTTTGGCTTTTTAAACGGCTTAACTATCTAAACGGCCTAATCATGTAGTCGGCAAGTATACAAAACGCTTTATCAAAAACAGCAACCAAACAATTCCGTTCATTAGTAACATCAAAGTACAAAATGAATTTTCATTAAGTAAATTGAGCACAAATTGTAACCATTTTACATATGAAAATTACTAGACAAAAAGCTGTAAAAAGCTAAAAATTACATGCAAATCCTAAAACAAAAAGCAAGAGCCGCCCAAATTAGTCCTCGGAGTCAGACTCCAGCGGCTCAACATCCACTTGCTCGTATGGAATTGGCGTAGCCAATGTCACATCAGCAGCAGCAAGGGCTTTGAGCCAGTCGTGTTTAAATCCCCGATTCTCAAATTTGGGGACTTCGTCTACATATTCATCAAAACCAGATTTTTTCCCAGCATCGAATGCGCTGGAAGCCTTCAGGTCGACTGTTTCCTTCGCACCTTCATCTCTTTCAACTCAGCTTCCAAATTAGAGATCGCCTGCTGGGCCAATTTAAGCGCGTCCTCACTCGCATCTGCCCTCTTCTCGGCGACTGATCTCAATTCTTCAGCATTGCAGGCTCTCTCCATCTCGACCTCGAAACAGGCGTCCTCCGATTGCGCCCTACTCCTTTGGCCCTCAACCTCCGCTTGTAAACAGCCAATTAGCTCAACGGCATCATGATAGCGACGACCTATGTCGGCTATCCTTCCGACAACCTGCAAAACAGGAAGTTAAGAACAAAATAATATTTGCGTAAAGAGAAAAGACAAAGTGCAGATATATACCAAAAGAGCCAATTGCGCGGCCAACCCAATTGTAACCAAATCCGGCTCTGCCCAAAAAGTCGTCTTGTCAGCAGGCAGTGAAACAGACGTCGCCAAGCTAAGTGCAACCGCTGGATCTTTAATCACCGAAGCATTGGAGGAGATCGGTATATTCTTTATCTTGGGATGAATAACCAAAGGTACGATCATATCCGGCTCCTCCAAACGAGGTCGTTTGTCGGCACTGTCTTCTTCTGAGCCGGCCTCGACATCGGTAGGCCGCTTCTCCACCCTTTGCTCAGCTTCAACACCTGCCTGCACAAAAGGTTCCGCCTCGGTACTTTCGTTCTTTGTTGTCCCCTCAATAACAGGCAAGGAGGACTGGGACTGAGATTCGGCAGCCCGAATCTCCTCCGCCCTTCGCCACGCGGCCATCCTTTCTGCGTTCGCCTTCTTGGCAAGTTTAGTAAGGCTCTACCCAGCCATATCTTCTGGGAACGCGCCGGGAAGGTTCTCTAGACTGTGAAAAATATCGTCAAGCGAACGGTCCTCTCGACCTGAGATGGACGGAGGATCAGCCGAATTAAGCCCGGCTTTTTCAAATTCTAACTTCAAAGCCTCGTCAACCTCAGTTTCAGATTGGTCTGACTCGGCGGCCTCAGCAACTTCCGGTCGCTCCAAATCTGATCCATCGCAACCGATTTGCCTGAAATTCTTAAAATCAGTCAAGATAAGGGCAATAAGAAACTCCTCACCCTTTGGAATTGGGATGTTTTCCGACGCTAAAAAGGTCGTATAAGTCGGCTCGTAGCGGAGCAGAACATGGGCCGCCCTCCCCTACTTCTGAAGTCTCGATTGGCCGAAATACTTGAGCGTAGTCTTGATTTCTGAAAGGACGGCGTTATCAGCCAAGGTCAAGACTTTCTTCAAATCGTTTCCTGTAAAAGCAAAACCATGAGGTCCCGAAAATAAGGTTTTATAAATATAACAAGTAAATAAATAAAAGAAGATACTCGGCCGCCTGGTTCACCCCTCCGTCTAGGAATACGATCAAGGCGATCCTCGCCTTCGCCGAATTCTCAATTTCCTTGGACGATGACTATAACATCATCCACTCACTTCCCAGAGCTGGAAAGCATAGTCACTAGTTGATGGTCGGTGTCTTTGGCCCTAAGGAAATAACGCCTGTGCCAACCAGTAGACTTGGCCAAGGCGTAGTAATGTCGAATAGTAGGAATGTCAAGGTTAAGCCCAAGGCAGCGATTTAGAGCGATAATCCCCATCATGACCCTAAAGAAGTTGACGTTGGGTTCGAAAGGGATTAACTCCCAATGGCAAAGCACGGCCCTAAGGAGTGGGTGAAGAGAGAAACGAACCCCACCCTCTACGATTGATAGAAGAAGGAAGACGATCGTGGTTTCATCAACCCTCTCCATATAAAGGGTGCCGTGTGCCACAAATGACAGACAGACGTCATCAGGAATGGAACAATGGCGTCGGAAGCCAGAAATTCGATCCGGTGAGAGGAGATCTTTTAAATGTTTCGTCATTTTCCCCAGCCAATAGGATTATGCTAAGCCAAAAAACAAAGCAGAGAATGAGAGAACTTACAAGAGGCGAAGGAGATAGAGAAGAGTAGGAAGTTGCAGAGGTAGTTCGGGAGGCAGTCCAGCGACGGGCGTCTAAAAGCATGTATGTATTTGAAAAGACGTCAAAATTTTAAATCACAATAAATAAAAGTGTACGAGGAGGCGGGAAGTTGAAATGATAACCGAGAAGCGAATGTACAGACATTTGCGTTGGAATGCGGTCAGCCGCCGAATTTCGGCTCTGACTCTTCGAGTTCGAAGCCAAACACTCCAGCCAACTGTCGTTAGTGGAATGCTTGAAGGGCAATTGTGAGGGTCGAGATTCGGGAGTCGTAGATATTACGGATAGTCGAATCTGGTAGAGTCAAGGTTCGAAGCACTCGGCAATTGGCTCGAAAGCTCAAATCCAACCCTACTCGGGCAAATAACCGATTAAGCGAGGGGCCGAGTGAAGATCGGTCCATTATAAAATGTGCTGAATATGAGGTGAAGGATGGACCTAATCTCGAGGCCCAAAGAAGAAAAGATATAAATAGAAGACACATCAGCCAGAAGCAGATATGAGAGAATTATTGTGCTTAACTTAGAATACAAACATTCTTGAGTGTAGAGACTGACTTGTCCGTCGGAGTCCTAATTCTGGCACCCTCGGCCGGAGTGTTTATTCATTTTCAGGTGACCATCAGCGGATCCCGAGCACTCCCCAAGATCAGAAGAGTATTTCTAAACCACCTCTCCACAGCTGTCAAAACTATTGTCGATCCAAACATGGTTTAAGGATTGGTGTGAATATGTCAAAATTTGGGAACCAGGATTCTGTGCAAAGCCAAAGCGATGTATATGGCTCAGATGTTGTGGTATCCCTCTCAGCATATAGAATAAGAGCACCTTTAATAAGATCGGTAGCATTTTGGGTAGTGTTCTTAGTTTGGATGGGAACATTAGCCAACCATAGTCCTTTAGTTATGGCAGAGTCAGAATTGCTACAGGTTGTATGGAGTTTATCAATACAACCATTAATTTGGAATGTAAGGGACAACTACATCTAGTGGTGGTTTGTAAAGAACAACCGCACAGTTCAGAGGTGTATGAAAGCATATTATCCAGTGAGGTTGAGGAAGTTCGTAGTTCAAATAAGGTCGATAAGCTTGAACCTATAGGGATGGGTGGTAGTGATAAGACTGTTGACAATCAGGCTGTAGAGGAGGAAGACGATGAAGTTGAGTTGGCAAGTTCTAGTGATATAGCACTAGGGAGTAGGCTGGAATTGACTAGTAAAAGCAATCATGGGGACACAGTAGTGGCTGAGACCCAAAGTGGTGTGGGGAACATATTAGTGGTTGAGGAGTGTATGGAGATAGCGATTGCAGAGCATAGCTTAGAGGCTAATGATGATAATCTAAGGGTTGAGGAACAGCTAGCTACACCTAGTTTTGTTGGGTGTTTAAGTGGGTCTATTGGCCAAAGGCCTGGTATTAACCTAGAAGTGAACTTGGCCTATATCCTTGATCTAGTAGAGAATAACAGAATGGGTTTAGTAGTGAAGGACCCATGTACACAATTAACTTCTATTTCTAATTGGGCTTCCATTAGGCCCAACATGTGCCAGGTGCAAACAAACCCAGATAGAGTGACAGATAGTATATCTGGTATGAAGAAGTCAAAAAAGAAAGGTAAAGGTAAGGTGAGATTTTCTATTGCAATAAAATCCATTACAGAGGTGAAAGGGTACTCATCTCTAGCTCGTTTGTATGGTTATAAAGGTGCATTGTCTAGTAAGTCTACCCCTAAATGTGCTGTATTTAGGACTGTTGCGGCAGCTTTGTCACTCTCTACTTCCAATGAGGGTAACTCTTGCAGTAAAAGTCACATCCTTAGTGAGGCACAAGCAAACATTCAGTTGGGAAAAATCCTAGGCATCAATTATAAAGGCAGAGAGTCTGAAGCTTTGAAAAGGATGGTTGCTCTGGAATTAGTTAACAAAGAAAGGAGGAAGGAGAAGATAAAAGAATAGGAGTTTTGAGTCTCTTTATGGGGATTTTGGTGCTACAACAGTTTACATATGAAGTTGATGTCTTGGAATGTTAGAGGGTTGGGGAAGTTAGAAAAGAGGGGAAGAATTAGAAAGCTCATATATGAAAGTAAGGCTGATTTTGTGCTTTTTTAGGAGACCAAGAAAATTTCAATTTCTGAGAATGAAGTCAGAGCATTATAGGAAAGGAGAAACATGGATTTTATAGCTGTGGGTTCTGATGGGACTACTGGGGGTCTACTTTGTATATGGGACCCAGATTTTTTCAATTAGTGGATTGTTATAGCAGTAGGAGATTTATTCTCCTCTCTGGTACCTTGCTGAATACATTTTTTTTTTTTTTTATCAAACCTTGCTGAATACATTTGATTGTACTATTTTGAATGTGTATGTGCCAAATGAGGTGAGTAGTAGATGTAAATTTTGGGAATCCTTGCTGAAGTTAAAATCTGAGTTCCTAAAAACATGGTGCTTGGAGGGTGACTTAAATGAGATTAGGAATGTTAGTGAAAGGGTGGGTTGTTCCAGAAGAGATAAGGGGATGTTGGAACTAAATTCCTTCATTGAGAGTTGTGAGTTAAATGATTTACCATTGCTTAGCAAGAAGTTCACATGGTGCAATGCTCAAGATGGGAAGAAATGGAGTAGGATAGATAGAATTCTACTTAATCCAGAGTGGATACTGAATTTTAACTTCAAATTATAGGGTCTTCCTAAGCTATTTTCTGAGCATTGTCCTATTTTGCTAATGGATAATAGAGGGATTGGGGACCTAAGCCTTTTAGGTTCATTAATGCCTGGACTCTTCATCCAAGTTTTCCCTCATTCGTGGACAAGGTTTGGCATGAATCTAGAATTATTGGGAGAGTAGGGTATGTCTTGTTTACTAGTTTACTGGTTTGGGTGACACCTGTTTTAATCCTGGCTGGGTATCTGTTTGCTGAATGTATATCTATTTGTCTCAATGTTGTATCGATTTGGCATTTTGGTGTCTAGTAGGTTGTTGGTTTACTGGTTGTGCTGTGTATCTAGGTTTTGTTGTGCCTTTTGTTGGTTGTTGGTTTACTGGTTTGTGCTGTGTATCTGTTAGAACTAGTAGCTCTACTTTGTGCCTCTGGGTCAGATTTTGTTCCAGGTGAATCTGTATTACATTGAGGCTACTGATATGTTTGTGAGGCTGATGCTAATGTGTTAGTGGTTGCTATTCTTCTGCTGTTGGCTATTGATCTGCTCTGCTGCTAGGAATGTTTGTGGTCCTGTGAGCTAGTGTTGGTTTCTCACCAACACTATGCTTGGTTATCCTTTTTTCTTATTTTTTCTTTCTCATCCTTATTGTTGAACTTCCATATGTTATGTATGGCTTCATCATCAATAAAGATTTTCTTTGATGAATCAAAAAAGAAAAATTAATGGAAATAAAGAATGCACCAAGGAATCAAGAAATACCAATAATATTACTCCATGTAAAAGCAAGCATACAATAGGGGTTTCATTTGTACACTTTTTGAGGGTTTATTTGTATGTTTTTATAATGTAGGGGGCAAAGTAATATTTCTCACTAATTTAAAGGGTCTATTTGTACAATTTTATAGTTAAGGGAGTCAAAGTGATATTTTTTAATAGTTCATTTTTTTAATTTTACAACTAATAATGCAAAACAAATATATTTTTGGGGAAATTATACATTAGTGTTGTCAGGGAAAAAAAATATTTACAAAAATGTGGTAAACATTATAAATATTAATAATTAAAAGGATAAATTACACTTTTCCTCATTTATGTTTGGTCATTTTCTCACTTTGACCCTTAAAGTTTTTTCCATCCAATTTCGTTTTTCATGTTTCATGTTTTTCCCAATTTACTATAAAAACTAACTTATGTCCAAAATTTGATAAAATATTGATATATTGACAGTCACGTGACATAAAAATAATTTATTATATATATAACTCACACTTCTAAAATAAATTAAACTCCAATATAATAATATATTTTTTATGTCATGTGACAATTAACGTGACATTTTTGTTTAATTTTAAACGTAAGTTAACTTTAAGTGTAAATTAAGAAAAAATTGAAACATAAAAGGCTAAATTGAAAGGGAAAAAAAAAATTAAGGATCAAAGTGAAAAAATAACTAAACATAAAGGTGATAAAATATACTTTACCCTAATAAAATCATAAACATTTTCACTAATGTTTAATAATTTTTAAAAGGGTACTCAACCCATAAATTCAAAATTGAATTTCTTTTGTTAGAAAGCCTACATGTTAAACTATTTAGTCCATCATAAGGACATAATTTTGCGAAATGACTAAACTACATATCATATACACCTCTGTTTTTTGTTTGAATTAACATCATATCATTACAACATATAAGAGTTTTAGAGAGTAATTTTTTTGGTCCTTAAAAGTGAAATTTTTGTTGTAAAAGACATTTAGGAACCAATTTTTATCGTCGTGAAGATAGTCGCTAAAAAGTCCTCCAAAAAAATCACAAACAAGGCTTTTTGGACAAAATTTTAAAAATATCACTAATAAATATACTTTTAGGGATAAATTAATTTGGTCTTAAAAAAAATTATTTTTGAAGATAAAAAATGTAGTCCCAAAAAAGATGATAATTCATCACTAATATCCAATTTTTGTTGCTAAAAATGTAATAATGACACTTTTCGCAACAAAAATATTTAGTCCTTAAAAAATAATTTTGTCCTTAAATTTTAGTCTCTATAACTTTAATTTTTTTGTAGTGTATCTTTCTCTCTCTCTCTCTCTCTCTCTCTCTCTCTCTCTTTCCATTGATATACCTTCACACTCCTCACTTTTCTCTCTCCCAGCCCCCTATTTTCCCAAACTCTCTCTCTCTCTCTCTCTAGTCAATCTCTCCTTGTTAGCTTTCTTTTCTTTTTGAAAATGACGAAGAACAGTTGAAACCCTAGCCTCATCTGAAAATAATAATATTCAACCATCAAATTCATCACTTTTTTCTTTGCTCATAATCATTACATCCATGGAAGTTTTCACATCAAAACTGCCTAAATCGTCTGAAATTTTCAAATCTGAACCAGTGTTGATTATGGAACTCAGAATTTTTGAACCGAAACGGTTTGGAGAGGTTTGATCGAAGGGTAGCCTTCTTCTTGTTGTTATTGATTGCAACAAATAAAAAAAAAAATCTCTCTCTCTTTCTCCCCCCCTCTCTCTCTATGTGTTATATTTAAGTATTGGTAGTGGGGAATTTCAACAGATAGCAAAAATAAGTTTGTGAATTTGAACAAATCACTCTTTCATCTCTTCAAAAGGCTCATTTTTGTTCAAAAAATTAAACAGATAGGTTGAGATAGGTTTAAAAAATTGAACAGATAGTATAAAATTTCAATAGATAGAATTTCGCACAAATAGAATAAGAATTTCAACAGATAGAATAAAAAATTTCAACAGATAGAATAAAAATTTCAATAGATAGGTGTTAATAAAAATTAAAAGGGTAAAATTAAAAATAAAATGTCTTCCAAAATTACAAAATGTATTCACTACAAGATTTAACAAAGAGTGTACTTCTCAAAAAAAAAAAAAAAAACACTCATAGGACGTGATGCCTTACACTTTCTTTAAAATGGACGTTTCACCAATTTTATCTTTTTAAATATGCCTCATGAATGGTAATTTTTCTAGTTAATTATCCCATTAATCTAATTAGATAACCAATATTATACTAATTATATGAATTTATAATTCTCTCATTATTAATGTTGCTAATCAACCAAGGTCTAAATATATAACTAAGCTAGGTTTTAAAACCATATTTTACAATAAGTTTAGTCATATTTAAATTGATTGTACACTCTTGGGTGAATAAATAGCTGGTCTCTCTATTTTCAATAAAATTTCATTTTAGTTATTGTAATTTCAATTTAAATAATTTAGTCTTTACATTTTCAATTTTGTTCTAATGTAATCCTTCCATCTGTGTTGTTAGCATTTTGAACAAATACTCTAACGTTGTGTTTGATTAGGAGATTTGAGAAGAGATTTGGAAAAAAAAAAGAAAAGGAAAAGGGGATATGAAATGTATCACATTTTACATAATTTCACACTTTTTCCCATTCTCTTTCTAAATCCCTTCCCAAATTCTCCAATCAAATACAGTATAAGGATACTCATTGACAAAACTCTTGGGTAAATAAACAACTAGTCTCTCTATTTTGAATAAAATTTCATTTTAGTTATCGTGGTTTCAATTTAAATAATTTGGTTCTTACACTTTCAATTTTGTTTCAATGTGATCTCTCCATCAGTGTTGTTAGCATTTTGAATAGAAAAAAACATCTCGTGCAAAATTAAAAGGATCAAAATGAAATTCAAAACAAATTACAAAGACCATTGGTATAATGAATAAATTACACTGGTGGTCATTGTAATTTTATTTCATTTCTCTTTGGTCTGTATAATTTTATATATAATCTTTTTTTGTTCCAAATTTTAATAGTACGTGATGAAGGAATTACATTACAATAAGACATTTGTGTTTTGCAATGTGTCTTTCAACAAGACATTCTTAAAAAGAGTTCTAGCATATACAAATTATAATATTTCATGGTGTTAATACTATTTAGAAGTTATTTTATATTATTGAATTGGACTTCATGTCCAATGGAATAAATAGTTCAACATTTGATTAAGAAAGTAAAAGTTAATTCTCTTTTTTGGAGTAACTCAATTTCATAAAAGTGTGGATAGAATAAATCGGATTGAACTAGACTCCAAATTAAATTCATAAATGATGAAAATAATCCCAAATATATAAACGTATCGTTTCTTCAATTTTTTTCACACAATGATATATAATACTAATAATGAGTAATTATTATATAATTTTAAAGTTATGGAATGGAGGTTGCAAATAAGTCGTTGATAGCAAACAAACAAAGTTAATATAAAAAATAATCCGTTTTATTAATTTTTAGATAAATTATTGTGGGGATGTATTTTCTGAGTACCAACACGTGGCCGAGGTGACACCGAAGTGTCAGCCGAGGTGCCACGTGACTTGACAGTTACGCCGAGGTAATCTCGGGGACGCCGAGGTTATCTCCGAAGATACCGGAGTCCGAGCTAAAAGGATAAGGGACAGGAGTCCTAGAAAGAAGAAAGACTACAAGATGGATAAAGGTAAAACTCTTAGGGAGTCTATCCTTATCTCTTGAAGAGTCCAAAGCAGATCCAGAGTTGGAGTCCATAGAAGTAAGACTTCTAATGGGACTAGGATAGAGAGACACTATAAAAGAAGGGCACCCCCGGCGGGTCTAAGGTACGCAATTTGTGGTCTTGAGCAGTAATTTTAGCACTTGTTATCTTTGAGAGATACTGACTTGATCGTCGGAGTGCCCCCGGGTGGAAGAACCACCGCCGGAGCCTTTTCTTTCTGTGCAGGTTACAGGGAGCCGTCTACTCTGCCTGTGTTCTACAGCTGGATTACTAAGGAGGGCAGTGTGATCGGAATATCACTCACACAATTTGGCGCCGTCTGTGGGAACGAAAGAAGAGTAGATGGCCAGTAACACGCAGAAGGAAAAGATTGGGGACGACGCTCCGGCTGGGAGTGGAAGACCCGTCGACTCTAACGCTGAAGGAGGAGACCACAACGAAGAAACTCGTGATCAGAATCACGCAGAGAAAGCCGTCGGACAAGATGGTGATACATCAAAGAAAGCGGACAGAGGCAAATACTATAATGAGGATGACCTCCAGACCTGGAAAGACAGATGTCTGAGGAGGGATGAGGAAGTAAAAGAGATGGCAAACAAGTTGGCAGACCTTCAATCGGTCGTCAACTTCATGATGCAGAATAATGTCATGCAACTGTCATACCCGCTGCAGGACACACCAATGCCGCAAAGAACGCCCGTAAGAAGGCGGAGAGAAGTCCACAAGCCCTCGACACGGGAGCGGAAGGCACTCTCGCCGACCCTCCAGGGAAGTCGGCCGAGAAGAGCCGAGAAGAGAAGAGTCCCGGCGACATATCGCGAGAAGGAAGCACCCCAAAGAACATCGGCATGTTCCGGTGGATATTGTATATTCGATCGTCCCGGAGAAGGATCGAAAAGGGTCACCATGAGGCCGAGTAGTAGCGCCAAAAGGTGAAGTCCAATGACAAATGGTGCATGGAGAAGTAAAGAGGACTTGAGAGATTACCTCAAGAGGAAACAGCAGCATGCCGGAGCCGAAGTAACTTCCCCGGTTAAGCCGAGGACTCCATTCTTGGCAGAGTTGGATAGATTCGTCGCGCCGAAAAGATTCAGTATGCCGAGGCTCCAAATATATGATGGTAAGTCGGACCTTAACTTCCATGTTGGATTATTTTTGAATTCAATGGCATTGTACAGTGGGAACGAGCCGTTGCTCTGAAAAGTGTTCCCTTCATCCTTTGGGGAGATTGCATCAGACTGGTTCCACAAACTACCAAAGGGGAGCGTGAAGAGCTGGGAAGGCCTGGCCGAGATGTTTGTGGCCAGGTTCATAATAAACAAACTGCAGCCATTAAGGGTGGATGCATTGATGGCCCTGAAGATCGGCAAAGATGAGAGCCTCAGAGCTTATGCAAAGCGGTACTACGAGGTGTTCAATAGAATACCTGAATGCAACCAGGAGGTGGCGGTCGTCTCTTTCAAGAACGGCCTGAAGGATGACTGTCCATTACGGAAGTCATTGGCAAAAACCCTGCCAAAGAGTATGGAAGAGCTCATGGCGAGAATCGAGAAGTATGCCAGAGCCGAGGAAGATACGTCGGGGAATAAGGAGACGAAGCTAGAAAAGGGCAACGGCTCGCCGAAGCGAGGCCGAGGGAACAATGGACAGAACAAACAGGAGACAGAGTTGAGGGCTAAGCAAAGGATTTACGGTGTTCAATTCCGGTCCAAAAGTCCTTGACCAAATTCAAATCACCATACTTGCAAGCGCAAGAGCACAAGGAGAATTTATGGGGAGAAACCTTGGTAGGCGTTGTGCCTACCACAATGAGCAGGGTCACCCAACTCAGGGTTGCAGAGCCCTTAAAGCACACTTAGAAGATCTGGTGAGGCAAGGCCATTTAAGAGACCTTGTGGATGAAGCCAGAACCAGGGAAGAGCAGGCACGATTGCCTCAAGCACCGCCCCAACACAGAAGAACCACAGGCAGGTGGACCTCGGGTGGTTAACGTGATCCACTCAAAGGTGAATGAAAACGACATACGGGGGGAGACACAGAGGGTAAAACACCTGCAGCACGTCAACCAGGTCGGACTGAAAAGACCTCGGCCTGAAGATTGCCAAGGACCGATGATAACCTTCACAGAGGCCGACCTTGACATGGTTCAGCACCCGCACAATGATGCCCTGGTAGTATCCCTCCAGGTTGGGGAGTGCCAGGTGAAACGCATCTTGATTGATCAAGGCAGCTCCTGCGACATCATGTATGTCAGATGTTACAAGGAGTTAGGCCTTCACCCCGATGACATGGAGCAGTCAAACGGCCCGATGGTCGGCTTCAATGGAACGCCGACATGGCCTTTAGGAGCAAAAAGCTTGGAGGTACAAGCTGGCACGAAAAAGATCAAGACAGAATTCATTGTGATCGACACGCCCTCGCCTTACAACATCATCTTGGGGAGGCCGTGGTTGCATGCAATGGGGGCAGTCCCCTCGACATTGCATCAACTGCTACGGTTCCCAACAGAACATGGGATTGAGGAAGTCAGAGGTGATCAGTTGCAGGCGAAAAATTGCTCCATGGCAGCAATGAAGCTAACCTGCAGCATTCGGGAACCAGAGAAGGCAGAAGTTGAAGAAGAGGACATAAAGGTCCTAGATGGAGACGGCAAAGAGCCGACCGAGAAAAGTGAAGAAGCATTGAAGAAAATCTTCGTCCAAGAGGGCGATGAGGAACGTTTCTTTCTTCTCGGCACAGGATTAGCCGAAGAAGAAGAAAGGGAGTTGGAAGCCTTTCTAAGGAAAAATATTGAGGTGTTCGCCTGGACACCATATGAAATGCCTGGCATTGACCCCGAGGTCACATGTCACAGACTCAACGTTGATGTCGGCCAAACCGTGATACAACGAGCGAAGACCGACGTTGATGCACGCCGGGCAGCGAAGAGGATGTAGCCAGACTTCAAGAGGCCAGGGCCATCCGAGAAGCCAATTATCCGACATGGTTATCAAATACCGTGGTAGTAAAGAAGAAGAATGGCAAGTGGAGGGTCTGCGTAGACTTCACAAATTTGAACAAAGCTTGTCCCAAAGACAACTTCCCTCTGCCAAAGATCAACCAGTTGGTGGACGCCACATCTGGACATGGAAGGATGAGCTTCTTAGATGCATATAGGGGGTATCACCAGATAGCCATGTACCCCCCAGATGAAGAAAAGACAAGGTTTATCACTCCCAAAGGTCTATATGGTTACAGAGTCATGCCCTTTGGACTGAAGAACGCAGGAGCAACTTACCAAAGGCTGGTAACCAAGATGTTCAAACACTTGATTGGCCGAACTGTAGAAGTCTACATTGATGACATGGTCGTGAAGACTAAGGAACCAAAGGATCATCTTGCTGACTTAGAAAAGGTCTTTGATATACTCAAAACATATCGGCTTCGACTAAACGCATCGAAATGCGCGTTTGGAGTCGGATCCGGTAAGTTCTTGGGATACCTGGTGACCAGAAGAGGCATTGAAGCCAGCCCAGATCAGATCAAGGCCATTCTGGAATTACAGAGTCCGACATCGGCTAAACAGGTTCAGATGCTTACTGGAAGGGCCGCAGCCCTAAACAGGTTCATAAGCCGAAGTTCGGACAAATGTAAACCTTTTTTCAATCTGGTGAAAAAGGCCACGGATTTTCTATGGACGGAGGAATGTGAGGCCGCTTTGGCCGACCTGAAGAAATACCTTACCTCGGCTCCAGTCCTCTCAACACCTCAACTTGGGGAGGAACTGTTTTTATACCTAGCAGTTTCAGAGCACGCAGTGAGTGCTGTGATTATCCGAGAAGAGAAGGGAGAGCAGAAGGCAGTGTACTATGTAAGTAAAACCTTGGCCGATGCAGAAACAAGGTATTTACCACTGGAGAAATTAATGCTGGCCTTGGTAATGGCCTCAAAGAAGCTAAACCATTATTTTCAGGCTCACAAGATAGTGGTTCTAACAGAGCACCCACTAAAATCCTTGTTGCAACAAGGAGACTTGACTGGAAGAATAGCAAGATGGGCCGTAGTTTTGGGCCAATATGACCTGGAGTTCAGGCCGAGAACAGCAATTAAGGGCCAAGTTTTGGCCGACTTCGTGGCCGAGTTCTCGCCAGAATACATCGAACATCGGGCTCCGTTGAGCCGAGATGAACGATGTCCAAACAAGGAAGGAGAAGCCCAGCCAAAGGGTAAGGAACCGAGGAAGGAAAACTCGACCTGCGGCATTTACATCGGCGACTCCTTTCAACTTTTGTTGATGGGAGCTCAAACCGGCAGGTGCGAGGTGAGTAGTGTTAATTTCCCCCGATGGGGAGATATTGGAGCAGTCTATTCGACTGGGGTTCAAAGCCTCGAACAATGAGGCAGAGTATGAAGCATTGATTGCTGGACTGAAGTTGGCAGTAGCAGCAGAGGCAGATGAGCTAATAGTTTTTTGTGACTCACAACTCATAGTGAATCAAACTACAGGAGAGTTTGCTGCTCGAGATGAAAGGATGTCGGCATACGCAAAAGAAGTCATCAGGCTGGCAGACATGTTTCAAAACTGCCGACTTCTTCAGGTTAGCCGAGAAGATAACAACCACGCCGACGCGTTGGCCAATTTAGCAAGCTCAATGCAAACCGGAAAGACGAGGACAATCATGGTCGATTACCTATCAAGCCCGAGCATAGAGTCACCACACACAATGCAAGAAGCATTATGTGTGGACATGGGACCAAGCTGGATGGATGCAATTGTTGCATTCCTGAAAGAGGGAAAACTGCCAGAAGATCGAAAGGAAGCACACAAGGTCAGACTGAAGTCGGCAAGATTCAGCCTGACAGCAGAAGGACATCTGTACAGAAGATCCTTCACTGGACCTCTTTTAAGGTGTGTACACCCTCTTCAGGTCGAAGACTTTTTGTACGAAATTCATGAAGGAGTTTGTGGAAGCCACGCAGGGGGCAGATCGTTAGCTCATAGGGCCATTACCCAGGGGTATTGGTGGCCCTATATGCAAAAAGATGCGGAAGCCTATGTGAAGAAGTGTGAACAATGCCAGAGGTTTGCACCGTTGATACATCGATCACTGTGACTGAACCTGCTTCAAATTTCTTGGCCATTTGCCCAGTGGGGCATGGATCTCGTTGGACAATTGCCCCAAGCAACTGGGCAGCGGAAATACCTACTAGTAGCAACAGACTACTTCACAAAATGGATAGAAGCAGAGCCCCTTGCCAAAATCCGAGATGTGGATGTGAAGAACTTCATCTGGAAAAACATCATCACCAGATTTGGGATTCCAAGAGCAATCGTTGCCGACAACGGAACACAGTTTGACAGCAAACTCATTAAGAATTTTTGTGCAAAATTCAAGATAAAGAATTATTTTTCAACACCAAGCTTTCCCCAAAGTAATGGGCAAGCCGAAGCATCAAACAAAGTCATTCTGGATGGAATAAAGAAGAGGCTGCAGGTAGCAAAAGGAAAGTGGGTAGACGAATTGCCCAACGTGCTCTGGACATATCGCACTACGCCGAGGAGATCAACAGGGGAATCCCCCTTTGCCATGGCTTATGGCACAGAAGCAGTCATTCCATTGGAGATCGGCATCCCAGGGATCAGGACACAGGGAGTTGAGAACGGGTCTAATGATGTGCTCCTAGCCCGAGATCTGGACCTACTGGAAGAAAGAAGAGAGAAAGCTACAATCCAAACTGCAAGATACCAAAGAACAGCTTGCCAAAGCTTACAACAAGAAGGTCAATCCAAGGGATTTTCAAGTCAACGACCTAGTCTTGAGAAAAGTCGTCGGCAATAAGAAGGACCCCAGAGAGGGCAAGCTTGGCCCAAACTGGAAAGGTCCCTACAGAATCACTTCGGTGTTAGGAAATGGGGCATATCGGCTCGAAGATAATGAGGGCAAAGCATTGCCTAGACCATGGAACACTTGTAATTTAAAGTTTTTCTATCATTAGATGTTCTTTGATTTTTTGCCGATATGATCAATAAAATCTTAGCAGAATTTTTCCGCACTTATACAACTTTGCATGATATTGTTTTTTGAATAATGAGAACCCAAGAGGAACTTAGGTTCACATTGGGGGCAAGGAGAAGTCATTAGTAATGCTTAGCCGAAGTTAAGCCGAGATTGTGTTTAAACACGGTTAATCTGAGATAAATTCCTTATCTTTACTTGTTGAAATTTGTAGCAATTTACAAGTTAAAGTTAAGCTGAGATAAATTCCTTATCTTTACTTGTTGAAATTTGTAGCAATTTACAAGTTAAAGTTAAGCCGAAATAAATTCCTTATCTTTACTTGTTGAAATTTGTAGCAATTTACAAGTTAAAGTTAAGCTGAGATAAATTCATTATCTTTACTTGTTGAAATTTGTAGCAATTTACAAGTTAAAGTTAAGCCGAAATAAATTCCTTATCTTTACTTGTTGAAATTTGTAGCAATTTACAAGTTAAAGTTGTCGAGATAAATTCATATCTTTACTTGTTGAAATTTGTAGCAATTTACAAGTTAAAGTTAAGCTGAGATAAATTCCTTATCTTTACTTGTTGAAATTTGTAGCAATTTACAAGTTAAAGTTAAGCCTATATAATTCTTTACCTTCGCTTGTTGAAATTTGTAGCAATTTACAAGATGAAGATAGACCGAGTTCATTGAGTAACACTTGTTGAAGTTCTGTGTGAATTTACAAGTTCTTTAAAACGAGATAACGCTTAACCGAAGTTAAGCCGAGGTGATGTTTTTACATGTTGAAATTTGTAGCAATTTACAAAGGTGAAGTTAAGCCGATAAATGATATTTTAATCGTCTGTTGAAATTTGTAGCAATTTACAGGTTAAATAGAAATTTGTTTAAACACTTGTTGAAATTTGAGAAAAGTTTATAAGTATATATACTTGTTGAAATTCATGAAGAGTTTGCAGGTCAGTATCTTGCCGAAGTAAAGTTTGTAGTAATTATAACCGAGGTATATAACCCCGAGAAGATTGCATAAAGAGATATGAAGAGCATATGCAAAATTCATACAGAGAAGACAAAGGTACAAGCACTCAAAGAAATATAGTTTTATTAAAGCATTCAACAGAGAAAGAGACACCGGCCATAAAAGGCAGCTTACATTGTTTAAAGAACAAAACAAAGTATAAAAAGCATCAGGGTTGTCCTTCTTCAACTTGAACAGATGATTGGGATGGAACCTCGGAGGGCTCTGGAAGAACCACCTCGGCATCCTTTTGCTCCGCAACCTTTGCATCTTTTTCTACCGCAACCTCGGTGTTTTTTACGACCTCGGCCTCCTTATCAGCCGTGATTTCGGCGTCTATTTCGACCAAGGTCTTCTCCACGCTTTGCTCAGCCAGCAGAAGGTCAGATGAAAGGTGGGTGGGGCCAACTTCCTTTGGCACCTTCTCAACCTCCTCATCCTCCTCTTGGGTTAAATCCATTACTTGATCGCCCTGAGGAGGTCACTTGGTTTCAATGGCTTCCTTGGATTTCCTGACTAAAGGTTCATCTTCATCTTCACCTTCATCTTCAGCCTCAACCTCAGAATCAGCTTCTTCTTCGACTTGGCTTGGAGATGGAGGAAGGGGACAGGAAAGACGAATGGCTTTGGTTTTGCGCCAGGGCGAGTCGGCAGGAAGATCAAGCTGTTTGGCCAAAGCATTCCAACCTAGGGTAAAACCCCTGTTGCATGCCTGTTTGACCTGAAGCTTGTAATCTTCCGCGACGTCGGCCATGCCTTGGGCGTACGCCTTGTTATCGCATTTTATTTCGGCATCTTTGTAGCCGCGCCTCCTGCAGCCTTTTCTACCGGGCCACTTTTTTTCTTTCTTTCATTGGCTACAAAGAACGGTTTTAATAACCCGGCCTCGGCCTTTTCATCGGCTATCTGTTTAGCCTTAGTTGCCTCCTCGGCCTGATCCTCCAATTTTTTCATCTTGTTTTGGAGACTCCTGTTTTGTTTCTGGAGGGCAGCAAACTCCTTCTTCAGCTCAGCCAACTCCTCCCCTGTTTCGAAGGCTTGCACGGAGAAGGTATGGGCGTGTTGGATGGCCTGAAAGAATACAAGGAATTTTACAAGCATGAAAGACAGGTTCTCAAATTCAAAGACTTACTTGGACTGAACGCTGCAACATGAGGGCGTAATTCTCATAGCCACTCATCTTGGCATTACGCTCAAGATCGCCCTCAAGGAGAACCGCAGTGCTGAGCGCCACGCCGATGTTGACGTCGGAGGCACTCTCGTTGGCATAGATTGGCCTGTTTTCGAGTGTAATTTTGGGTTCCCAAGGGACTTTGGGAACCCTAGATCCCGATGTCGAAGATTTTTGTTTCTTCGATGAAGCAGACCCTGATGGTTGAGCCTCAGCCGACCTCTTTGCAGATGCAGAAGTGGTCTTCTGGCTCTGGGTCAACTTAGAGATGGGCACAGCATCTTCATCCTCGGCTTCAGCAGCCTTGGCCTTTGGCTGGGCCTTCTTGATTCTCTTTGGTTTAGGCGGAGGCACTGATTGGGATGGTGCATCATCTGCGTCGGCTGGAAGGTCGGCGAGGAGATCCAGTACAACTTTCTTCGGGCGCTCCGTTTCGGCTGTTTTGACAAGACGTCGGCGACGCTTTCTTTCTTGAACTGGAACCAAGAATGGTGCCGAGGTTGATGGAAGATCGGCTGGGTCAGAAGTGGAACCTTGATCTATCCGGGATGTAGATGCGGATTGAGTTGTGGCTGTAGACAGGCTCCTTTTCTTTGCTCTTGGGACGTCGGGCAGAGTTGACTTATACGTTGGGATGAAGTTTAACAGAAGTGGGGCTTTACGTTTATGGATTGGGAGGTCCAAGAGCTTTTTCAATCCTTTCCCAGGGTAATAGGACTGGCGAAAGTCCTTGGGAGGCTTGCGAACGTCTGCAAAAGGAAACACAACATCAGAAACAAATTTGTTGGAAAAATTGTGGAAAGCAACAGTTAAGCAGTTAACACAGGGATCTTACCCTTGCCCTCCTTGATCGTTCGAGGAAGAGGGAAGAGATGAACTTCTTTATCTGGGCCAAATTCCCAGTTCCCAGAAGCGATGAGATAATCATCCCCAGCCCCTTTGTTGGAGTCTGGAAGGTCGGCTACAATCTTAAACTCTGTGGACCTCGGCTTAAGGTAATAGACATAACCTTTTTCCTTAAGGTTCAGGGCGCACATGGTGTAGCAGTATTGGATGTCGGCAAGAGTGATCCTAACACTCTCCTGCCGAGCTAAGGCTATTATACCATTAAGCGTTCTGTAGGCGTTAATGGTGAGTTGCATGGGGTTGAGGGTGTAGTAGTGGAGGACTTCGCGGAAGAGGGGATCTAGGGGGAACCGAAGTCCACATTGGACAAAGGCTACAACAGGAAAGGGCATGTTATCGTTCTCAGGCATAATGGAGTCGTTCTCCCCAGCTAGCCTGAGGTGAACATCGGCAGGAATGGAGAATTCTTGCCTAAAAAACTCTAGTTTGGTTGGGGAGTTAACCCTATCTCTCCACACACCCATGGTTTTGATGTACGAGTGTTTAGCTACAGAGACAGGATATTCCTAAAGGGCTCTAGGGACCTCGGCTTGAGCCTAAAATGTATATTGGTGAAGTTGGTTTCAGTTTTTCCTAAGGATTGATGGATCTATAAGCAAATCCCAAACCTAGATCTATGAAGGGCAGAAAATCAGGAAAACAGAAAAGCAAGAACGAAGCTTCAAATTCAAGAACACAAAGGGTGGAAGACCAAGAAAAAGAGGTGCAACAGTGCAAGTGTGCATAACATGTACGAAACCATAAAATAGGATAAATTCAAGTGAGTGATTCACAGATTGAATGATGGAGCAGAATAAAGCGAACAAGAAATTCCAGAAATAATCAAGAACTGAGAAAAGAGGGGAAACTGGCTTACCAGAAAAGGTGAAGGCCGGAATGAGCTACGCCGAGGTCAGATGACGGACGCTATCGTGGCGAAAGCTTCGCAGAAATGGCGAATGCAAGACAGTAGCAGAGTTAAGAGCTTTGAGCAATGGCGGATTCGAAGAAAGAAGTTTAGAGAGAGAAAATGTACAGTATTCAAAATGCAAAAGTGAAGCGAAGAAGAGAGAGGCAAATGTTTTGTCCAAAAAGTGAAACGGCGGCCAAAATGAAGATCATTAAATACGCCTAGGTTAACGCATGCGTCAGACGGCGCAAACAGAGAAAAGACGGCTTGCAGGCACGTCACCAGCACGGACCAATAAGAGAAAAACGCGTCAGTGAAACGATTGAAAAATGGTGCATGACAGCTCATGCGCAAAGTAAGATTGATCTGAATTCTTGTTCTTAGAAGAAGACATATCGGCCTGAAATGAATGATCTCGGCTAGAAAGTTCTTAAGTCGATGTACGAGAAAAAGTTCCAATATAGGTTCCATCACCTCAGAATGCCGAGGTAATAGAACCTAGGGGGCAGTTGTGGGGATGTATTTTCTGAGTACCAACACGTGGCCGAGATGACACCGAAGTGTCAGCCGAGGTGCCACGTGACCTGACAGTTACGCCGAGGTAATCTCGGGGTTGCCGAGGTTATCTCCGAAGATACCGGAGTCCGAGATAAGTGGATAAGGGACAGGAGTCCTAGAAAGAAGAAAGACTACAAGATTGATAAAGGTAAAACTCTTAGGGAGTCTATCCTTATCTCTTGAAGAGTCCAAAGCAGATCCAGAGTTGGAGTCCATAGAAGTAAGACTTCTAGTGGGACTAGGATAGAGAGACACTATAAAAGAAGGACACCCCCGGCGGGTCTAAGGTACGCAATTTGTGGTCTTAAGCAGTAATTTTAGCACTTGTTATCTTTGAGAGATACTGACTTGATCGTCGGAGTGCCCCCGAGTGGAAGAACCACCGCCGAAGCCTTTTCTTTCTGTGTAGGTTACAGGGAGCCGTCTACTCTGCCTGTGTTCTACAACTGGATTACTAAGGAGGGCAGTGTGATCGGAATATCACTCACACAATTATAATGGTAATTCTTATATTTTGATTTTTGTGTCATTTTAGTTATGGTAATTTTAATTGGCACGCTTTCGACTATGAATTTATGACTTTGTTTTAATTTGGTCAAATTATTTATAACTCTTAGATTTTTTTTATAAAAAATATGGACATAAATGTCATGTGTCATATTTTTAAAGGCAAAATTATAAATTTATCAAACTTAAGGATTGTTTGGGAAGTGTTAAATTAGTATAGTTTTTGATTTTTTATGAAAAAATGTAAAATATGGGTTATGTTTGAAGCGATGTGGTAGAGAGATGATGTGACTCAAATAAGAAGTAATGTGACCCAAAGAAGATAATTATGACTCAAATAAGATGATGTGTTAAAGTAGCATATGCTAAAATGCCAAACAACTACTTAGTAAGTTAATTTCAACAAATTTTGTGATAAATTTTTTTAAAAAGCACCAACGATATTATCATTAAACCAAATTGATGTAAAATTTAAAATTAAAAGTCAAAATTGAGTCAATTAAAAATGTAGAGATCAAAATAATATAGAGTAAAGTATAACGACTTTTGATGTAATTTATCCTTAATTTTTTAAGAATTGATTGCTGACTTTATTTCTTTAGGAGAATAATAAGAGTGGTAGCACAAAATATATGTGTATATATATATATTTATGAATCAGTAATAAAATTTATATACTTTAATAATTAAATGTTATATTTTGTTATGATTACAGCTATTTTCCCTATTTCTTTCAATTTGTCGCCGCCGCCGATCAGAATGCCTCAAAATTAAAAATTGACCTGTTCTTTCTTGTGTATTGACCCAAATTGAAGATAAATTATATTGTTAGACGATTTCCAACCGTGAATTAAATCTGTCATCAAATTTAAAATTTGGTGAAAAAATATTTTTTCATATTTTAATGGTTTTATTAAATTGATATCAAATCGAGATTTTACCAAACATTTCACCAAAATGAGGACAGGCTTCACATTTCATCAAAACACTGTGCATGACCGTTGGAGGAGACCAACCGGTCGACCACCAAAAAGTTCAAACAGTGGAAAAAAAAAAAAAAATTTTTTTTGCCTTACTAGTCGACCAGCCGGTGGACTGGCCAGTCGACCACTAAAAGGTTTAAAAAGTTCAAAAAAAAAAAAAAATTTGGCTTAACCAGTCGACCAACCGGTTATCCCGACACAAATTTGATGAAAATTTGATAAAAATCAACTGTTAGAACACTTGGTATCAGATTGAGGAAAAAGTCATTTTTTTACTCAAATTTGATGAAAACTTTGGTTCAGGCTTGGAGATGCTCTTAGTCTCCATAATTTAAGTAAAATATTATTTAAGTTCTCATAATTTTAATTTTAATTTTAATTATTTAGTCTTTACATTTTCAATTTTGCTGTGATATAGTCCTTCCGTAGCTTACCATTATAATTTAGAATGAAAAAAAAAAAAAAAAACCATATGTAAACCTACTATTTGTTTTAAATTTCACCTTAATCTTTCTAGTTTTACATATAATTTTTTTTTTCAATTCAAAATGTTATCAATACATAACAGATGGGCCATACTACAACAAAATTAAAAATTTAAATCTATTGTTCAAATTGAAAATACGAGAACCAAAATGAAATTTTACTCAAACTAGAGGATTAATGATATAATTTATCCATAAAATTAATTGCATATATATTTTTTAATAAATATTTTAAAATTAACTAATCAATCAATTAGAGTGGAAATTTGATTCAATCCATTAAATACGGCTCAAATTGAACACATAGTTAGGCCTCGTTTGAAAATTACGTGTTTTAGTTTAAAAGTTAAAAAATTATTAAAAAATTAAAAAATTTATAACTTGTACCAACAAATCAAAAATTATTTTTTCTTTATTTTTTACACATCTTTTCATAAAATAATCAAAAAAATATTTCAAACATACTAATTTCTTTTATCTCATATTTTATTTAAAAAATTACTAAAATAATCTGTTCGCGAACGAAACTTTAGAAAATTAATATTGACCACCTTTTGACACGAAGACGAATAACACTGCCCCATCAACATCATGTTCAAATTGAATATGTATAATCTAAACGCGACCTTTTTAACGGTGTAAAAATTGATGTCGATATATGGACAAAAACCGCTATTGAACTTCTAGCAACCCATGGTCAAAATCATTAAAACGTATTGAGGCATTTGATTACGAGACAACTCACGAATCCCACGCCCCCGGACCCCATTTCTCATAATCTGATTGGGAAGCCTCTAACTAATTTCCTAAATTGTCACTAAAGTGGGCCATATAGCTACTCACAGGATGTAGATCTGCTTGGTGGAGTTTTTCTTAAGTCAAAAACTAATAATTATAAAGCAGAAATTAAAAATATTTATTTTTTAAGTTTTAAATAATTAATTTTTTTAATTTATTTAAATTATTTTCATCTAATAAGATATAAATAAAAATTACATTGAATAATTTAACACAAAATTCTTAAATTAAAATAAATTATAACCACTTTTAAAAGCTGTACACACAACCATGATATGCTAGATCACATAAAGCACCTAGAAGAAGCAATTATAGGACATGTTAGTGAAAGATTCACTGAGCCTCCTTATTTGACTACGCATCCATTTCTTGTATATTCATATAAAATCAGTTTTATAATATAAATAAATAAATAAATAAAATCATAATAGGGGAACTTACTTCTGAATTTCAACTCGAAAGAAAAGTAGAAGAGAAGAATTTTCCATATCTAGCCTGGTGGCTGGAGCTGAACTGTGGCTTATTGCATGAGATATCTATAAAAGGAGTCTCTCAATTAAACATATCCATCCCACATAAGAAACAACCCGAAAACAAGTGAAGAAAACCCTGAAATTCTCTCATCTCATGGTTTCATTTCAATTTATAGCTGCAGTACTCTTGTTGGTTGCTGCTGCTGTGTTTGGAGGATCAAATGCTCAATTGAGTCCCACGTTTTATGATAACACATGCCCAAATGTCTCGAGCATAGTACGCGGTGTCCTAGAGCAGGCTCAGCAAGCTAATATCCGAAATGCTGCCTTTCTCACTCGACTTCATTTCCACGATTGCTTTGTCAATGTAATAATACCCTCTCTTCCTGTACTATTTATTTGTCTTTGTGTGTTGCAAACATCTTTATTGTTATGGTCATAAGAAGCTCAAATTTATATAATTTATATATGCCAATTCATGTATAACTAACTAACTGTCTTTGCGTGCATGCATGTAGGGCTGCGATGGGTCCCTTTTGCTAGACAATGCAGATGGAATAGTGAGTGAGAAAGATGCAAAAATTAATAGGGCACTTAGTGGATTTACTGTTGTTGATGACATCAAGACTGCATTGGAGAATGTTTGCCCAGGTGTTGTCTCCTGTGCTGATATTTTGGCCATTGCAGCTGAAATTTCAGTTGTTTTGGTAAGTAAATTAATTTCGGTATACATTAATATTGCCAAGTAAAATTTACAAAAGGCTTTGTTTGCAGAACCAATGTAACTGTCAGTTGAGTTTCAAATATCAGCCAATACCTAGCGTATTGGACTGTATGTATCATTTTCCCCACCCAAATAGGATATGGCTCAATAACTTCGATTACTTGAATCTTCCATATAAGGGAATTAAGTTAGGATTAGTAAAGCCTTATATATATTGTCATTTAGTCATAGCAATATAAAAAATTAACGCAAATAATTTATTGCAGTCGAAAGGTCCATCATGGGAAGTTCAACTAGGAAGAAGAGATAGCAGGACAGCAAATCAAGCTGGCACTAGTGGCCTCCCACTTTTTGATGAAGACCTTAATGCCCTTAAAGCCAAGTTCAGTGCTGTTGGACTCGACTCTACCGATCTAGTTGCTTTATCTGGTAAAGATTAGACATTTAATTTAACATTTCTTTTTTTTTTTTCTTTATTACAACTACTACTTGTCATGGTATGAAATTTATGAGCTCAACAAGTCATTAATTTCATTCCTTCTTCATTAAGAATAAGAAAAATGAAAAGGAAAAGCACTTTCTTTTACACCACGTCATAATATATAAAACTAACAACAATTGCTTTCGTTTCACTTGCAGGTGCTCATACATTCGGACGGGCTGGATGCTTGACTGCGACCCCACGCCTTTACAACTATAACAACATTAGTGGAAATGTAGACCCAACCATGGACCCAACCTACGCGCAAACACTTCAGCAGACATGCCCAGATCCCAGCACTCCTGCAGGCAGCAATACTAGTATGACCATAGTCGACCTTGATCCCACTACTCCTAATGGCTTTGACAACAACTACTTCACTAACCTCCAGAACAAGCGGGGGCTTCTCCAGTCGGATCAAGAGTTGTTCTCCACTAGTGGCGCTGATACCGTTGCCATTGTTAACCGGTTTGGAAATAGCCAGAGCGACTTCTTCACTAGCTTTGCTCAATCCATGATCAATATGGGAAATATAAGTCCACTGACAGGAAATAATGGAGAGATAAGGTCTAATTGTAGGAGGGTTAATTAATTGGGTTTTTTGATATCATGGGAGCACAGCTTACAAGAGAATATATTATTTGTTTGGAATTTTCAAGTTCTTTTTTTTTTTTTTTTATAGCATTTTTGTTTTGTTTTGTTTTTTTCCCTTTTCTTTTAGAAAAATGTCATGCAAGAATTGTATTAAACAATTGATCTATGGAATCAAGAATAAAAAATAATCTCATCACCAGTAAAGATGGGAGTTTGTTAATTTTATTCACTATGCATTTGTCGTACTTCAGCAATTTAATGATCAACTCTATGTTCCAACTAATGAAACGATAGGAATTTAAATGGTTGGTCAAATGAATGGAAATGAAGAATGCATCAAGGAATCAAGAAATACCATTAACATTACTCCATGTAAGAGCAAGCATGCAGTAGTCTTTTTCCACTACTAAAAATTGGACCTTTCGCGACGGTCTCAATTGTCGCAAAAGGTCCATGTGTCTTTGCAAAAGATTTTTTGCGATAGAGTAGCGATGAGAAATGGGGGATGGCGAAAGGATGTGTGACAAAAGTATTTGCGACGGTTACAAACCATCGCTTTTTTGTAACGATGGTAAATCAATGATTTTTGCGAAGGTTTAACTTGACACAAAAAAAAGAGAAAACATCACTTTAGCGATGGTTTAAGATGCCGTCACCAAAAGCTTTCTTAGAGACGGTAGTTGACATTGTGAAAAGTATTATTAGCGACGATCTTAAGCGTCGCAAAAAAAAGAGAGAATTAAATTAATAATGTATTCGCGACAGTTTAAACCATCGCTAATGATGGCACTAATATGTATATGCAACAAGTTAGCATGTCGCTAATAAAATGTAAGAAAATGATAATTACATTAGCGACGGTTTATTGTTGTCGCAAAAAAATTATTTTCATAAAATAAATATATATTTTATTAATTCATTCCATTTACAAATTAATAATATTTTCAAAAATAAAATACATTCACATCCACATCGACACATATCCACATTCACGTTCACGTTCACAAAATCATATATACTAATAATAATAATAATAATATATGTACATTATAACAATACAGTGTCAACCAAAATTCTTTACAAAAATATATAAAATATCATCCAACAATACTAATAATTTTTTATAATTCAAGAACTCAAATTTATATCTAAAACAAAACCAAAGTATCGACAGTACCAATAAAAAATCATATATATTAATAATTTGTTTTAGTATCAACAGTAAGCTGCAATATTGATATGCGAAGATATCATCATGTACTCAAAAGGGTAGTATCTTCAAAAAGAAACAAAACAAAATAATTATTTACAATATCAATTAATTTCAAGCTTACAAAAATTATAAAAAAATTGATATTTATTTCAAAAAATAATTAAATAAATAAGATTGTAACATATACATGAATCAAGCGCCACACAATATATCTTCCAACAGCTTCTCCAACCTTTCTTAGACCTCGAGATGGTGTTTCCAAATGAGCATTCAACTTTTTCGCTTTAAGACAAAGACTTTGCAATATTCAGACCCAATTGGAACTCCATCAATTTCATACAATGGATTGTCACTAATAAAAAGTCTCTCAACCAATTGGACTATTGGTTTCAAGTCCCGTCTTTTCCTACAAGACATTTTTGCCTAGTTAGTCGTGTATGCCAAGTTTCGTTGACATCCGACGCCGTTTAACCATTTTAGTGAGTCAACCATTCGGAAAAAGAGTTTTTAAAGGATAAGTTTTCACAAACAAAAATTAGGCTCTAGGTTCAAAATTGGGAATCAGTTTCAAGTCATGTCTTTTCCTACAAGTCATTTATGCCTAGTTAGTCGTGTATGTCAAGTTTCGTTGACATCCGACACCATTTGACCATTTTAGTGAGTCAACTGTTCGGAAAAAGTGTTTCTACATAACAACTTTTCACAAATGAAAATTAGGCTCTAGATTCAAAATTGGGAATCAGTTTCGAGTCCTTCCTTTCTTACAAATCATTTGTGCCTAGTTAGTCGTGTGTGTCAAGTTTCATTAACATCCGACTCCATTTGACCATTTTAGTGTGTCAACCGGTTTGAAAAAGAGTTTCTAAATAACAAGTTTTTACAAACAGAAATTACGCTCCATATTCAAAATCACGAATCGATGTCAAGTCCCATCTTTTCCTATAAGTTATTTGTGCCTAGTTAGTTGTATGTGTCATGTTTGGTTGATATCTAACGCCGTTGGACCATTTTAATGTGTCAACCAGTTCCGAAAAAAGTTTATAAAGGACAAATTTTCATAAACGACAAGTTTTCAAAGTGTTCGAAAGTTTTACCTCATCATCTAGCGGTGGTGTATGTGGATTCTCATTGGCCTCGTAATCCCTAGGTTCACAGTGGCCACTTGATGTATCTGGTACCTATGATATTCATGGTATAATTTGTTAATTGTATTTATATTCATGCATCATGATACCTATTCATTAAAATGAATTGAGTCTCAACAGAAATTAAGGCATGAGTTACTACTAAGTGTAGAAAAAACATTACCAATATCATGCAACCATATAATAGTCAATGGACATAAGGTTCAAATAAAATCGTCAACAATCATGCTTCACTCATGCTTTTACAAACCATCTCATGTATTATGATCTCCCTTTTTCAGGTTATGAAACCTAAGGCTTATAAACTTAATATTAGATATTTTTTCTAATTACTACTCCCTTTGAGGTGTTAAATAACGTGAATTGATTGATGGGTTATTTAGGCCAACTTTGCTATTGTTTACATTTTAAATTACTTTCTATTATGGAGAATGAAACACACATCATATTATAAATTCTTTTTTTTTTCTTCATGTTAATAAGAAGTAGTGTATAAAGTAAACTATTATAAGTGTTTTTTTTTTCGTTTTTAATTGATAAGATTAAGTCTCCAACTTTAGACTCCATAAGTCATGTCTACCCACTTTCAATTGCTAAATAACTCTTACACCTTCAAAATCATTAGTGTTGTTCTAATTAGTCACTCAGGTCTATACTCTTATATAAAAAGTTATGAATCAAAACATTAAGAAGTGAATTCCTAATTAAAAATTTCATTCTACACTCTTTTTTGTGAAAATCATCGAAACTTTTTTTTTTTTTTGATCAGCAAAAGAGAGAAACTTTATTGATGAACCAAGAGAGAATTACATCAATAAAGAAAAGGGACGAATGCAAAAAGCATCATAACAAGACAAATCAATCTTAACTAAGTTGGCACCAATAAATCCGCGCAATCATATACTAGTACACCATCAAGAGTTAATGATTAACCAGCCACAAACAAAGGTAGGAGCTAAACAACAAACAACAAAAAACAGAATACAATACAAAGCAAAGCAAAGCACACAAAAAAACAAAAAAACAAAAGCAAACAGTAGCAACATCCATCCTCAAGAAGCTCCTCTGCTCACAGCTCCACCTTTGGTCATCACCTAATAGATACACCTCTTCACCTACTGGAAGTTCTACACAATGTCATTGGCAGAATAGAAACAGTCTACATCATGAGCTTTCATCCAAATTGTCATCCTAACTTTGATAAGATCACTAAGAGCCACAATGTTTGGTTGAGTACCAAAAAAAATACATTCATTCCTATACTTCCACACCAACCAAATCACAGCTACTAGTAAAGCTCTCCAAATCTGCCTCTCCTTCTTTTTGAATTTCCAAATCATCCACCATTGCATCAAACTCTCCACAGACCCAGGTAAAACCCAACACAATCCCCACCAATCCAAAATACTTGACTAAACTTGCCATACAAAGAGGTACCAAAGCAAGATATGGTTTAATGCCTCTGGTTTAGATTTACAAAAATACATAAGATAGATCAACGTTACTCCTTAACACACCAATTTTACGCAGGAAATCCAATGTTTTCATCTTGCCTTTCCAAGCTAACCATGTTATAAACTTAGTTTTAGATGGGGAAAAATTGTTCCAAATCAAAGATGGTGACCCCATTTCAGGTCCTCATCACAATTCACAGCTCTTATACACATTACACACCTTGAAGACATGAATCACCCCTCAATTATCCATCCAGAACAAGATCCTAAAACCATTCCCTATCCTAATTTCCACATTCTATACATAGAAACTGTGTAGCTTGGAATTAGATAGAACCATATTCAGGATGTCCCTCGGAACAGTAAAGGCATTAGTAGAAGCAATAATTGATGGCAACCATCTCTCTCATGATGATCCATAAAAGAATATTGAGGTGTTTTGAAGTGGTTTCTGGTTTAAGGATTAATTTCCATAAAAGTGTTGTTTATGTGATAGGTGTGAAAGAGGAGATGGTCTCAGAATTTGCTACTCTGCTTAACTGTCTTAGTCAAAAAATCATAAAGTGGTATCCTATCCTCAACCTTTACCTTTCTTTTATTTTATGCATGCACAAAGATTCAATATTTGTCGCACTTTCTCTATCTATCTATTATTCTCACAGTCTAGTGCCTTGTCTTTCTATAGTTTTCTTTTCTTTTCTTTTATTTATTTGACCAAATAACTTCTAAATCCAAAGTGGATGTAAGATTTTAGTGGCATATAAAATAACATATTAAAAAAAAAAAAAAGAAGAAGATTTAAGACAAAGTCTTTCGTTCCATCAATAAAATCTTTCGTTTTGCTGATCAAAAAAAAAAAAAAAAGGACAAAAATTCACACACTTGTGTGCTATAGCCTCATTCCCTATTTTTAATTTTCAAAAAAAAGCTTTAATGGAATTTCGCAAACATACAACTTTGTGACGCATTCCCAGTGCAATTAATTATAACTTGAGCTACATAGTTATTATTAATAATGATAGCAATTTAGTTAACATACCATCTAATGTCTCAATATTGAGCTCGAAACCCTTGGCAAGAATAGATCTGCACTTTTCAAAATCGAATTCAAAATCATTGTTCTCCTCGATTGGTAGTATCAGTGTGCTTCCATTTATTTTGTTTTTGCATCCTAATCTTGCTTTGAGCGTAGTGGCTCCTCTTAGTGCTTGTAACAAGCCGCGGGGGGCCTCGCTACAGCTCGGACTCGATTTTGTGTCACAGTTCGTAATCTAAACCAAAGAGTCCAAATCCTGCAAATCGGTTTGAGAAAATAGATTTTTGGAAGAAGTGCCAAACATGGACTGCTTTGCCAGATACAGAATCGCCACCTAAATATTTTATTTTTGGAAAATTTAGGAAACCTTGACTCGTGCCTAAGGCCACGTGTCCGTCATCACCAAAGTTGCCTCGGCTCGAGAACTTGGGTACGATTTAGGAAGGTCACTTCGTGAGCACCCCCGCTCGCCCGATCAAAGAGCGGCCTCTATTAACCATGATATCTAATTTTGAAAACATTGTGCATTCTTATTCCGGTTATTAGCCTAGATTTACTATGTGATGCGCACAGCATACAAGTATAGATCGAGTCTCCTGAATTGGAACAAAACATTTCATGTTTGTTTGTTTGAAAAACGGTTTGAGGGTGCTACCCGCAGGTAGGCTTAAAATGCAGATTTTGCCACCCTCTGGTGGGCTTAAAAAGATGGTTTTGCCACTATTTAGTGGGCTTAAGACGCACAGTCAATGCATTGTTCCAATTCAAGTAACCCAACCTTCACCCATAGGCATTCAAGCAGTTATATCACATAAGCAGTTAGCCTCATGGTAAGCATGCTACTCATGGCAGTCACTCACACGCATGAAAGGATGTTAAAGCATAAAAACTCACCGAGTACTCCAAGCCAAAACAAAAACTACATTAGAAATCATGCATGATCCTAAATATACAGAAATGCCTAATGTAACACATGCAAAAATGCAACTATAGCAGGCTCGGCTATCCTAAACATGACATATGGAATGCTACAGCTAACATGTATTCAACTTGGAATTGAAATACAAATGCAGTTAGTATGATGCGCCGAGTCCGGTGCATGCAAAACAGATGAATGAATGCCAACATGCTATCATAGTGTATGCTAATTGAAACATGCCCTAATCTAACCATCATAAGCAGGTAAATAAAAGGGAAGAAAGACGTGGGGTTGGAAGACATACATCACACTCATCCACACTTATTACAATTATGCCCTCGCATAGAGGGTCCGAATAAATATACAGTCCCGAATAAAAGAATATTATAGTCCAAATAATACAGTCCAAAATGTGTACAAATTCCTAATTAATTTACAAATTAACTAAGAAAATAATAAACTGGCATGCAAGCTAGGGAATGCCTTGATTCTGATGAATGATGTATGTTTAAGCTGCCTTGCACGGAAATCCACTGCGATACCCCAATTAGCCTCTGTTTCGTAATGGTTTTTTGGGAAGCGCGCCAAGCCTCGGAAGACTGCTGATTCTTGATTTTGCTGCAACAGAGTGCAGGAAAGGGGTATAGCAATGTATTTTCACAAATGTATGCATGCCTCGATCATCGTGCCACCAATCACGCATCTCGATGCATGATGGCCGAGGAGTCGAATTGCACAACTCGATATGGAATGAATGCACATGAAAACTTAACAAAACCTAACTCCATCATGGGTAATCCGGAGTGTCGGTGACTGGGGAATTGAGACATGTTCCGTCACTCGGAGTACGAAACGCCCCTCGTTTCCCGTGCTCGGGCTAACTCCTATCCCAAGCACAATGCAATATGCATGACATGCATGAATGCAAACTAAGATACAACCTAACATGCACAATGTTATGAAATGGCATACACAATGCACAAGGTAACATGGCATACACAATGCACTAGCATACAACCTAACATACACAATGCTATGGAATGAAATGGCATACACAATGCAAAATGGGCTTACACCAACATGAGTGAACCTCAGCCACACTCACATAAGAGGCCATTAGATGAAAATGAGACACTCGAAATGCGTGCACGCGTGCACGCAAACTGAGGACCGACCTTAAGACACGGAATGCCACTCTAACAAGACATGGCAAAACATGGAAAATGGCATACTAGCATGCAAATTTCATAGGCAAAATGAGATGCAAAACAGCCCCGAAACATGGTGAAATGGTACCCAATGCATGGAACGAGTCCCGAAACATGAAATTTGGCGCATGAAATGGCCTATAGCTATGCAATGCATGCATAATTTGAATATGAAGTGTAAAGACAGAAGAGAGGCATCCCCAAAAAAAGCATGTTTACAGTTTAAATCAAGGCCAAACAGTGAGCACAAATGGGGAAAAACTAGCATGCAAAAACAGCCCCGAAAGCAAGATAATGAAGCAACTCACAGATTCTGGCCCCGAACAGAGAAGGGGCCTTCTACAATATTGAAGGGGGGCCAAAAATATTATGTTTTACAGTTTATGAAAAACCCCTAAAACAGATACAAGTATACTCAAAATGCTATGCAAAATAAGGGCTAAAATGGAGATAAAGAAGCAACTGATACATACTGGTCCCAAATAGGTAAGGGTCCTTCAACAGTGTTGAAGAGGGGCCCAAAATATGACTTTTTACAGTTAATGGCCGAGCCCAAAACAGTTTACAACTATGCTCAAAATGCAATGCAAGATATGGCCTAAAATAGAGGCTACAACACAAAGTATACAAATGATGCTCCAAACATCAATAGACCCTTAATGAAACATAGAGAGGGGGTCAAAAAAAGGCAATTTTCAGTTCAGACCAAGGTCCAAAAGCAGAAGCTCAATAGGCTAATAAATTATGCAAAAATGGGGGTAAAACATGGATATCAAAGCAAGTAGCATATGGAGGACTCAAACAGTGATAAGCCCTTCTACAATGTTGAAGCAGGGCTCAAAATAAGACTATTTACAGTTTACAACATGCTTCAGAACAGACTGTACACAGGCCTAAAATAACATGCAAGAAAATGGCATATAAGAGGGATAATGAAGTAAGTGCTAAATGGGGGCCTCAAACAGTGAGTGACCCTTAATGAAAGATGAAGTAGAGCTCAAAAAAATGCTAGTTTCAGTCATGGCCGGAGCTCAAAGATACAAGTAAGAAGGGCTAAGAAAGCATGCCAAAAATGAGCTAAAAAGAGGGAAATGGTAACTCACCCTTGTAGACCAATCTTTAGCAACTTCTTGGACCAAGTTTGGGTGCTCCTCATCTATGGAAGACAGCTTCAAGTGGCTGGAATGGAGGTGGTGGTGTGATGCTAGGTGGTGGTGAAGAAATGGTGTAGGAACTTGGATGTTTTGATGGTTGAAGTGTAGAGAGGGAGGAAGGCAATGCAAGAGGCTTAAGGCAAATTTTTTCAACCCGAAAACCAGACCTGGGGTGCTGGTTATATAGGCCAAAGAGGGGGAGAAAGAGGGGGAAAAAAGGGAGGGAAATCACTCCAAGTTTTCCTCCAAAAGTTGCCCCCCCGGATACAGAATCTGGGGGGGAATAAAGTGCATTTCTGTGATGTGCCAGGTGTAAGGATGCTGGCCGGCTGGTTATTGAGGTTGCAGGTGGCCAGCCGGCCAAGGGTCAAAAGGGCCAAGTCAAATTAATGGCCAGCCACCACAGATTGGTGGCCTCCCATGTGTTCCCAACACAACCCTATGGTCAAAAATTGGCAACTGTGAACCAAGAGAGAGAACAACCCACTTTTCAAAGGGGTTCAAAAGGTTCAAATGGAATTATTGGCCGGCCACCAAATATTGGTGGCCTCCCAGATGTGTACAACACAAATATGGGGGTTAGGGTTGAGGAAAGTGGCCCTAGGGTGGTCAACATTGGCTTTGAAGTGAGAAAAACGGGCGTCAGAGGGTGATGAAGGAATATAACTAGTTGCTGGAACAATTACTGGCCTCCCACCCTTCTACGACCTCCCTGGTGATGAAACAGAGGTCCTTGCCAAAAATGAACAAAAACCGATGCAAAATGAAGGTTCGGGGGCCGAAACGCGCAGCTTGGGGCCCCGAAAACTGACTGTTAGGCACCGGGAGTGGTGTTCGACCATGAAGTTGGTCTCTCGGACCACAGTGTCCCTTAAAAGGGAGGAAATAAGGTGTATGCCAAGAATCGGGACAAACGGAGGTGGTTAGACGGTCCCGAACCGAGGCACACGGCTTGATGGCTCCGAAAACCGGGAACCGGGCTCCGAAATGGGAAAAATGGCCTACGGCCACGAGATGTAGCCTACGGCCACTGAGAGATGATCTACTAGACCTCTCTCTCCCTCTGGGAAAAGAAACAGAGAAAATTGAGTCTGGTTCGCAAACCGAGGCCAAGTACAGAAAGAGTTTGGAAGTCCGGAAGCAAGGCTCACGGCCGAGACTCTGAGACTTCTGAATGAGCACAATATGCAACATCACCGAGCGCTCAATCGGTGACGTCTGAGTCTTAAGGTCGGTCAAAAATGGGGTGTCTACAGTTGCCCCTCTTTGACAGAACTCGGAAATCAAGAAGTGACGGGAGTGAATGTCAAAGCCTAGAGATGATCCATTTTTGACAAGGCCGAAGACTTAGACAATTATACAAGATACACAGAGATATGCCCGCAGGCGTGCCCGTAGGCGGGGGGCAAAATGCAAATGGATATGCACAAGGCCAGAGGTAACTCAATGATCATGCAAATGTAGCAAGCTGTAATGAAGCAAGTATTCGCAAATAGACGCCACAGTTTTAAGCAAGGATGCAAAGCAACAACTACATTTCATGCAGTTAGGAATGCAGAGAATTATTCAATTCTCGTCGCGTCTCACATGGAGAAGATACGATACCTGCGCGATTCGTCTGGTCGCACCAGCTTCAAATGAACCGTACATACAATATCGTGCCTGCAAAAGAGAGAAACTCAACAAGCACAATCATACTAACAACATATATTCAATGTGATTTCGAAAGCTTGACACACGCGGTGCCGGCGGGTGAATGCATCATAATGCGAGAAAGGAACGTGCGCGACAATGCAAGTTTAAGCACAGAGGCATGGTAATATCAAGAAAATGTGCATGACAATGCAGGTATGTTCATAAGAGTGCAAGTTATGTGCATGATAATGCAGAACGAGCATAAATTAGGGTGCACGTTTGTTACGAAACAACGAGCAAGGAAACACGCATTTCGGCGAGGGCGACTCGATCGCGGCCTCCGATTCACCTCTCGGAGAGGTTACAATATGTTCACGAAGGATACATCTCACTTCTGATGAGTAATGATGAGGGACGCATCAGGAGTTGAAGCTGAAGTTCCGGCGGAGCGATTTCGCGACAAAAAGTGCACTCTCTTTGTACTTTTTGAGGTCTCGGGGACTCCAAGCTTCCCCAAAATTTGTAGAGAGCTTGGGACCCACCTAGGGATCACCACCGGCCACTTTTATTTCCCATTGGAGGCCACCGGCTAGTTTTCAAAAAGGAGATGGCCGGCCAGCCTGAAAAGGTGGCCGGCCGGCCATATGCCCAAATCCGCAAGCATTTTGGTCTTTTCACCTTCTTTTCTTTAAATTCCCTCACCCAAACACTTTGAGCTCATAACATCAATTCCGAAATCTTCTCCTCTAGCTTCCCAAACCATTTTCTCCCTCAGATCTGTGCTCTATACGCGTTTTCCAACGCCCCACGCAAGTTGTTTTCCCGAAAACTTTCAGTTTTAAGCACTTTGAACCGATTAAATTTTGATTTTGGTGCTTCTTTTCTCATTTTCGCCACTTGAGGTGAGTTTATCTCAACATTTGGAAGATTTTCTCGGGAGTTGACTTTTGTTGACTTTTTCATTTCCCGAGAGTTGACTTTTGTTGACTTTTTTCAATTTTTGCTCATTTTTGCTCATTTTGCAGATTTTCTGAAATGGCCGGTCATTTTCCTCACGGTAGAGGTCCTGCGGATGCCGAAGGTGATCCCGATATTATGCCTCTGCCTTCGAGGGTTCGACTCTTCATACCCGAGAGGTACGACCCACCAGCACACATTCTTCCGCGAGCTGTTTTCCATCACTTCACTGACTTTGATGGGCGAGCACCCGGAGATCTGCTTCTGCGGGAGCCGGAGTATCACCTCTCTCATGAGGCGCGAGAGGTATTTACTTCATTTTTATCTTTTCTGCAACGTATTCTGCATTTTTCGTGCATTCTGTTTACATCCTGAACACATGGCTCAATTATCTGAATTTCTGAACATTTAGCCCATAAATTGATCGTGAACACATGACACACATTAGTTAAGAATTGAACACACGGCCCAAGTATTGATCTTCTGAACACACAGTTCGAATTCGAAGGTGAACACACGGCACACACTGATTGAGAGTTGAACACGCGGCCCAAACACTAATTTTCTGAACACACAGCCCAAATTGAAGGTGAACACGCAGCACACACTGATTGAAAGTTTGAACACGCAGCCCAAACACTAATTTTCTGAACTCACAGCCCAAATTGAAGGTGAACACGCAGCACACACTGATTGAAAGTTGAACACGCAGCCCAAATACTAATTTTCTGAACTCACAGCCCAAATTGAAGGTGAACACGGAACACAAACTGATTAAAAGTTGAACAGGCAGCCCAAATACTAATTTTCTGAACTCACAGCCCAAATTGAAGGTGAACACGCAGCACACACTGATTGAAAGTTGAACACGCAGCCCAAATACTAATTTTCTGAACTCACAGCCCAAATTGAAGGTGAACACGCAGCACACACTGATTGAAAGTTGAACACGCAGCCCAAATACTAATTTCCTGAACATACAGCCCAAATTGAAGGTGAACACGCAGCACACACTGATTGAAAGTTGAACACGCAGCCCAAATACTAATTTTCTGAACACACAGTCCAGATTGAAGGTGAACACGCAGCACACACTAATTGAGATTTTGAACACGTAGCTCAAGCTAATTTTCTGAACACACAGCCCAAATTGAAGGTGAACACGCAGCACACACTGATTGAAAGTTGAACACGCAGCCCAAATACTAATTTTCTGAACTCACAGCCCAAATTGAAGGTGAACACGCAGCACACACTAATTGAGATTTTGAACACGTAGCTCAAGCTAATTTTCTGAACACACAGCCCAAATTGAAGGTGAACACGCAGCACACACTGATTGAAAGTTGAACACGTAGCTCAAGCTAATTTTCTGAACACACAGCGCATTCATTTCATCTGTACACAGCTCATTCATTCTATTTGCACACAACTCATTCATTCTATTTGCACACAGCTCATTTTATGTTATTTGCACACAACTCATTTTATGTTATGCTGAAGCATGTATTCATTCTGAATGCAAGTGACTTCTCGCACAGTGCGAGGATATGGCTCCACCGTAGCCAGAGATTGGTACGCCGAGCTCCCGAAGGTTGTCCGAGATTTGGTTGATTTGGCAAGGTTTGGGCCTTTCTGTACTGGGCTTTCCCGTTGTCCTTCCAGGAGGACGTTGATGGCAGCTTTGGTGGAGAGATGGTGGGACACCACCAACTCCTTTCATTTTTCCGCCACGGGGGACTTGACTATGACCCCGCTTGACTTCGCTGTGTTGATTGGCCTCGACGTGTGAGGTTGGCCTATCCCTTATGACGAGGATATGGGTCAGTGGGAGGCCGCTTGGATGTATCTGCTGGGGGCTCGCCTATCTGTTGATAGAGCTTCGGGTAGAGTCCGATACACCTGGTTCTCCTCCCATTTCCGGAGGGTGGAGATGGAGCCCAGGACTCCTGAGGAGGCAGCGCAATATGCCCATGGTTTTCTGATGTTCTTCTTTGGGACCACTCTGTTTGACGACAGGGGGAACATTGTTGGGTTGTATCTATTGAGCGCCTTGGTGGACCTATCACAGGTCAGACGGTATGACTGGGGTGGCGCCGGCCTGGCTACCCTTTACTGCTACATGAGCGCGACTTCCCGAGGACGGGTGGATTTACTTGGTGGTTACTGGAGAGCCTGGGAGGTACTTTCTACCTCCTTGATTTACATTTCTGCTCTTCATTACTTATACCCTGCACACTCGGCGTACTTTACACACTGTATTTTGCCCTTAGTACTTTGCATTTACATTTTGCACTGTTTTCCACAGTTATGGGTCTATGCATACTTCTCGACATTAGCCCCAGAAATGGTGGTGGAGGGGCACCTCGTGACCCCGTACTCACTTGTATTTGAGGGCCAGCACTGGCCGAGACCTCAAGAGTCTCTCCTTTATCTACGACAGTATTTCGACACGGTGCGGTTGACGGAGGTATTTCAGAACTCTCAGTTCCTTGTGCTTTCATCTTTGATTTGTCTTGTACCTTCCTGATTGCTGATTGATTGGTTACCCGTAGATTACATTGGAGCCCTGGGATCCCTTTGGTGAGAGTCTCCGATACCAGTTTGCTGGAGGGCGAGGTGCCTCTCAGTACAGGATTCTATTCGAGGGGCCAGTTGGTAGAGCCTAGTTTCTAGGGGAGCACTTCTTGCGCCAGGTATGGGGCTATACTTCTCAGGACCCTCCCTTAGCACCCCCAGTCGAGATGCGGATCGCTGATAGGCTCTCTTCTCGGGATGGTGTTAATGCTATGCTGGGTACTGATGCCTTACTTTATCTTGAGGAGGGGGATTATGCCACTTACCGTCACATATATCTGATGCCTCCATTGACGGGAGTCCGTACTCCGGCGATGAGGTCTGTCGGCATGCCATCTTCGAGTCGGGCCCCGGCTCGGGCTGCAGACGCTCCTTCCACCAGCAGGGCTGGTACATCCGGAGGCGGGCGCGGATTTATTCCCCCGATTCCCCCGACTTATCATCATCCTGGATGGCCGGATATGTCGACTGAGCTGATGGGGTGGCAATATGGGACTACCTCTCCGATTCCGATCCCGATAGAGCCTCCAGTACCTGGCCACCGCTACGTCAGAGACCCTGAGTCACCACCGGTATGTTTTACAGCTTTGATTCATCGCCTAAATATTTGAACGTTCCTTTCTTTACTGATACCCTTGCTTTTGTATCTGCAGCCCCCTGTTGAGTACATGGATCAGGTGCTCGAGATGGTAGCCTCACTTGAGGGGATGGTCCTGCGGAGGGAGGCACAGTTGTCCATCATGGGTTTCCAGGTACCCTTTAGTTTTCTAGCACTGTATCTTCTGATCACATGCTGATTTTGGATGTTTTACTACATTAATATGCTATTTGTGTAGAACACATCGGACACACACCACATTCATGCATTATTCCTACGTACATCTACTCTGTGTAGCTTGCTTGCATCTGTATCTGATATACATGTTTTGGCTAATGTATTCAAACTGCACTTTTCATTTTCAGATGCCTCCAATATATGCTCATCCACAGGCTGGGCCACCTGGGCCTTCTCGGGAAGGTGGACCATCTGGGTCTTTTCGAGGAGCTGGGCCATCTGGGCCTTCTCGAGGAGTTGGGCCATCCAGGCCTTTTCAAGGAGCCGGGCCATCCAGGCCTTTTCGAGGAGCTCGAGGAGAGGGACCGTCTCGCAGACGTAGGGCACATATTATAGAGGCGAAGCCCGATGAGGATGAGGAGGAGGATGTTGTAGATCGTCAGTTAGAGACATCTGCTGACAGAGAGGAGGGCTCCGGTCTTGGCTCCGAGAGTGGAGGCGAGGCTGAGGGGGATCCTGAGGATGACAGCTCTAATTCAGACGGTGATGGGGATGCAGAGGCTATTTCACAGAAGAGGGTGAAAAGGGCCTCTTATTTCCGCTCTCGAGAGCATTGATACTGTGGTTTCCTGTTTTATTTACCTTTTTGCTAGTAGTTGTAGCACATTGTATATTTATTAGGCAGTTTTTTATTGTTGTAAAACTTGTGCCCTTTGTTTGCCAAAATAAAGCATGATGGAATGAAACGACTTTTGAAAAAGGTGTTGTATTTTAAGCTCTTAGCATCATATCGCATCGTTTTGTACCATAATAAGATTGAATGAAAATGTGCATTGTGCATTTGCCCAGTCAGTTAATGAACCAACGCAATAACTTAACTTACTAAGATACAACAAAACTTTAGCAAGTTTACAACTCGATAAGCAAAATACAATAGTGTTGACGACTCAATAAACATGACTCAAATAAAGAAAAGCTTTAAACAAAGAGTAACAACAAAACACAAAACACGACAGCTCGACAAACAACTCGATAAGCAAAGCGACAACTCGATAAGTAAAACAACAACTCGATAAGCAAAACAACTCGACAAAGTGTACTTCGGACGATCTGGGCAGCGGAACGCATCCGAGACAGAGGGAAATGGAGGCCTTCAACATACCCATTGCATGGAAATGCTTGAAATTTCCTCCCGGGGGGTAGAACAGGACTAAAGGAACACAGCAGATCATGGCCGGCCATTTTTTGGGGCTGGCCGGCCAGTTTTGTATAGGTGAGGGGAGAAATGTGGCCGGCCGGCCACTTATCCTGCAACCATCAACTTTTCGACACGTGTCCCCCTAAATAGTGTTTCCTCCTCTTTAAAAGCTCCAACTTTGGGACTCATTCATTTCATCACTGCTTTGCACAAAAATGGAGGCATTTCTCGTAGAAAATCTCACATCTTGGATCTCTTCTTTAGATGGCTTGGAAAAGTTGAATTTCCAGGGTTTTGGCTTGAATGCACTATTCACGCTGAGCCGGACTCCACTGCACTTTTCTTTTCTCCATACCGCGGCGAGATTTTGGAATCTGGTAACGCATGTCTTTAGCTTCGGCGGGCAAGAGGTATGTCCCACTTTTGAAGATTTTCAAGTTTTGATGGAGTCTGAACGTTCAGAAGAGATCTTGCCTCAACTTAATTTCGGTCATGCCCAAACCTTAGGGCGAATGTGTGGACTCACCGCGCATGATGCTCGGTCCCTGATTTATGAAGGAATGTTGGATATCCCAAGCTTGATTTACCGGTTCTCCAATGCTGGTGACCGCAGCGACCATCATTGGAAAGGCTTTCGGCGACATGCCCTCTGTTTGCCCATATTATCACATTTTCTGTTTGCCTCAGGCCTTGAAGGATCCAGCATTCGTCTGATTGAGGTTGCTTAAGGCTTGAAAGAAGGAAAGAACTGTATTGCCATGACATTGGCCGAGACACTAATGGGCTTGGATGCTTTCCACCGTCGGGAGACGAACAGATTCGCGGGGAGTCCACTATTATTGCAGGTAATATTTCCCACCCGATCTCACATATGTATTTACATCACTCGGACCTCATGCTCGGTTTTTCTCACGAAACCCTTGTCTCACTGTTTTCTCATCGCACATCTCTCTATTCTTTATTTTCTCATTTTTCATCCCTCCCCAGGTATGGTTGATGGATAAACTGCAGGTTGTGGACTCTTGTTCAGCCTACTCAACCCGTGGCTACTTCTTTCGACAACGTCTAGTCGATGCCCTTGATGAGGGATGGTGGTTCGACTGGATGTGCAATTTGTCGGCAGATCGCATTGCTTGGCGCTGTTCTTGGCTCAATCTCTCGGCAATGAGCTACAGTATGTCCCAATAGATCGGGATTCGATTGATCGGCTTGACTCACTGCCTGTTCTATTTCCCATTCCGTATCCTACGCCAGTTTGGTCATGATCAAACTTGCCCACCAGAGGGTATAGAGTATTCGGCTACATTCCCGGTTCGAGGCGCACAGCTGGCCCGGCAGGCCGCAGCGTGGAGAATTAGAGAGCTCCTGGCTCCCGCTCCCACTTTCAATTGCATTTTGTCTGATGAGTGCTGGGATTGGCTTAACGAAGAAGCGCAGGTTGGGCCTAGCTTGGCATCAGAGGCTTCGACTAGCTCTGGGAGGGGGCGCAGGGACACCTGACTTGACTATGCCCCGGACTTATTGCTTTATCAGTACTTTCAAGTTTTCTTTTTGAGTGTAATAAAAAGCGACTTCAATTGTATGTAAGAGCAAGAGAACTCCGTATTGAAATCAATGAAATTGAAGGTTGTGGTACTGAAAATTCTCCGCTTTGGTCCAAAAATGGTCTTAGTTGTAAAAAGATTAATTTGAACAAAGTCAACTTTTATCAAAACTTTTCAAAACTATTTTCGATATGGATGGAAACTAGACACGCTTGAGATCTGTCACTAAGATGCACAACCCCGGATCCTGGCAACCGGAAAGTTGCCCCTAGTCTGAATGGTACTGCGGCACTGTGTGGCAACGGAAAGTTGCCCCTAGTCTGAATAGCACTGTACCGAAGATCGCGATGAATGCTGATGGATAAAGATGACTGAGATGATCAAAATGGACCAAGTTGATCGGGACAAAGTTTATGGCTGAATTTCAGGATAAAGTTGCCTACGTATCCCAAAGATGGGAATCAAGCCTTACGTAGTTCAGGCTCAGGTTCGCTCGGGTATTTTTTACTCTCCTTTTGCGCTGTAACTTTTGCCAAGGCTGCCCTTTGCGGGTTTTCAACCTTGTGAGCTCAGTTTTTATGATTTCAAATTTTTTGTGCTCTGAGTTTTGCCTAGGTCGCCCTTTCGGGTTTTCGGCCTAGCGAGCCTCTTAGGGGTAATATTTCTTCAACTTGTCCATATTGATCGGTTGTGAGAATTCCAAGCCATCTAGATCCATCAGAAGCACAGCTCCTCCTGACCAGATTGACTTGATGATGTAGGGACCAGTCCAATTGGGTCTGAACTTGCCCCTTGGGTCGTGGATGGGAGCTCGGTTGTCTTTGAGCACCAAATCTCCTTCTTTTAAATTCCTGGACTAAACCTTCTTGTTAAAAGCCCGGGCAATTCTGCGTTGGTAACCTTGGACATGGTACAGTGCTTTCAGTCTTCTTTCATCGAAGAGCATAAGTTCCTCAAATCTGCTCTGCTGCCAATCCGCTTCGGCTATCTAGCACTCAGCCAATACTCGTAATGATGGGACCTCAATCTCAATAGGCAGAACGGCCTCCATCCCATAAACCAATGAGTACGGAGTCGCCCCAGTAGAAGTTCTGATTGAAGTCCGGTAGCCCCACAGAGCGAACGGCAGCTTATCTGGCTAGTCCCGGTAGGCCTCCACCATCTTCTGCAGTATGTGCTTGATATTCTTGTTGGCGGCCTCAACCACTTCATTGGTCTGCGGCCGATAGATAGATGACTTATGAAAAGCCACATTGTATTTTTCCAACAAATCAATCACCTCCTTCTTGAAGTGGGAACCATTGTCTGAAATATTTCGTTTGGGACCCCGTAGCGACAGATGATGTTGTTTCTGATAAATTTTGCGACATGCGAAGCCTTCAACACCGCATAAGATTGGGCCTCAACCCACTTTGTGAAATAATCTATCGCTATCAAGATGAACTCATGCCCATTCGATCTCTTCGGCGTGACAGCTCCGATGACATCAATTCCCCAGACTGAAAATGGCCATGGCGAAGTCATGTTGTACAGCTTTGACGGCGGAATGTTCATGCGATTTGCATGAATCTGACATTTGTGGCATCGCCAGACGAAACCAATACAATCCTCCTCCATGGTGGACCAGTAATAACCCTGTCTGAGGATCTTCCGTGCCAACATTACCCCATTCATGTGCGCACCACATTCTCTCCCGTGGATGGCTTCCATCAGATGCTTTGACTCTTCGGCATTGATCCACAGTTTATGCATTCCCAGATGACCCCTTTTATACAGTTTACCCCCGCAGATGATGAACTGAACGGCTATTCTCCTGATTGCCCTTTTGTCTTTGGCATTTACCCCTAGCGGGTATGCTTCTTTCTCCAAGAAGTTCCAGATGTCGTAATACCAGGGGTTTTCGTCCTGAACTTCATCTATAGCGGCAATCGACTCGTAGGCAGGTGCAAATTTCTGGTCGATGATGACTGGACGCATCCGGACTCCACACGGGATGTCTATCATAGAAGATAGAGTTGCTAAAGAATCTGCGAACCTGTTGTTCTCTCTTAGTAGATGAGTAAAACTTAGCTTCTCAAATCGAGGAATCAGCAAGTCCAAGGTCTGGTGATACATCATCATCTTTTCCTCTTTCACTTTCCAGTCTCCTTTAGCTTGAGACACAACAAGGTTCGAGTCCCCAATGACGCCCAAATTGCCTTGCTCCTAGTTCCGTGGTCGCTTTAGACCAAAGAATGCACGCCTCGTATTCTCCTTCGTTGTTCGAGACTTTGAATCAGAGTTTGAAGGCTAGAAGGATACGGGAATTGTTGGGTGCTATCAGCAACACCCCTATCCCATACCCGTATTGATTTGACGCTCCGTCAAAGTACATCGTCCAAGTTTTGTCGTCGATGTGTAAAATGGCTTTATCTGGGAATAAATACTCGACTGCTTCACCCCTTTCTACTGGATGGTCGGCTAAGAACTCTGCCACTGCTCTTCCTTTGACCGACTTGCGTGTTACATACTTTAGATCAAATTCGGAGAGCAAAAGCAACCAACGAGCTAGCCTACCTGTAAGTGCTAGTTTCTCGAAAAGATATTTGATGGGATCAACTCGTGAAACCAACATTACAGAGTGAGCTAATAGGTAGTGCCGCAGCTTCCTGGTAGCCCATACCAAGGCTAGGCAAGCCTTTTCCAGCGGAGTGTAACGGGTTTCGTACTCTAGCATCTTCTTGCTTAGATAGTAGATGGCTCTCTCCACCTTGTCTTCTGATTCTTGTGCAAGCATGCAGCCCATTGTAGTTTCAGTTACTGACAGATACAAAATCAATGGTTTCCCTGGTTCTGGCGGTGACAACACGGGCGGGTTCTGTAAATATTCTTTAATCTGTTCAAATGCAGTTTGACATCGGCCATCCCATTGGAACTTCTTTCCTTTCTTGAGGAGGCCAAAAAGTGGTTCACAAGTCAAGGTTAATTTTGAGATAAACCATCTTATGAATTGCACTTTACCCAAAAAGCCTCGCACCTCCTTTTCAGTCCTTGGAGGTGGCATTTCTAAGATGGCCTTGATTTTGGAAGGGTCGACCTCTGTAGACACCCCATTTTTGACCGACCTTAAGACTCAGACGTCACCGATTGAGCGCTTGGTGATGTTGCATATCGTGCTCGTCCAGAGGTTTCAGAGTCTCGGCTGCGAGCCTTGCCTCCGGACTTCCGGACTCTTTCGTGCTTTGCCTCAGTTTGCGAACCAGGCTCTGTTTTCTCTGTTTTCTCTTCCCAAAGGGAGGGAGAGGTCTCGTAGATCATCTCTCAGTGGCCGTAGGCTACGTTTCATGGTCGCAGGCCATTTTTCCCATTTCGGAGCCCGGTTTTCGGTTTTCGGAGCCGTCAGGCCGTGTGCCTCGGTTCGGGACCGCCTAACCACCTCCGTTTGCTCCGGTTTTTGGCACACACCTTATTTCCTCCCTTTTGAGGGACACTGTGGCCGAGAGACCAACTTCGTGGTTGGACACCACTTCCGGTGCCTAACAGCCCACTTTCGAGGCCCCGAATTACGTGTTTCGGCTCCCGAACCTTCATTTTGCATTTTTGGGCTCTGACCCAAACTTGAGATAGTCATATTTTGAGGTCCTTTTCATGTTTGATTAAGGACATTTTATTGTTTGAGATCTCCATCTGCCACTTGCCTCTTTACCTCTTTTTAGGCCTATTTTGTACGGTATTTTAGGCGTACTTGTGGGCTGTGTTGGACTTGGTCGTAAACTAGAAAGTGTCTTATTTTGAGGCCCTCTTCAACTTTGTTGAAGGGCTCTCGGCCGTTTGAAATCAGCAGCTACCACTTTCCTTTATACCCCTCTTTAGGCCAATTTTTGGAGGGAAACTTGAAATGTTTCCCCCCCCTTTTTTTCCCCCTCTTTTCCAGCCTCTTTTGCCTATATATACAGCATCCCAGGTCTGTGTTGAAGGGTTATAAATTTTTGTTTTGAACCTCTTGCTTTGAATCTCTCTCTCTAGATTCCAAGCCTCAAAACCTTTTGTTCTTGGACCATTTTTACACTACAACCCATAGCACCCTCCTTCCTTCCTCCATTCTGACATTTTGCAGCTGATTTGCAGAGGCTAGGGGCTCTTCTTCTTGATCCAAAATGCTGTCAAAGGTTGGTCTACAAGGGTAAGTCCATTTTCCCTCTTTTTGAGCTCATTTTTGCCACATTTTTCTAGCCTATTTGCTTGCTGTTTTGAGCTCTGACCCTAACTGAAAGGGTCATTTTTTTTTTCTATTCTTCATGTTTGTTGAAGGACTCAACCCTGTTTGAGACCCCCATTTGGTACTTGCTTCAATATTCTCTTGAATGCCATAATCTTGCATGATTTTTCTGGTCCATGTGTAGTCTGTTTTAAGGCATGATATAAACTGTGAGTTGGCTTATTTTGAGCCCCTCTACAACATTGTAGAAGGGCTCAACACTATTGGGGATCTCCATGTACCACTTGCTTCATTGCCCTTCTTTGATCCCCATTTTTGCATGTTTTGTTAGCTAACCTTGCTTCTGCTTTTCGGCCATGATCAGAACTGAGAGTGGCCATATTTTGACCCCCTTGTCATGTTTCATTAAGGGTCTTTAGTTTTTTGGTAAATATTTTGTCTACTTCATGTTATAGCCTTCTTGTGGCCTTAATCTTGCATTGCATTTTGAGCATGTTTGTATACTGAGTTGGGGCTTGTCATCTACTGTAAAATGCCATATTTTGGGACCCTCTTCAACATTGTTGAAGGTCCCTCACTTGTTTGAGACCCCCATATATCAGTTACTTCTTTGCCCCTTTGTTGGCCTATTTCTTGCATGAATTGTTTGCCATACTATCTACTGAAAAACATCATATTTTTGGCCCCTCTTCAATATTGTAGAAGGGGACTTCTGTGTTTGAGACTAGCAGCAGTGAGTTGCTTCATTACCTCTCTTGGCCCCCCATTTTTGCATGCTAATTTTTCCCTACTTGTGCTTGCTGTTTGGCCATGATTTATACTGTAAAAATGCTATTTTTGGGGCTTCCTTGAATCTGTCTTCACACTTCATGTTCCAATTATGCATGCTTTGTATAGCTGTAAGCCATTTCATGTACATAGTTTTGCATTTCGGGTCTCGTTCCATGCATCGGGTATCTTTTCGCCATGATTCGGGGCTGTTTTGCATCTTATTTTGCCTTTGATTTTTTGCATGTTTACATATCATATCCCATGTCTTGCCATGTCTCATTAGAGTGGCATTCCGTGCCGTAGGTTCGGTTCTCGGTTTGCGTGCACGCGTGCACACATTTCGAGGTGTCTTGTTTTCACCTGATGGCCTCCTATGTGAGTGTGGCTGAGGCTCTCTCATGTTGGTGTAAGCCCATTATTGCATTGTGTATGCCATTTCATCCATAGCGTTGTGTATGCTTGGTTATGTATTACCTCGTTTAACGTGTATGCCATTTCATAGCATTGCGTATGTTAGGATTGTATGTTAGTTGAATTTCATGCATGTCATGCACATTGCATCATGTTCGGGATAGGAGTTAGCCCGGGCACGGGAAACGAGGTGTGTTCCGTACTCCGAGTGACGGAGCGGGTCTCAATTCCCAAGTCACCGACACTCCGGATTATCCATGATGGAGTTAGGTTTTGTTGTAATTTTTATGTGCATTCATTCTATATTGAGTTGTGCAATTCGGCTCCTCGGCCACCATGCATCGAGATACGTGATTGGTGGCACGAGGATCGAGGCATGCATATATCTGTGAAAATACATTGCTATGCCCCTTTCCTGCTCTCTGTTGCAGCATATCAAGAATCAGCAGTCTTCCAAAGCTTGGCGCGCTTTTCAAGAAACATTGCAAAACAGAGGCTAATTGGGGCATCCCAGTGGATTTCCGCGCAAGGCAGCCCAAACATGCATCATTCCATCATCCGGAGCAGAATCAAGGCAATCCCTGGCTTGCATGCCAGTTTTACAGCTTTCTTAGTTAATTTGTTAATTAATTAGGAATTTGTACATTATTTTGACTGTATTATTTGGACTGTATTATTCTTTCATTTGGGACTGTATTATTTATTTGGACCCTCTGTGCGAGGGCATAATTGTAATAAGTGTGGGTGAGTGTGATGTATGTCTTCCAACCCCACGTCTTTCTTCCCTTTTATTTACCTGCTTATGATGGTTAGATATAGGGCATATTTCAATTAGCATACAGTATGACAGCATGTTTGCATCATTCATCTGTTTTGCACGCACCGAGCTCGGCGCATCATACAAACTGCATTTGTATTTCAATTCCAAATTGAATACGTATTAGTTGTAGCATTCCGTATGCCATGTTTAGAATAGCCGAGCCTGCTATAGTTGCATCTTTGCATGTGTTGCACTAGGCATTGCTGTATACTTAGGATCATGCATGATTTTTAATGAGCTTCTGTTTTGGCTTGGAGTACTCGGTGAGTTTTACACTTTAGCATCCTTGCATGGGTGTGAGTGTTGCCATGAATAGCATGCTTACCATGAGGCTACGTGCTTATGTGATATAATTGCCTTGAATGCCTGTGGGTGGAGGTTGAGTTACTTGGATTGGACAATTCATCAAATGTTTGTTTCAAGCCCACTAGATAGTGGCAAAATCATGTTTTTCTAAAGCCCACCCGAGGGTGGCAAATCCACGTCTTAGCCTACCTGCTGGTAGCACCCTCAAACCATTTTCAAAAACAAACATGAAGTGTTTTGTTCCAATTCAGGCGACTCGGTCTATACTTGTATGCTGTGCGCATCACATAGTAACCTAGGCTAATAACCGGAATAAGAACGCACAATATTTTCAAAAACAGATATCATGGTTAGTAGAGGCCGGTCTTTGACCGGGCGAGCGGGGGTGCTCACGAAGTGACCTTCCCCAATCGTACCCAAGTTCCCGAGCCGAGGCAACTTTGGAGATGACAGACATGTGGCCTTTGGCACCGAGTTAGGGTTTCCTAAATTTCCCATTAAAAAAACATTTAGGTGGTGACTCTGTATCTGGCAAAGCAGTCCATGTTTGGCACTTCTTTCAAAAATCAGTTTTCTCAAAACGATTTTGCTGGATTTGGACTCTTTGGTTCAAGATTAAGAACCGTGACATTTGAGTCCTTGAACTGTAGTGACCCCAATATGAACGGAACGGGACTTAACCCTCCCGGGGCGTTCGGGGACGTCTACAGTTTCTGACAACTCCACTGGGGAGTTAGAGAACTTGACTTGAACTCATGATATCTGGTTTTGACTACACTTGTGTGTTTCTTTGCATTGCATTTGCATTGGTGCGCCTAGGACACCGTGTTTTCCATCTGCTATTCCTGAGCGGTTTGCCGGAGGCTTGTCTTGTCAAGGCATGTCCATAAGGCTGACCGGTTACGGGCTCTGCCAATATGGGAACACAAACCCCGGTTTTACCGGGGCACCCTTTTTGACCATTCGACCTAGTGCATATTCGGATCCATAGTGACCATTCCAAACTAGGACAGGATGCTTACCTGATATAGGTTGTTTGAAATCACTGTGTGCATAGTGAAACCCTAGTTCCTGACAAAATAGGACAGGGAAACCCTACCCCAACATAGGGGTGTTTTTGCTCTCACTTGCTTGTTATGTGCTCTAGAGTGCGTCTCTACAGGAATGCATGTATCAGTTTGCAAGTTCGGGCATCAGGCCTGCGAGCACCGGTTCAGTATTTTGGGACTCAATTTGCAGGACAGAGATTTGGGCAGAATTCAGTAGAGAGCACAATCATTCAGCTTTGCTCATATTGGTTATGGTGAAATTAGGCTGAGATGTTGTCGGTTTTCTCTTTTGCCAGGGTAGTCTTCGAACCATAGTTTCAGAAGACTCCAATATCCCCCGAGGTTCATTGAACTTGTGCTAATAGACTTTGTCAGTCGAGGTTCAAGGGCAATCGATGGCGGGTAAAGGGCGGTCAAGTACAAATCACCAGTTCAGCAGTTACCAGATCAGGGGCCCTTATCCACCCCATCAGTGAACAGTCAGGCTGAGGTCTCAGTTTCTACTGCAGGGATAGATATACCAGTCAGTCAGATGGATCAGCAGAACACGTCAGGGATGGAGGCAATGGTGCGTCAAATACAGGAAACTATGAAACTCATGCAAAGAAGACGCCGCCATAGCGGAATTTTCCAAGTAGCAGGCTGCAATCATGGCTCAGCAAGCCGAGCTCATCACTAGGTTGCAACAGCAAAGTAGAGCGTCTGCTTCACATCAAGCTCCTCTCCTACCAGGAGCTCCAACACCCAGAGAGACACCAAATGTCCAGGCAGATACGGACATTCCAACAGGGCCGGCTCCGCCCCCAATTTTACCCCAGCGTTCCAAAACACCTACCAATCTACCGGACTCTCCCTTCGAGTTCGAGGTCGACCCTACAGCGTTGAAGTTGAGTAAGCTTGAAAACTTGTTCAAAAAATCTCAGGGGGTAAAGTCCATCCCGGACATTGAGGACGGGTACACCGACGCAGCTGTAACTCTGCCGGACAGGTTCAAGATGCCTCACATCGACCGTTTTGACGGGTCGGGAGATCCCATGGTCCACCTGAGTTTGTTTTCAGATGTTCTGCGCCCGATGGGCTTGACAAGATTACAAAAGCTCTCCCTTTTTGGCAGGACCCTGTCGGGTATTGCGGCCATCTGGTATGCCAAATTAGAGGATTCAGTGAAACGAAGCTGGGAGGAGATGGCCGAGGCCTTCGTCGCACAATATTCATACAATACCCAAATCGAGATTACGACCCGTGATCTTGAGACGACGAGGCAGGAGCCTAAGGAGAGCTTCTCAGAATTCGTGGCCCGCTGGAGGGCCAAGGCCTCAATGATGACCGTTAGGCCAACGGATAAGGATCAGATACGGATGGTTGTGCGCAACCTCCAGCCCAAACTAATGCAGAAAATGATCGTGCTCCCCTTCCCTACCTTTTCAGATTTGCATGAGATGGGAGTACAGATCGAGGATGCTATGAAACAGGGCCTCATTGACCAGGAGAAGGAGCAACCCCGGAGGGCTTTACTGCTTAGTCAATCGACCACCGTGACGCAGCTGCAAGATCTTCCGAAGTGGGCATGGTCGCCACCACCACACCAAAAGCAACCACCCCCTTTGTTGGTGCATCCGCTTCAAACCCCCGAACTTCAGACTATCTACCCCGAGGCAAGAGGGTTTTCACCCCACTCTATATGTCTTTGTCTAAAGCCCTGGGAGTCCTACTCAGGAAAGGACATCTGAAACCGTTAGAGCAACGGCCTCTACCCGATCCTCTCCCTCCAAAGCATGACCCGACTAAGTACTGTGCTTTCCATCAACAAATCGGTCATGACACCGATAGTTACGTCCGTCTCCGCCACGAGATACAAAATTTGATTGACAACGGGGTCATTCCCGCACCAGGTCCTGCAAAGTCTATCGGCACTTGATCAGTGAACTTGTGGGAGATAATGTGATGTGATCGAGGGATGAACCACCTGCGGGCGACATTCAGTTTATTTCAGATATGGTGGATGGCATGCACTATTTTGAACATTTGCGAATGCTAGCTTTTGTGCTTTCTGACTTGGGTATTGGGTCAGTCTTGTTATTTTTGAGTCTATCCTTTTGTTTTGAGTCAGTCTCTTTTGTTTTGGGTCTGTCTTGTTGTATTGAGTCAGTCATATTGTATAGGAGTCGGGTGATTCCGGGGGGGGGTGTTACCTCGGGCATCACCATTTTGTTTTGTGTTTGTCTTTTCGTTTTGTTTTACGCCTTAGAGCGAACGCCAACAGATTTGAATGAATGATGTTTTTTTGCTTTTGTGTTTGCTTCTCACCGTGTGCCGATTGTACCAAAAATTCCAAATGAGATGGCGATTTGACTAGAAAATTGTCGGTCTTTTCTGTGCCTTGAATTCATTGCATCGACCTAAGTTTTCCAAAAGCTTTTTGAACACTACGGTGAAAACGAAGAGGAAGGAATTCCTCGGGTTTTGCAAAATTTTGATCAATTGCGAGAAAGAGAGGCGTGCTAAGCCCTTAATGAATGAAATCATGCTTGTTAGTGTGAGTACTGGGAAGGATCCTGGCTTGATCTAGATTGGTTCTACTTGTCTTCGCCATGACGATTTGTCGCTTTCTTAAAAACTTTCAAAAAGGTCCTGCGAAGACCCGTGTAGAATCGCTCTTGAGATTTTACAGCTTAGGATCGCTCTCAGCCTCGAGACTTGACCCCTCACTTTCAAACCTTGAACTGGGATTCAGAATGTTCAACGGTCAACTACAATGTGAGGTCTGTGTGGCCAGATTTGAAGCAGCCCTCGAACAAGAGGCACCAAAGTCAGATCAGGGAGATCAGACCTCATCAGAAGAAGGTTGCGAAGCCAAATTAGAAGCACCCCTCGAACTAGGGGCAAAAATATCCGATGTGCTCGAAGAGCCGAAGATGGATCCTTCTGCGAATCAATACAGCAGTCATTTTCCTGGATTCAGATGACTTCATGATCTCAAAACCATTTGGCATGGACCTGTTACACTTTTACCCTTTGAGAGGCTCGCTGGGCCGAAAACCCGGAAGGGCAACCCAGGCAAAAGTTAGAGCAAGAAAAGATATATACGAAAAGCAAAAAAAAGAAAAAGAAGAAAAGAGAAAAAAAAAAAAGAAAAGCAAAAAAGAAAAAAAAAAGAAAAAAAAAGAGGAAAAGAATTGAAAAGAAAAGAAAAACAGAAGCTCGCAAGGTCGAACATCCGCAACAGGCGCCTTGGCAAAAGTTAGAGCCTAAAAGAGAGAGGTTAATACCCGAGTGTACCTTTACCCCGAACTACGTAAGGCTTGATTCCCATGTTTGGGATACGTAGGCAACTTCATCCTGAAGTCCAGCCGTAAACACTTCAAATTCGATTGTGTCCATGTGATGGTTCTGGTCTTTGTCTTCACTGTATCCGAGAGTCTGGTTGTGTTAAGCCGCTCGAGGATCGACTACAATGCGCTGCGGTGCCATTCAAACAAGGGGCAACTTTCCGTTGCCATTCAACGCGCCGCGGTGCCGTTCAAACAAGGGGCAACTTTCTGTTGCCATTCAATGCGCTGCGGTGCCGTTCAAACAAGGGGCAACTTTCCGTTGCCATGCAGTTCTCTTCAAGCATGAGGCAGTTTTCCTTTGGATCCGAGGTTGTGCATCTCAAGAGTAGGTTTCACGCTCGTTGAGCGAGTGGCCGTTTGCAAAAATAGTTTTTGAGAATTTTTACTGAGGTTGACTAATTTTCTCAAAAATTGTTCCATCTTTTCCAAAAACTGGACCACTTCTTGGACCCAAAAAAGGAAAATTTTTAGTGCTCATAACCTGACTTGCATGATTTCAAATCAAAAATTGAACAAGCATGTTAATCTAACTCTCATGTCGGTCAAAATTACTTTAGCAAAAGCTTAAAAAAAATAAAAAATGGTCAACATGATGAACTAGGGGCACAGTTGAGTCAGGAGTTCTGTCTTTTCCCCTTTGTCAAAATACTTGCCAAGAAGGGCACTCTACCTACCAAAAAAGGCACAACTGAAGGCGACAACAAAAGGGCCGAAAAGCTGCCTCATCCTCCGAGCAACGAGGTATCAAGCCCAGTGCGAAGCACGAACTGGAATGGATCAAGATATTCCACTCCCTTATCTGGACACATCTGATTACGTCCAAACTCTCCAGCAGAGCATCGTCAACCAATGTCAGCTGCAAATTTGCTACACACCCAGTTGTAGCGCAACCTCTCTGTGGGAGGAATTCACTAGTATGGCGGAAGAAAGAGAATCTAGCGAGAATGCTAGGGGCGAGTCCACAACTTGCTGGTTATCCATCAAGCTCTCAGGAGAGGGATTGAAAAAATGAGAGATTGAAGAATAAAGAGATGTGCGATGAGAGGAAAAGTGAGAAAAGGGCTTTTTCAGAAAAACAGAGCTTGAGGGCCGAGTGATGTGAGAACCACAAATAAGAAAATGGTGGGAAACGCTACCCGGTGAAACAGGCTCCCTGTGCACGTCTGAGTGTCGTGTCTTTTTGTTTTATCTCGTTTCTTGTTTTGAGTCGTTTCGAGTGTTACTCGATGTGTCTAGGTTGTGTGCTTTTTATTTCCTTGTTGAGTCGTTTTGCTGTGTTCAGTCGTAGGCTCAATACCTGGTCGAAAAACTCATCTCTCAATTTCAAAAATAAAATTGTTTTGTGCTCCGAGTGCCGTGCCGTTCTCCACATTTGTGCAAAACAAAATTTGTTCTTTCATTAAACCGCAGGATTCAACTCAAGTGATATGAGAATAGTAGAACCAGGACCTATCTGAAGCTATAATGGTTCCAGACTGCAAAGCGAAAGCAAAAGAGGAAAATGTCGGGCATCTGAGTTTGTTCCAACTTCAGTAGGCTCCGAGATTCTATTCCGTGTGTACCTCTTCAGGTCTTGCCAATGCTCCGAAGTATGAGTGTGCCTCTACCTCAAGCTCAAGATCAAGTCTACCTCAAGCCAGAATGGCGATCAGAAGTGCTCTCTCTGAGTACCAGTTCCTTGCCGGGGTCATCTTGGCTGTGTTCGCAATGAGTTCCTAGGAGACCAACTGCGACGGTGGAAACTAGAGTTCGAATGGCTGTTACCTAGAACGCAGAGGTTCGGGATTTCCGAGACTAAAGTCTGGTTTAAATACCCAGAGGCATGTCCTCGGCTTGAAATCCGTATGGAAGCCCCATAGGTTGAGATAGCGTGTATGCACCTCAATTCTGGATATTGGACCAACCTAGTCTGTCACCCCGTTGGAGAATAGGGAAAGTTGTGAATATGATCAGGAAAACAAGCAGCAGCCGTAGCTCCTATATACAGATGTTGTTACTTGTCAGCATTTCAGAGCCTTTGTACTGTGAGTTCAAGGTAAAGTGTTGAAAACACGAGGAGATCCCGTCGAGTAGAAGCGGTTCACCGCCACTCACCTCGAGAGGTGGTTTCTAAGGCGCCGCTTTGTCCATTTATTGCTTTCCTTAAGCATCATGCATTGTAATGCATTGTACCTATCAAGTTTCTTTCTCAGTCATGCACAATATTGTATGTACGGTTCATCCAAAGAAGTTCCGTTTGAGATCATTTATTAGTGTATCAATCACACTTCATTCATTTAATGTATCAATCACACTTCATTCATTTTGTGTATCTATCACACACATTCTCACTTTTGCGTATCTATCACACACATTCTCACTTTGTGTATCTATCACGCACATATTCACTTTTTGTGTATCCATCGCACACCTTTAGTGTATCAAACACACTTGTTCACTCAGTGCATCTATCACACTTTGAGTTCACCTTTTGTGTATCCATCACACACCTTTAGTGTATCAATCACACTTGTTCACATAGTGCATCCATCACACTTTGTGTTCACCTTTAGTATGTCTATCATACTCTGCTCACTTTGTGTATCAATCACACTATGCTCATTACTTGCATTGTTATGCACACTTCACCTGCATTGCTATGCACCTTTTCACTTGCAATTATCACTCTTTCTCCTCGCGCGTGCGACGGGTTAGACCTCTTCGGTTAAAAGCATTTGGAATACGTTCCAATGCTTACACCATTCCGGAACACTGAGATACATCCCTATGTTTCTCCCTCTTCGGTTAAAAGCGTTCGGAATACGTTCCAATGCTTACACCATTCTGAAACACCGGGATGCGTCCCTATGTTTCTCCCTCTTCGGTTAAAAGCGTTCGGAATACGTTCCAATGCTTACACCATTCTGAAACACCGGATCGTCCTATGTTTCTCCCTCTTGATTAAAAGCGTTGAATACGTTCCAATGCTTACACCATTCTGAAACCGGGATCGTCCTATGTTTCTCCCTCATCGGTTAAAGCGTTGAATACGTTCAATGCTTACACCATTCGAAACACGGGATCGTCCTATGTTTCTCTCTCTTGATTAAAAGCGTTGAATACGTTCAATGCTTACACCATTCTGAAACACCGGATCGTCCCTATGTTTCTCCCGCTTGATTAAAAGTGTTGAATACGTTCAATGCTTACACCATTCGAAACACCGGATCGTCCTATGTTTCTCCTCTTGATTAAAAGCGTTGAATCGTTCAATGCTTACCATTCTGAAACACCGGGATCGTCCTATGTTTCTCCTCTTGATTAAAAGCGTTGAATCGTTCCAATGCTTACACCATTCTGAAACACCGGGATACGTCCCTATGTTTCTCCCTCTTCGGTTAAAAGCGTTCGGAATACGTTCCAATGCTTACACCATTCTAAAACACCGGGATACGTCCCTATGTTTCTCCCTTTTCGGTTAAAAGCGTTCGAAATACGTTCCAATACTTACACCATTCTGAAACACTGGGATACGTCCCTATGTTTCTCCCTCTTCGGTTAAAAGCGTTCGGAATACGTTCCAATGCTTACACCATTCTGAAACACCGGGATACGTCCCTATGTTTCTCTCTCTTCGGTTAAAAGCGTTCGGAATACGTTCCAATGCTTACACCATTCTGAAACACCGGGATACGTCCCTATCTTTCTCCCTCTTCGGTTAAAAGTGTTCGGAATACGTTCCAATGCTTACACCATTCTGAAACACCGGGATACGTCCCTATGTTTCTCCCTCTTCGGTTAAAAGCATTCGGAATACATTCCAATGCTTACACCATTCTGGAACACCGGGATATGTCCCTATGTTTTTCCCCCTTTGGTTAAAAGCGTTCGGAATACGTTCCAATGCTTATACCATTCTGAAACACTAGGATACGTCCCTATGTTTCTCCTGCTTTGGTTAAAAGTGTTCGGAATACGTTCCAATGCTTACACCATTCTGAAACACCGGGATACATCCCTATATTTCACATTCCTTGCAGAACACCGGGATACATCCCTACATTCCTCCTCTCTTTGCGGAACACCGGGATACGTCCCTATGTTGCACATGCCATGCGGAACAACAGAGATCGTCCTATGTTTCACATTCCTTGCGAGAACAGCAGGATCGTCCTATGTTTCTCCTTCTTTTCTAACCTTTGGGATCGTCCTAATCTCTGGGATCGTTCTAATATCGGGATCGTCCTACCCTTTGGGATACGTCCCTAACCTTCGGGATGCGTCCCTAACCTTCGGGATACGTCCCTAACCTTCGGGATGCGTCCCTAATCCTTGGGATATGTCCCTAACCTCCGGGATACGTCCCTCTGTTCCCCCCTCTTTGGTTAAGAGCATTTGGAATACGTTCCAATGCTTAAACCACTCCGAAACACTGGGATAAGTCCCTACGTTTCTCTCTTTGTTCCTTCCTCAGCATTTCATTCGCGCTGTCTTGCGCACCTCACCTGTACTTGTTAGTACATTACATTGTTTTGCATACAAACCGGCTTCGCGTAGCGTGTAAGTCCAATCTTCAAACCGGCTTCGCGTAGCGTATAAGTCCAATTATCAAAATCTTCCCGCATATCATTTGCATTTTGCCCCTGCCTGCGGGCATATTTTTGTCTATCTTGTCTGCTTTGTCTAAGTCTTCGGCCTTGTCAAAAATGTGTCGTCTTTGGGCTTTGACATTCACTCCTGTCATTCTTATGACTTTCAAGTTCTGTCAAAGAGGGGCAACTGTAGACACCCCATTTTTGACCGACCTTAAGACTCAGACGTTACCAATTGAGCGCTTGGTGATGTTGCATATCGTGCTCGTCCAGAGATTTCAGAGTCTCGACTGCGAGCCTTGCCTCCGGACTTCCAAACTCTTTCGTGCTTTGCCTCGGTTTGCGAACCAGGCTCTATTTTCTATGTTTTCTCTTCCCGAAGGGAGGGAGAGGTCTCGTAGATCATCTCTCAGTGGCCGTAGGCTACGTTTCGTGGTCATGAGCCATTTTTCCCATTCGGGCCGGTTCCCGGTTTTCGGAGCCGTCAGGCCGTGTGCCTCGGTTCGGGACCGCCTAACCACCTCTGTTTGCTCTGGTTTTTGGCACACACCTTATTTCCTCCCTTTCGAGGGACACTGTGGTCCGAGAGACCAACTTCGTGGTCGGACACCACATGCGGTGCCTAACAGTCCACTTTCAGGGCCTCGAATTGCGTGTTTCGGCTCCTGAACCTTCATTTTGCATTTTTGGGCTCCGACCCGAACTTGAGATAGTCATATTTTGAGGTCCTTTTCATGTTTGATTAAGGACTTTTTATTGTTTGAGATCTCCATCTGTCACTTGCCTCTTTACCTCTTTTTTGGCCTATTTTGCACGTTATTTTAGGTGTACTTTTGGGCTGTGTTGGACTTGGTTGTAAACTAGAAAGTGTCTTATTTTGAGCCCCTCTTCAACTTTGTTGAAGGGCTCTCAGCCGTTTGAAACCAGCAGCTACCACTTGCCTTTATACCCCTCTTTAGGCCAATTTTTGGAGGGAAACTTGAAATGTTTCCCCCCCCCCCTTTTTTTCCCCCTCTTTTCCAGCCTCTTTTGCCTATATATACAGCATCCCAGGTCTGTGTTGAAGGGTTTGAAATTTTTGTTTTGAACCTCTTGCTTTGAATCTCTCTCTCTCTAGATTCCAAGCCTCAAAACCTTTTATTCTTGGACCATTTTTACACTACAACCCATAGCACCCTCCTTCCTTCCTCCATTCCGACATTTTGCAGCTGATTTGAAGAGGCTAGGGGCTCTTCTTCTTGGTCCAAAATGCTGTCAAAGGTTGGTCTACAAGGGTAAGTCCATTTTCCCTCTTTTTGAGCTCATTTTTGCCACATTTTTCTAGCCTATTTGCTTGCTGTTTTGAGCTCCGACCCTAACTGAAAGGGTCATTTTTTTTTTCCATTATTCATGTTTGTTGAAGGACTCAACCCTGTTTGAGACCCCCATTTGGTACTTGCTTCAATATTCTCTTGAATGCCATAATCTTGCATGATTTTTCTGGTCCATGTGTAGTCTGTTTTAAGGCATGATATAAACTGTGAGTTGGCTTATTTTGAGCCCCTCTACAACATTGTAGAAGGGCTCAACACTGTTGGGGATCTCCATGTACCACTTGCTTCATTGCCCTTCTTTGATCCCCATTTTTGCATGTTTTGTTAGCTTACCTTGCTTCTGCTTTTCGGCCATGATCAGAACTGAGAGTGGCCATATTTTGACCCCCTTATCATGTTTCATTAAGGGTCTTTAGTTTTTTGGTAAATATTTTGTCTACTTCATGTTATAGCCTTCTTGTGGCCTTAATCTTGCATTGCATTTTGAGCATGTTTTTATACTGAGTCAGGGCTTGTCATCTACTGTAAAATGTCATATTTTGGGACCCTCTTCAACACTATTGAAGGTCCCTCACTTTTTTGAGACCCCCATATATCAGTTACTTCTTTGCCCCTTTGTTGGCCCATTTCTTGCATGAATTGTTTGCCATACTTGCATCTATTTTTGGGGCTTTCCATCTACTGAAAAACATCATATTTTTGGCCCCTCTTCAACATTGTAGAAGGGGCCTTCTATGTTTGAGACTAGCAGCAGTGAGTTGCTTCATTACCTCTCTTGGCCCCCCATTTTTGCATGCTAATTTTTCCCTACTTGTGCTTGCTGTTTGGCCATGATTTATACTGTAAAAATGCTATTTTTGGGGCTTCCTTGAATCTTTCTTCACACTTCATGTTCCAATTATGCATGCTTTGTATAGCTGTAAGCCATTTCATGTACATAGTTTTGCATTTCGGGTCTCGTTCCATGCATCGGGTATCTTTTCGCCATGATTCGGGGCTGTTTTGCATCTTATTTTGCCTTTGATTTTTTGCATGTTTACATATCATATCCCATGTCTTGCCATGTCTCATTAGAGTGGCATTCCGTGCCGTAGGTTCGGTTCTCGGTTTGCGTGCACGCGTGCACACATTTCGAGGTGTCTTGTTTTCACCTGATGGCCTCCTATGTGAGTGTGGCTGAGGCTCTCTCATGTTGGTGTAAGCCCATTATTGCATTGTGTATGCCATTTCATCCATAGCGTTGTGTATGCTTGGTTATGTATTACCTCGTTTAACGTGTATGCCATTTCATAGCATTGCGTATGTTAGGATTGTATGTTAGTTGAATTTCATGCATGTCATGCACATTGCATCATGTTCGGGATAGGAGTTAGCTTGACACGAAACGAGGTGTGTTCCGTACTCCGAGTGACGGAGCGGGTCTCAATTCCCAAGTCACCGACACTCCGGATTATCCATGATGGAGTTAGGTTTTGTTGTAATTTTTATGTGCATTCATTCTATATTGAGTTGTGCAATTCGGCTCCTCGGCCACCATGCATCGAGATACGTGATTGGTGGCACGAGGATCGAGGCATGCATATATCTGTGAAAATACATTGCTATGCCCCTTTCCTGCTCTCTGTTGCGACATATCAAGAATCGGATCTTAGAAGCTTGGCGCTTTTCAGAAACATTGCAAAGCGAGGCTAATTGGGGCATCGATTGGATTTCCGCCAAAGCGCCAAACATGCATCATTCCATCATCCGGAGCAGAATCAAGGCAATCCCTGGCTTGCATGCCAGTTTTACAGCTTTCTTAGTTAATTTGTTAATTAATTAGGAATTTGTACATTATTTTGACTGTATTATTCTTTCATTTGGGATTGTATTATTTATTTGGACCCTCTGCGCGAGGGCATAATTGTAATAAGTGTGGGTGAGTGTGATGTATGTCTTCCAACCCCACGTCTTTCTTCCCTTTTATTTACCTGCTTATGATGGTTAGATATAGGGCATATTTCAATTAGCATCTGATGTAATGACATGTTTGCATCATTCATCATTTTTACGCACTAGGGCTCGGCGCATCATACAAACTGCATTTGTATTTCAATTCCAAATTGAATACGTGTTAGTTGTAGCATTCCGTATGCCATGTTTAGAATAGCCGAGCCTGCTATAGTTGCATCTTTGCATGTGTTGCACTAGGCATTGCTGTATACTTAGGATCATGCATGATTTCTAATGAGCTTCTGTTTTGGCTTGGAGTACTCGGTGAGTTTTACACTTTAGCATCCTTGCATGCGCGTGAGTGTTGCCATGAATAGCATGCTTACCATGAGGCTACGTGCTTATGTGATATAATTTCCTTGAATGCCTGTGGGTGGAGGTTGAGTTACTTGGATTGGACAATTCATCAAATGTTTGTTTCAAGCCCACTAGATAGTGGCAAAATCATGTTTTTCTAAAGCCCACCCGAGGGTGGCAAATCCACGTCTTAGCCTACCTGCGGGTAGCACCCTCAAACCATTTTCAAAAACAAACATGAAGTGTTTTGTTCCAATTCAGGCAACTCGGTCTATACTTGTATGCTGTGCGCATCACATAGTAACCTAGGCTAATAACCGGAATAAGAACGCACAATGTTTTCAAAAACAGATATCATGGTTAGTAGAGGCCGGTCTTTGACCGGGCGAGCAGGGGCCCCAATCGTACCCAAGTTCCCGAGCCGAGGCAACTTTGGTGATGACGGACACGTGGCCTTTGGCACCGAGTCAGGGTTTCCTAAATTTCCCATTAAAAAAACATTTGGGTGGCGACTCTGTATCTGGCAAAGTAGTCCATGTTTGGCACTTCTTTCAAAAATCAGTTTTCTCAAAACGATTTGCCGGATTTGGACTCTTTGGTTCAAGATTAAGAACCGTGACATTTGAGTCCTTGATATGTAATGACCCCAATATGAACGGAACGGGACTTAACCCTCCCGGGGCATTCGGGGACGTCTACAACCTCGATGCCCCTTTGTGTAATCAGAAACCCTAGCAATTTTTCCACTATAACACCGAATGTACATTTCTGAGGGTTTAGCCGCAACCGGAATTCCCTGATCCTTTGAAAAAAACTTGTGCAAGGCGGTGTAGTAGCCCTCTCTTTCTTTGGATTTGACAATCATGTCGTCCACGTACACCTCAACCTCTTTGTGGATCATGTCGTGTAATATTGTGGTTGTGGCCCGTTGATAAATAGCTCCAGTGTTCTTCAACCCAAATGGCATGACTCTATAGCAGTATGTCCCCCACGGGGTGGTGAATACAGTCTTCTCCCGGTCTTTTGGTGCCATCACTATCTGGTTGTAGCCTGAGAAGCCATCCATAAATGAGAGCAAAGCATGCCCTGCTGTGAAATCCACCAACTCATCGATGTGCGGTAGGGGAAAGTCGTCCTTTGGACTAGCTCTGTTCAAATCCCTGAAATCCACACATACTCGGATCATGCCATCTTTCTTCGGCACCGGAACAATGTTGGCCAACCAAGTCGGGTATTCTGATACCAGCAGGAAGCCTACGTCGATCTGCTTGGTGGCCTCTTCCTTAATCTTGAGAGCCCAGTCCGGGCAGATCCTTCTGAGTTTCTGTTTGAGAGGTCGGGCCTCGAGGTCAAGGGGGATCTGATGCTGTACAATCTCAGGATCGATTCCAGGCATGTCTTCGTAAGACCACGCGAAAACATCTTTGAAATCTTTTAATAAAGCGACTAAGCGCTCGCGTTCCTCCGAAGACAACGTGGACCCGATCTGGACCAACCGCGGGTCCTCCTCAGTACCAATATTCACGGTAGTGATTTCATCCATTAAAGGTTTGACAAATCTCTCTTGCTCTTGCTCAATTAAACGTTGCAAAACCGGAGGAACTTTGTCCTCGTCGTTTTCATCAAAGTTTTTAAAGTCTGAATTAATGCAACAAATCAAGGGCACAGAAAAGTACTCAGAAACCACAGTTATTTGATTCTCATTAAGCACATCCAAATCGTCCGATTCATTTACAACAGACTCAAATGAAAAGGAAAAAGACGACCTAAACGGGGCGTGGTATCACGGGTTATCATCCCCAAGATTACGATTGAGACTTCGGTTGAGTGGAACTGATTCGACTCACAAGACTTCGGTGGAATCGATTCAGCTCACTACCCAATCTTCTTTGGACAAAAATCTCTCCTTGTATTGCCAAGTGAGAGAGGGTGCGATAGATGCATCCAAGATAGTCGCTGGTAGGCCCGCATCCGTTTCATCCCCAATCATGGAAACTGAGAAGTTATCCCCCAAGCACATATAGTCGATTGGAGGATCAGAAAGTAGACATGCCAATGCTACCCCTATTTCAAATTCTGTGCCCTCAGGATCCGCCTTACCTTTGCTCAACCTCGGTGATGGAGTGCATGCTCTCTGTAGCGTCATCCCGGATAGTTGCGGTCGAAGAAGATCTCGAAACACAGCACGCTTCTTCTCCGCGTTTAGCCATGGCTCTGGGAAGCCACAAAATGGAAAGTCCTCCCCCTCCCGGACGAAGCGTCCGTTCAGGGTACCCTGAATGGGCCTATGCATTAACTCAAAAGGCTTTCCAGCCTGCTTTGCTCTGGCTCTTCCAGCCATTTCTTTCCCCTTCCTCACCCAATCCTCTTTGGTGGGCAGATAACCCAAGCCAAAGGTATGAGGGTTGTGTGGCACTTCGCCGATCTTTTAGCGCCTTCCGGCCGCTCCTTCTTAATCCCATCCCGGGGATATGTTGTAGCTTGTTCATGAGGTAGACGAATTGAGCACTGACGTACACTCCCTCATTCATAGCCATGATATTCTGCACCGCCCAGGCCTCAGCCAAAGTGAACCCTGATAAGAAAACATCCTCTGTGCCATGCTCGATTTCCAAGACAGGTGTGGACACTTCTGGCGGCGGATGGATTGGTGAATTCCCGAAGACAATAGCCACCCCCTTCCCGTGAGGGTACTTCAACATCTGATGTAGAGTGGAAGAAACTGCCTTTACTTGGTGCAACCACGGCCGCCCCAAGAGTAGATTAAAGGTTGCGGGAACGTCCAAGACATGAAATTCAATGTTATGTTGTCCCGGACCAACCTGAGTCTGAATTTTGACAGTCCCCATCACTTCCTTGTTGGTATTATCATATGCCCTGATCACCTGAGTAGTCGGCGCGACGTCCGCGGGCTTCAACCCAATTGCATACGTTGTTCTGGCTGGGCAGACATTGATGGCGGACCCGGTATCAACAAGTACCACCGGTATCCACTTGTCTCTACATTCCACGGAAACGTAGAGGGGTTTCTTATGATTTGTGCCCTCAGGCGGTAGTTCTTTGTCTGAAAAGGTTAACCTCCTCCCAAAAAGACCAGCCCAACAAGCTGCTCTGATGTAGTATCTATAGACAGTTTGGCTTTGTCCATAGCAGATAAGACGGCCTATCTATGTACCCGCGATGCCATAAGCAGTCCCCAGATGGAGATGTCTGCTTGTATCTTCTTTAATTGCTTAAGCACAGCTTCTTCTTCAATCTGTTTCTCTCTCTGTTTCTTAGCTTCCTTGTCTTTCCCGGATGCCTCAGGTTGGTCTAAGTGTGGAGGCTTGAAATACCTCCCACTTCTTGTCATATGAGCGACCTCGTCAATATACCAGGTATCGTCTGGTTGATTACTTCCCCAATCCTCATCTGTGTGGGCAAGACATAAGTCATCGTCTTCCCACCACATTCCGTCGGCGGTAGAACAAACACTGTCGACTCGGTATGATCGTGCTTGACACCTTTAGTCCTCATGCCCACAGCATTTTCTATTCTCGTGCACACAGCACTCTTGACCCCCACATAGGCCTTAGCTTTTCTGATTCTCTTGGAATCCTCAAATCTTTGTTGTTCCGACTGCGTCAGTATAGCTGGTGGTTCAATACTCCCTGCATTTACAATCCCCAGGTTTTGAGCGAAATTCTTAGTCTTGGCGCTCTCCGTGGTGTATTCGACTCTCGGCCCTTAGGCCTGCGATACTCTACGCCCTGCGGGTCTGTTACGGTTGATATTCCACAATGTCTGGTTGATCATCTAACAATCCAGGTAACCCGACTCCTCATATTCAAACGTTGATTCGGCATCTCTGATTCTTGGTCCTTTGAAGCGGAGGTTGGAAAGGTCCTCTCCTCTGATTATTAGGTAAATGCATTCCCCGTTCAAATCATCCCCTGAATCACACATAATTACGCTCTTTACAGCGGCCCACTAACTGGATGTACCCACTTGGATCATAGGCTTCTTCAGCAAGATTCCCAGACTGTTCAATCTCAGACTCAGCAACTCCTCTTTCCTTTGAAATCTGCCCTGTCCCATCTTCGGTAGTCACCACCATTGGCTCAAATTGGGTTGTGGAGATGTCCATCATGCATAAGTCAGTGCAGACAGGAAGGATCACCTCCGGCTTAGGTAGGTAGGATGGGGTGATATAGATACTAGGATCGTAAGACACGACTCCAGTTTGGATAAAGTTGATTCTGTTGTTGGGAGGAGGGGCTTGGTTGTGTGGTAGAAGAGGATTTGTCGTGACGTTGGGTTTTTCGGGAGGCGCGATCACCTACTTGTCAATAAGATCCTGGATCTCATGACGCAATCTGTAACAACGGTCGGTGTCATGACCGTGCTGTTGGTGATACGCGCAGTATTTTGTTGGGTCATGAGAGGGAGGGAGTGGATTTGGTAGCGGCCTCGGCTCTAGGGGCGTCAAATGCTTCTTCCTGATTAGTACCCCCAAAGCTTTGGACAGGGGCATATATAGGGACGTGAAGGTTCTTTGGCCTCTGGGTTGATATTTGGTGTCTTGGGTATTGCTTCCAGATGCGCCAGAGAAAGGCGTGGCTGTCATGGGTCTTGGGGGAAGGGGAGTGGTGGTGACCGTGCTCACCTCTGAAGCTTCGTCGATTCTTGATGCCACTCGAACTGCGTTGTTGTTACGGTTGAAAGTCCTTCTGGGTTGCTCCATATCCTGGTCGATCAGACCTTGTTTCGTGGCATCCTCAATCTGTACCCCCATCTCGTGTAAATCTGAGAAGGTGGGAAAAGGGAGTACAATCATCTTCTACATCAACTTTGGTTGGAGATTGCGCACAATCATCCTGATTTGATCTTTGTCTGTAGGCCTCAAGGTCATCATCGATGCCTTTGCTCTCTAACGAGTTACGAAGTCGGAGAAAGTCTTATTGGGTTCCTGCCTCGTCGTTTCGAGATCACGAATTGTAATCTCGATCTGGGTATTGTACGAATACTGTGCAACAAAGGCCTCAGCCATCTCATCCCAACTTCTTTTGACCTCATCTTCCAACTTCACGTACCAGATGGCGGCCACACCCGACAAAGTTCGGCCAAACAGAGAAAGCTTTTGTGGTCGGGTTAGGCCCATTGGCCGCAGAATGTCTGAGAATAGCCGAAGATGGACCATGGGGTCCCCGGACTCGTCGAAACGGTCAATTTGTGGCATCTTGAACCTATCGGGCAATGTCACGGCCACGTCGGTGTATCCGTCCTCGATGTCCAGAATGGCCTTCACCCCTTGTGATTTCTTGAAAAGCTTCTCAAGCTTGCTCAATTTTAAGGCTGTATGGTCCATTTCGAACTCAAAGGGAGAGTCCGGGTGGTTGGGTGTATGAGTCTTGGACAGTTGAGGCGGAAGCGGGAGCGAAGCCGGCCCCGTTGGAAGGTTTGTGTCTTCTTGGATATTCTGGACATTTGGCACGGTGTTCTGGGTGTTTGGCAGAGTATTCTGAACAATAGGAGCCTGCTCGGGTAATGGGGGCCCTGGTGGAGGAGGAACTTGATATGAAGCAGATGCCGCATTCTACTGTTGCAGTCTAGTGATTAGCTCGGCCTGCTGGGCCATGATCGCGGCCTGCTGTTTGGAGAATTCCGCTTGACGAGCAGCATCCTCCTGCATTTGTCTCATGCTCTCCTACATTTGGCACATCAGGGCTTCCACCCCTAACGTATTTTGCTGATCCATCCGACTGACCGGTATGTCTATTTCTATAGCAACAATTGGGATCTCAGTCCTACTGTCCTCTGATGGAGTAACCCACTATTCTGCCAATCTCTGTTCTGACACACTGCGCTTCCTTGGCTTTCTCCTGACAACGGGGGGTAAAGAATAGAACACTGGATGTTCGTCAACCAGATCCTCAGATCGATTGAGTCGGCGACCTCGTGTCCAAAGTACTTGGGGAATATCTACTGGGTTGGAAGCAATGGTGCTAAAACTGCCCCTAGCAAAAGATAAATAAAGCAAAAAGGAAGTAAATAACCAAATAAATGAAGAGCATGACAGCTTAAAATAAATAAACAACACGCAGATCATACAACACACACACGGTGATAATTTGAAAATAAAGCGTCTCCAAATCTTGATTCATCACTGAATCATTGTTCCCCAAGATGAATCGGATACCCGCAGATAAGCGATTCTCAAATCTTGTTGATGCCATGAACTGATGTCCATACTTGCAAACTGATACATGCATTCCTGTAGAGACGCACTCTAAAGCACATAACAAATAAGTGAGAGCCAAAACACCCCTATGTTAGGGTAGGGTTTCCTTGTCCTATTTTGTCAGGAACTAGGGTTTCACTACGCACGCAGTGGTTTCAAACAACCTATATCGGGTAAGCAACCTGTCCTAGTTTGGAATGGTCACTACGGATTTCGATATGCACTAGGTCGAATGGTCAAAAAGGGTGCCCCGGTAAAACCGGCGTTTATGTTCCCATCTTTGTCGAGCCCATGACCGTCGGCCTTATGGTCATGCCTTGACAAGACAAGCCTCCGGCAAATCGTTCGGGAATGGCATATGGCAAACACGGTGTCCTAGGCGCACCAATGCAAATGCAATGCAAAGAAACATACAAGTGTAATCAAAATCAGATATCATGAGTTCGAGTCAAGTTCTCTAAATCCCCCAGTGAGTCGCGAAGCTATAACAAGCATGGGGGCCTCGCTTCTATTTCAGACTCGATTTTGTGTCACGATTCATAATCTAAACCAAAGAGTCCAAATCCAAATCGTTTTGAAAGCAGATTTTTGAAAGAAGGGCCAAACATGGGTGCTTTGCGGAATCTGAGTCGCCACCTAAATATTTTATTTTGAAAAATTTAGGAAACCACGACTCGTGCCTAAGGCCACGTGTCCGTCATCACCAAAGTTGCCTCGGCTCGGGAACTTGGAATGCGATTAGGAAGGTCGCCGTGAGCACCCCCTTCATGGGCCCGGCCTCTACTAACCATGATATCTAATTTTGAAAACATTGTGCGTTCTTATTCTGGTTATTAGCCTAGATTTACCATGTGATGCGCACAGCATACAAGTATAGACCGAGTCACCTGAATTGGAACAAAACATTTCATGTTTGTTTGTTTAAAAAATGGTTTGAGGGTGCTACCGAGTAGGCTTAAAATCGATATTGCCACCCTCGGTGGGCTTAAAAGATGGTTTTGCCACTATCTAGTGGGCTTAAGGCGTCTGATCAATGCATTGTTCCAATTCAAGTAACCCAACCTTCACCCACAAGCATTCAGCGGTTATATCACATAAGCGATTAGCCTCATGGTAAGTATGCTATTCATGGCGATCACTCCACGCATGCAAGGATGCTAAAGCATAAAAACTCACCGAGTACTCCAAGCCAAAAGAAACTACATTAGAAATCATGCATGATCCTAAGTATCTGAAATGCCTAATGCAACACATGCAAAAATGCAACTATAACTTGACTCGGCTATCCTAAACATGACATATGGAATGCTACTGACTAACATGTATTCAACTTGGAAATGAAATACAAATGCGATTAGTATGATCTTGCCGAGGCGATGCATGCAAAACAGATGAATGAATGCCAACATGCTATCATACTGTATGCTAATTGAAACATGCCCTAATCTAACCATCATAAGCAGGTAAATAAAATGGAAGAAAGACGTGGGGTTGGAAGACATACATCACACTCACCCACACTTATTACAATTATGCCCTCGTGCAGAAGGTCTAAATAAATATACAGTCCCGAATAAAAGAATATTACAGTCCAAATAATACAGTCCAAAATGTGTACAAATTCCTAATTAATTTACAAATTAACTAAGAAAATAATAAACTGGCATGCAAGACAGGGCGCTGATTACGATGAATGATGTATGTTTAAGGCGCCTTGCGCGAAATCCCTTCGCGATGCCCCAATTAGCCTCTGTTTACATAATGGTTTTTTGGAAAGCGCGCCAAGCCTCGAAGCTGTTGATTCTTGATTTTTCTTTGCAACAAAGAAGCGAGAAAGGGGCATAGCAATGTATTTTCACAAATGTATGCATGCCTCGATCCTCGTGCCACCAATCACGCATCTTGATGCATGATGGCCGAGTAGTCGAATTGCACAACTCGATATGGAATGAATGCACATGAAAACTTAACAAAACCTAACTCCATCATGGGTAATCCGGAATTAATGGGTGGTAGGGGAATTGAGACACGTTCCGTCACTCGGTCTGGCGCCCTCGTTTCCCGTGCTCGGGCTAACTTCTATCCCAAGCACAATGCAATATGCATGACATGCATGAATGCAAACTAAGATACAACCTAACATGCACAATGTTATGAAATGGCATACACAATGCACGAGGTAACATGGCATACACAATGCACTAACATACAACCTAGTATACACAATGCTATGGAACGAAATGGCATACACAATGCAAAATGGGCTTACACCAACATGAGTGGACCTCAGCCACACTCACATAAGAGGCCATTAGATGAAAATGAGACACTCGAAATGCGTGCACACGTGCACGCAAACCGAGGACCGACCCTAAGGCACGAAATGCCACTCTAACAAGACATGGAAAAACATGAAAAATGGCATACTAGCATGCAAATTTCATAGGCAAAATGAGATGGAAAATAGTCTCGAAACATGGTGAAATGGTACCCAATGCATGGAACGAGTCCCGAAACATGAAATTTGGCGCATGAAATGGCCTATAGCTATGCAATGCATGCATAATTTGAACATGAAGTGTAAAGACAGAAGCGAGGCAGCCCCAAAAAAGCATGTTTATAGTTTAAATCAAGGCCAAACAGTGAGCACAAATGGGGCAAAACTAGCATGCAAAAACAGCCCCGAAAGCAAGATAATGAAGCAACTCATAGATTCTGGCCCCAAAAAAATAAGGGGCCTTATACAATATTGAAGGGGGGCCAAAAATATGATGTTTTACAGTTTATGACAAACCCCAAAAACAGATAAAAGTATACTCAAAATGCTATGCAAAATAAGGGCCAAAATGGAGATAAAGAAGCAACTGATACATTCTGGTCCCAAATAGGTAAGGGCCCTTTAACAGTGTTGAAGAGAGGCCCAAAATATGACTTTTTACAGTTGATGGCCGAGCCCAAAACAGTTTACAACTATGCTCAAAATGCAATGCAAGATATGGCCTAAAATAGAGGCTACAACACAAAGTATACAAATGATGCTCCAAACATCAATAGACCCTTAATGAAACATGGAGAGGGGATCAAAACAAGGCCATTTTCAGTTTGGACCAAGGTCCAAAAGCAGAAGCTCAATAGGCTAATAAATTATGCAAAAATGGGGGTAAAACATGGATATCAAAGCAAGTAGCACATGGAGGACTCAAAAAGTGATGAGCCCTTCTATAATGTTGAAGAAGGGCTCAAAATAAGCCTATTTACAGTTTACAACATGCTTCAAAACAGATTATACACAGGCCTAAAATAACATGCAAGAAAATGGCATATAAGAGGGATAATGAAGTAAGTGCCAAATGGGGGCCTCAAACAGTGAGGGGCCCTTAATGAAAGATGAAGTAGAGCTCAAAAAAATGCTACTTTCAGTTATCGCCGGAACTCAAAGATACAAGAAAGAAGGGCTAAGAAAGCATGCCAAAAATGAGCTAAAAAGAGGGAAATGGTAACTCACCCTTGTAGACCAATCTTTAGCAACTTCTTGGACCAAGTTTGGGTGCTCCTCAGCTATGGAAGACAGCTTCAAGTGGCTGAAATGGAGGTGGTGGTGTGATGCTAGGTGGTGGTGAAGAAATGGTGTAGGAACTTGGATGTTTTGATGATTGAAGTGTAGAGAGGGATGGAGGCAATGCAAGAGGCTTAAGGCAAATTTTTTCAACCCGAAAACCAGACTTGGGGTGTTGGTTATATAGGCCAAATAGGGGGAGAAAGAGGGGGAAAAAAAGGGAGGGAAATCACTCCAAGTTTCCCTCCAAAAGTTGTCCCCCCGGATACAGAATCTGGGAGGGAATAAAGTGCATTTCTGTTATGTGCCAGGTGTAAGGATGCTGGCCGGCTGGTTATTGAGGTTGTAGGTGGCCGGCCGGCCCTCCCCATGGCCGGCCAGCCAAGGGTCAAAAGGGCCAAGTCAAATTAATGGCCGGCCACCACAGATTGGTGGCCTCCCATGTGTTCTCAACACAACCCTATGGTCAAAAATTGGCAACTGTGAACCAAGAGAGAGAACAACCCACTTTTCAAAGGGGTTCAAAAGGTTCAAATGGAATTACTGGCCGGCCACCAAATATTGGTGGCCTCCCAGATGTGTACAACACAAATATGGGGGTTAGGGTTGAGGAAAGTGGCCCTAGGGTGGTCAACATTGGCTTTGAAGTGAGAAAAACGGGCGTCGGAGGGCGATGAAGGAATATAATTGGTTGCTGGAACAATTACTGGCCTCCCACCCTTCTACAACCTTCCTGGTGATGAAACAGAGGTCCCTGCCAAAAATGAATGAAAGCTGATGCAAAATGAAGGTTCGGGGTAACGCAGCGACTGGGGCCCAAAACTGTTAGGCACCGGGAGTGGTGTTCGACCACGAAGTTGGTCTCTCGGACCACAGTGTCCCTTAAAAGGGAGGAAATAAGGTGTATGCCAAGAACCGGGGCAAACGGAGGTGGTTAGACGGTCCCGAACCGAGGCACACGGCCTGATGGCTCCGAAAACCGGGAACCTAGCTCCAAAATGGGAAAAATGGCCTACGGCCACGAGATGTAGCCTACGGCCACTGAGAGATGATCTACTAGGCCTCTCTCTCCCTCTGGGAAAAGAAACAGAGAAAACCAAGTCTGGTTCGCAAACCGAGGCCAAGTACAGAAAGAGTTCGGAAGTCCAGAGGCAAGGCTCACGGCCGAGACTCTGAGACTTCTGAACGAGCACAATATGCAACAGCACCGAGCACTCAATCGGTGACGTCTGAGTCTTAAGGTCGGTCAAAAATGGTGTGCCTACAGTGCTATAAAAAGTTAAAACAAGAAGTGAAATTAGCAAGTCACAAATGCTGAAAGGATAAAATGAGGTCTTTTAATTACAAATATCATAATTCCCCTAATTAAAACCTATAATTTTTTAAATTTCTTCATTTTCCGTGGTTGTGCATAGTGATATTTTTTGAGTTTAATGAATGGGTTAATTGGCCCCAACTTAATAATATATATATATATGAGTTAATATAAGGAGATATGCTATTGATCTAAGTTTAGGATATGTTGAATTTATCCCAACAATATCACACTCAACCAAGTATTGATTGAACACATTCCGCTATAATCTAACAACAATCAAATAAACACAAAACAAGAAATCTAGTCAAATAATTGTACTTGGATCATTAATTTGTATGGGCATTCAAGTGAGAGAGAACTTTGAAATTAACAACACAAGTTTATTATTCTACGGGATTTCAATTTGTGATACAAATTTCGAATACAAAGAGAAAACCCTCACTTTTAAACTCTAGGTTTTTATAAATTTCAAATTCATAATATAAATATCGAATGCAAAATTCTTAAATTCAAACTAAGAGAAAGAGAGAGAGTCATTACCTTCAAACTCTAGGGTTTTCGAATGAAGTAAAGAGATAAAAAGCAGATGATTGCAAAGCGCAAATAAAAATACAAATTTTGGATCTGCAATACCTTGAGAGGTACCGATTGAACGATGGTGAGATCGAGAGACGTGATATCCATGTACTGACCAAGATCGATGCTGAGATCGGGAGAGAGTGGGCTACGATGTCGGCTTGGTGAAGGTGGACCAACAACCTGATGCCAGTGGAAGTGAACTTGTGGATGAGAGATGGAGATGGAGATGGAGATGGAGAGAGAGCGAGCGAGCGAGAGAGAGAGAGCGAGCGAGCGAGAGAGAGAGAGAGAGAGAGAAAGAGAAAGAGAGAGAAAATGAAAACATCAGAGGCGCCAAGCGTTTGAGCAATTTGGGAATTTTGGGTGTTTTTGTGGCTATTAGCAACGGCACAATGATGCCCATCGCAAAAACAAACCCAAAAAAAAAAAGTTAAAAATATATATTCACATCCAGAAAGAAGAACCGTTGCAAAAAATGAGCCTTTCGCGACAGCAATAGGTTTGTTGTCGCAAAAACCATTGAGCATATGCTTCCTTCTTTTTGAGGTAGAAATTACCATCGCAATAAGTGAGCATTAGCGACGGAATATTAATCGTCGCAAAAAGCAGCTTTTTGCGACAACAACGTATGCCGTCGCAAAAAGTTCCGTGTCATGTACCCCTTTTTTATAGTAGCGTTGGCACTTTTTTCATGCATACCAGATACACAAATGTAAAAAAATAAAAATAAAAAAACAAAAATCATGTAGAAGCAAAGTCCACACAACATGAATGACTACATGTTAGCATTGCTCACCTCACTGACTTTAGTGTCGTAGAAAATCATAATTATATGCCTACAATTGATTGTGAATGAATTGGGTTAGTGGGTGTTGGACTTCGGGTTGATTAAGGTGGTTTTTAGAGAACATGGTGGTGTTGTAATCCTCTTCCGACAGCTGTGTAGTTTGTATTACAATTATATGCCTACTACTGCTGGTTTTGTTGTTTTGTTTTATTGTTGTTTTTTCTGTCTTTTTTGGTTCCTCTTGATTGGTACCTCACCAATCTTTGGGTTAAGTGCTTGCATATGATAGTGCTTCCTTAGTGGTGTCAACCTAGTTGGGATTGTTAAGGTTAGTATTGATGCTCTTTGTATTTCCCTCTTTATTGATGTAAATTTTCGCATGTATTGCTTTCTTTATCAATAAAGTTTTTTTTGCTGATCAAAAAAAAATTTGATTGTGAATGAATTGACAACCATGATACCAACAATTGTAGAAAATATAGATGTTAGTCTTATAACCAACTGATTCTAGAATAGTTGAGACTCTTATCTTCTTCTCTATACAAAGTGGTGCACTATTCTCTCATTTGTAAGAGTACAATGAATTAACAAGAAGTTTACCAAGCATGCAATTAAGATGGAAAACATAGAAAAATAAAACTAGAGCATGAAAAATCCTAAACTATGCATGAGGTAATAATATGATAGAGAGGAAAGTTTAAAGTCCTAACCTTACGAACACATTAGTGCTGCTAAAATCAGTGAGAAGATAAATATATTGAACTAAAAAGTTTGACAAAAGAGTAATCAATGTTTCCTCTACTATTAATGACCGTGTAATTTTTGTCATGATTGATGATCATATAAAAGGCTCAAGAGAAAAGAAAGCGAGCGAGGCAAGTGCTTCTTCTAGTGATTGTTATCTTCCAAGTCAAATGACACGTATTAATATGATCAAAATCCTCTTTTGAGATAGATATGATGTTTAGATTTTACAAAATAGTTGAATCAATTAGCAAGATCGAAGGGAGGGGAGAGAGAGTTGGATTCTCTAGGTTTTTTTTTTTTTTTTTTTTTTGTAAAGAGATAATGAGAGGGTGAGCAAGTAAGAGTGAAAAGGCATGAACACAAAATGGGAGTCATATAAAATTTCCTAATTTATAATTTTATGTTTTTTTTTGGTAGTGTATTTTAGTCAACAATAATTAGAAAATTCCTCCAATATTTCAAATTTTTTCACCAAAAAAACTAAAAATAAATGGTAATCAAATAAAATTTCAACATTGAATAGCAAGCTTTTGGCAATTTTTTTTTTTTTTTTTTTAATCATTGACAAGTTTTCACCATTTTGGTGCGAGAGGAGGCTAGGCACCATCTTTTTGGTCACTAATTGCACTGTTAGTCATCGAAAACTTAATTTTTAGTGACTCAAATTGATTTGGCCGGCAAAAGCTTAATTTTCAACACCTAAAGTTATTTTAGTAGCCAAATATTATACATTCAGCATCAAAAATTATTTTAATCACCATTTTTGGTCACGGAATTTTAATGTTCTGGGTTTCCAAACCCTATTTTAAATGAATATCTCTCATGGTTCTGACTATTTGTAATTGGATCCATGGGTTGCCAAGACTTACGAAGTCAGTTGTTTATTTGTTCTTGTGTTTATGAGGTTGTAAGGATGTGATTGAACTTCTTCCATTTCATTTGCATTGTATTTCATTCCTGTGATTAGTGAGAGTTGTTGGGATTTTGAACTGAAGCTTTTACTTAGTTTTTACACTAGAATGCCTAGGTGGTTGCTCACGCAGTGGGTTAGTCACTCAAGTAGTCTTGTGCAACTTGCAAGACTTTTTGCTGTAGAGATTTCATATAGCGAACTTGAGTTCATCGCTCGAGTGATCTATTGGATCTTGCAACTTCTCGTTCTATTGCAAAGTCTAGACACTAAGGGATTAGAAAGATCGATCAAGCAGTCATTTCGTCATTATAGCAATGCGACAGATTCGAGCGACATGACACACTTTTCTTCTCTCATTTGGACACTACTTTTTGTACTCAGGCACAGATTTCTACTTAGAGATATCACTTTCCACTTTACACTCACTCTATATATCTTTGTTTATTTTATTTTTTTTTCTCTCTTCTCTCTCTACATTCCATCATTGCCAATTGTAGACACCTCATTTTTGACCGACCTTAAGGCTCAGACGTCACCGATTGAGCACTTGGTGATGTTGCATATTGTGCTCGTTCTGAGGTTGCGGAGTTTCGGCTGCGAGCCTTGCCTCCGGACTTCCGGACTCTTTTGTGCTTTGCCTCGATTTGCGAACCAGGCCCTGTTTTCTCTATTTTCGCTTCCCGAAGGGAGGGAGAGGTCTCGTAGACCATCTCTCAGTGGCCGTAGGCTATGTTTCGTCGTCGTAGGCCATTTTTTCCGTTTGGAGCCCAGTTCCCGGTTTTCGGAGCCGTTGACCGTGCGCCTCAGTTTGGGACCGTTTAACTACCTTCGTTTGCTCTGGTTTTGGCACACACCTTGTCTCCTCTCTTTTGAGAGACACTGTGGCCTGGGAGACCATCTTCGTGGTCGAACGCCACTTCCGGTGCCTAACAGCCTGTTTTCGGGGCCCCGAACTGCGTATTTTGGCCCCCTAACCTTCGTTTTGCATCCGTCTTGGTCCATTTTTGGCAGGGACCTTATTTTCATTGTTAGAAAGCGTGTAGGAGAGTGGGAGACCAGCAATTTTTCTAAAAAAATAGCTTTTTTTGGTCAAAAGTGGTTCAATATGAATCCGGGAAGGAGGAAAACATCTGCGCAGCTTCACCGAAACAGGCATAATTCTTTGTACAGGAGAAATTAAGCTATGAGGCCACCAGTGTTGGAACGCTTACTTCTGGGGCTTCATTTTACACTCAAGAATATCCTAAGGACAAATCCAGGCGGGGGAGATATGGTTGGTTGAAGTAGGGGATCAATCCGGTTGGACCAAATCTACGCGGCTTCACCAAAACTAGCATAACTTTTTCCACAGGAGGAATTTTAATGCAAGGTTTGCGGCATTGGAAAGATAACTTCAAGGGCTACATGGATGACCAGCTTTAGGGCTCAAACCTTTTGATCCATGGTCGGCCGACCACTTAAACTGGTCGGCCTACCACTTTGCCTGGTCGGCTGACCACCTTGGCCCCTTTGAACTGGTCGGCCATTTTTGTCGCCGTGAGTGTATTCCAGCTATGCCAGCTTTTTCCACTTGACCCACTGTCCGAGGGATTTGTCCTTGTTTTGGTCCTTTTAAGGTGGTTTTCACCACTTTGCTTGGTTTTAAGGTGGAATTGGCCCCTTTGGTCAAGCTTCTAAGCTTGACCCTTTTGGTCTAGCTTCCCCAAAAAGCTTGACCCCTTTGGTCAAGCTTCCTTTAGAAGCTTTGAGCCCCCCTTTTGGCTTCTCCAAGAAGCCATAGCCTTCTCCCCCTATATAATCAACCCTTCACCACCATTTGCAAGGGTTAGAAGATTTTGGCTGGTGTATATATATACAACCCTCTATATCTATACTTCAAGCCTCCAAACACCCATATTCTTGGCCATTTTACCCTACACCTCTTAGCCTACCACCTCCATCATCCATTCCAGCACCTTGGAGGTCATTTGCAGAGGTTGAGAGCTCATTTTTTTGGACCAAAAGCTGCTGCATTGCTATGCTACAAGGGTAAGTCATCTTCCCCCTCTTTGAAGCTTTATCTTGCTCTATACCTTAGCCCTTTTTTCTTGCATGTCTGGGCTTTGACCCAAACTGTAAAGTGTCTTATTTTGACCCCCTCTTCAACTTTGATTAAGGACACTTTGCTGTTTGAAGTCATCTATTTCCTTGTTTGTTCAATCTCTCTTTTAGGGCTATTTTTGCATCATATTTTAGCCTTACTTGTGAACATTTTCGAGATTTGCTATAAACTGGAAAAAATCTTTTTTTGACCTCCTCTTTAAGTTTGTTTGATGTCACTTTTCTGTTTGGAGTCATCTCCTTCCTTGCATACTTCATTTCTACATGCTTTGAGCCATACATTTGAGCATTTGCATCGGCCTTGTTTTGGCCTCTTAGCCACTGAAATTCAGTAGATTTTTAGTGGCTTTGATGAGGTTTTGAGCTTTGAAATCATAGAGGGGTGACCCTCTCACCCCCCATTCTCTTTACTAGCATATTTGGCCTCCCAAAGGGACTCTATTTTGCATGCATTGAAGTCATGTTTCAGGCCTTATTCTGAGGGTTTTAAGGTCTGCCTAGGCTCTGTTAAGAGCCCATTTTGCCATATCTTATGTCTATGATGCATGTGTAGAGCAATCCCATTCAAGGCCTCTCAAAGAGGCCTTCCTTTGCATATTTCCTAGACTGATTTCATGGCCTATTTGGTGAGTTTTAGGGCTGTCATAATCCATTTCCAGAGTTGTTTTGGTCTTGCTAAGTGTCTATCTTATATGTGCTTAACAACCCCTTGTATGGCCCTTTAAAGGAACTCATCATTTTTGCATGTGTTGGCTGCATTTCAGAGGTTATTTGGGCATATTTTGATATGTTTTATTCACTGATTTTGGCTGGTTTGATGAGTTCTCTTGTGGTTCATATACATGCCATATAAACCATGTTTACTAGCCATTGTTGCATATTGTTTTAGCCCATCATGTTAGCACTTTTTGGCCATGCTTTAAACTAGAAATGTGCATGTTTTGAGACTGCCTTGGCTCTGTCTTTGTGCTTCATATTCAAATAATGCTTCCTTTGCATAGCTATAAGTCAATACATGTGCCTAGTTTTGAGTTTCGGGGTTTACTTCATGCATCAGGTGCCATATTTCCATGTTTCGGGACCATTTAGCATCATGTTTTAGTGCTAGAATTTACATGTTCATATGCCATCTCTCATTCTTTTTCATGCCTTGTTAGAGTTGCATGTTGTGTCTTAAGATCAGTCCTTGATTTACGTGCATGTGTGCGCGCATTTCGGTTATCTCATTTTCATCTTATGGCTACTGATGTGAGTGTGGCTGAGGTCCACTCATGTTGGCGTAAGTCCATTATGCATTGTGTATGCCATTTCAATTCATAGCATTGCGTATGCTAGGTTGTATGTTAGAGCATTATGTATGCCTTGCTACATCATGCATTGTGTATGCCATCTCATAGCATTGCGTATGCTAGGTTGCATGTTAGGATTGCATTTATGCATGTCATGCATATTGCATTGTGTTTGGGATAGGAGTTAGCCTAAGCACGGGGAAGCGAGGACATTTCATTACTTGGTGGCCGGGCGTGTCTCAATTCCCGGTCGCCGACACTCCGGATTACCCATGATGGAGTTTAGGTCTTGTTGTGTTTTCATGTGCATTCATTTCATATTGAGACGTGCAATTCGACTCCTCGGCCATCATGCATCGAGATACGTGATTGGTGGCATGAGGATCGAGGTGTGCATACATATGTGAAAATACTTTGCCATGTCCCTTTCTTGCTCTCTGTTGCAGCAAATCAAGAATCAACAGCCTTCTAAAGCCTTGCACAGCATTCTGAGATTAATTGCAAACAGAGGCAAACCAAGGCATCGCAATGGATTTCCGCGCAAGGCAACTCAAGCATGCATCATTCATCATTCGGAACAGAGCTAAGGCGGTCCATGAGCTTGCATGCTAATTTATTGCTTTCCTAGTTAATTTGATTCATTAATTAGGGTTTTGTACTAATTCGGACTGTATTATTTACTTGGGACTGTATATTATTTATTCGAACCCTTCGAGAGAGGGCACAACTGTAATAAGTGTGTGTGCGTGTGATGTATGTCTTCCAACCACACGTCTTTCTCCCTTTTATTTACCAGCTTATGATGGTTAGTTTAGGGCATGTTTCAATTAGCATACAGTATGATAGCATGTTTGCATTCATTCATCTGTATTGCATGCACCGGGCTCGGCGCATCATACTAACTGCATTGTATTTCAATTCCGAATTGAATACTTGTTAGTTGTAGCATTTCACATGCCATCTTTAGAATAGCCGAGTCTGCTATAAGTTGCATTTTTGCAGGTGTTGCATTAGTCATTTCTATATAGTTAGGATCATGCATGGATTTCTAACATAGCTTCTGTTTTGGCTTGGAGTACTCGGTAAGTTTTTATGTTTTAGCATCCTTGCATGCGTGTGAGTGCTTTCCATGATAGCATGCTTACCATGAGGCTAAATGCTTATGTGATATAACTGCCTGAATGCCTGTGGGTAAAGGTTGGGTTATTTATATTGGAACAGTTCATCGACTGCGAGTTTTAAGCCCACTAGATAGTGGGAACTCATCGTATTTTCTAAAGCCCACCTGAGGGTGGCAAATCCACATTTTAAGCCTACTTGCGAGTAGCAAACCATTTTCAAAACAAACATGAGATGTGTTGTTCCAATTCAGGCGATCCAGTCTATACTTGTATGATGTGCGCATTACGTAGTAAATCTAGGCTAATAACCGGAATAAGAATGCATAATGTCTTCAAAACTCGATATCATGGTTAGTAGAGGCAGATCTTTGATCAGGCGAGCGGGGGTGCTCACGAAGTGACCTTCCCCAATCGTACCCAAGTTCCCGAGCCGAGGCAACTTTGGTAATGACGGACACGTGGCCTTAGGCAACGAGTCAGGGTTTCCTAAATTTCTCAAAATAAAATATTTAGGTGGCGACTCTGTATCTGGCAAAGCAGTCCATGTTTGGCACTTCTTTCAAAAAAAATCTGTTTTCTCAAAACGATTTGTCGGATTTGGACTCTTTGATGATTCATCGGTCTTGCATTGCACTCTACGAGATTAGATATAGGACAGTGACACAAATTGAGTCCGAACTGTAGTGAGCCCCGAGGGCGCGTCTACACCAACTCCTTCAATCTTAGATTTGATCTACCCAGAATTTGAACCGGTCTTCCATTTATGAATCAAAGTTGTTAATCTCGACGAGGGCTATATTCCTACCATTTTGAAATTTCATTTTGTTGAGCTTCATATCTAGGGTTCTCTCTCTCCTTTCTCTTTTTTAGGTAAGGGGTTCTCTTCTCTCTCTTTATATGTTATTATGTATTTTCTTTAGTTTCATTTACATACATTGTAACACCCCAAATAATTCCATGTGCCATGGTCACATCCATATCCATCTTTGAATGCCCTTACTGAACTAGCTATTTTAGTGCACAAAATACTTATTGAATATCACACATTGATCAATCAAAGAGAGATTCAACAACTAAAAGAAAGATCAATTCTTTGAAAGAAAATCTTAGAGGGGTATAATTAGAAAGCCCTAGACACATGGATTTTTTGGTTAACTGTCAAGAGTTAGAAGTAGCTCCTTCAAAACATAGAAAACAAAGGTGTGTAGCAACCAAGACCGTTTTGCACAACAAAATCATACCCTGACCTTGTTTAATTATCTTATGCTTCATTAAAAGTTGTACCATGAATTATGTAGAAGCTAACTTGGAAAATACTAGCTCGGTGAATTGAGCATCATACTCTATTGTGGTCTTGTTGCCTTGACTTAGAGTCTGAAATTCTGAAACTTTCCTATCCCGAATGCATTGAGGTAAACATTTTTGATAGAAAATTTCTAAGAATCGATTCCAGGTAATACGTCCATTGTATCCTCTCACCATCATCCACCATCTCCTTGCTTCATTCTTTAGGATAAAGGTGGTGAGTATAACTTTTTGTGCATTAATGGACAGAAAAACCTCAAATAACTTTTCAATCTCTAGTATCCATGCTTCAGCTTTCAATAGATCAAGTCTACCTTCAAACTTCAGAGGCTTCATCTGCTTGAATTCTCTCATGAGGGGTATGGATCGGTCCTCAATTAGGTTGGCCTGAATTGGTATTTGCTCATGTTCTAGTTGGCCTTTCTGACGTGGTTAGACCCACAAAGGTCATAGCCCACTATGAACAACCCAAGCCTATCACTTAGAGCCTAACACATAACCCAACTGATGAGATCCTGAACAGTTGGAAGCCAACATGGCACGAAGAACCAATGATATTCAGACATGTGGCTGGTAAAGGACAAGCCACATCAGCAGACAAAGATCTGCAAAGTTATTGCCACTGCACATCGCCATTAATACAGCCCATCACAGCAATTATTACGACAACACCTCTCCGTCGAAACAGCACCCCCTCACCCTGAACAAGGTAAGCTACAGCATAGACTTTCGGCCAAGGTGGCAAATCGGAAGGGACGGCGAAATGATTACCAAATGATATAAGCAGACGTTGAAGACAGAAGAAGGTTAAGCTTTCTATCTCCAATCTCTCTCTACACTCTACTTCTCTTTCTAACTTACTCGTCGGAGGGTTCACTGGGAGACTCCCCGTTTCCCGTTGAACTTGTCTACAGGTTTATTGGTGGGTTTGATCACTCGGATATTGGCATGAGAAGCGTGGATCAGTCCAACCCGTTCTGCCAAGTACCCGTTGTATATTAATTGTACCATCAGTTGGCGCCGTCTATGGGAAACGAACCCACAACCACATGGTACAATTAATATATACCGCCACCTGGCGAAAGTCTAGTCAGCGCTTACCTTGTTCAGGTAGAGAGGTGTTGTAGTAATAAATATTGTGATCAGATTAAGATGTGCAAGAATAACTTTGCAGATCTAGTGATAGGCTATGACCTTTGTGGGCCTAACCACGTCACTTTCCTTTGTTCCCGTTGTATTGTAGGTTCTTGTGGTGGTAGTGGTAGTGGTGGTTGTTGTTGCCTCAAGGTTTTGACTACTACACTAAGTAGCCTTTTCAAATTGTCTATTCAAGCGATAGATGATTCTGCACCTTCTTCACCTCTTGTTCTCACCAAGGCTCTAAAGCTTATTTTCGACAAATCTGAACATAATTAAACACCCTAATCAAAGTATAGATCAAATTTCTCACTCAACCAACATCCATATACACCAACCAAGGGATTTCAACAATAAAATAATGGAATTAAATGCATTCCAAAGGTTTAATAATTACAAATGTTACAGATAAGGTAACTGTAAAGGTTAGGGTTGTTAGGTGATAAGTACTGTTCACTAAACCCTATGTCTAATAGGGGGTTTAGGGGGTCCGAGGGGCCCTTTTTTGGATACTTTTGTAATTTTCCTATTGTTTTCGTATTGTGCTAATTATATACGTATAAATAAATGAAGAGGGCGCTTCTTTACTATAAGAGAATTGTATATTATTTTTTTTTATTATAATGAAAATTATAGCAGCCGTGGACATAACTCTATTCTGAAGTAAATCACGTAAATTATTGTGTTCTTGTATGTATGTGATTTATTTGATTCATTTTATTTTTCTTGTTTGTTATTTCGTGTCACACCAATAATGGTTAGGAAGAGTCAATTCCTTTGGACCGATGTTACTGTACATTTGTAGGCTCCTTAATTCCTTAACAACTTGTATTAGAACCAATGGCTAGCGATCTATGGGCAAGTTCTTTTAGAGCATTGATAATGTTAGGCTTACGCTTTGCACAAAGACTCTCGATAGAACTACAAAAAAACCAAAAATAAATCCATTGTGACTCTTAATGGAGCAAAGAAAATTCCTAGTATATGTGGCAAGGTGGCTCTCAATGGAGTATAGCGACTCACAGTGTACTACATGCGGGTGGCTCAAGAGATATTTTAGAAGTCTCAATTTTTATTCATTTATTAAAATAAAAAAATGAAAAACTGCTCAAATACTAAGCCAGTCTTGGGGACCTAGTCATAATGATATTACTATTAACAATTAGGGGTGATTTGCGATGATCTAAATAAGTGTACTTTTTGACTTTTTACGAAAAAATATGTAGAAAAGTAGAGAGGTGATGTGATAGAAAAAAGATAAAAAGTATGTACTTATTAGTATGTACTTGTATTAGAATCACCTCTCTAAAAAGTATGTACTTGTATTAGAATCAAAATATAATTAGTATGTATAAAAAAAACGGTTTTGATTTGTGGCACTAAAAAGTTGGGCACTAATGTCCCTAATTTTCATATAAGGCAAAAAAAAAAAAAAAACAAAAACAAAAACAAAACAGTTACCCAAAATGGATATTAGGGGCATTAGTGCCCAACTTTTTAGTGCCACAAATCATTTTTCAAAAAAAAAAAACAAAACAAAAAAATCTTTTTACCAATTTAAAAAGACCAACTACTATTGCAGATGAATAATTTTTTACATTTTCGGAATGGTAAAATAATAAATTTAAAAAAATAAAAATATGACATCAGCCACTTACATTTTGCCATACAATTCAAAAAATAATTTTCAAAGGGATTACTTTTTTTTTATTTCCTAAAAAGTTGAAACACAAAAAACCTACTTAAAAAAATAAAAAAATAAAAAAAATTAAAAAAAAAACTAATTCCAAACACAAACTCAAAAAAGTGGAGGCTAAAAACGATAAAATTCACTAATTTCATTGACAAATAGTAATTGATTTATTGCTAAGATGAAATCAAATCAATTGAGACGGCTTGGATGCATGGTCAAAATCAAGCCACTCATTTACGTTCGGTGCAGGTAATCACTTTTCATCATTGTCAAAAAGATAATAACCAATATCATATAAATGGTTTGGAATAAATTTCAAATTGATTTGTGAATTTGTTTATAATTTTTCCGTTTTAAAATATTAATTTTTTATTTTATTTTTTATTATTTAAAATATTAATTTTTATTCAAAAATTAAGAAATAAAATAATTTAAATTTACTATTTTGTCATTTTTTTAAATTTATTAATAATATAAAAAATATAATTATAATTGATATTCTTAAAAAAATATATTATTAAAGAGTAATTTTAAAAAATTAATATTTAAATTCTTCAAAAGAATCATTATTTTAGAACCGAGTCCAAGAGTAGTAAAGAACGTCTAGAAAATTTTGAACGCATACCATCATTTGAATGAATTGATTGACAACATTAATTAATGATTACTTTCTGACTTCCTCAACGGCAAGCTTGAGCCAATGAATAAAGCTGAACAACTCCATCAAAAATAATAAAAAAAACACCATCAAAAATAATAAAAAAATATTATATTATTTAAATTATGTTAATAGTATATTGTAGCACTAGCGTATACCCGTGCCTAAAGGCACGATATAAATAATGTTGTGATCAAAATACAATTGTAATTCATACGTATCATATTAAAATTTATGAAGTCTGTAATATTTTTTGACAAAAATATTAAAAAAATATAAAGACATAGTATTCTTTTTAAAAAATTGTAACAATTTTACTTGTATCATACGCTTTATAAAACTCGAATAAAATATCAACGAAATAACCCAAAACTCCAGTGAAGCAGCTCACAAAGAAGCACTGAAATACTCCACTGCCGACAAACAAATAATTATTCTGATATTCATACCCATTGATATATAGAATACTACCAAATAAATAATTATTATGTTGTTTCAGAATTTAAATTTTGTAGTTTGTTCAACAAACAATAAAAGCTAAATAAATTAAGATTCTAAAAATAAAAATAATAATAAATACAGTATTGTGATTTCTCAATAGATTCGAACCAGGTAAGTCCCCAGGGTTGGTTTGGAGGTTTAAAAATGTATTACTCATAAAAATAATGTGTCGCCTAGTATATATCCATTTCTAAATTAATTATAAGATTAAAATATAATTAAATTTAAAAGTACTGATTTAAAATGTAATTTATCAAATTTATTGAGTTTGAAATGAATTTTGTAAAAGTACTCAAACATAAATACACCCCAATAAAATTAAAATAAAAATTGAAAAATATAATTTATTATAAGAATTTGAAGTCAAAATTCTATTAATAAAAAAACTCTTCTTTTCAGTTTTTTCACAAATCACACAACTCCCATTATTTCTCCTCTCTTTCTCAAAATTCACTTCTGTGATCGTTTTTTTAACATAACCCAATCTAAACCTAATTTAAATTTGGAGTTTAAATTTATCTACACAAAAAAAAAACAAACAAACAAACAAACAAACAAAAAACATTTTCTACATAAACATAACTCATAAATTCAATTTAAACTCAATTTTCATACAAATTTAAATTCACCATTTTTTTTTACCAGAACTCAATTTAAACTTTGAGTAATTTATCCACAAAAAAAAAAAAAAAAAAAAAAATCAACATTTTCTACAAACATTTTTCAAAAAGAGTGGATTGAAAAAAAAAATTTTAAACCCACTTTTTTTTGTATGGTGTTATGCTGAGTGACCCCCTAACCTCTCTACACTGTCTCCCACTCATTCTCTCTCTCTCCATCTTTCCCATTTTCTCTCTCTAATCTCTCCACAAAGGTCTATCTTTCTCATTCTCTCCCCTCATAGGAAATCAACACCCATTCTCTCTATTTCTCATTCTCTCCTCTCTTTTCCAATTTGAATGTTTAAAAAAACAAATCTTAGAAAACAAATAGAACCCCAAATCTTAGAAACAAACTAAATTGAGGTATATATCAACTGTGATTCCATTGAATATATGGATTAAGGTTTAGAAAACACAAACCCAAACATCCCTAAAATCAAAATTCCCAAACATCCATGCCCTGTGAGGTACCAAAAGAGGCTTTTAGCTCATACCAAAATAACCAAAAAAAATAAAAATTAAAAATCAATCCACAGCAAAAATCATGGCCTTATTAAATATAGTAAAGACCTTTGGTGAGAATTTTGAAAACAAATACCAAATCTTCCAACATTTTCGAACCAAAAGCAAACCCCCCATGTCCAATTCAAAACCAATTGATTATTTTAACAAATCCAAACACACACAAATCCAAACCAAACTTGATTCCAGTTATTTTCCCACCCCAAACTGTTGATGAGGGACTTTCTTCCATCTCTTTTACAGCATGCCTATCATAAACAAAAACTCAAATCGAATGTCTGCCACAAATAAGAAACAACAAAACTACATTGCAATTAACAAAGCAAGAAAAAACAGTTACAAATACAGAAGAAACGCATTTTTAAATCTGCGTGCTTCTGGTTCATATAATAACATAAGCACAACAACAAATCTCATTACTCTTTAAACCTCAACTCTACTACAATTAAATTTCCAAAAGAAGCACCCTATGTGCGTAGATTTCCAAACCCTCAATTTGATAGCTGAAAAATAAGGGTTTTTTTTTTTTTTTGGAGTTATCCTCTTTCAAATTTTTCCAAAATAAAAAACACAGCAAGCTAATGGAGGCGACGCAGTGATGGAGGCTAACCAGAGTGTATAAACCCAGATACATAAATTTTGAGGGCCAAACTAAAATTATAACTTAAATTATCAACAATTGAAGTATTTGCATGTGAGAGTATTTATCCAGATGATTCATCCCATCGGAAAAAAGGAAGTGATAATTCCACATATTGAAGCCAGAACAGATCATTGAAAATGAAAGAATAAAAAAGTTATAGAAAACCTACTCAGCTGCATTTCCCTTCCAACTATTTTTGCATGACATATAAGCAAATTTGGCAATACTGTAAACCCTCTAGAAGGGGGTTTCCAAGGTTATTATTGATATTATAGGCCAGAACATTGCTTTAAAACAGCCACCAACATAAGAAACCCTCCTTAACTGTAGCTTGATTGCTTGAGACTTAATGTCTAACGTAAGTGGCAACTTTGAAGGCTTCATAAGCATTAGATGATAAAAATTTTAAAACCTTATGTTGCATTTGGATGGATGAATTTGAAATTAGGGGATTTGAGGTCAAGATAGACAAATCTATAATCTATATCCCATAAGGATCCTTGTGCTACTAAAATCCTTGTTGGGGAGAAATCCAAATAACTATTATTGCAGTATTATTTCAAAACCATTCATATGAAGCTTTTAAATCATTATTAAAATCTATAACTTAATATTATATATCTAAATTGGATACAAAACATTTAAATGATCAACACCATTTCCCTTGATTTGAAATCCAGGAATCCAAATGCAATCATAAATTGATTTAACCATTATTTTTACATTTTTTTTTTAACCTTATTTTTTTGACCAACTATTTCTACCAAGATACCATTTGCAATCAGGCTCTATCTATTCTGGTGAAATCCAATTAAAAAGGCAAAAAAAGAAAAGAAAGGTACCAAATTAGACATTAAAGGCAAAAGGTATGCATCTAATGTTGTCACATAGAAACCCCAAAACCGTAGCACCACATACAACCTTTTCTCAAAAATAATAACAGTATTTCATTCTTCCCGTTTCCTCAGCAAGAAAATTAAGTTTATGAATATTTCTATGGTGGCAAGTGTCTTGCAATCAAACACACAAAATTTATAAGATACAAATGGAAGTGAAGCCGAAGAGAAGGAAACTATAACCAGTTAAATAGAGATTAAATCTTTAAGAAGAGTTTGCCAGGAAGTTATATTAGGTTATGAAGTTTATAAAATAAGAGGAAAAAAGGGGTGTAATCTGATGTATTTTATTTGGAAATCACTTTTTTCTTTTTCTTTGAATCAGAAGTTCCATGGCAGAGTTGTGAAACTCTGATTTTCTTCTGAATTCTGTTTTCTGCAAATTATAGTTCTTTTTCATACTTAAAAATCAGTTATTGAGTCGCAGAAAAACCGGAGTACAGCACATACCTTTCCTCGCTTGCAATGGATCAAAAGGGGGTGATTCTTTTCATCTGCACTGCAGGCAAAGAGAGAAAATAAGCAAAGACAATCAGTTACATTCTACATTGGCAGAAATAAAGTGTAAAGTATTAAGAACTTATGATACCAAGAACAACTTTTAGTGCTTCACGAATAGTATCCTCTGGAATGTTTACGAAAGGTTCCTAAATACACAATTTCAAATATCAGTCCTTCTATTTGGAGAATTTGATGCAATCATGTATTTGGTGAATTTAGTATTTGAAAAAGAATAAAACAAATAAAAGGAAGTGTTATATGCAATTGCTGCCTAGATTTAGTATTTGGTGATTGCAATCATGTATTTGAATTTAGTATTTGTGTAATTTAGTATTTGATGCAATCAATTACGAATAGTATCCTCTTCTATTTAAAAAAGAATAAAAGGAAGTGTTATTTGCAATTGCTGCCTTGATTTGATGCAACATAACTGAGATACAAATAAGAGCAGGATCACTATACGAAGAGCATCTCCAACCCTAGTCTCTTTTTTCCATCAAATTTTAGAGAAATTTTGGTTAAAAGCTTGATCTAATATGGAACACTCAAATCTTACTCTCTTTTATTTCATCAAATCTTTCTAAAAAAATCCAAACCTATCCTAAAGATCTGTTTTAACCATTTTTAATGAAAGAAACGCATATCCAATAATTACTCTTTTTGAAATTTCATTAAAAATATGACTGTTGAATATTTGGTGAATTTTTTTTTTACAAATCCCTTGATTTGATTTAGATTTGATGAAATGGTTTGAACAAATTTGAAAATGGGTATACTCTCAATTGTATGTAGAAATCTTTCCAGGAAAATAACTTGGGAATAAAATAAAAACAATGTGGAATGGAAGTGAAAGCCTGACTATGTCATGACTGATTTTCCATCATAAAGCAGAATAAAATACTAACTGTAGGTATTCACCCAAAAAAATACTAACTGTAGGGAAAAGGATAAAGAAACAAAGAAAAAGAAAGAAAAAGAAAATCAGTGGATCATGAACCTCAAGTAGTGTCCAAACACCTGGGATTTGACACTTTACCACTGCAATGTTGAGCCATGAGTAGCTGCCAACATCCTTCCATCAGGAGAAATCACCACTATACTTCTTCACACAGAGATACCCAGAATGGCACATTTTACATTATTACATCAAGTGAAACCACCATTTTGAATGACTATCAAGGTTTCTAAACCAGTTTTTGGAGTCTGTTCAAATTATGTCAAATAAATCATTGATGTGAAACCAAATCCTAGATAACGCTTGAAAGTCCATCTCCATTTCTCTTTTATTTTTTCTCTAAATTTATTTTGACTTTCAAAACTCAGTATCTATAGAAATAAATTAGGCACGGTTGTTGCCAATCTCCAACTAAATTCAGAAATCATATAGATTCAATGAGGAGATTACCCCTACAGTTCCTTGGACATGTTAACACGTCATGTGGGGACTTTCTCATTAGTCAACCAATATTCTTGCTATAATTCCCCAAATAGCGACATCATCTCTCATTCAATTGATAAGCAATAAACGCAAACCATTACCATGAAATTTGACCTTTTATTAAGATAATAATAATTGCATTGGTAACAAACAAAACAGGCCCAATACTCTTCCAATTTGCTTAAAACAACACAGACCTAATAACTATGAAAGTTGGTCACTATAACATTATTGTAAATGAAAATTACAGTAGTGTCAGAGCCTTCCTTGCTTACTATGAAGCATGGATACAAATATGAGATACAGATAAGGCGATACAACAAAATCAAAAAGAAAAAAGAAAAAAAAAAAAGACAAATAGAATACCAAGACTTTCCGAAAAATATTCTTGAATTTATTTTAATGATTACACTCTAATAGTATGCAAAATTTATTATAATTTTAATTTAATAGTGACCAAGACTTTGTGAAAAATATCTGATACTTCACAAAATTAACATTGGATACATTTATCCGCAACTACAGAGAAGTATTGGCATCCAGTAGAGTACGATACAGATTATAAATATAAAAATATAAAAAAAAAATTGATATTGGACAATTAAACATACTTGTTGTTCTTTAGAGCCAAAGATCCCAAATAATTGAAATTACAAAAAAAAAAAAAAATACATTTCAATAAATAAAAACATACATTCACACAGAGATACACATATATTGCACATATATGTATATATTTGATTGAATCAAAAGAAGAAGAAAAAATGAATACAAAAAAAAAAAAAGAAAGAAGTATATTTGTGTTAAAATCCTTCCACAGGTTCATCATTTGGAAATCACTTTATCGGAAATTAATTATCGTCTTGTATCAAACACATTACGAATCAAGATTCAACAGTTAATCATGATATTGGGCCCATCTTGGCTCCACATGACCATTTCTTTTTAACACCAAGAAAAGTGTTTCCCAGTGGATGATTATATGTCCAAGCATATTTATAAACCGAGTTCCTCATTCCTTAATATTTAGGGCTTTTCTTTGCATCCAAGTTCTTGTTTTATATGTCCAAGCATATCTATATCATCTCCATTTGATTTAAGCTCTCAATCAAAACCAAAGCAGTGAACTACGAATATATCAAGTTATTGCTAACTTTAGATTAGATAATTAGGTAACACAAAATTTTAGCAATAGAAGACAGCAAAAGGCATGGAACTTAGCGAATGAAAAAAAAAAAAAAAACAAACAAACAAACATACAGAGAAAGAAAGCAAGAGAGGCAGACACAGAGAAAGATAGATACTCACATCGATTGTGCCTTTCTTGGCAACGTTGTTCCAATCATAGCAACCACACCAGTCTTCCAATCGAAATCAATGGTGATCGTAGATGGCTTGTGATCTAGGGCCCAAAAGCAAGTCATGTAATCCCCTCGGCCTTGAAAAAAAAGCATCTGACTCCACAGATGTCACCTATGTCCATCTTGTGAGATGTCACCTAAGAAAAACCCAAAAAATCTCGAGAAAAATTGAAAAGCAGTAGTTTGGCGGGTGAAAAATGGAAGAAAGTGAAAATGAAAAAGATACTGACGGTGATTTTGTGAGATTCGGGGAAGGGATGGGGATCGTTGGGGTTGACTATGGTGTACTTGGCAACAGACATGGAATTGGTCTTGATGTATTCGGCTATGCACTTGCTGTGACCCGATTGGAGATCGAATCGGAGTGATTGGGCGGCGTTGGATATAAACCCTAAGAGGATCAAGAAGAAGAAGAGATGGTGTGAATCAGGAAGAAAGAGATGGAGAGAGATGTATCTGTGAAAGAGATGTATTCAAGAAGAAGAACAGAGAGGGAGAGAGATGTATCTGTGAAAGAGATGTATTCCAGAAGAAGAACAGACGGGAGAGAGAGACAGAGGGAAGGTGGGTAGGTGGGAAAGAGAATGATGCTTTAGGGAGAGAAGTCATTGGGCGGGAGATCTATTGATCTCAACCATTGATATAAACTCAGGATTCATCTTGGCCCTTAAAATCAAATGTATCTCACATACATTTTATACATTTTCAAAAAACTTCTTCCCTTATTATATAGATGTTGTAGTATTAAAACAGCTCCGTTTGGAAAGAGTTATTTGAGAATTTTTTGGTTATTTTAATTATAAAAGATAAAATATATTATTTTAGTGAAAAAAATAAAATATCACATCCAACTCATAATGATTATACTTTTTTCTCATAAAAAAAATTTAAAAAATTAAAAAGTCAAAAAATCATTCCCAAATTAAACTTTTTAACTCAGACTAAAATAGCTAAAAAAATTAAAAAATTAAAAAATTAATCCACTTTCCAAACGGAGGCAATATCATATTTTGAAAAACAACTCAAACAATGCTTATGTTACTTTTTGATACTATCACAGTATAATTAAATTTCTATAATACAATGCAATCATGTGTACTTATTTACATATATTTGCAACATCTTTAAATTAACGGGTGGTTTGAGATGATTTAAATAAGTGAATTTTTTGACTTTTTATAAAATATAGGTTGAGTTTTAAATGATGTGATAGAGAGGTGATGTGACTTAAATAAAATGATGTGATTTAAATAGGATGATGACTTTTTAACTTTTTTAGCCTCCGTTTGGAAAGTGGGTTGGCTTTTTGGCTTTTTGACTTTTTTGGCTATTTTAGCCTGGGCTTAAAAGTTTGGTTTGAGAAGGGCTTTTTGGCTTTTTGACTTTTTTGACTTTTTTTGTGAGAGAGGAGTGTAATGATTATGGGTTGGATGTGATGTTTTGTTTTTTGTGGCTAAAAAAGCTTATTTTGTTTTTTGTGGCAAAAAAGGCCAAAAAAGCCCAAAAAAGTTCTTGCCAAACGGAGGCTTAACCCCAAACAAGGCCTAAAATTTTAATTTAAAAAAAAAAAAAACTCTTTTTCATATGATCTTCTCTAAAGTCCATCATACATTTCGTAATGATCTTAATAAATGTGTGGTCATTAAAAGAAGAGTAAAATTGTGGAGCGAAATTAAAATTATTTTAGAATAAAGCTTGGGAGCTCGAATTTCTTCTCCCTGAATCCCCCGAAAGCACAAAACGACGTCGTTTTGGGCTTTCGTTTTTTTTTTTCCTTTTTTCTTCCTCCATTTTCGACACCAGAGAGGAGGAGGAGAGAGAGAGAGAGAAGAGTCGCTTGACCGTCATCGCCCGTCATGACCCGTCCTTGCGCCGTCGCCCGGTCGTATGACCAGCGTCATTGCCGACCTAGTCCTTGACACCACCGCCGTTGCCTCCGGCCCGCCTCCGCCTCCTCCCACTGGTATGGCCCCCTCCAGTCCTCCTCCTCCCTCCTCCCCTCCCCCTTCTTCGTCTTCTTCATTGTAAAAAAAGGATTAAAATTAAGGAGAGCTCGTTTTCGAGCTCCCTAGCATCACTGTTATTTTTAATATGATGGTTAATAGTTTTTAATTTTACAAATATACATCTGACTAATGTTAGAAAAATCTAACAATAAATTACTACAACAATATCATGAGTCCAACAATCATAATATAAGAAAGATAACAAACAAATACAAACAGGAAATGATCAACATTAAGTTATGTATTTTTTATTTGAGAATTGGTAAACATTTGGAAATCAAATTAAATTAAAACTTGGGTGGTATTTGATAAAATTGAACATTGAAAAGTGAATATTGAATTTTTTAAGCTAGAAGGTTATTAGATAAAAATTTAAATATTGAACTAAAAATAAATTATTTGATATGTATAAGCTGTAATTAAAAATTTATTTTTTAAAATTTTTGCTTCACATATCGTTATATTGTGGTTGTGAGGTGGTGGAGGACTACGATTACAATGCTAATGTCAATGGTAGTGGAAATGGAGGGATAATGGTTGAAGTGATGGTATGCAGAGGCATCGATAGTAGTAGTGGAGAGTTGTGGTAGTGGTGGTGGTACCAATAGCAATGATGGAGTAGTAGTGGTGGTGGTGAATGTGGTGTAATAGTAATGTTGTTGGTGGTGGTGAGAATAGGGGTGATGGCGGTGGTAGTGATGATGATAGTAGACAGTGGTAGCAAAATTATAACAGTGCACATTAATATGTATACATACTTGAGAGGGTAATTTGTGTAATCCAAATGGACCGAGATGAATTACATACTCGGTCTATCCTCCACCGAGCTATACGAAATTGTCTTAGGGTTGGGCTGAACAGTGGGCCGAGATAGGGGTTTAAAAAGCCCGGTTCTGGGCTGCCTGGGCTCTAGTTCAGTCACCAGTGAGTTGGTTAAAAGATCATTAGTGGCCAAAGTGACTACAGTAAGAGGGCCGAGCTAGGTTCAGCTCGGCACCTTATTAGTTGGTAGCTCGGTTTGCTACCGTAAAAGCCGAAGTACAAGGTTTTGACCATCTCAATTGGTTGGTAGTGAGTAGGATGTTATCAGGATAGGCATTATCCTATGGGAAAGTGATTCCTATGAGGGCTCTAATAAGGAGAGTTAGAGTCCTACTAGGAATGTGCTTGACGGAATCTATAAAAACTCATAACAGCACCTATAGAGAGATATTGCAATTCTTATTCTCAAATACATAGAGCTTATTGTCTATTGTCTACTTGTTGACTTAGGCATCAAAGGGGTTTCTAGCACACACCCGCTATCTAACTCACGTTTGTGTTTTCAAGTAGCAAAACGATGACGTTTGGAGGAGTGCAAACTTAGTCAACAGGATTATACAAGAAGATTATTTTGTACTCATACAATTGGCACCGTCTATGGGAATCAATCACAAAAAACAAACCTTTTGATTGAGTTTTACCTCAACTAAGTTCAATGGAGCACAACGAAAACTTGCCACATTCTACTATTGATGGACAAACTCCAGAGGAGGAACGGAGGCGCGAGGATTTTCCTTTTGTCCCGCCCATGGTAGAATTGGATCCCCATCAAGGAACCCACAGAAAGACGTGCGAAAAAAACGGGGCTCAAGTCCTCGTCACTCTCAAAGCCCAGATGGACAGAGACGGATAGTGGATTCTCAAGTTCTGAAGGATCACGTTAAGGAATAGAATGAATTGATAAGGCGAATGACAGCTGACATGGAGACTATAAAATGCCAGATAAAAGGCAAAGGGATGGAAGGGGACGAGATTCGCGAAGACAGAACATGTTCTTGCCACTCAGGAGATCGCAACAGGCGAGTCACACCATCGTAATCTGAAAGCAGAAGCCTCAAGACAAGCGACACATAATCAAGAACCTCGAGGACTCATTGCTCTAGGTCTAAGAGAACGAGGACTAGAAGGTCTTATACGGAGGGAAGCAATTATCGACCCTCACAAACACATCAAACCACTTATGAGCACACCGTGTTGTATAGGTTGGCGGACCTGCAGACCGTACTAGAAGAAAGGGCTCGAAAAAAAGAAGACGCACAAGCACACAACCCCCAAAGGGTCTCTACTTTACAGTGGCTGGCTCTTTGGACACATGGAAGTGTCAAGGTTGGAATGCCAATGTCGCGCTTTACTTATGAACCAGCAGACAAAGCGTTAGCAAGGTTGTAAAGCTCGTCGTTCGTTCCAATGATAGAGAACGCACCATTACCTTTGGGCTTCCACCGGCCTAAGTTCACAACTTATGAAGAGAAATCAGACCCCTACATGAACTTGAACACTTTCGCCAGGTTATAGTCATACATCGACGGAACGAGGCTTTAATGTGTATCTTGTTTCTATCAAGCTTAGGTAACCTGGGCTTGACTTGGTTTGAGAGGTTACCAGAAGGCAGTATTGCTTCATGGACACAACTGGCGGAGACATTTGTTACCAAGTTCAAGACAAACACCAAAACACCGGTCGAGATAGACCAGTTGCTCACCATTGACATAGGCGAGAGAGAAACGTTGGCTTACAACAATAGATATTGGGAGACCTTCAACCAGATAGACGATTGCCCCACCAGCCTAGCTATTGCACAATATAAGCGGGTTTTGCCGGCAGGCCATAAATTAAGGGATTTAATGATAATGACACCACCCCTCACAATGAAAGCCCTGATGAAGAGAGTACACCAGTACATCAGGGTAGACGATGGTGGCGCTCATGCCAAGGCAAAGTCTGGCACAACAGGGATGTTAGACAAAAAGCTTGTGACAAAAGTTAACACAGTCAGCCGGAGGAACGACCGAACAAAAATGGTCGAGGCAGATGACCAAACGATAAGGACTCCCAAACAAAGAGGTTAAGAGTCCGCACCGCCATCACCACAGTGTTCAAAAAGCCTATCTACCGGATTCTTAGCGAGATTCGTGACGAACCCTTCGCTCGGCAGCCAGCCAAGTTGAGAGAAGGGCTATGACAATAAATATCAGTGCACCTTCCATGATGAAGTGAGGCACCGAACTGAAAATTACACGCCACTAAGGCAGCATCTGGAAGAGTTGGTGGCCGCTGGCCACTTGGACCAATACATTGAAGGGGGAGCTTAGCCTACTTTCCAAGATTGCAATGGGCCAGATAGAATGCTGTAGACGTGCCCGAACGTCCCAGGAGAAATCTCATTTTGTTCATTAGGCTTACTATAGTTTGGACTCAAATGTCACAGTTCTGAATCTAATTCCGCAAAGTGCGATGCGAGACCGATAAATCACCAAAGAGTCCAAATCCGACAAATCGTTTTAAAAAACAGATTTTTAGAAAGAAGTGCCAAACATGGACTGCTTTTCCAGATATAGAGTCGCCACCTAAATATTTTGTTTTGGGGGAATTTAGGAAACCCTGACTCGTGCCTAAGGTTACGTGTCCGTCATCACCAAAGTTGCCTCGGCTCGGGAACTTAGGTACAATTGGGGAAGGTCATTTCATAAGCACCCCCGCTCGTCCGATCGAAGATCGGCCACTACTAAGCATGATATCGAGTTTTTGAAAACACATGTGCTCTTATTCCGGTTTATTAGCCTAGAATTACTATGTGATGCGCACAATATACAAGTATAGACTGGATTGCCTAATTTGGAACAAAGCATCGCATATCCGTTTATTTTGAAAATAGATTGAAGTTTGCTACTCGCAAGTAGGTTAAAACACGGGTTTCGACGAATTATTCCAACTCAAGCAACCCAACCTTCATCCACAGGCATTCAGGCAGTTATATCACATAAGCACATAGCCTCATGGTAAGCATGCTATCATGGCAGTCACTCACACACATGCAAAGATGCTAAAGCATAAACACTTACCGAGTACTCCGAGCCAAAGAAATAAGCTAAGTAAAAATAATGCATGAATCCTAACTATGCCAAGAATGCCTAATGCAACACATGCAAAAATGCAACTACAATAGGCTCGGCTATTCTAAGATGGCATATGAGATGCAACAATCAATACATGTATTCAACTTGGAATTGAAATACAATGCAGTTAGTATGATGCGCCGAGCCCGATGCATGCAATACAGATGAATGAATGCAAACATGCGAACATATAGATGCTAATTGAAACATGCCCTAAAACTAACCATCATAAGTTGGTAAATAAAAGGGAGAAAGACGTGGGGTTGGAAGATATGCATCACACACACGCACACTTATTACAAAGTTCGCCCTCTCGCAGAGGGTCCGACTAAATAATACAGAATCGAATTAACTAATTCTTACACAACACTAGCTAATTAACAAATTAACTAAACTAGTATGCAAACTATGTAAAATGGGTTGTCTCAGCTCTGCTTTGAATGATAAAAGATGCATGCATGCTCGAGTCGCCTTGTTGGGAAATCCATCGCAATGTCTCAACTTGCCTGTGTTTGCAATTGAATTCAGAAACTTGCACAAAGCTCCAAGGAGATGAAACTCCATCCTGGGAATCTAGGGAAAGGCTACCAACCAGCTATAGGCATTGGAGACCACCTACCGACCACCCTTGGTGGTGAAAACCAGAAAAGGTGGTCGGTCTGCCAGAAAACCTGGTCGGCCGGCCAGTTTCTTCTCTTGGTTTCTGCATTTTCTACAACAAAGGCAAGAGAGAGAAGGCAAAGTATTTTCAACATATGTGTGCCCGACCACTCTCCCCGTCATTGCACAAGCTCTAAGGAGTGTAGCCCTCGATCCTCATGCCATCAATCACGCATCCCGATGCATGATGGCCGAGGAGTCGAGTTGCACGACTCAATGTGAAATGAATGCACATGTAAACACCTAAAGCCAACAGCTCTGGCATGGATAGTCAAGAGTGTTGGTGACCAAGAATCGAGGCACGTTTCGTCACTTTGAGTACGATACGTCCCTCGTTTCCCGTGTTTGGACTAAACCCTACTCCAAACACAATGCAACAAACTATGTATGGACAAATGCAACCCTAGCATGCGATCTAAATGCAATGCAACTAAGTGATGCGAAGATGCACGGAATGACATGTAAGCATGCAAATGGCTTACACAATGCTATGAACTAATCAATGGCATACTCAATGCACACACTACTACAAAAACAGATAAAGATCACACTTTTTTGGTGTGATGTATGTTATTTAATCACACTTTTTAAGTTTTATTAAAGTGTGATCTTTGGGAGTGTGATTAAAAGTGGTCATTTTTAATCACACTTTTTAAGTGTGATTAAAAATATTTAGATCACACCTTTTAAGTGTGATTAAAAATATTTAGATCACACCTTTTAAGTGTGATTAAAAGTATTTTGATCACACCTTTTAAGTGTGATCTTTGGAAGTGTGATTAAAAATAGTCATTTTTAATCACACTTTTTAAGTGTGATTAATAACATTTAGATCACACATTTTAAGTGTGATTAAAAATATTTACATCACATCTTTTAAGTATGATTAATAACATTCACTACTAAAAAAAATACTTTTTGTGACCGTCACATGCCGTCGCAAATAATAAAATACTGATCAAAAGACTTTTTGTATGACTATTTTTGCCGTCAAAAAAAAAATAAAAAAATAAAAAACACTTTTAGCGGCCATTGTTTCTTATGCATAAATAATTATTTATTAAAAAAAATCATATATGAGTTTGCTACAACAAAAAAATCAATTACAAGCACCAACCAATTTTTTCTAAATGAAAAATAACAAAATTAACAAATTAATTAAATTTGTAATAGACATTATCCATTAACTATCTTTAAATACACTGTACTAAAAAATTCAAGTCTTCAAAAAAAAAAAAAGAAGAAGAAGAAGAGCAACATAATCTTTAGCTCCCAACATCAACCGCTCGATCATATCAACTATTCCCTCAACAAAACCTGCAAAAACATATATCAAACTTGACTTGAAAATTTAATGCACTTAAATGTGTTAGTTTAGCTTAAAATAATCAAAATAAAACTATGTCGTTGACCTATCTCTATGGCGGTCGGTAATTTGCAACAAGAGTTTCAATTACCTTAAGAGCAACTTCAAGCTTAACTATGGGATCACTTAATTATGGCGTTGAATTATATAACAATATTGTGGTGAGATTTCCTAAGAACTCCACCATCACCACCTCCTACAACCAAAACACCCATCAAGTAATTCAATTAAATTTAGCATAAATACCTGACAAACAGAATAATATATATATCATTCTAATCGGCCCATTTATATCTTATGAGCAAGTCTACAAACTTATGACACCTACATGCAAAGCTAAATCATGAGATAGAAACAGCCATTCTCTAGAACTTCACCCATTTCTTTCTTTTTAATTTTTTACTTTTCACTTTTTTTTTTACCAACCCTTCACAATTAATAGTTGTTTCTCATTAATTATCGGACAGGTTTGTGAAACATACCCAATGAACTGAGAAACTGAAACCCATGATCTTCCCACGCATCCTGCTACTACTAAGCCTCGGCATAATAATACCAGTTACTGGGCCAGATCAAATGGCAAAGGTAAATATGTACCTAAAAGCATGTAAAAGATAGAATCCAATAATATAGCACATCTATAGATTTGCTGCTATGAGTAAGCCGAGAATTCTACAATTAAATTCAATTGATTTAATAATTTATATCTTAAAAACACTTTTAAATGCCACACGGTGAAGAAAACATACAGGACAAAATATAAAAATAAAAATCATTAAACAACACACAATAAAATCATCAAAATTGAAGAGCTTGAACTGCTAATCTATAAGAAAGTTACAATTTTCATGCATTTGAATCACATTTTGTGCAGATCAAGCATTCATGAGCAAAAGATTCTATAAAAATGAAGAAATTACAGAGACAAAGCATCTCTATTGACAAATCAAAGAAGCAATAGCAAGGGCGAGAAAGATGGGGAAAAGAATTTTGATATCAGTTAACAGTTAGAAAAGAATTTCATTATAGGGTGCTTAATTAACACAATCAAAACACCACACAACAGGATATTGCTTTACAAATTAGTCCTTTGGGAGGCAATAGCAACAATGTAACATTAAGATTTTCTTTATTTAATGGAGAAGAATAATGCCAAAAGTTTTAAATGATATAGGTTCCACTGATCATTTTCTAAAAGCCAATAAGGTGTGTGTAGGTTCAAACAGCTGAATTGAGATTGAGCTTTAAGTATTGTATCCAAAATAATGACCCAACTCTCTCATTTTAAAATTCCAATGCATTTTCATTGTTGATCTACCAACAGAGCCTGTACTAGATCCAAATCAAATCAATTAAAAACCACCTAGTTATAGTTAGACAAAAGAATATGAATTGAAGTACCTTTCATTCTTCAAAAATGCCAAATTGGTGTGCAATGCGTTCAAAATCTGCCTGGTCTTTGTAATGGACATACATCACCATCGAACAACATCACTCCATTGATGAGGTTTTGCCTTTTAACCATGTCAACAAAGTGCTTAAGATAATTATCCTACAAAATAATAACAAAAAAAAAAAAAAAGATTAGGCAAAAATATAGAAAAAATTGACTAATAACAGTTAACATGTTCAATAATTGAATATTGATTTAATACATTAATTTATATACTAGACTAAAAGGAAGTAATAACTGTTTGACGTATAAGATAGATATCAACAATCTACTACAACTCCCAAAAGAATCAAAATCAATGTTCACTTTAATGCGTTAGATATGAATTTTTCAACCAAAATCATCTACATGTCATACACGTTTACTTTCCCACGCAGGGCCAATATTCACCTTCTTCTAGTTTTCATTTTGTACATTTTATAAATTAGATATGAACTTTTCAACTAAAAAATATTTTCTCCATATCTAACATAGTGCTTCCAAATCAGTGTTAGAAGTGTAGAAATTGTAGCAAGATCCCATGGTCCATCAACCCTTTTTCTGTTTGTTCATTGAGCACCCATTCATCATACTCTTCCCCATTAAAGTTCCAAGTAAATTTGTTCACAATCTATCTCGCACGCAAATTGAAGTAGCAAAAAATACTAGCAAAGAGACGAAAAAAATTGAAACAAAGATTAAAATGGTGGAACCACATTTTATAGTTTTGCAATTCTTATCAGAAAATCAGTTTCTCCTATGTGACAATATATCGAATTAAAAACTATAAAACTCCACGTGGCTAAATGAAAGAAGAGTGAGGAGGGAAAAGGGGTGTATGCACCTTTACAAGCAATGACTTTCTTCTTGAGCTGGAACTCACTATAACTCCCATCGATTTCCTATCATGGTCAAACTCAAGAGTGGCAATCCATCTTTCAATCTTACTCACGTCCGACAACAACCTTCAATTACATAAAATTAAATGGAACACATTAGCAGCCACGTAAACATGTTTAGTAAACAACAAAAACATAAGTTATAATTGTAACTTATGTAGAACATCACCATAACCTTTAGATGTACCAGAATCCAATCCATCAGGAAGTCCCATTTTCTCAACCATAACCTGAAAAAACATAAACACTCATGATGAGAAAATTGCTTCAGCTCAATATTTATTGCTTTGCAGCAACTTTAAAGGATTGGAGCTTCATGAGGAGCTTCAGTAGGATAAAAATGGAAGTAACCACTTGAAAGGATTGGAGCTTCATGAGGAGCTTCAGTGTGGGGTATATGCTAATCATATCAATGATTCGAATATGACCTCAGCAACTCTTGTTACTCTCCTGGTTCAACAATGGATACCTTGCAATGAATTAGCTCATCATGCATGTATCTGGAGGAAGCAACAATATTAGTAAAGATAAGAATACGGCTACTCTATTTTTTATTACAAGCATAGGAAAAGAAATGCAAAACAATTTCTGAACATTGATAGAAATTGAATAAATGAGGTCCAACTGTAAATAAAAATAGGTTGAATATCTTCCAATGAAGCAGAAACGATATTGCAAAGATTAAAAAAAAAAAAAAAACTAAAGAACAAAAGTGACCTCACATAAACACCACCACAAATTTGAACATAATGGGCATGCTAGGGGACAGAAACAAAAGAAGATATTGCTTCTGTGAACATCCTGCAGAAAACGAGGACACAAAATTCTGTCCATGATTGATCAAAAGCATAGCTTCCAAGATTAAATCATACAACTAGCACCAATATTCTCTCTTACTCTTGCTTTGTAGTACCTTTAAATTTGAAAGTTGATTGTTTATACTTCTTCCCCTTCTGCGCATTTAAGCATGGTTTCAGTTGATTGTAGTCTTGAAGCCGAGAACCGTCAAATGAAGTGAAGCATTGAAGAAGTTAAGAGTTGAGAAGTTAACAAAATGATCATTTATTTACATTTCAGTTTGAATTTCTGTTGTAGCTATTCTTCATAATGGAAAGTAAAGCTGATTTTATCTTTTTCTTTCCACTATTGAAAATCTTTTTGAAATTAAATTGAAAACTTAAAGTTTGGGAACAAAGGGAAACAGAACTCCACCACTGTTAAAAAGGAGAACTATTATTTTAAAGAGAAACAGAACTCCACTACTCTTTAGTTTAGATTTTCTCAAGAGTAGATGAAAACAGAAGCAACATATCAATTATGAGCATTCAGTGAACAAATAAAATGTCGCGTTTCTTTTTAATGCATGAGCTCATGGTGTAAACTGGGACCAACACAACAAAAATGGAAAATAACGAAAATAAATACAAGTGCCGAATTATAAAAATAAACAAAATTATAGTTTCCAAGTTAAAAAAAGCCCAATCTCACCTTGGAAAAACTACCACATTAGGGATATTCACTGCTTTGTGGAAGCTATTTTGTGGTTTCCCATGGAAGTACCTCTCATCAAAATCCATTGTCATATTATCCTGCATAATGAAATGTGTCCATTCCCAACAGAATATTAAACATCTACTAAAGCACTTTATATTTCAATTCAAAAGTAATAATAATAATAAAAATAATCAATGCTATTTTGATTGCTGAGGATTGTAGAAAATTATGAGAATAATCATTTGTGAAGTAAATATGGCAAATTCTCAATAGAATATGACAAAGTAAACAGACAATTCATCATTAGATTTACAAATTATCCACGAAAATCAAAACCCTTGTAACTAGCTCCCCTTAACACATAATTCATCATTAGATTACAGATTCTCAGCCACAAAATTGAAAAAGAAAATTCAAAAAAATCGAAACCCTTGTAACTAGCTTCCTTACATTTCATCAATTGAGATGAAGAATGAAGCTAAGAACAAATCACGGTTGTGCAGCCAAGAATTTCAACACTAGGAAATTTCCGAACAAGGGCATTCTTCTGAGCCATCTCCCTTAGGAGGACTGGGATCAACTTAACAAATCTGACCAAATTTGTCAAAAGTAATTCATACCATAATGTTAGATTAAAAAATAAAACTAGAAAAATGGAGAAAGATAAGTGAAATTCATCAACAACACATGCTTGAACTCAATAATGACAATAATAAATAAATAAATAAATAATGAAAACCGAACTTTGTAGCAGCATTTTCAAATTACAAGTGTATAAATCGCACTTGATTTTGGGTTTTAAGGCCAAACTGCGAGAATACTCGCATAAAAACTTCGAATTTCAAACCTGAAAAAAAAATCGAAGAACATAGAAGGATCGAAAAATAGAGAAGAAGAAGAAGAAGAAGAAGAAGAAGAAGAAGGAAAACTTCGAATTTCCTGACTTTTTTTAGAATTCTTCATATCAACGTATTCCTATCGAGTCATACCCTTATCCCCATCATGTATCCGTGTCTATGTTTCACAGAGAGATCCACCATGTTGAAAGAATCAATGCTATTTCCACATCCTAAATGGATTTTTTTTTTAAATAATTACACTCAATACACCATAAGAAAAATAGATCACCTGGAACACATGCACACTGGGTTTGACTTGCTAGAAGAGAAGAATATCATGGTTCTCCACCCATTCATCTACAACAACCAACAATGAAATATCAGATCCCAAAAATAGGAACAAACAGATACCCTAAAATTTGTACAAAATAAACACAAACCCATGTCACAAACGCAGATCCTTTGTACGTTTTCCACCAGGAATGAATCGTCTAGAGGCACTGGAACTGGGCCATCTATATAGCTCAAACTCCTCTTTTCAAGCATTCTATACAGCAATAGAATCAAAATCTTAAAAACCCATTTAGCCAAACATACAGTGTTTGGATCTTGGGAAAAGAAAATGAAAATAAATAAATAAAATCTTCTCTTATCCATTTCTTGAGGATTAACAATAACAATTACACAAACCCAATTGTGACTAATAATTATATATAATAAAAAAACAAAAACCATAGATTTCAATGACAAATCAATAACTCAATATGAAGCAATATTAGTGCCAAACGGGAGGTCATCATTCATGCCTGAAGCCAATAGTGAACACTCTACCCTTTTTCCAAATATAACCCTTTACAACTATATTCTTCTATCAATCAACAATGTACAGATGGCTCTACCAAAACTGAATCTACAAATGGCTCCACCAACTCTACCCTTTTTCCAAATAGCAGTTCTCAATAGTTCACTAACTAGTGTAAGAATAATAAACTCAATAAAAGTCAAAACGAATAGTCTTCCACATCATTTGTTACTTCATCTCCCAATTTATATTAGAAAACTAACTTACATCGTATAATCATTCTCCACACCCATCCGCTAAATTAAAGCTTCTCGAGCATTTTAATTTAGAATTTTGGTTTTGGATAAATTGTCAGGCATTTTAATTAATACCAGCAGCTATATCAAATTGGTCATGCCTTTAACACATAAAGAACCCCACCAAAAAAATTTCGCCACATTCGAAAGGGAATATACGTGGCCACTCAAGAGAAGAAGGCTCAAGGTTAAAATTAGGTGGCAAGGAACGAACTAGCCCACAACAACACCCTAAAAGATGGCTTTGTACCAAACCCCAATTTTTCTAGTACACGATTACTTAGTTCACACACAATTTTGACACTTGATTTTTTTTGCTCAATTCATATCACATAAGCCCCATAATACCATCATCTTCGACATTCAAACCCTAACCTAACCCTAATCAATCAGCCACCACTTACCTGCAACCCTGTAGAGATCCCCTTTTTTTTTTGTGAGAAAATATAATTTTTATAGTAATTAATTGAGAATTAATTATTCCTTATCACTTGAAACGAATTGGGACTTAAGATGAAAACAGTTCAAGGCATGGCTTTTAAACCCAAAATTCAACAATCAAACATACCCAAAATTACAACAATCAAATCACAAATTCATCGATTAAAACCCAAAATTAAACATACCCACCTGACGATTAAGCGAAGTAGGGTCGTGTCTGGCCCAAAAAACATCAAGCAAGGACTCGTAACTACACTCCTTGGGATCATACTGAACCCTAACGACCTCCGAGTGATTCGTGGTCCCAGAACAGACATCATTGTAGCTAGGGTTGTGAAGATAGCCCTGAGTGTACCCAACCTCTCTGTCTTCGTCACTCCAGGAACACCAGATATTAGATCAAACTCAAGAACAGTGAAGTAGTGAGATCAGCTACAGAACAGTGAAAAAGGATTAAAGGAATTTATATAAGGATTAAAGATCAAACCCAAGAACAGAAAAGTAGTGAGATCGTCGATCGCCGCTCACCTCCGTGAGTGAGAGAGAGAGAGAGAGACAGTGTTGTTTCAAAACTGAGAGCTCTACAAACTTGAAAGGAAATGAAAAAAAAGGAGGGAAAGACGGGAAAAAAAGGGGGGAAATTAAGGTTTTGTTTGGTTTAGATTTTCGGAATATTTTTAATATTTTGATTTTTTGAATTTTTTGAATATTTAATTTTTAAAATATTTTTGATATTTTAATTTTTTTTAATATTTCTAATTTTATACAGGTTTAAAAAATTAATTGACAAAAAAATTAATTGACAGAAAATAATTGACATAGAAGTTGTTTGAAAAAAAAAATGATTTGAAAAAAAAAAATATTCAAAAAAAATTTACTTAAAAACAATTAATTGAAAAAAAAAATTTTATTTGAGTATTTTAAAAATAGTTTGGTTATGACTGTTGATCAAAAATACGGATATCGAGTTATGAGTTGTGTGTTTGATTATCAATTATAGGTTTTAAGTTTTGAAAACTATTTTGAAAACTCATCACCAAACAAATTTTCTTATTTCACATGTCACATCAAACTTTCAAAACTCAATTTCACATACAATTCAAAACTCAATTCAACACTCTATTAAAAAATCATAATCAAACAAATTTTTTGTAGTACAGGAGAGGAAGCGACAGTAGTGGTGAAGGTGGTGGATAAGAGGTGGTGGTAGTGATGGCGAAGGAGATTAGTGATGAAGTTATGGTAGTGGTATGGGAGATGGAATGGCGGCAGTAGATGAGAGGTAATAGTAGTAGTAGTAGTAGTAGTAGTAGTAGTAGTAGTAGTGGTGGTGGTGGTGGTGGTAGCAGTGGTGGTAGTGGTAGTGGTAGTGGAGTGGTGGCAATGGTAGTAGTCATGGTAGTCGTAGAGGTGAAGTGGCGACAGTGGAAGTAGTGGTGGTGGTGGAATGGCGTTTGCAGTAGTAATGAAGGTGGTAGAAGAGGTGGGTGGTGAGAGAGAGAGATGAGTGCGAAACAGAGAGAAGAGAGATGGACGAGAGAGACAGAGAGAGATAAAGAGAAGAGAGATGAACGAGAGGGACATAAAGAGAAAAGAGATGAACGAGAGAGACAGAGAGAAAGATAGAAAGAAGAGAGATGAGCAAGAAAAACAGAGAAATATGAGAGATGAGAGAGATAGAGTGAAGAGAGATGGATGAGATAGATAAAGAGAAAAGAGATGAACGACAGAGACAGAGAAAGAAAAGAGATGAGAGAAGAGATAGATGAGTGAGAGACACAGAGAGAGAGAGACAAATATACAGATAGACAGACAAAGAGTGGAGAGTGGTGAGTAAGAGAGAGAAAGAGAAGAGAAAGATGAAGAAAATAAATGAAAAAAAAAGGGAGATAGCTTTGAAGTTTTACGCTTTGACTTTTCCCATCACTGTCTGTGAGAAAGAGACAAAGACAAAGACAGACAGACAGACAGAGAAAAGTGATGAGTGAAAGAGAGACAGAGAGAGAGATAGAGAGTGGGACATAGAAAAAAGACAGAGAAATAAGAGATATGAACGAGAGAGACAGAGAGAAGAGAGATGAGCGAGAGAGACAGAGAGAGAAGAGAGATGAGCGAAAGAGATAGAGAGAAGAGAGATAAGCGAAAGAGATAGAGAGAGAGAAAATGTATGAGAGAAGAGATAGATGAGTGAGAGACACACAAAGAGAGAGGGGAGAGAGACAGATAGACAGACAGACAGACAGAGAGAGAAGAGTGATGAGTAATAGAGAGAAAGAGAAGAGAGAGAAGAAGATGAAACAATGGGTGAAAAGAGATAGACAAAGAAAAATAAAGAAAAAGAGCGAAAAGATATAAACGAGAGAAAGACAGAGAGAGATAAAGAGAAGAGAGATGGACGAAAGACACAGAGAGAAAGAGAGATGAGAAGAGTGAGTGAGAGAGAGAAAGAGAAGAGAATTTTTTTTTATAGTTAATGAAAGTTTTGTTTTTTTATCTTTCGTTTTCTTTTAGTTATTAAGGTTGAAAATTTAGTTGTTTCATTTTGATTTTAATGAATAAAAAATTATTATTATTATTTTTTCATTTTGAATAAAAAATATTTTCCATTAAAATAAAGTTAATTTTTGTCATCAATGAAAAATATTTTTTCATGCGACATTTTTTTTTTGTTACTAAAAATTATGAACTAATTTTTGTGGTAAAGGATAGGGAGCGGCAGTAGTGGTGAAGGTGGTGGTGGTGATAGCGAATGAGATTAGTGGTGAAGTTGTGGTAGTGGTAGAGGAGATATGAGAGGTAATGGTAGTACTAATGGTGGTAGTGGAGTGGTGGTGATGGTAGTAATGATAGTCATAGAGGCGGAGTGGCAAAATGATTGGTAATTAACAAAATGTTTAAAAATTTAAAAATATAAAAAGAGTGAGAAATGGCAAGTGGCGGCGGAAGGCGATGGTGAAAAAAGTAGTGGGTGGTGGGTGATAGTGGGTGGTGGGTGTCGGGTGGTGGTGGTGGAGGTGGCGGTGGTGGGTGGTGGTGGTGGTGGTGGGTGGGGTGGTGTGTGTGGTGGTGGTGGTGGTGGTGGTGGTGGGTGTGGCGGGTGGTAGTAGTGATGGGTGGGTGGCAGCGATGGTGGTGTGAGTGGGTGGTGGTGGTGGTGGTAGTGGTGGTGGTGGTGGGTGGTGGCAGGTGGTGGATGGTGGTGGCAGGTGGGTGGTGAATGGTGGTGGCAAGTAGGTGGTGGGTGGTGGTGGCAGGCGGTGGATGGTAGTGGCGGGTGGTAGGTGGTGGCACCAGGTGGGTGGCAAGTGGCTGGTGGTGGTGGGTAGCTAGTGGTGGCAGGTGGTGGATGGTGGTGGCAGGTGGGTGGTGAGTGGTGGTGACAAGTAGGTGGCAGGTGGTGGTGACAAGCGGTGGATGGTAGTGGCGGGTGGTGGCGGGTAGATGGCAGGTGAATGGTGGGTAGTGGTAGCAGTGGTGGTGGTGGTGGCGAGTGGGTGGTGGTGGCTGGTGGGTAGTAGTGGTGGCAGCAGCCAGGTGGTGGGTGGTGGCGGCAGGTGGGTGGTGAGTGGTGGTGGCAAGTGGTGGTGAGGGGTGGATGGTAGGTGGTGGTGGCGGAAGACAGTGGTGGTGGCGGAAGACGGTGGTGGAAAATGGTGGCGGGTGGTTGCTAGTGTTGGGTGGTAAAAAAATAAAAACTCAAAATAAAGGCGCGGATTTAGGAATTGTATATTTATATAAAAATCAAATTGAAATATTTTATACAATCACACCTATTTAGGGAGTGTGATTATATATATATATATATATATAATTACACTTATTTAAAAAATGTGATTAAAAAGTAGTAATGTATATATAATCACACTTTAATTAAAATGTGTGATTAAAAAATATATATATAATCACACTTATTTAAAAAGTGTGATTAAAAAGTAGTAGTGTATATATAATCACACTTTAATTAGAAGATGTGATTAAAAAATATATAAATAATCACACTTTAATTAGAATGTGTGGTTAAAAATATATATATATATATATATATAATCACACTTATTTAAAAAGTGTGATTAAAAAGTAGTAGTGTATATATAATCACACTTTAATTAGAATGTGTGGTTAAAAATATATATATATAATCACACTTATTTAAAAAGTGTGATTAAAAAGTAGTAGTGTATATATAATCACACTTTAATTAGAAGGTGTGATTAAAAAATATATAAATAATCACACTTTAATTAGAATGTGTGATTAAAAAATATATATATAATCACACTTGTTTAAAAAGTGTGATTAAAAAGTAGTAGTGTATATATAATCACACTTTAATTAGAAAGTGTGATTAAAAAAATATATATATAATCACACTTAATTGAAAAGTGATATAAAAAATAAATACTATCACACTCAATCAAATTAAGTGTGATTAAAATATCAATCTACTTTTTTTTATCACACTTCTAATAAAAGTGAGATCTTCTTTTTTTTGTCAAAGTGTGATCTTTAATTATTTTTGTAGTAGTGACATGGATTACATGGCATGCATACACAATGCACTAACATGCGCAATGTTATGAACGAGGCATACGCAATGCAATGATCAAACATGCGATAACATGGACTATAGGGCATACACAATGCAAGATGGACTTAAACCAAGATGGATGGGCCTCGGCCACACCCAAATTAGTGGCCAATATGATGAAAATAAGGCAACAAGGTACATGCAAACATGCACAAATGCAAGGGACCAAACCTAAGGAACAAAGTGCAACTATACCAAAGCATGACAAGGATGAAATATGGCATACAATGACACATATTCCAGCTCTGAAATGACATACAAGGTGGTCCTGAATCATGCAAACAACTCACCCGATGCATGTTGGATGACACAATTACCGAAACTAGTGAAGTGCATTACACTAGAGGTATGCAAAGCGATGCCCAAATGACCAAAACAACCCCAAAAAGTCCCTATGTAGACCCAAAACAGTGGCAAAATGGACTAAAATGATGGCTTGCAATGCACAAAAATGAAGCTCATGCAATAGCCCAAAAATGAGGCATACAAGCACAACTCTCAAACGCATTTAAAGAGTGGAAAACATGAAAATATGGCACAAGTATAAGCTCTGAAATAACATGTTCAATGATGCCAAAACATGAAAACAACTCAAGTTAAGCATGCAGGAGGCTTCAAAACTCGAAGCTAGGCAAGGGTATTACACTACAAGCATGCATGGCAAGCATCATTCGACCATGGGACTTCAAAACAGAGCTAAGGTAGCCCAAATCATGAATAAAATCAGTTTAGAACATGGCCAAAATATGCGAGAATCAAGGGCCAATACAACATGCAATGTGAGCTAGTGAACATGGATTACACTACAAGCATATAAAGCATTCAAGAGGCCACTAAACCAGCAAAATTCAAAGACATGACATGCCAAATAAAGCCCAAAAACCCACTGAAACATGATCAATGCATGCAAGAATGTCATATTCCTTTGATAGGCTATAAGAGGGGTTATTCTACACATGCAAGAGACACACCCAAGGTGACAAAACCAACCCTAGAAAGAGCCTAGGAAGGCCCTAAAAGTCACTTAAAATGGCCTGAAACAAGGCTTGGAGGTGTGCAAATGAAGGCTCATTTGTAAGGCCAAAAATGCTAGTGAACAAGACAAGGAGGGAAAGAGTCACCCCTCTCTGATTTTGGCTCTCAAAAACACATGTTAATCACTGAAAATCCGCTGGATTTCAGTGGTTAAAAGGCCAAGAAAAGGCCAACACAAAGGCCTTAGGGCATGGCACAAAACAAGGCAAAATAAAGCATGTAAAGGGGGTAGATGACCCCCAACAACAAAATAACCTTAAACAAACATCAAAAGGACCTCAAAACAAGACTTTTTTCAGTTGACAACAAAGCTCAAATATGCATGCAAATAAGGCTAAGAGATGGATCAAAATAAAGCTTAAAAGAGGGAAAAAGTGTGTTACCTTTGAAACTCAGCAAGACAGCAACTTCTGGACCCAAAACCCAACTCCTTAACCTCTGAAAATGGCCTCCAAGAAGCTCCAAGCAATGGTGGAAGGGTTAGGATATGAGGTGGCGTGCAAAGGTGCAAGAACAATACCCTTTTGGAGCCAAAATAGAGAGATGTAGAGGGAGATATATATTTTTTGCCTTAAACAAAATCTGAACCTGTGCCAAGGAAGAGGAGGGCCTCTCTTATAGAGATACAAGGCCAAAGCTTCTTCAAGAAGCTAAAAACCAAGGCTCAAGATCTGTGTATGGAGGATACAGTCTGTGCCTTCCAGCTGGCACAACTGGCAACAACTCACAGAGACAAGACTTGGGGAGGCAGGCCGACCAGTTCAGGTGGTCGACCGACCACTTCCCCTAGTCAGTCGACCACTTCAAAAGGTTCAGGTGGTCGACAGCCCCATTTGGTGGCCTCCATATTGAATGCAAGCTAGTGGTATGGTAGGAGACCAGTAAATGTGGCTCTAAGACCAAGGAGACCAGCATCCTGACAAGAAAACCGGCTGGCGGGAGAAAAGTGGTCTCCAAGGAGAAAAGGTGGTCTCCCACCCTTGTACCACCTCCCAAACAATGAAAACAAGGTCCATGCCAAAAATGAACCAAGACGGATGCAAAACGAGGGTTCGGGGTCAAAACGCAGCAATGTGCCCCAGCAGTCATAAGCATCAAAAGTGGCGTACGACCACAAAGGTGGTCTCCCGGGCCACAGTGTCCCCCTAGAGAGAGGAAGCAAGGTGTGTGCCAAAAACTGTGCCAAACGGAGAATGTTAAGCGGTCCCGAACCGAGGCGCGCGGCCGACGGCTCTAAAAATAGAAAACTGGTCTCCAAACGGGAACAGTGGCCTACAACCACGAAAAGTAGCCTACGGCCACTGAGAGATGGTCTGCGAGACCTCTCCCTTCCTTTGGGAAGAGAAAACAAGACCTGGTTCGCAAACTGAGGCAAAACACAAAAAGGTCTTGAGGTCCGAGGGTAAGGCTCTCAGCCGAAACTCCGAAACCTTAGAACGAGCACAACATGCACCATCACCGAGCGTTCAATCGATGACGTCTGAATCTTAAAGTCGGTCAAAAATGGGGTGTCTACAAATGCCAGTTGAGGGTCCGCCTCAAGGCGTAATCTACGTAATACATAGGATCATCAAGCCTGAGCGAGTCTGCAAGCTTAGAAGAATGATCAAGAAAGCAGAGCACATGAGGGAAGTACTAAGCATACAACCTATCGTGAAAAAAAGAAGAAGGAAGTGAAAAACGTCATCACCTTCTCTGACAGGGACTTAGCACGGTTACAAAGCCCTCACAACGACACACTAGTGGTTACCCTACGCGTCAAGAATTTTGACAGCAAGCGGATCTTGATAGACCAAGGGTGCTCGTGTGAGATAATGTACAATGAAAGTTTCAAGCAGCTCAAATTAGAGGATAAAGATTTGACACCGTGACATCTCCCTTGGTCGGTTTCAACACTATGCCAGAATGGCTAGTTGGCAATATAATTTTGCCGGTCAAAGTTGGGACGATTACAAAACAAGTGGAATTTTGGGTGTTGAAAGTCACTTCCACTTATAACATTATTTTGGAGAGAGCATGGTTGCACACCATGTACGTGGTAGCATCAATCTACCATTAGGTGATGTGATTTCCTAACGAAGCTGGAGTGATTGAAGAAATCTTGGGAGACTAAATCATGTCCAAGCAATGCTTCGTGACGATGAACGGCAGCTAGGCTACCAAAGGATTCATGCAAATAGTAGAGGAGCTAGAGAGCAACGAAAAATTTGCGAATATCAGTAAGGCAGCCGAACAGAAAGTAGTGGAAGATCCGGTAGAGGTAAGAATAGACGGAAAGTTCCCAAAGAAGTTTTTTTTGCTCGGCTCATCTTTGTCTAGCACTGAGAGAATAGAGATCATGGAATTCTGGACCTCTAACATCGAAGTGTTTGCCTAGATGTCGTATGACATGTCTGGCATTGATCCAACTTTCATCTGCTATCAACTTAACTCCCACCTGACCGTCAGACCAATTATACAGCGAACTCGCCAATCGGCACTTCACCACATAGAGATAGTGGCTGAGAATGTAGGAAACCTGCCGGAGGCAAGGGCAATCAGAGAGATTCACTATCCCAAGTGGATCCCCAACACCATGGCAGTGCCAAAGAAGAACGGCAAGTGGCGTGTGTGTGTGGACTATAAGACGGTGAACAAAGCATGCCCAAAAGATAGTTTTCCTCTACTGCGAATAGACCAACTGGTGGATCTGACTGCAGGTCACAACCGACTTAACTTTCTTAATGCGTATCGTGGATACCATCATATCGCTATGTACAAACCGGACCAGAAGATTACGTCGTTTACAACACCTAGAGGATTGTATTGCTACAAGGTTATGCCCTTTAGCCTAAAAAATGCAGGGGCAACGTTCTAGAGAATGGCCACCAAAATGTTCGAGCCATTGTTAGGCAGAGCAATGGAAGCTTACATAGATGAAATGGTGGTCAAGAGTAGGAACGAGGGAGACCATCTCAATAACCTAGCTGAAATGTTTCAAAGTTTGAAGACCCATAAGCTACGACTAAACGCAACTAAATGCGCATTTGGTGTGCGGTCAGGTAAATTTCTTGGCTTTCTAGTAACAAACCAAGGTATAGAAGCTGACCCCTCTCAAATCAAAGTCATTCAAGATCTAGAGAGGCCCAACACAGTCAAAGAACTACAGCATCTTACGAGCATAGTTGCCGCGCTAAATTGATTCATAAGTCGATCATCCAACCGGTGTCGACCGTTCTTCCAGGTACTTAAAGCCGAGTTTGAGTGGGATGACAAGTTCGACCGAGCTCAGAAAAGCTTGAAAGAATACATGACCTCTCTGCCTCTATTGGCAACCCCAGTACTAGGAGAGGAACTTTTTCTATACGTGGCAGTTTGCCAGTATGTGGTTAGCGCAGTGTTGGTACGCGTCGAACGAATACAACACTTGCCTATATTTTATGTAAGCAAGACATTGTTGGGCACCAAAATAAGGCACTTGCTTTAGAAAAACTGGCCTTAGCTTTGTTGATGGCTTCTAAAAAAATTATGGCACTACTTCTATGCCCATACCTTGATCGTCTTAACAGTCTTCTCTTTAAAAGCCTTGTTTGAAATGACAGACTTTTCTAGGTGAATTTTGAAGTGGGCCATGGAGTTAGGATAGTTTGACATTAAGTTTCAGCCGAGAACCGTAATAAAGGCCTAAGCTTTGGCAGACTTCGTGGTCGAGTTTGCTCCAAGAAACCATTATGTTTGCCCGGTCGACTTGACCGAGGCAACCAAGCAAAGGGGAAAAGTACTGCAGGGATAGCGCAGCCCCAACAGCATGTCGCTTAACTACGCAGCGAACCATTTAGCCTTACAGTAGGGGAAAAAGAGCAAGCCGCACTACTACAAGCAAGAACGCACCTAAAAGTGAAGTAATAAGACAGTCAAGCACTGAGAATCAAATCCTAATGATGAACAAAGACTTAGAAAAAGGTGTCGACAACGTCCTAAAGCGTACTCAGATCCCTCAAATTGCTAGAAGTTGTTCGTAGGAAAGATGTAGAAGCTCTTTGTGGATGAAGTATCCAACAAGCACGGGGCTAGACTTGAAATAGTCTTCATCTCACCAGATGGCTCGACCATCGAACAAGCTGTCAATCTCAGTTTTCCAGCATCCAATAATGAGGCGGAGTATAAAGCATTGTTAGCCAGTTTGAAGTCAACTTGTCGAATGAAGGCCACCGAGCTGATGGTATATAGCGACTCCCAACTAGTAGTCAACCAAATATCAGGCAACTATGAAACGAAGAATGATAGAATGGCCAAGTACCAAGAGTTGGTCAGAAAGGAGATCATAAAGTTCGAAGTCATCAAGATAGAGCAAATCAACCAAGAAAAAAATAGCAAAGCAGATGAACTGTCCAGTTTTGCGTCGATGGAAGACATATATATCCCACACCTATTGCTAGTGGACTTCCTGCCAAGACCGAGCATTGAGGATCCGAAAGTGGCCGAGGTATGCTGCGTCGAGCTAGGTCCCTCTTGGATGGACCCCATTAGAGTGTTCTTAAAATATGACATTCTACCAAAAGACAAGAAGGAGGCCAACAAGATTAGGGCAAAGTCACAGTGATTTTTGCTCTCCTTGTCGCTAGCATTGTACAAAGAATCCTTCACAGGATCATACTTAAAATGTGTACATCCTAGCAAGGTCAAGGCATTTTTGTTCGAAATCCACGAGGGCATTTGTGGAACTCACCAAGGAGGAAGATCTCTGGCTTACAGGGCTATTTCACAAGGGTCTTGGTGGCCATACATCCAAGCAGACGCAAAGAAGTATGTCAAGAAATTCGAGAAACATCAGAAGTTCACACATCAAATCTATCAACCAGCTAAAGAGTTCAAATATTTGACCAATCCTTGGCCCTTTGCAATGTACGGCTTAGACTAAATGGGACCTCTCCCAACCGTGCCGGAAAACAAAAAGTTCTTTATTGTAGCGACAGATTACTTCACAAAGTGGATGGAGGTGGAGGCGGAGGCGCTTGCATCCATCAAAGAAAAAGACGCCAAGAAGTTTGTCTAGCAGAACATCATAACCCGGTTTGGAATTCCCAAGGCCTTGATATCTGACAACAACATCCAATTTGATGAAAAAAATCTTTAGGGTTTTTTTGCGAAGAACACAAGATAGAATTCTACTACTCCATGCTGACATACCCTCAAGCTAATGGCCAAGCCGAAGCCTCCAACAAAGTAGTCTTAGATGGTCTAAAAAAGAGGCTAAAAAAAGTGAAGGAAAATAGGCTGAGAAACTTTCTCACGTCTTATGAGCTTACCGAACTACACCTAGGCGATCAACCAACGAAACGCCTTTTTCCTTAGCCTATAGCATGGGAGCAATAATCCCCTTGGAAGTCGGCCTCCCCACTATTAGAAGCGAAAATTTCAATTCTGATTTGAATGAAAAAGGCCATAGCCTTGGAGCTAGATCTTGCCGAAGAAAGAAGAGAAAGGGCACTAGTATACATCACCTCGTATCAACAGGAACTATCTAGAAAATACAACAAGGTGATGCATCCAAGGCAATTTAAGATTGGAGACTAGGTACTACGCAAAGTAATGGGAAACACTTTGGTGCCTAGGGAGGGCAAACTGAGACCCAACTAGGAGAGGCCGTACAAAGTGATAGGTCTAGCAGGAAAAGAAGTTTACCACCTCGAAGACGTGAACGGCTGAGCTATCCTAAGGCGATGGAACACGGCCAATCTCAAAGTATTTTATTTTTAGTTTTTTTACACTTGTAATTTTCTTTGGCATTCAATAAAACAAGTAGACATTTTTTTTAGTACAATTTCTTTTAGTACTTGCAGTTATTCTGTTTGTAAACAAAAACTTTTACACTCTTTGCCCAACTAAGGGCAATGAAGGTTGGCAAGTTTGACCAACAAAATTTTTTACGTGCTTTAGCTGAGATAAGTATCTAGGCTAAAAAAGATTGGCAGGTTTAACCAACACAACTTTTTGGACTCTTTAGTCGAGATAGTTATCTCGGCCAAAGAGGTTGGCAGGTTTGACCACCAAAATTTTTGCACTCTTTAACCGAGATAAGTATCTAGGCTAATGAAGGTTGGCAGGTTTGACCAATAAAATTTTTTGCACTCTTTAGCCGAGATAAATATCTAGGCTAATGAAGGTTGGCAAGTTTGACCAACACATTTTTGCACTCTTTCACCGAGATGGTTATTTCGGCCAAAAAGGTTGGCAGGTTTGACCAAAAAAAATTTTACACTCTTTAGCCAAGATAAGTATCTAGGCTAATAAAGGTTGGTAGGTTTTACCAACAAAATTTTTGCACTCTTTAGCCGAGATAAGTATCTAGGCTAATGAAGGTTGGAAAGTTTGACCAACATATTTTTGCACTCTTTCGTCGAGATAGTTATTTCGGCCAAAGAGGTTGGAAGGTTTGATCTATAAATTTTTTGTACTCTTTTCCCAACTAGGGGCAATGAAGGTTGGTAAGTTTGACCAATAAAATTTTTGCACTCTTTAGCTGAGATAAGTATCTAGGCTAATGAAGGTTGGCAAGTTTGACCAACAAAATTTTTGCACTCTTTAGCTGAGATAAGTATCTAGGCTAATGAAGGTTGGCAAGTTTGACCAACAAAATTTTTGCCCTCTTTAGCCGAGATAAGTATCTAGGCTAATGAAAGTTGGCAGGTTTGACTAAACATTTTTGCACTCTTTCGCCGAGATGGTTATCTTAGCCAAAGAGGTCGGCAGGTTTGACCAACAAATTTTTTATACTCTTTGCCCAACTAGGGGCAATAAAAGTTAGCAGGTTTGACCAATACATTTTTGTGGACTCTTTAGCCGAGATGGTTATTTGGGCCAAAGAGATTGGCAGGTTTGACCAATAGATTTTTTATACTCTCTAGCCACGATGATTATCTCAGCCAAAGAGGTTGGCAAGATTGGGTATGGCTGAGTTGGTTAGTTCAGCAACGCTTGTAACGAAGTATGAAAAATTCCAGGAGAGACATAATGGACGTGCAAAAAGTTGGACAATTATCATTGATAAAAAAAGATTACAGAGTGGGGCACCTAGCCCGGTTACATGGCAAAGTAAAGAAAATAAAATAGCAAAACAGAAAAGGCATGTTTTAGAACGGTCATGCAAAGTGATCATCAAGCTCGGCATCAAGGTCACCTTGGACCTCTTCGCTTGGCAGGTTGACCCCAGCTTCACATTCTTGTGTTAGGTCGGTAATCTCTGCTCCACCGATCAAACTTGGCTCAGTTGGGCTATGCAACTCCACTTGAGCTGGCAGTGAAGTTTGGTGGCCAAGGTCTATGTTGGCTCGAGGAGCATTGACTAGATCTGGGATTTCCTCCTCCTCCCCTTGATGGAATTTCTACTAAACAGAATCAGCATACTCCGTCATGTAGCTCGGAATAAAATGGGGCGGAGAATTCAAGAACACTTCAGAATCGTGTGCTTGGCCGAGCTTTTCAGTCACTGCCTTCTAATCGTATACTTGAAACAAATGTCCTTGGCCGCCTCACACTACTAGACGTAGGTTTCCTCGCCTTCTTTGAAACCCCGGTCCTCGGCGTCCTCTATCTTTTTCTGTAGCTCTTTGATTTCGACGTTCTTTTTCTTTTTAATCTTGGCGAACTCGGCCAAGTAACGGTCTTTTTTCTCAACCAGGACATTCTGCTTGTCTGCCTCGGTCGTGCTAACCAGCTCAGCCAACTTCTCTTTTTCAGCACTTAGCTCGACCAGAAATGTCTTTAAGGCCTTTAGCTCAGTGTCTTTTACATTCACATTGGCGATGGCCGCCCTACCCATTTTTCACAATTCAATAACATGTTGGTAAACAACGTGGGTTTTCTGCACGGCCTGCAAAGCATACAAAATGGTTAGTTAAACCGCACCAAGGGGTGGTAAAAATTAAAGTTTTATGGGACTTCAAACTTTACTAAGACCATGGACTTAATGGCGGACCAAATCGCCTTCAGCTTGGTTAGGTATTCATGCTTTTCCATGTCAGTTGGAAAGCATAGTGTCATGACCCTAACCTGCCCCTATGGATTAGAGTCATAACCAGCCAGTAATCACAAGATTACCTGCGGCCTTAGTCAAAAATCAAAACGTATTTAATAATAGGAGGCCAAATTGCAGAAGAAAATTTTCTAAGATTGTCCGTTGAGCTATGCATACATGGCTTAACCACACATTTATACATTCACATAATAACTCCCACCGTATGCATATTCACATTAAGTATGTCATACATACACCCAGGATTATTCAAAACTAGTGTTAACAAAAATTCAGATTATACACCAGGTTAGTCAAGGTTGGTCATACATGACCACAAAAGGTTCAAAGAGCAGTAAAGCAAAAGTAAGGCCTCTTGCGTGAGGCGACTCTAGTTAATCTCTCAAAACATGGTTTCTCATCGCTCAGTGGGGCTGGGCTGCACATCCCGTTATTCATCTACATAGATAAATATAAATAGTGAGCTAATGCCCAGTGAATAATACCAGAGTAAAGAGGTTAATGAATGAGATTCATTCATGAATAGGTCATACTTATAGTTTTAAACAGTTGAACTACTATTCCCATTCATATCAGATTTATAGACCATAATGAGCAAAATGACCTCGGTTCCAACACATCATATTCATGTACAAAATGACCTCGGGTCCATCTATACAAAATGACCTCGGGTCCAATACTCATTCATAGACCAATTTCAGGTCTAATGGATCCATGTATCAATAACCATCAGTCCTTCATGTCATAATATTAAACGACCTTGGGTCCAACATTCTCATATTCATAGCTATGCGTCGCATCCGTATTTATACTCAAAATGACCTTTGGTCCAATCAATTCTTTATTCGAAACGACCTTTGGTCCATTCATCAATCATACAAAACGGCCTGTGGCCCAATTCATGTAGAATATGACTTTTAGTCTATCTTGTTAAACATTCCAAACGGCCTTAGGCCCCATCTATGTCCTTGTCAAATATACCAAACGGCCTTAGGCCCATTTTCCATTTTCACAACATTCATTTTACAAATTCTTTCACGAAACGGGCAGATAGAATACTCATTCACAGTGCGAATTCATAAGTTTAGAAATTACCATGTAGACAACATTTAGAAAATAATGCATATACAAAAATATCTTTACTAAGATATTACTCACTGTGATCCGGTGTTTGATTCACCCTTGCGCTTGACCCTACATAATTCATAACACAATGGGTCATAATTCAATTCATTATGTTCTTTAAGTCGCATAATGTTCTTAGGCTTCTTTCATGCTCTTTAATTCATTTAGATTGTCCAATGCATGCCTAAGAGTGCTTAGAAGTGAAAGAGAACGAAAAACAAAACATAAAATGTCTTTTCAAAATTTCTGAAATAGGGTCCTCCGCTCGAGCACAGCTTTGGTCGCTCGAGCGGACCCTTTTGGTCTGCAAAACTTCTGGTTGCTTGTAATTTACGCTCGAGCGAAGCTTTTGACACTCGAGCAAGGAGTCATGTAAGGCAGGGTACGCTCGAGCACAGATTTGTCTGCTCGAGCCACCATGTTATTTTTGCAAAACTTCTGGGAGCTACAATTTCGCGCTCGAGCAAGGCTTTCCTTGCTCGAGTGGACTAGCCAAATTCTGGGTTTTCCAGAATTCTGTTTGAAGTTCACACTTGATGTTCAAGGGTCCAAAGCTTACAAGTTGATGCAAAAAACATGGAAAACCATTATATGACATGAGAATACGGATAATTGAGACCAATTACTCAAAATCATGATCTAATTCACCAAATCATTCCTCATTCTTCTTGGTATGGCCATAGTTTGTGCATTCAAGCTTCATACACATTTCATAACTTCATGAATCCTTCATGCATGTCAACCATTGGTCCCAATCCCACTTCAAATGGTATAAATGATGCTCAAAATCATGAAGCTCATTAAATTTATGCATGCATGTATGATTTGATACTCAATTTTTCATAATTAACATGCTATATGCTAAATTATGCAAATTCATGGAAATTTTCTACATGCATGATTACATTGACTTCAAATTCATCAAATTCAATTCAATTCATATGCTTGATTACAATTTACCCTTGAGTTCACATAATTACGTCTCAAACTCATGAACTCATGTCTAAACACTCACCTAGAGGCTCAATTCTTCCAATTTCAAGCTAATTATTGAGTTTAGCTTCCAAAATTCCAAACTCTTGAGCCAAATTCCACAATTTGAGCTCTCTCTCTCTCTCTCTCTAAACCGGCCCTCTCTCTCTCTCTCTAGAATATGTTTTTAGCCAAGGTGAGTTCAAAAGGAGGAGTTGAGTGCATATAGGCCCATTTATAGGCTTGGCTAATCAAATTCATTAGGCTAAGTAACAATGCTCTAATTTAATCATTTTGAATCTAATTATTCTGATCTAAATCAATTTCTAATTAAATTTTATCATAGGCTCTAAAAATTATACTAATTACAATGGTACAATCAATTCTGGTTTCTGACGCCTCTAGCCCTTAATTTAAATTTTATAACAAAAAATCAAACAGATTTTCCTACGGTGAACAGGTAGAATTTCATAAACGCATATAATCATACAACTAACATTCAAAATCATATCAAGCTCATAACTATAAGCATAGTTAAAACCAATTAGCATAATACGGAGTTGGGTTGTCACACATAGGCTTTTGGACAAGTTGAAGGCCAACTGGTGGTCCTTTTCAGTGGCCACAAAGTCGGTTGTGGTTACAGCATGGCCTTTGAAGGTCACGATTGGAGCCCACACCAAGGGAGAAGAGGAGGCAGCACGGCCAGAGTGGCGCCCCCCTTGAGAAGGTTGGGTTGTTAGTAGCTCGACCTCAGGCAGCTTTGCCTCTTCCTCATCTACCAACCATTGTGGTTGGGTAGCCAAAGTACATGGCCTCTTGCTAGGCCACGATGAGGTAGCCCTGGTGGACAAGAGGGTGACGACGGTCTTACATGGTTGACTAGTGGGGGGTAGCTCGATTTGATGCAGAGGCTTGCTCGGTGATGAGGGCACAAACAGCTCGCATTTTGGCTATCTCTTACTATTCTGTGAGGGGAATAAGGTTGATTTCAGGGAGGTTGGGATCAAGTTCAGGTGAAGACTCAAGTAAGAAGTCGGTAACTCTACTTTTTCGCTTGCTACTATAGTGGTAGATTAGCTCTACTCCTAATAGCTTAGTCCAATTGCGGTAACGGTACCGTAGGATGGCTCATAGTGCGGCTTGGTTAACATAGGTGTAGTCTGCTTTCAATCAGTTCAGATCTGCAAAAAGTAACGGTACAAGTTTTTAGAAGAATCAAGCTATTCTCACTAGGTGTCCCTTTATTCCAGTTGATATTGTAGCCTTGTATTTGGGCCTCTTGATCTTCAAAGTTGCCAGAGACCCAGAGAAAATCGTCATCATTTAGATCTTTTTCTGGCGTGCGTTTAACGATTTTCTCTCTGCCCTTTCTAATTCTGAGGTAGTGAACCCAACCGTCATCATTTTAACCGAGTGAGTATTGGTGAAAAAGCTTGGCTAATCTAAGGTTAAGGCCGAGACGACAATTTAGCTGGACGATTCCATTTATAATCTTATAGGTGTTGGTCGATACTTGGGTGGGGCATAGTCTGGTCTATCTAAAGAACTCGCAGATAAGGGGTTGGACTAGAAACCGATGTCCACCCTCTACGATGGACAACATGGAAAAGGGAACGAATCCTAGCTTGCCCCAGGAAATGGTATCTAGCTCGGCTAGGGAGAGATGGACGTCATCTGGAATGTTATAGTCCCTGTGTAATTCGACCATGGCACCTAGCGAGCTCACCATAAATCAGTTTTTGCCCATGGCCTTAAATTAGGTTGAAAAAGGAAATTTTGTTCGGCCCTTTAGCCCGACGGGGTATGATCAAAAGCGTGTTTCATCGAGTGGCGCCACCAAGGGGCAAGTGAATGGTGTTCCTGAATAACCTAGTCAAGCCTGCACAGTGAAGAACATAGAATGTGTTATGGCCAAGTGGTGACCGGGTTAAGGCAACAGTACAAATTAGTTTGTAGTTTGTTCGGCCAAGAGAGTGTGTGCGGCATGTAGCTTGGCTAAAGAAGAGGAAAGGTTTTAGCCCAACCCTAAGAAGAGAAAGGGCAAGGTTTTAGATCGGTCTATATTAGGGGCAAGGTTTTAGCTCGGTTTATATTAAGGGGCAAGGTGTTAGCTTGGTTGCAGTCTCTAGTACAGTTCCTAGTTCGGTGGGATCCACTTGAGGGAAGACTAACCAGTGGTAGCTCGATCATCATAGGTCACAAACACGTTTTTAGTTTGGTTATTGTGATTAATTTGGATCAAACTCACTGGTTTTCCATGGATTTTACCCCATACATTGGAGGTTCATTTCTAAACATGATGATACAGGCATAATGAACAGGATGAACATTCATGAACAACGCTAATAGGGGAAGGAAACTTACGAATTTGTGGTAGGCAATTGGATTCTAAATCAAAAGTGGGCGTTCTAGTAATGGCGGTGAGTGCGAGGAGGAGCTCAAGCATAGACAGTGAGAGGTAGGATGCTCAAAGTGCTAGTATAGATGAATAGTAGACAAACAATGGAAGTGCGTTAATGGTATATGTAGGAGATGAAAGGGCGCCATCATTCAAAATTATTTAGGAGTCATGCGTAACGGCTGTTCTGGTTGCACGGGGCCGATAGTGGGGTGACATGTGTCAAAAACGCGACGTGGTGTCAGTGTTGTCAATCATATGGAGCGCCAGAAAACTTCTGAGAACCGAATAATCGGAGGGACCGAGCAAATGTTTTAGCTTGGTCAAAACGAACGTTCTTAGCTCAGCTTAAAGTGGGTAATCCCAATCATACTTCGCGGATGGAATTAAAGGGCAATTGAAAGCGTAATTTGTGTGGCCTAAATGGACTGAGATGAATTACATACTCGACCTACTCTCCACCGAGCTATATGAAATTGTCTTAGGGTTGGGCCGAACAGTGGACCGAGACAGGGGTTTAAATAGCCCGGTTCTGAGCCGCCTGGGCTCTAGTTCAGTCAGTAGTGAGTCAGTTGAAAGATCATTAGTGAACTGGAGTGACTGCAGTAAAAAGGCCGAGCTAGGTTCAGTTCTGCACCTCATCAGTTGGTAGCTCGGTTTGCTACCACAAAAGCCGAGGTATAAGGTTTTGACCATCTCACTTGGTTGGTAGTAAGTAGGGTGTTATTAGGATAGGCATTATCCTATGGGAAAGTAATTCCTAGGAGGACTCTAATAAGGAGAGTTAGAGTCGTACTAGGAATATGCCTGGTGAAATCTATAAAAGCTCATAACCGCATCTATAGACAGGTATTGCAATTTTTATTCTCAAATACACAGACCTTATTGTCTATTGTCTACTTGTTGACTTAGGCATTGGAGGGGTTTCTGGCATACACCCGCCGACTAGCTCATGTTTGTATTTTTAGGTAGTAAAGCGACGATATTTTGAGGAGTGCAAACTTGGTCAACAGGATTATACAAGAAGATTATTCTATGCTCATACAATACTTATAAATTTTGTTAGCTTAAGCAAGTCTCCAATTACTTCAAATTTTATTAACTTTTACATTTTAAGAGTCACTTAAAATTTTAATCGTATAATCTCGATTTTCAAATAAATTTAATTCACTCGATATATTCATTTTGAAGTGATAAATTTAGTTATCAAACACCATCTTGGTACAACTCTGATTTATGTTGATTTTGAATTTGATGGTGTTATAGCTTCTTTAATAATATGGTAAAAGAGATAGGATGTGAGTTCTCTCCAGTTCAAATCATGATCTAGAGGGTGTTGTTCAGACCTATAAAGTCCACTACAAGTTTTGTTTCAATGATTCAAAACATTTATTTTGTTAGACTCTATATGTATATAATCCACGCACAAAAATTAGGTTGATCCGATAATAGTATTCTATTCAATTTATCACATTTATTTCTATAAAAAAAAAAAAAGAAATGGATAACAAGTGTGTTTTTGAAAATAAACTACCATTTTTTTTATAGTGAAAAATGCAATAAATTGAATAGATTACGATATCGACCTTTTTTTTTTTTTTTTGTAGATGATATACACGAAAAATCCTAAATTATCAAAATGAGATTGTGATAGACCCCATTTGCCCAGACAACTCTTCAATCTAGATCATAGGCTGAAGGGAAGTCCAGTCCAAAAACATATTACTATTAAAAAATAACATGAAGCTCAATTTAAGATCTTCAAAGGCTAGCTAAATATTGTACTATATTTTATAATTGTTAAACTTTGTTCCAAATTCAGCACAAGGTTTAGATATAATTATGTTCCGTTCGTTTGGGCAACATTTTTATTTTTTATTTTTTTGCATTTTCTAACATTTGGTATGACAAAAAAAATGAAAGTCAACATAAAATGTTTTTCATAGTCAACGAAAAACAAACTTATTTGGATGGTTTGAAAGGTGAAAAATGTTTTTCAAAGCAAAATTTAATCATTGACACCACAATACCACTATCGCCAACACCGTCAAACCCCTCCCCTCAACCACGAGAATATAAGTTTTAAAGTTACAACCAAACATATGAATACAACTTTCAATTAAACATTTTGTAAGAATACTGTAGACACCCCATTTTTGACTACCTTTAAGACTTGGACGCGACTGATGGTTTGCATGGTGGAAAAAGGTGTGCAGGGGAAAGGTTCAGTTTCTTCAGCAATGAGAGAGTCAAATCTCAACTTCATACTCCTTTTTGGACCAAAAAAATCTTGATCAAAATATTTTTAGACCTTAAAACCCTCTCTTTCAAAACGTTTTTGAAATAAAGTTTTTACGATGTTCCGAGGCTCGTATTTTGTCAAATGTTGTGCTTTTCGGTAAACCGAGCAAGGACAAAGTGGAAATGAATGAAAGAGAGATGAAATCTTTGAAAAATATTTCAAAACACCTTGTTCATGGGTTTAGAGTTGAAGAAAATAGGAGAAGAGAGAAGAAGACTAGTTTGGGAGAAGTTCGGCATGAATCCGAGTAGGACCAAATCTGCGCGGCTTCACCGAAACGGGCATAACTCTTTGCACATGAGGAATTTTGATGCGAGGTTGGTGCCATTGGAAAGCTAACTTCAAGGGATTCAATTTGGCCACATGGGAGGCCAGCAATATTTCTGGCCGACCAGCCTTTTTTGGTCAAAAGTGATTCAGCATGAATCTGGAAAGGAGAGAAAACACTGCGCGGCTTCACCGAAATGGGTATAACTCTTTACACAGGGGGAATTAAGGTATGAGGCCACCACCATTGGAAAGCTTACTTCCGGGGATTCATTTTTCACTCAAGAATCTCCTAAGGACAAGTCCGAATGGGGGAGATATGGTTATTTGAAGTCCGGTTGGACCGAATCTGCGCGGCTTCACCAAAACTGGCATAACTTTTTCCACAAGAGGAATTTTAATGCAAGGTTTGCAGCATTGGAAAGCTAACTTCTGGGGCTTCATTTTATGGGGTGGCCAGCCACCTTGACCCTTTTGACCTGGTCGGCCGGCCACTTGAACTGGCCGGCCGGCCACCTGAGCCTTCTGAACCTGGCCGGCCATGTTCCTCTCTCCAAGTGTATTCCAGCTACGCCACCCTTTTTGCCCCAGATCCTGTGTCCGGGGGTTTGGCCTTTTGGGGGGAAATTTGAATTTGTTTTTCCCCCTTTTCTTTGCCTTTCTCCCTCTTTAAAACCACCACCTCCAGCTCCATTTTGAGAGGTTAGAAAAATTCATTTGAGAGCTTTGCCTTAAATCTCTCTCTCTCTCTTTACTCCAAGCCTCAAAACCTCTTTGCTCCAATACCATTTCGACACCAACCCATAGCACAACACATCCATCATCCATTCCAGCAATTTGGAGGCTATTTTCAGAGGTTAGGAGCTCCTTTTCTTAGACCAAAAGCTGCTGGAAGTTTGGGCTACAAGGGTAAGTCCCTATCTCCTCTTTTCTTGCTCTTTTTTGCATGCAATCTTAGACTTTGTTGCTTAAATTTTTGGGCTCCGACCCAAACTGAAAATAGTCATATTTTTGTCTCCTTTTTATGTTTGATCAAGGACCTCTTGTTGTTTGAGGTCTCCTACTGCCACTTGCCTCTTTAACTCTCTTTTAGGCCTTTTTTTTGCATAGTATTTTAGGATTATTTTTGAGCTGTTTTGGACTTGGTCATAAACTGAAAAATATCTTGTTTTGAGTGCCTCTTCAACATTGTTGAAGGGCTCTCCTATGTTTGAGGCCAGAAGCTGCAACTTGTCTCTTTGTCCCTCTTTTAGGCCTTTTCTTGCATGGTAGTTTAGCCTCACTTTTGTTTATTTTCGTGGCTTAATGTAAACTGTAAAATGCCATATTTTGAGCCCCTCTTCAACTTTGTTGAAGGGCTCTTTTCCATTTGGGGCCAGCTTCTGTCCCTTGTCTCTATCCTCTCTTTTAGGGCCATTTTTGCATGATAGATTAGCCCTATTTGTGTTCATTTTTTAGACTTGTTATAAACTGAAAAAAGGATTTTTTTGACATCATCTTCATGTTTCATTAAGGAAATTATCTTATTTGGGGTCATATGCTCCCTTGTATGCTTGATTGTTCCTTGTTTTGGGCCTTACACCCTAGCCCTTTTTGCATGCCTTATTTGACCTTCTAGCCACTGGAATCCAGTGGATTTCAAGTGGCTTTGATGCTGTTTTGAGCTTCCAAATTAGAGGGGGGTGACCCCCTCTCACCTTGGCTTGTTTGGTGGCCATCTTGGCCTTTCAAAGCGACCCCATCTTGCATGCTTCTTAGGCACATTTTAGGGTCAATTTGTTGAGTTTTGAGACTACCATATTTGATTTTCAAAGTTGGTTTGGGGCTGCCACATGTCTATCTTGTATATGCTTAAGAATCCCTTTGTATGCCCTCTAAAGGAACCCCTCATTTGTGCATGTGTTGGCTGTATTTCCTTGGTTATTTGGGCATATTTTGGCATGTTTTATTCATTAATTTTTTCTGGTTTGATGAGTGCTCATTTGCTTCATGTACTTGCCATGTAATCCATGTTTGATAGTCAAAATTGCATGCTAATTTAAGCCATCTTGCTAGCACTTTTTGCCACACTCTAAACTGGAAAAGTTCATATTTTGGGACTGCCTTGACTCTGTCTTCATGCTTCATGTTCAAATAATGCATGCTTTGTATAGCTATAAGTCATTCCATGTGCCTAGTTTTGAGTTTCGGGTCTCATCTCATGCATCGGGTGCCATATTGCCATGCTTCGGGGCTGTTTAGCATCATGTTTTAGTGCTGAAATTTGCTTATTTGCATATCATGTTCCATTCCTTACCATGCTTTGATAGAGTGGCATTCGTGCCTTAGGTTCGGTCCTCGGTTTGCATGCATGTGTGCACGCGTCTCGAGTGTCTCATTTTCATCTTATGGTCTCTTATGTGAGTGTGGCTGAGGTCCACTTGTGTTGGTGTAAGTCCATTATGCATTTTGTATGCCATTTCAATTCATAGCATTGTGTATGCTAGGTTGTATGTTAGCGCATTGTGTATGCCATGTTAGGTTGTATCTTAGTTGCATTCATGCATGTCATGCCTATTGCATTGTGTTTGGGATAGGAGTTAGCCCGAGCACGGAAAACGAGGTACGTTTCGTACTCCGAGTGACGGAACGTGTCTCAATTCCCCAGTCACTGACACTCCGGATTATCCATGATGGAGTCTCGGTCTTGTTGTGTTTATGTGTACATTCATTCCATATTGAGTCATGCAAATCGACTCCTCGGCCATCATGCATCGAGATGCGCGATTGGTGGCACGAGGATCGAGGACTACACTCCCTGAAGAGTAGTCAAACATACATATGTGAAAATACATGGCCATGCCCCTTTCCTGCTCTCTGTTGCAGCAAATCAAGAATCGTGAAATCCTTAGGAGCTTGGCGCGCTTTCCTAGAACAATTGCAAACAGAGGCTGATTGGGGCATCGCAGTGGATTTCCGCGCAAGGCAACCTGAACATACATCATTCATCATCCGGAGCAGAGTCGAGGCAGTCCCTAGCTTGCATGCTAGTTTATTGCTTTCCCAGTTAAATTTGTTAATTAATTAGGGTTTTGTACTTATTCGGACTGTATTTATTTGGGACTATATATTATTCTTTCGGACCCTCTGCGTGAGGGCAATGTTGTAATAAGTGTGTGTGCATGTGATGTATGTCTTCCAACCCCACGTCTTTCTCCCTTTTATTTACCAGCTTATGATGGTTAGATTAGGGCATGTTTCAATTAGCATATAGTATGATAGCATGTTTGCATTCATTCATCTGTCTTGCATGTACCGGGCTCGTCGCATCATAACTCACTGCATTGTATTTCAATTTCAAGTTGAATAAGTGTTAGCTGTAGCATTCCATATGCCATGTTTAGAATAGCCGAGCCTGCTATAGTTGCATTTCTGCATGTGTTGCATTAGGCATTTCTGTATAGTTAGGATCATGCATGGATTTCTAATTAGCTTCTGTTTTGGCTTGGAGTACTCGGTGAGTTTTTATGCTTTAGCATCCTTGCATGCGTGTGAGTGACTGGCATGATAGCATGCTTACCATGAGGCTATGTGCTTATGTGATATAACTGCTTGTATGCCTGTGGGTGGAGGTTAGGTTATTTGGATTGGAACAAATCATCAACTGTGAGTTTTAAGCCCACTAGATAGTGGCAAAACCATCTTTTCTAAGCCCACCTGAGGGTGGCAAAATCTACATTTTAAGCCTACTTACGGGTAGCAAACCATCTTTCAAAAGCAAACATGAAATGTTTTGTTCCAATTCAGACGATCCGGTCTATACTTGTATGCTGTGTGCATCACATAGTAAATCTAGGCTAATAACCGGAATAAGAACGCACAATGTTTTCAAAAACTAGATATCATGGTTAGTAGAGGCCGATCTTTGATCGGGCAAACGGGGGTGCTCACGAAGTGACCTTCCCCAATCGTACCCAAGTTCCCGAGCCGAGGCAACTTTGGTGATGACAGACACGTGGCCTTAGGCAAACGAGTCAGGGTTTCCTAAATTTCCCCAAAAATAAAATATTTAGGTGGCAACTCTGTATCTGGCAAAGCAATCCATGTTTGGCACTTCTTTCAAAAATCTGTTTTCTCAAATCGATTTGCCGGATTTGGACTCTTTGGTTCAGATTAAGAACCGTGACAATTAGAGTCCTTGAACTGTAGTAGCCCAAGACGAACGGAACGGGGGACTTCATTCCCTCCCCGGGGCGTTCGGGGGACGTCTACAAATACCATTAAACAATATCTAGCAATTTAACTGTTGAACTATGGAAGGTTTTGTTACACAGCTCCAAAGGGTAATTTTATTTACACAACATTCTTACTCTCAGTTCACACCATTTTAGGGCAAAACCCTAAATCTAATCCCTACATACCAGCCACCACTACTTGCACTAGTGGTCAGTGAGCCACATCTTTCTTCTTTAGCTGTTGTCGTGGCTCCGCCACCGCCTTCCAAACCTCGTTGCTCTACCACTGCCATTGTCGCCTTTCCAACTTCGTCACTCCTTCATCGCCATCTCAACCCCATTGCTATAGCAACCATCACCAATGACCAACCACTCTATGAGCACCATCATCATGCTTGCAAACCCTAGCGACCCACTACCCACTACAACAAAATGCACCATCGGCGACTAAAAAAATTTAGTCACCGAAAGTTGTGGAATTGGTGACCAAAAATTTTTTTAGTCGGCAAAAGTAAAATATTTAGCTACTAAATTTTTTTAGTCAGGGTATATTGGTTATCAGCGACAAAAAAAATTTAGTCGCTAAAAATGCCAGAATTAGCAACAAAAAAAATCTTTGGTCGCTATATATCGAGTTTTGACTACTAAATCCATTTAGTCGCCGAATGGAAAATAAAAAATTATTTTTTACCTTTGGCGACCGAAATTTTGGTCGGCAAAAGTTTATTTTCAGCAACAAAAAAGAATTTTAGTTGCCGTATATCGAGTTTTAGCTACTAAAACCATTTAGTCACCGATTGTAAAATAAAAAATTATTTTTTACCTTTTGGTCGCCAAAAGTTTATTTTCAGCGACAAAAAAGAATTTTAGTCACCGTATATCGAGTTTTGGCTACAAAAACCATTTAGTTGCCGAATGGAAAATAAAATTTTTTTTTTTTTACTTTGGCAACCAAAAAAGTTTATTTTTAGTGACAAAAATGAATTTTAGTTGCCAAAGAACTAAAATTTTTGAAGGGAGACATTTCAAATATTTTTGAGGGATTTATAAAATACTTTCAGTGACTAAAAAATTTTAGTCGCCAATAACTATCTACATAAAATATCTCATGCTCTCACTCTTCTCTCTCATCCTCTCTCGTCTCTGTCTTGCCGAGACGAGTACAAGCCACGCGATGCCGGCACTTGTAGGAAGTGCTATGAGGAAGCCAGCGAAACCAAGGAAGAGCTCAAATGCGAGATCGAAGATCTCAAGTCCAAAGTCTCCTTCCTCAGATTCTGGACTCCCTTCGATTATTACCACCATCACTCTATTCCTTGCTTCTTCGACATCGTTTTAGTCGCTTCCGACGACGATTCCAGTAAACCCGCGTCTAACCCTGTTCCCGGCTCTGCCCACAAGGCCGTTCTAGTGAGTACCCATTTCGATTTTTAACTTTCTTTCTGTGTTTTTGTTGTGTATTGAATGTGTTTGATATGTGGATTGTGTAGACAAACTCTGAAATGGGTAGTGATGAAAACTCTGAATTTGGATCATTGGTTTTGGTGATTGTTTGATTGATGTACTTTTAGATCCAATTCAACACTAGTTGAACACTCCTTAACTAATAGAATGAACTAGGTCAATTCTACTTGACATGTATCAATAAAGTTGAGTTCTTTAACCATCTTTTGTGCCTTACACTGTTTCCTAATGTCTATTTTGGATTTGGCTTTGGCTAATTGAGTGGCTTGGAATATTTGATGGGAAAGGAGTTCCAGTTCTAGAATCTTTGAGGAGCCATAACATGAGTTCAACTCTCACGCTCTCACTTTGGACTTGAAATTTTTTTTTTTCTTGCCTTCAAACTGTTTGATAAAATGTCTCTTAGGCTTCTCAAAATTCTAAGCCACAGGCCAAAGTTATTGGCAATGTAATTGGTGCTCAAACATGTACTCACAAACTGTTTAGTCAATATTCATTCATTGCATTTTGAGTTAGCTCATCACTGATAGTTGTTTTGCAGCCATAATTTCTGCAAATATAAAGCTTGTGTATTTGAAAAGGAGTTTAGTTCAGGATCTTCTTCTAACAAACCCTGCAACTTTTGAAAGTAGAGTAATGTGAAGTTTTGTGAGAGTCAAATCTGATCCAAATGACTACTTCCAACAAAATTCTCACCAACTTCTACAAGTTATAGAGACGTTTTTTTTTACATATAAATGCATTCATTATGATTTGTTTCAAGAATTGTGTGTGTTTAAAAATTTGTTTTCCTGAGATCTACTCTTTGAGTACAAAGTTTATACGTGTGATCCATTAGTGGTTAATGAAGCCAAATTTGAATATGGAATTGATTTACATGATTTTTGTAAAGTGTGTGGTCCTTGGTGGCATGGCTATGTTAATAGATGAAATTTTATTCAGTATTGGGATTTATATTTTTTATATTAGTTTAATACAATGATAGCAAAAGGTGATTTAAAGAAAATAATAAATGGAACACATCATGAATGATGATTAACATTCAATGAGATTTTTAGTGATTTTGCAAAAGAATATTTGTAGTCTATTTGTTGGATTCATTAGCAACTAGTGATGCAAGGTAGGACTATTATTAGTTTTATAATTTTTTGATAGGAATTGCAATATTAATTGACAATATGGATCAAAATAACGAGCTTCATCATGTCTAGTGGTTATAGAGATATGACCTTATGTTAGATATGTTAGGTTTTTATTCCTAGCAATCCCGTTTGACAAAATTCCTTTCAGTTGTACTTGTTTTCGCACTTTTATTTTAGTGAGGCTATGAGTTTATTAGATGCGAATCCAACTTGAATCGTGCTTTGCAGAGAAGTTTGTGGTGTTTAATTCTTTCAAGATTGCCACTTCGCTAACTATGACAGGGATCGAGCTGCCCGATCAGCTCGCGGGGGTCCAGGGGGCAGCGCTCCTTGGTGGGTCCGGGGCAGCGCCACGGCGAGGTTGAGGGATAGCGCCCCCGAAGCAAAATGTAAAAATGCATTCAAAGTTGCCTGTCCGCTCGAGCGGACATTCCCCCGCTCAAGCGGAGAATGCTGAGTTCCAGAAGTTTGGTGAGTCTGCAAATATACTGTGATCCGTGTTTTCAGGCTCGAGCATCCATTTCCCTGCTCGAGCGTACATCCTAGTTTGGAACACGTCATATAGAGTCCTCGCTCGAGCGTCAATTCCCAAGCTCAAGCAGACCTCGCGATTTCAGATTCTATAAATTCGCAAGTTGCTCCAAATCTAAGGTTACGCCTCCAGATCTTCTTCTTGGGTTCTAGGGTTTATATCTGGGGCTATTTTGCTTGTTTTCTTTGATGTTTTATTGAGTATTCAACTCATGGTTTAAGAAGCATACATCAAAGGATTGTTTGTTCATTCTACACAAAAGAGAGAGTTGTTCTTCGGTGGATTCTGAAGAATTCGAGCCTGAAGCTTTGGTGGATTCTGGAGTGGCTCATCATCAAGACAATTCCGAAGTGAAGACGGGGCTGGAAGAGGCATAATGGGGTTGGTTCAATTCGGGCGTGGATTCGCTAGATAATTGAGAGTATACCTGTGTAATTCCTTTATATCTTCTTAGTGGATTGATTTGTGGCTGTTGCTCGTGGTTTTTTTATCACAATTGGAGGTGCTCTAATTGTGATTTTTCCACGTTAAAATCGTTGTGTCGATTTGTCTTAATTGTTTGATTGGGATTGTTTTATTGCTTAAAATTGATATATAATCACAAATCAATATCTAGCGAATTTCTAGATTTTTCAAGATAGTATTTGAGATGTTACTATTCAGATTGCTACTGCTTTTGTTTCTTGAGATTAACTAATTTAGCTGTTACCTTTATTGCTTAATAATAGTGGTTCCTTGTCTTTTGAATTGGAACCTAATTATTCCTTATTTTCTCATATTATTATTATCAGAATAATCAGATTGTTGCCCAGCCTTGGTGATTGTTAAGAAAAATACAAAGTAAACAAATCAGATTTTGTAAACTTTTGGCCTGTGGGGAAAAGGTCTAGGGTACTTATTGAATAGAAATAGATTGAGTTGGGATGTGAAAATTGCTCAACTTACAAATTACTTTAAGGGGAAATTAACTACATTCACATTAAGGAAATTGGTTGAATGCCCTTATATGTTAAATTCGGCAAGAATGAATTAACAGGATTCAAAAGGCACAAAAACAAAGCTGGAGGGAGTCTTGATTACATGTTGAGGTACTTTGTTCACTACTTGGGCTTTATATTACTCAACTATATTATTCTTTTATATTATATTTTATCTTTCATGATGTATGCTCTGCTTTTGCATATTGAATTGGCATAAAATTTTGTTTTGCTTCGTTAAGAACCCAATGTTGTTTTCTATTGGTAAATATGGTTGTTATCATAGGCATAGACATTCAGTGCTTCAAGTTGTATATTCTCTCCACAATAGTGAAGGTAGGCTTATCAAGTGCTCCATTTCGGTTGAGTGAGATTCTATTGATGTTATGAACATGAAGCTGGCTTGCAGTTTGTTCAAGTTGGGTGTTTATCATTTTTGGTGAGAAATTCTCTATTGCTAATGTTATATATACTACAACTGTGAGTGGTGTGATGATGATTGATGCCTAAGGTTTTATTAATAATTATATAGCCTTGGCAATATTTTTTGTTTTCAATTTTATGGATTTTTTTTTTTCCCTATAGAGCAATAGATAGAACTTGTTGTTTGATGTATAGTTAGTGTTGTCTTAGAAGCTAAGGCTTTCTACTATTGGCTTCTTCATGCATGGATCTCACACACTTCTTAATAATAATGTTCTTCTGTATGTGAGTTTTATTTGTGGAGTTGTTAAACTATTGATTTTCATGTGCAAAGGCTTAATAAGAAGACTCACTTCTTCCAATTTTGGAGAATTACAAATTAATTCATTTCCTGATTATTTTATTTCATTCTTTGGAGGCTGCTGAATACTTTCTTAAACTATTTCTCTGCTATGCTTTACCTAACCTAATTTTGCTGCAGAGTGAAAACTTATTATGTCATCTCCTCTTTCAGTGCACCATGTTAACCCATTAAAGGTATTCTAATTCAATTTTCTTTTTATAATTGTTATAATTAGAATGTCAATTTTATTAAATAAGTGTTAATGGTTTTTTTTTTTTATATTTTTTTTTACAGACTGCTTTTGTGGGGCTGTTGTGGATATTTATTTTTGTATACGAAGAACATTTGTTCTGTATATGGAAGGCATTTATTTTTCTATAACTCTCTATTTTGGAAATCCAATGTTTTTGTATGTAATATTTAATATAGATTGATTATACTTGGTTGGTTTGGATTTATGTGATATTTGGAATATGATATTACAAGTTAAAGTTTTTAGATAGTTAATAATGAAATGGATATCATTGATAATAGATTTAGATGATGATAGATGAATTATTCTGTATATGTACAGGTTACAGGTTGCATTGATAATGAATAATGCATATAATTTAGAAATTAATGAAAAATATTCAATTTATGCATTTTAAAAAAATTAATAAATAGAGCTTTTGGCGACTAAACATTTTGTAGTCAAAAAATAAAAAGGGAAGTTGTTGGCAACTAAATAGTTAGTAGCCAAAAAAAATGAAAGTTTTTGGTGACTAAAAAATTAGTAGCTGAAAAGGAGTATCATGATTTTAGTAACTAAAAATTGGTAGCCAAAAAAGAGTGCTACATTTTTAGCGACTAAATATTTTAGTAGCTAAAACAAAAAAGCACATTTATTTAAAACTTTGGGCAACTAAATTTTTAGTCGCCAATTGTCGACTTTCGACGACTAAAAAAAATTAGTCGCCAATTTAGGACTTTCGGCGACTAAATATATTTTAGTCGCCAATATCTTCCCCGACAATCTTCTCGCGACCAAGCCAACAATCAAACTATTTAGTCGGGAAAACTTTTCGGCGACTAAAATCTGACTTTTGGTGACAAAAAAATTAGTCAACAAAAGTGCAATTTCTTGTAGTGACCATCACAACTTATCCCTAATCAGTGACTAGCCATGGGCAATCTAGAGAGAAAATGTGTCACGCCCCAAGCTCCGTGACAACGCCGCACACTCATTTAAGTGAGCATGCAAGGCTAAGAGTCCAATACATAACCAACAATGTAAAATACTCAAATTAAATCCATAAAATATCATAATGCTAAAAACCATACAAATAGATAATTCTTATCATATGAAATTGTCCACCAAGTCCACTAATAAAAATAATAATAATAATAATGATCCAAGTACTTAAATCATAGTCCTACTCTCAGCACTCCCACAAGTAAAAACCCCGCGCAGCTCTACTCCTCAGAATCTGAAAAATAAAATAAGGGTAAGCTAGATAGCCTAGTAAATAACCAACTGTAGACACCCCATTTTTGACTGACTTTAAGACTTGGACGCGACTGATGGTTTACATGGTGGAGAAAGGTGTGCAGGGGAAAGGTTCAATTTCTTCGACAAGGAGAGAGTCAAATCTCAACTTTATACCCCTGTTCTAGACCAAAATGATCTTGATCAAAAGATTTTAGTCTTAAAACCCTCTCTTTCAAAACGTTTTTGAAATAAAGTTTTTACGATGTTCTGAGGCTCGCATTTTGTCAAATGTTGCGCTTTTCGGTAAACCGAGCAAGGACAAAGTGGAAATGAATGAAAGAGAGATGAAATCTTTGAAAAATCTTCCAAAACACCTTACTTAGGGGTTTGGAGTTGAAGAAAAGAGGAGAAGAGGGAAGAAATCCAGTTGGGGGAGAAAATGGGCATGAACCGCTAAGAAATAGTTGAACAGCCCTCGCCGAATCGGGCCTATTCACTCGCATACTTGGAATCAAGCTATGAGGCCACCACCATTGGAAATAAGACTTCCGGTGCTTCATTTTTCACTCAAGAATCTCCTAAATCCAATTCCGGACGGGGGAGATATAATTGATTGAAGTAGGGCATCACTCCAGTTGGACTGAAATCTGCATGGCTTCACCAAAAAGGGAATAACTTTTTCTACAGGAGGAATTTTAATGCAAGGTTTTTTCCATTGGAAAGATAACTTCCGGGGCTTCAATTTGGACACTTGAACAGCCACCATTGGACTTCCCTAGCACTGGACAGCCACCTTTTTTTCCGGAAGACCCATTTTTTTTCTGAAAAGTAGCAGGCCGGCCAAAAAATGTAGTAGGCCGGCCACTTACCTAGTTGGATGACCTTTTTTGCCCTTTTGAGCTGGCCAACCATGACCCTCCTCCCAAGTGTGTTCCAGTCATGTATTTTGTTTTGCACATCACCCATGTCCGAGGGTTTGGCCCTTTAAGGGGGAATTTTGAATTTGTTTTCCCCCCCATTTTTCCCCCTCTTTTCCACCTCTTTTGTCTATATAATCAGACCCTCCAGCTCTCATTTGAGGGGTTATAAATTTTGGTTTAAGCCTCTTGCATCAAATCTCTCTCCCTCTCTACTCCAAGCACCAAAACTCTTCAAATCCTACACCATTTTACACTACACCTCATAGCACAAGGCCTCCATACTCCATACCAATAACTTGAGGCTGTTTTTCAGAGCTTAGAAGCACCCAAAATTGATCCAAAGGTTGTCAAAGATTGGTTTTTCAAGGGTGAGCCACTTTTTCCCTCTTTTTGAGCTTATTTTGTATGCTTTCTAAGTCATTCTTGCTTGCATTTTTGGGCTCCGACCCTAACTAGAAATAGGCTTATTTTGAGCTATTTTGCATGTTTTATTAAGGGCCTCTCACTGTTTGAGGCTTCCTTTTTGCACTTGCTTCTTTACCTCTCTTGTATGCCTCTTTCTTGCATAGTATTTTAGGCCTATATTTAAACTGTTTTGAGGCATGTTGTAAACTGTAAAGTGGATTATTTTGAGCCCTTCTTCAACATTGTTGAGGGATCCTCACTTTTTGAAGCTTCCACATATCACTTGCCTTTGTATCCATCTTTTGCTCCTATTTTTGCATGCTTTGTTACCCCCTTATGCTTGTATTTTTGGGCTTTGGTCCAAACTGTAAATGGCCTTATTTTGACCCCCTCTTCATGTTTCATTAAGGGTCTTTTAATTTTTGAGGCTTCCTTTTTCCTCTTTGTGTTTAAACCTCTTTTTAGGCCTTATTTTGCATAGTATTTTAAGCATGCTTGTGTACTCTTTTGGGTCTGGTAATCAACTTTAAAATGCCATATTTTGGGCCCCTCTTCAACATTGTTGAAGGGCCCTCCTATGTTTGAGGCCAGAAACCATCACTTGCTTCTTTGTCCCTCTTTTGGCCCATTTCTTGCATGAGAGCTTAGCCATACTTGTGTTTGTTTTTGTGGCTTGTTGTAAACTTTAAAATACCATATTTTGGGCCCCTATTCAACCTTGTAGAAGGGCCCTTCTCTGTTTGAGGTCAGAAGCTGCTACTTGCTTCATTATCTCGCTTTCGGGGCCATTTTTGCATGCTAGCTTAGCCCCATTTGTGTTCACTGTTTGGCCTTCCTTAAAACTGTAAATATGCTTTTTTGGGGGCTTTCTTGATTCTGTCTTCACACTTCATGTTCAAATAATGCATGCGTTGCATAGCCATAGGTCATTCCATGCGCCTGATTTCATGTTTCGGGTCTCATTCCATGCTTCGGGTGCCATGCTTTCATGTTTCGGGGCTGTTTTGCATCACTTTTTGCTGCTGAAATTTTCATGCTAGTATGCCATATTCCATGTTTTTCCATGTCTTGTTACAGTGACATTTCGTGCCTTAAGGTCGGTCCTCGGTTTGCGTGCACGCGTGCACGCATCTCGAGTTATCTCATTTTCATCTAATGGCCTCCTATGTGAGTGTGGCCGAGGTCCACTTGTGTTGGTGTAAGTCCATTATGCATTGTGTATGCCATTTCGTTTCATAGCATTGTGTATGTTAGGTTGTATGTTAGCGCATTGTGTATGCCATGTTACCTCGTGCATCGTGTATGCCATTTCATAGCATTGTGCATGTTAGGTTGTATCTTAGTTGCCTTCACGCATGTCATGCATATTGCATTGTGTTTGGGATAGGAGTTAGTCCAAGCACGGGAAACGAGGTACGTTTCGTACTCCGAGTGACGGAACGTGTCTTAATTCCCCAGTCGCTGACACTCCGGATTACCCATGATGGAGTCTAGGTATTGTTGTGTTTATATGTGCATTCATTCCATATCGAATTGTGCCATTCGACTCTTCGGCCATCATGCATCAAGATGCGTGATTGGTGGCACGAGGATCGAGGTATGCATACATATCTGAAAATACATTACCATGCTCCTTTCCTGCTCTCTGTTGCAGCAAATCAAGAATCAGTAGCCTTCCGGAGCTTGGCGCGCTTTCCAAGAAACAATTGCAAACAGAGGCTAATTGGGGCATCGTGGTGGATTTCCGTGCAAGGCAACCCGAGCATGCATCAGTCATCATCCAGATCAAAGTTGAGGCAGTCCCTAGCTTGCATGCTAGTTTACCGCTTTCCTAGATTAATTTGTTAATTAATTAGGATTTTGTACATATTTGGACTGTATTATTTATTGGGACTGTATTATTTATTTGGGACTGTACTATTTATTCGGACCCTCTGCGCAAGGGCATAATTGTAATAAGTGTAAGTGTGCATGAGTGTGATGTATGTCTTCCAACCCCACGTCTTTCTTCTCTTTTATTTACCAGCTTATAATGGTTAGATTAGGGCATGTTTCAATTAGCATACAGTACGATAGCATGTTTGCATTCATTCATCTGTCTTGCATGCACCGGGCTCGGCGCATCATACTAACTGCATTTGTATTTCAATTCTAAGTTGAACACATGTTAGCTGTAGCACTCCATACGCCATGTTTAGAATAGCCGAGCCTGCTATAGTTGCATTTTTGCATGCGTTGTATTAGGCATTTCTGTATATTTAGGATCATGCATGGATTTCTAATCGGTTTCTGTTTTGGCTTTGAGTACTCGGTGAGTTTTATGCTTTAACATCCTTGCATGCGTGTGAGTGACTGCCATGAATAGCATGCTTACCATGAGGCTATTTGCTTATGTGATATAACTGCCTAAATGCCTATGGGTGAAGGTTGGGTTGTTTAGATTGGAACAAATCATTGACTGTGAGTTTTAAAGCCCACTAGATAGTGGCAAAACCATCTTTTCTAAGCCCACCTGAGGGTGGCAAAATCTGCATTTTAAGCCTACCTGCGAGTAGCACCATCAAACCATTTTCAAACAAACAAACATGAAATGTTTTGTTCCAATTCTGGCGACCCAGTCTATATTTGTATGCTGTGCGCATCACATAGTAAATCTAGGCTAATAACCGGAATAAGAGCACACAAAGAGCGGGGGTGCTCACGAAGTGACCTTCCCCAATCGTACCTAAGTTCCCGAGCCGAGGCAACTTTGGTGATAACGGACACGTGGCCTTGGGCAACGAGTCAAGGTTTCCTAAATTTCTCAAAAATAAAATATTTAGGTGGCGACTCTGTATCTGGCAAAGCAGTCCATGTTTGGCACTTCTTTCAAAAATCTGTTTTCTCAAAACAATTTGCCAGATTTGGACTCTTTGGTTCAAGATTAAGAACCGTAACACAAATCGAGTCCGAGCTGTAGCGAGGTCCCCCGCGGGCTTATTACACCAACCATCACTGTTAGCTGGATCAAGTATACAAAAACAAAAATAATGATCAATAACCAATAAATATATTTTTTGCTACCATTCAATAAATGAACAATTATTTTGTAAGATGGTTTCGTAGCTGAAAATAAACAGTGTAGCAATACATTTTAATTGAAAAGACAATGAGGTAATTTGATGAAATTTCGTTGTTCAAAATTAATGGTTCGATATTCAAATGGTTCAATGATGCAATTCACAAAACCCAAGTCTTGGTGACTACGGTCACTTAGCCCGTGACAAGGCCCAAAACCACACATAGACCGGTGGTAAAACTCCAAAAGAAACTAGTTTCTGTGCCAATAAATAACCCTCATTGGCTAGGGTCCAAATCATAGTCAGACTAGAGTGATGTTCAAATATTCAAACAATACACAAATTTAAAATAAAATAGTCGATATTTTCAGAATAAACATTTGATACAATTTTCAGAATAGTTTCACCAAATATTCAAATAATTTTCATAATAATATTCGATGTTGTTTTATACTTAACCCATATTTTATTTTAAAAGAACATGAAAGGTATAAATAAATATTTATGATTTTAAACGATTCAATAGGAATTAAAATGAACCAACAGTGATAGAGGGTTACTTACCTCAAAAGCTTAGAAATAACACTCTAACACCAACTCCAAACACCCAGCTCCACCACTTCAATCACACAAACCTAATAAATAAAATCTCAAATAAATTAATATTTTTTACATGTTACATACACTCACAAAAGCCCCACTATATTAGATTAATGTATTGCTTTAATATCCAAGAGATCAAACCATTCAACCCAACTTTAAAGCCAAACACACCCTTACCCATGATACAAAACTCCATTGTTTCTATTACCCACCCAAAGTTACACTTACACATTGCACCCAATTCTCAAAACCTAAGTAGGCACCTATAGATCTTCCAAATCCCCTTAATGCATTGATTGTTAAATTTCTTAACATAAAATTAATAATTAACAGTAAAGACAGATTTTACCTTAACTAATGGGTGTCCCAAAATCACCAACGTGCTGACTCCAATCCTTATTGTAGCCTCACTTGAACCTCTCTTCTCTTTTTCTTTTCTTTTTACCTTCTCAAACCCTAGCCGCCTATGGAGCAATTCACAGCCTCTGTTTTGTTTTTTTTTCCAAGACTTAAAGCCACAATAGGTGGGCTTATTAACCTAATTTCTCAAAGTTACAAAATTACCCATCTAAGTAATAGGAAATATAATACCATCTCATAACTAATTCTTTGATATTAATAAATGACCCATATAAATTAATTTAATTACTAATCTATCCAATAAAATAATCCTACACACAACTTGGGTTTTACAAAATGAGAGAGATGTGTTTGAATAAGGAAATAGAAGTGGTGTTGGGAGGCGACGATGGGGTCACGACAAGTGGGAGTCGCAGCGATGGGGGTTGCAATAGTAGTGGTGCAGTGATAGTAGGGACTATGATGGTGGTGGGGCAGCGGGGGGCGAGTGTTGGTGGTGGAAGGGGCTAAGTAGAGGCAACGAGGAAAGGGGCTATTGCGACGAGGAAGGGAAGGGTGCCAGATAGCATCCGACAATAACAGTGATTAGGGTTAGGGTTGCCTAGAGAAGATGAGGGTAATTTGGTACAATAATACTTGGTAACCCGAAAATAGTTGGCTCGAATTGGCTCGAAACCCAAAACGACGTCATTTTGGGATTCTTTTTTTTTTCTTTTTCTTTTTCTTCCTTTTCTTGCTTTTGAACACAAACAGAGGCGAGAGAGAGAGGAGAGAAGAGAAGAGAACAGTAGAGGAAGAGAAAAGAAGGAGAAAAGATAGAGAGAAAGAGGAGGAAGAGAAGAATACAGTGATAGCGGAGGAGAAAGAGAAAGAAGATCGACGGTGATGGCGGTGATCGGATCTGAATCTGAATCGGATCTTTTTCTTTTTCTTTTGTTTTTTTTTTTTTGGCTGATGATGATGTGTTGATGATGATGATGTTGATGAAGATGTTGTTGTTGATGATGATGAAGATATTGTTGATTTTTTATTTTTTTTCTAGTGGATCTGATCTGAAGATGAAGGGGGGAAAAAAAATTTGTTGGTTGTTGATGATGTGTTGATGAAGATGTTGTTGTTGATGATGATGATGTGTTGATGAATGTTGTTGGTTGCTCCCTCTTCTCTTTTCTTCTTCTTCTTCTTCTTCTTCTTCTTCTGCTTCTTCATCTTCAAAAAAACGAGAAAGAAAGAAGAAGAAAAAAAATTCCAAAACGACGTCGTTTTGGATTCGGGGCAAGTTTGAGCTTGGAAATTTCGGGCTACGTATCATAATTGAATTTGGTATTAGTCAAAAATGGGAGGTGTGCATTGAGATAAAATCCAGAGTTTCAATTTGTGTGTAGGATGAATTGAGCAAACAATTAAATAATAGTGTGTATTAAGATAAATAATAATGAGTAAATAAAATTTCCCAGCTCCAAAAACCCTCCGGCGAAATCGCTCCATTAATGCAAATATAAGTTGATTAATTCAAAATTGACATTGTCTTATTATTGTGTTCACGAGACAAATCAACTAAACAAATGATGGTGAAATAAATAAATAAATTTGTCAAAATTATTATACCTTATTGGTTTCAAACATTGCAACTCAGGATAATTTTTGGAAGGTGAGGGTAATTTTTTTTATTTAAATTATTGGAAGGTGTATTTCACACGCACACCATTTTTTCGAATAGACTTGATTTTAAAAAAAATAAAATAAAAGTGAAATTGACACAATAAGTGGATAATTTTATCCCCATCCTCTTCAAACTTAAAATTACATGAAGATATTAATTAAAATTAAATTATAATTAAGGATTGATTTAAAATGTAATTAAATTAAAGTATAAAATAAATAATAATTTACGATTGATCTAAAGTATAATTAAATTAAATTTAGATTAAGATGTTAAGAATTACAATAAATAATTAAAGATTTGGGATTAATTGTGATTTATAATATAAGTAGATTAAAGAGTTAGAAATTACAATAAATAATTAAGAATTTAGGATTAATTGTGATTTAAAATATATTTAAATTAAAATTAGATTAAAAAATTAAAAATTACAATAAAAAATTTAAAAAAATTATGATTAATTGTGATTTAATTAAATTAGTGTTAAAAATTATAAATTTTGTGTATGAGATAGAAAAGAGAAATAAAATAACAAAAAACAAAAGTTTAAGAATATTATAATCATTTCACATCTATAGTTAATGAAGTGAACAGTTGCATTTTAGCCCAAAACCACATAAAGACTTTCTAACTATATTTGAACCATAGGTGGCATAAAGTCCTCCGCTCTCAAACTACAAAAAGTAAAATGAAATTTTTCCATAATTAAAACTAAATTAAATCGTGTTATTTGATATAAATTTTTAGCTTTGTTAATAATTAAATAAGTCATTATACTTTGTAAGTTAAAGTTTTGATTTCTTAGCCGAAAATTAAGTTATAGATCAGTAATTTTCTAAGATGTCAATACAATAATACTATAAATTTAAAAATTATTCAAAAAAATTAATATATAATTCACATTTATTTTATACATAAATCTCATAATACACGCTTTCAATTTTCATCTCATATTATTATTTTTTACATAAATTTAGGACTCAAAGTTTGAGTCTAGACTTCTTAGACTTTCTCGTGTGAATGAAGGGAACCATTCAGCAACGGAGAGGATATGATGTGGATATGATACGGATAAAGTCACACAAAGAGCCTAGAAAGAACCTACTTTATGCAGGACACGTGAGTGTGTAGGACTTTGACTGAGCATCGTAATTTGACTCCATCAATTTCTTGTATATTCACGTATAAAGCTTTATAATTTTATAATTTTTTTTATTTTTTATTTCTTTTTAAAAAAAAGAGAACTTTCTCTCTCCCTCACTCCAACAAACAAAAGCGAAAGAAAAAGTCAGCCATGCAGCTTTTCAATTCCAAAGAAAAGTAAAAGGGAAGAATTTTCCATAGCTATAGCCTGCTGGCCGGAGCTGAAATTGTCTTCTCTTACAAGATGTCTATAAAAGGAGTCTCCCCATTAAACACACCCCAACCAAAGCTTTAATTTCCTTGAGGCAAAGAAAAGAAAAGAAAATCCTGAAATTCTCTCATCTCATGGCTTCATTTCAATTTATAGCTGCAGCATTCTTCTTGGTTGCTGCTCTCGTGTTTGGAGGATCGAATGCTCAATTGTGTCCCACATTTTATGATAGCACATGCCCAAATGTCTCGAGCATAGTACGTATTGTCCTGGAGCAGGCTCAACGAGATAATGTCCGAAATGCTGCCTTGCTCACTCGACTTCATTTCCATGATTGCTTTGTCAATGTAATAATACCCTTTCTTCCTGTTCTATGCATTTGTCTTTGTGTGTTGCAAACATCTTTTTTAGAGAAAAGTTAGGGATCATAAAAAAATTTTCATGAAAATGATCATGAAAGAGTTATGATCCTTGGATTACCTTGATTAGTGTGTGGTGCTTTATTCTAAGTGTAATCCAAGGGTCACGAAGTTTTCATGATTATTTTCATGAAAGATTTTTCATGATACCTAGCATTGTTGTTTTTTTTATAGTCATAAGAAGCTCAAATTTATGTAACTTATATATGTCAATTCATGTATGACTAACTAACTGTCTTTGCATGCAGGGCTGCGATGGGTCCATTTTGCTAGACAATGCAAATGGAATAGAGAGTGAGAAAAATGCAACTATTAATTTGTCAATTAATGGATTTGCTGTTGTTGATGACATCAAGACTGCATTGGAGAATGTTTGTCCAGGTGTTGTCTCCTGTGCTGACATTTTGGCTATTGCGGTGAAATTTCGATTGTTTTGGTACGTAAATTAATTTGGTATACATTAATCACTACAAAAAGCGCTTTTGACTAAAACTTGAATTTTAAATCTGAAACTTCGTAAAATGGCGACTAAAATCGAATTGGTCGCCAAAATTGATAACTTTTCGACTAAAAGCAGTTTAGTCGCCAAATGTAAGGGTTTTGGCGACTAAAAAGGCGGTTTAGTCGCCAAATGTGGGCTTTTAGCGACTAAAGATTGTTTAGTAGCCAAAAAGTCATGATTTTCGCGACTAAAATTATTTAGTAGCCAAATCTGCTGGATTTGGCGACTAAATCTAATTCGTCGCCGATTCGAGTTTTGCCGACTAAAAACTCTTTGGTCATTTGAAAGGAAGTTTTTGGCTACAAAAAAAAATTAGTAGCTAAAAATCAAGAATTGGCGACTAAAATATAGTTTAAATGCCCAAAGTTGAGGTTTTGGCGACTAAAATTTAGTTTAAGCCAAAGGTGCTATCCTTAGTGAATTGAATTCTTTTAGCGACGAAAATAAATTAGTAGCCAAAAATGAAGAATTGGCGACTAAAATTCACATTTAATCGTAGAAAGTACTATCATATTTTTTTAATAAATAATTTATTTTTAACACAAATAAATATTAAATAAAAATAATTATTTTTATATATATAATTTTCTATTAATACCAGTAAAAAGTAGTATATAAATAATATATGTTGCAATAATAATCATGTGATATGGTAGTAGCGTAGTGGAGGTCGAAGTGTTGGGAGTGGGACGTTGTGGGTTCAAACCTTGGGAGCAGAGGCAATTCTTTTTTTTTTTTTTTGTTTGAAAAACGGTTTTGGCGACTAAACTCTTTAGTCGCCGAAAGGTATGCGTTTGGCGACGAAAGTTTAGTCGCGGAAAGGTGTCAATAATTAAAAAAAAAATACTATTGGCGACTAAAAGTTTAGTCGCCAAATGTAAAGTTTCCAAAAATGAAATTGCATTTGGCGACAAAAATTTTCGTCGCTGAAGACACAGCATTTGGCGACTAACAGTTTTTTAGTCGCCAAAGGCATCCGCGACCATGTTTTGGCCACAAGATGGGCGACTAAAACTTTTAGTCGGGGAAAGTCGAATTTTGACATTTGGCGACTAAAATGGGACCTTTGGCGACCAAAAATTTAGTCGCCAAAGGTGTTTTTTTTTTGTAGTGAATATTGGCAAATAGAATCTACAAAAGACCTTGTTTGCAAAACCCATGTAACTGTCAACCAAGTTTCAGATATCAACCAATACCTAGTGTATTGGCCTATATGTTTCATTTTTCCCCTAATAGTATATGACTCGATAACTTCAATTACTTGAATCTTACATAAGGGAATTAAGTTGGGATTAATAAGGCCTTATATATTTTGTGTTAATTAGTCATAACAATATATAAATTACTGCGAGTGATTTATTGCAGTCAGGAGGTCCATCATGGGAAGTTCAGTTAGGAAGAAGAGATAGCAGGACAGCAAATCGAGCTGGCACTAGTGCCCTCCCAGTTTTTAATGAAAGTCTTAGTACCCTGAAAGACAAGTTCAACGCTGTTGGACTTGACTCCACCGATCTAGTTGCTTTATCTGGTAAAGACTATAAACTTAATTTAACATTTCTTTCTTTGATTACAATTACTATTTCCCTTGGTATGAAATTTATGAGCTCAACAAATCATTAATTTCCTTATTTCTTCATTAAGAAAAAGAAAAAAAGGAGGGATAGCACTCTCTTTACACAACATCATATATAACAACTAACAACAAATGTTTTCATTCCATTTGCAGGTGCTCATACATTCGGACGAGTTGGATGCTTGACTGTGACCCCACGCCTTTACAACTTTAACAACATTAGTGGAAATGCAGACCCAACCATAGACCCAACCTACTTGAAAACACTTCGGCAAACATGTCCAGATCCCAACACTCCTGCAGGCACCAACACTAAGTTCACCTTAGCCAATCTTGATCCCACTACTCCCAATGGCTTTGACAACAACTACTTCACTAACCTCCAGAACAACCAGGGACTTCTCCAGACTGATCAGGAATTGTTCTCCACTAGTGGTGCTGAGACTGTTGCCATTGTTAACCGCTTCGGAAATAGCCAGAGCGACTTCTTCACTAGCTTTGCTCAGTCCATGATCAATATGGGAAACATAAGTCCGCTGACAGGAAACAATGGAGAGATAAGGTCTAATTGTAGGAGGGTTAATTAATTGGGTCTTATGATATCGTGGGAGAACATACAAAAGTACTATATATTATTTGTTTGGAATTTTCACATTTGTTTTTGTTTTTTGTTTTTTGTTTTTTGTTTTTCGTTTTCCTTTTTTGTTTACAAAATGTCATGCAAGAATTGTATTAAACAATTGATCAATGGAATTAAGAACCAAAAATAAAATCATCACAAATATGGGAGTTTAGTTACTTTTATTCATTTTTGTTTGCCATACTTCAATAGTTTAATCATTTTCTCTAAAACATAACAAGGAAATTGTCCTACTCATTAGAATTCTACCACCATAAATGGAAAAAAGCAAATCACGAAGAGCATACCATGCAAAGAAGAACCAATTCCTGGTACATGATCTAAGGAAGACATTCGAGTCAAACAGAACAGGGTCATCAAAGTTACCATGACAGGAAGAAACACTTGCCTTAGCAAATCTTAAAGGGTGACAATCCACATAATATATTGACCCTAAGAAAGCTTGTTAGGTCGAAAACCCAAAAGGCGACCTAAGCAAAACTTAGAGAAAAAGAAGAAAAAAAAACTGAGAAAAAAAATTGAAAAAGAAATATGGCAAAAATGGAAGCTCGTAAAGTTGAAAACTCGAAAGAGCAATCTTCGCAAAAGTTAGAATACGAAAGGAAAGAATTAACACCCGAGTGAACCTTACCCTGAACTACGGACGGCCTAATTCCCACACTAAGGGTATGTAAGCAACTCCACGGAGTTTGGCCCCATCTCATTCAAATCCCATTATCCATCAATACCTGTCATCAATCTAAGCAATTGAATGTCAAGATTTTGGGGGATTTTAGTTGCACAACTTATTGGATTCAATTGAAAGAGCTGTCCAATTAGTAAGCTTGTGATGGATCATTTCACACACCAAAAATAAACACTAAATTATACCAAATTCCTTAGAATAGTGGTAAGTCCAAGTATTGATCCACAAGGACAAACAAGAAATTAAACTAATTTAATTGTTAAATTCATAATTCAGTTTAGATTAAAAACATGATGATTCATAACCTAAGGATAATTAAATTAAACAAAACGAATAAACTAGCAATTATAAATAAAGACGAAATTACTAATTTTGAGAAAAATCTAGGTTAATGAATTTACCACTAGTTACATAAATAAGGCTTTAATTTGAGACTCAATTATGTTATGGTTCGAACTAAACAATACTTCGAAAAACTACAAGCTCGAAGTATTTATCAAGAGAATTAACACCAATGTATAAGCACGAACCATCTCAAGTAGTACGAGTCGTTCGCTCTAAACAAGGGAAGCAACACGACTCGTCCCTTGTAGTATGGCTCGTCTCATACCTTGAACATGAAAGAATAGAAAACCATTGTATGGAAAGCATTCAATAATCGCAGAAAGCAGAATACTTGAAGAAATAATGGAAAATCATATTTGAAAACTTCTTGAGAATCATACAACTGTTCAAACCATTACATAAAAGAAAACATATTTACTTGGCTAGGGTTTCATCAAAACTCTAGAAATAAGAGCCTAGTCAATCATAAAGGAGTGGGAAAATATAAAAGAATAAGAACCCTCCATGAAAATTGCCCTTGAAGCTTGAGAATTCCCTTTTTCTAAACACTAGCCTCTCTTTTCTCTTGGAATTTTTCAGAATTCTAATCCAACCTTTTTTTTTTTTAATATTTTTATACCTTTTCTATTTTGCCCACATTCAAAACATCAAGCACGCTTCCCAAGGTACAGCCGCACGTGCAGGAAATACCACCGTACGTGCGGTGATGGTTCCTCATGTGCGGAAATGCGCCTTCACACATGCAATTTTTTCAAGCTCTGTTTGGCTACGATGAATGTGCCGCATGTGGAGAAATAGTCCTCCGCACGTGCGAGAAGCATTTTTCTCTCTAATTTCTGTATTTTTGCTCATTTTATATTCCCACTATGTCCAACCTAATTGATATTAAACATGCATAAAATATATAATTTAACAGTCAAGTAGGGTTAAGAGATTCTAATTATCGACCTTAATATTGTACAATTCGGCCTCAATCACATCCCTCAACTTACAACTTGCTAGTCCTCAAGCAAGGAATAAAGAAAGATAAACAAAATCTAATTATCTCCTCTTTTGTGGGAAATACGATTGCATTTAGTATATGCAACAAGCCTTTAAACCACAAAATTACCCCAAGTGGATGAGTATAGTCTCTTGAGGGTTTCCAAAAATGATATCCACAAACATTAACATATTCACATCTATCCAACAACAATTAATCACACTACACTACTCAAAAATTAACTTATGTGCTATTACAGTGCAATATTAAGACATGATGAGTCATTGAAGGCACAGTAGACAAGCATGAAGGAATCTATTGAGCAAAAATCGCAATTCAGTATTGCAAAAATTAAGTTCCATGTACTTGTGAATGCTAGTAGACACATCATCAGTACCCTCGGTGTAAAGTGTAATCCCCATAACTAATTAGCTGTCCACTATAATAGCCCAATGTAACTCATAATAACACCCAACATATATAAAAAAAACTAAACTTTTGTAACCAAGATTCTCAATTTTTTTTTTTTTTTTTTGAAAGGCTGTGCAATATCCTAATCCATTAAGCTTTCTAACCAACCCACGTAACAAGCTGTGAGAACCCGAATATACAAATAAAATAAATAATTAGATAATAATAATTTTACAGATCTCAAATATTTTATTGTAAATCTTTAAGTGCGAATTAAATATTATTGGAGGGTCTTTTAATTAATTTTAAACTTAAAATAAATTTATAGTGAAAGTATTTAATTTAGAGGCAAGATTTATTATTTAAAAAAAAATAGAGGGCAAGTTAGTAAGTATATTTTATTATAATAATAGTTATATTTTATTTAAATTAATGGGTTAGAAAATAAAATAATATAAAGAGATAATAATTTAGAGCCTTTTGTTTAGATATATAAAGTAACCCTAGGTTGCCTAATACAATATATAACAACACCAACAGCAACCACGGGGAGAGAGAGGTTGAGAGAAAAGAAGAAGAAAAAAAAAGAGTTGCAAACAAGGAAGAACTTTTGGGTGTGTGGTAGGTCTCTATCTTTCTTCTTCTCTTTGTTTTTGTTCTTTATCCTTACTCTATTATTATTTAGTTCATTGATGAAAAGGTTATAGGTTTATGTATTTTGTATATATATATACTGTTAAGAAATTTGAGAAGTTAAATTCATGTATAAAGAATGAGTGTAATTCTTAGTCAAAAAATTTTGCACAGAATCACAAACTTTAAAAATCAAGAAACTATATCAAATGGATGAATTTTAAATTGAAATTTTTACAGTAGATTAATTACATATTGAATTACATATCTGAATTTCCTCATAATTTTTGGGAGTCCAAATCTATATTAATTGTTGCGTTCAAATCTGTCCAGAAAGTGGTTTAAACAGTAACTTCAGAAGTGTTGTTTTCTTTGGGTATAAATCCGAAAATTATCAAATCAGTGTCATTAGAACCGGTTACGAGTTTAGTTTCTTATATTTTTGGCCTTGCATTGATTGCTCGTGTGTACTAAGAGAACCATTAATTTCTTTAAAGTGCTGCGGAAAACAACCTGTTTGGGCATAATTAATTGTAAATAATTATTTTAATAAGCAAATCAAGTAAAACCAATTGGGTTTGAAACTTAGGATATACTAGTTGATATCTGGAGGATTTTGAAATTTTTCGAATAGTGTAGAGTGGGTTTTGTAATTTTCAAAGTTAGCGAATAGATTGAAAAAACTTGTTTAAAACTTTGTTTTATCTTAAAGTTACTTTTAGTTAAGTTTCGATTGGAACCCATGTCTTGGGTAAATTTAAACCTTGAAGAAAATGAACTTAGGTAATATTTAAGAGTAACGGTGAGTTGGGTTGAGCCGTGTTAGTGCGCTTTAGTTTGAGATTACTTAGTTCCTATTCTTTAGTATTTTTTTAAATTAGTAGTGACGTGTAGTTTTCATACTTGGTTCAGGGCACTAGTTGGACTTTCATACTCTATTCGAGGATTCATTACTTCGTTTTCAGGTGAGTAGTTTCATGCTATATATTTTTATAAATGTTCCCCTACCCTGAACTGTTGGAAAATTTAATTGTTGTTTCAGGACTAAACTGTTTTAATAAATTATTATATTATCAATGGAATTAAATTATTTTTGAAACATGTGTGAACTTGGCATACAGTAAATTATTTGTTTTGGTCTCGTGTTTATAATGGTGAACTACCATGTTTTGTGAAACTGATGTGTATTGATTATTGGGACCATTTGTGTATTTTAGTCTAAAGAAATTATTCTACTATGTATGGTGACTCTGGCCACTAGCGAACAGATCCGGGTTGGGCCGTGATGACTCTAGTGCTCAACGATTGTAAGGAAAAGACCTTGGTTAAGTTACGTGACCTTTAATCGGATCGTCTTAGAGAAAAGGCCAAGGTTGCCACCCTGAGGATGACTCTTAGCTCGGTATTGGATCCAACAGGGCTTATGGCCTTGAGAACTGTGTGGCATGTTACTTGTTATTTCTTAATACACAGAAAATTATTGGTGTTCATGTTGTAATCTGTTTTAAGTAGAAAATTTTATTTATCATGTTCTTGGGAGACATGAGTATTTTAACTATTGAACTGTGGAACCTTCTTTTAGAAATAGATTCTCTTTACCAAACTGTATGTCAATCTAGTTTATGTGATATATATCTTATTTTGGAATTGAACCCTGTTTTCAAAATTGTATTTACTATCCATGTTGCAACTCACTGAGCTATCAGCTGACTTAGTTGTTTATCATTTCCAAGTGTTAGAAGGACTTAGAGTGGACTCATGGTGTAGTGGAGACTCAATTGCATGGACCTCTAGGACATTCATTTATTTTGTTTTAGATTGTCATGTCCAGTTTGTGCATATTTCTTTTTATTTTTATTGAGATTCATTTAAGATTATTTTGATATGTGGGCGATTTGTGTTCCATTTAGTATATATTTTTGAAAGTTGGTTATGGTTGGTTTTACCATTTATACTTGTAACTTGTCATTGGATTGGGTTTTGATTTATTTATTTATGGGCTATCATCACATTTATTCTTTGTGATTTTGGGTTCATATTTAGGCTTACATGTGCCTTGGGCTGAGTCCCTGTGGGCCACGGCCGGTCATGTCTAGATTTGGGGTGTGACACAAGCATTGGGCCAATGACTCCCACACCAAATGTTTGTAGGGCACTAAGTGTGAAGACACTCTTACAGGCTTAATAACTCAAGCTAAAAAGGTTACGAACCTGAACAAATCATTTTCCTTATTTTTCCTTAGCTGTGCAATGTCTAGATCCCTTAAGCTTTCAAATTAACCCATATAGCAAATATTGGGCCAATGACTCCCAAACTAGATAGTTTTAGGGCACTAGGTGTAGAGACAATCCTACGAGCTTAATAACTCGAGTTAAAGAGGCTATGAACCCAAACAAATCAAGGTTTTTTTTTTTTTTTTTGAGAATCAAGGCTACTCATTTATTCTTTTCTACAACCCTAGCAATTATCAATGATGTACACCAGGGATTATAATAGAGAGGTCACCGCTATGATAGTGTGTTCATGTGAATCAAGGCATACTCATGATAAGTGTACTAATACCACAACCACAAGCAACTATCTTAGTGCAAACATCACATGCGAGTCTTTACCCAATAAACCATTTTCATACAAGTTTACTATGTTCCCCAATTAACATATGCTTATATGACTACCTTACTAGCAACAAGTCAACATCAAGTGAAGTACTGTAATTAAGTGAAGTAGGTATAAACATGAATTATGAATTAGGAGCCAAGTAGAAGTACACAAAAGAAAATACCCTCATCTCCCAACTTGAATATGACATTGTCCTCAATGGAAACAAATACGAAGAAAATACGAAAAAGAGAGAATATTACCATATATTGTAGGTGCACCTCCAGCTAGGCAGATAAAAACACAAATATTTTTTTTTTTTTTGAAGAAATAAAAAGAAAAATAAAAAAATAAAGGAAGAAAACAAAACAAAAGATAATAAGTGACTACTGAGAATCTGGCGGTGGCGATGGTAGGAAATGTTGCGCAAATGAGGCGGACATCAATGACCGCGTCTCGAACGCTTCGTCATGAACCCAAATGCCGAGCTGGTCAAAACGCTGCTAGCTCAACTCCTGATATGTATAAAAGTTAGTTTGCAAGGAGGTAACTGACTACTGATATTTGAGCTGGCGAGCATTGAGGTGCTCGAATGCCGTTTAAGAATAATCCCTATGCACCTAAAAGTCTGTGAGCAACCCCATAAGAAACTGGTGGTGCTCCTGAAGAGTACTGTGGACCTAATCCACAGAGTGCTGAAGCTGCAAGTACTCCTCTCAAGTCATGTACATCGGTTCCCCTTGGGGAGCCACAAGAGAGGCAGGAGGAGGTGGTGGGTCATGCATGGGGGTCATCGGCCTCAACAACCGTGACACCGCCCTGTAGTGGTATTCGACATAAGCTATGCTGTCATTCCCTGTAATGATCTGAAATTTTTCCCTCCACTCGAGCGGGGGAGTGGGCGCTTGAGCGGACTTTTGGGGTTTCCAGTAATTTTGTAGGTGGGCTGAAATTCTGGGAGTGGTGATTTTTCGCTCGAGCGTAGAAGTGGTCGCTCGAACGGACAGCTTTGTTGGTCTGCGCGCTCGAGCGCAAGGTTGGGTGCTCGAGCGGGTCTCCAGGTTGAGTTGTATTTCTGAGGCACGTGGGCTCATTTTTGACATTTTATTAGTGTATTTGGAACGTTCTTATTTTATTTTGGGGTATTGGTTGAGGTGGTAATATGATGGTAAAGTAAGATTGGACCAAAGAATTTAATTCGGATAGTTATTTTACGATCAGCCGCCACTCTTTTGCCCTTTTCTTTTTCCACATTTTGAATTTGGATGTGAGGTTAGAACCATTGGAAAGCTTATTTCTAGGGCTTCAATTTGGACACAAGAACAACCTAAAACGGAGTCCGGATGAGAGAGTTACGCATATTTGAAGTTTCGAAATCTGGGCTGGAAACAGGTGCGCTCGAGCGGGAAAGGGGACGCTCGAGCAGACATTGCGGGTTCAGCAGATTAAAAACGTGAATTTTAGATCATTCTTCACATTTTTCTTTTCCTTCTTCTCTCCTCTCACCCTAGGCCCAAAAACCCTAGGGTTTTGATCCCAAATCCTCACCATCTCCTTAAGTTTTGATCAAGATCTTCCACCAAGAAGTGAAGAAGGCAAGAAGATGAACATTTTCAACTGATTGAAATTTCGAGATTTTGGAGGATTCTTCTCAAAGCTTTGCTCCTTTGCTTGATTCTTGAGGTAGGGGTCCTTGTTCTCTTTCAATACTTGCATTCATGGATGGATTTGTGGTATTTTGAGTATATAAATACAAAATCCATAGTTTTGAGCATATTGTGTCCAACTTGAGATTTGGGGGTTTAGGGTTTACAATGTTGGGGATGCAATTGCTGGGTTTAGGTGATGGATTATGAACTTTAGACTTGTAATCAATGAGAAAATTGGAACAAGAAGTAATGGTTTGGGAAATTTGGATTTTTCTTGAAATCCTCTATTTTCTTGAAAACCCTAGGTTGATTTATGATGTTAAGCAAAGATTTTGCCCAAATTGAAAGTAAAGTCATGAAATTGAGATATTGAATTAGATATATACAAATTTAAATGAAGTTTGAAAATGTTTGAAAATTTTGTTAAAAATTAGCGAATGAACCTTGTTTTGGGCATTGTAATCATATTAAAATATGAAATGAAATTGGGAGAAAAGGATTTGCTGATGATGTGGATGATACTAATTTGGCTATGGAATGTTGAAATGAGATCAAAGGATTTACCTTGAATTATGTTAAATTATATTCAGTGGTGTTGAATTGAATTACGTTTCATTGTGTTGAGAATATTGAGTTTTGTTGGATGATGATGAAATGAGTTGTGTTGAACTATGACGAATCGTGTTTGAATAATGTGAATTATGTTGAGTTGAATTGTATGTGTGGGCGTGTTGAGTTTGGATTGAGTTATGTTGGGTAATGTGGGGAATGGTTTTGAAATTTGAAAAGAAAAAGGTTTTTCGGTGCCCATGACCGTCCGTATTAATAGCCGGTAAATATGGGGGTGGTTTGAATTAAAGGTGCCCAATTGCCCTGTCTAGGCTTATCACTGGACGAATGTGGGAAAAGATTTTTGGGTGTCCACACAGTCCCGCCGTATAGTAGCCGGCAAAAGTGGAAAACAATTTTTGGGTGTCCACATAGTCCTGCCATAGTGTAGCCGGCAAAAGTGGAAAAACGGATGGTTTTCGAAAATGTTTTGGGTGCCCACATCCCGCCGTATAGTAGCCGGCTAATGTGAGGGATGGTTTTCAAAGGTTGAAAAATGACTATTGTTTTTGGAAAACATGGTTTTTGGAAAAACATGGCTTTTGAGAAAATAGTTTTTGGGAGTTCACTTCCCGCCGTATAATAGCTGGCAAAAGGTGGATGGTGTTGTTATATATATCTATATGTGTTGATACGTATGTGTTTAGTTGATGATGCTATTTGTGACTTGTGATAAATCTTTGAATTATGGATTGAGGTGTATATTGATTTAAAGAGGACATGTACATTGGCATTATTTGTAATGTGTAGAACCCAAAGCTGAGCAAGGGATTATGGATTGATGATGGTAAATATGCGGTAGTTGTGACAACAAAGTCAGTTGTGAGTGTTGTTACGTAAATAAATAAGAGGTTAGATTGAAAAGGGTTTATTAATCTTGTCTTTGTCTTGAAGTGAAAGCGTCGAGTGTAAATAATAAAGTGAATTGGGCATAGGAAATTATTAGTTAATTAAAAATGAAACTTGAACTTGAAATAATGAAGTTCCAATTGAACAAAATGAAAAAAGAAGAAGGAGGAAAGAAAAAGGAGTATATTAAATATGAGAAATTAATTGAGAAATGTTTTGGAATGAGTTAATAAACATAAAGTGATATGGTCCCTTAACATGGATGTTTTAAAAAGGATTTATGGTTTCCTAATGAAGAAGGAAGAGTTTTGATGGTTGAAGATTTTCCTCAAGGGTTCAAATGAATTTTTAAGAAAAAGATAGTCTATATAAGGTATCAAACGTTACCCTACTATATAGTATCACCCTGCATGCATGATCACTTCTATCTATGTGTTAGTCATTGATTTAGAATTATGAGACTCCTACTGGGCATTAGTGCTCACCCCGTTGTTGTTTTATCCTTTTTACAAGAAGAAAGTATGGATTCTGTGATTAAAGAATTAAGGAGTCCATGTATTTACTTTGTATGTGATTTCATTGTAGATGTAACGGATCTTGTATTTGGATTTTATTTATTTGTAACTTCTCAGTAAGAGATTGACATGTAATGTTATCGTTGTAGTATTCATTGAGGAAGAGAGAACATGTGTCGTTGTAAGTCTATTACTCAAGGGTAATGGATGTTTGTATTTTTTTTTTTTTAAGAAAAAAAAAAGGGACCTAAATTAAAGGATTTGGTAAAGATTTCAAGTAATAAAATTTGGGGCGTGACATTCCCGCTGGCCGAAAGTAAGGTAGGCAGTGTCGATCTCTTCAGCCGGATCAATCGGAAGGCTGATTAATTAGAAGAATAACGTGAGCAAGTTGGCAAAGGACAGGGGCCAAGTCATGTTCTACATAGGTTGAGGCTGAACGGCCTTCCACATAAATTTCCGCATATGTACCTAGATCACGTGTTGAAGGTGTACCTGGTAACCATCTTTGGTAACAACAGAAGACACACAAGCTTCTTTCGGTGCTCAGCTTTATGCCCAAGTGGAAGGGCATTCTTATACAACACATATTCAATGAATAATAAGCAGCCAAGCAGCTTGCTCTGGCACAGGCACGTGAAGTTAGGATCACCATGGGCCCCTGGAAAGAATTCTTGGATGATGCGCAGTATGGGTTGTTGACCCTCAACTTCAGGAAATGGTTGGCTGTCACACTCGTCATAGAAACCTCACACCCGGGCAATCATGGGTTGCGTGATGCTAATACTGTGACCATCAATGGTGGACAGACGGGTGAGAGATGACACCATGGACTCCTCCTATAGGTTTTGGTAGAAGAACCGGACCAGACGAGGATAAGTGGCACCATAACAGTGCAAATGCCCAACTGTTGTCGGAGTTGAAGCTGCTCAACGACCCAAGAAGTGACTGGGTCATGCTAAAAATATGGGATGTTGAATTGAATGAGCTTGTGAAGTGGGCGATAAGCCCACTCTGGTCATGGCAACTCAATCGGTGGTGGCGGCAGCGACGGTGGTACTGAGGAGGATGAACCTCTGGCCTTTTTAAAGGCCCAGCTGGATAGTTGTTTACTCATGTCCTGCACACACCAAAAGCAAATTCACACATACCCGCGGAACTAACATGAGAATAAGAATATCAAACCACAAGGCTGCCCACTTGTTTCACCACATGCAATTCTTATTATCATTTTTTTTTTAATTTAAGAAAGAGCAATAATAAAAGAAATAAAATAAAGAACATATATGAAAAAAAAGATTGCAATAACGATTTTTTTTTTTTTTTTTTGAATAGATAAATAAATAAAATAAAATAAAAATAAATAAAAGAAACACTCTACAAATATGGAACTAACTTAGTATATCACAACTAGTCATAGGCATCTACATTAAACTAACTACTTAACACTGGTGTGGTTAAACACAGTACTATTTTATTGAAGTAACTAATGACCAAATAATTAAAACTAACTGAACTAAAAAGGTAATGAACTAAATTATTTTAAGCAAGCAAAATAATAAATAAAAAAATAAAAGACACAATCTATTAAATAATAAAATAAAGAATTAAATTGGCAAAACATTTTTTTTTTTTTTTGAATCATCGCCTGGCGAAGCGAGGGCCGACGCGTCTGAGTGCACACCCAGAATTGTTTTTTTTTTTTTTTTTGGGTTTTAGATGAATCTTTACAAGTTAAGATTGAAAGGAGAAACACAAATCTACACAAAAACAAAAGGATTTACCTTGAAAGAGTGAAGAAAGAGAGAGAAAGAATGGAGATTCGTCGGAAAAAATGGTGGTCGTCGGAGATCGCCGAGCGGAGAGAAGGTAGGGTACCGGCGGTGAGGCTCTGATGGTAGAGTGGTGGTGAGAAGAGGTTGGGTGAAGGTTGGTGATGGTGGGAAGAAGAATGAAGAAAGTTGGTGGCGGTGGGGTTTGAGTAAAAGAGAAAGGGAGAAAGAAAATGATAAGGTAGAGAGAGAGAGAGAGAGAGAGAGAGAGTGCATTTGTGAGAGTGATGGGAGTGGGCTAGGGTTTTTATGAAATCAACCCTTCTTTTTTTTTTGGGAAAACAAAAACAAAAATAAAATAAAATAAAATAAAATAGATAAAATAAAAAATGTAATTAAGAAATCTTTTCTTTTTTTTTTTATGTCGACGTGCCGCACATGCGGGAGTGCACGTCGTATGTGCAGAAGCACACCCGCACCAAGCCCCGCTTGTGTATATATAGCAATAGAAAATTTGTAGATTGAAATTTTTCCGCACATGTGATGAGTTATGCCGCACGTGCGAGGGTTTTTTTTTTTTTTTTTGAAATCAACGTCAGGTTGCACGTGTAGGAAAGTATGTCGCACGTGTGAAGACACTTGCGCACCTATTCTCGCTCATGCATATAAAGCAGTAGCAACTTTGTGGACTGAAATTTTTCCACACGTGCGATGGATTGTGCCACACATGCGGGGTTTTTTTTTTCTTTTTCTTTTTACCCAAATACAACCTAAAAACATTTCAAATTATCTCTACCTTCATTGCACATCTGAAATAAATATAGCACTTCAAAAATGTCAAAATGTTCAACAAAGGTATAATCTTCACGCGAAAACCACGAGCAATACTTTTCTCCCTAACAATGTTTGTAACTTTCCCTATCCTCCACCAGGGTGGCAGACTAGGTTGATTTGGTATCCAGAATTGAGACACATAAAGCTAACTCGACCTATGGGGTTGCCATACAGAGTTCAAGCAGGTGGTTTTAAAGCAATCTCCACAACCCTGGGTATTTAAACCAGACTTTAGTCACGAAAATTCTAAACCTTTGCATTCTAGGCTTTGTCATTCGAACTCTAGTTTCCACTGTCTCAGTTGGTCTGCTAGGAACTCACTACAAACACAGTAAGATGGCTATACCAGACCATCAGACGTCGTTTGGGCACAGCTAACACCAAAGGAATTACACCTTTAGAAGATTTAAGGTCTCCTAGATTCAAAACAATTACGATGGAAGATATATTGGGTCTGTCAAGTGGACAACCTCAATCATCTCCCCTCTCAATACCATCCACATAATGTTTCAATCTTTGGCCATTGACCTTGAAGGTTGTACCATCTTGTGGATTTTTAATCTCAACCGTCCCATGAGGAAAGACTTCGATAAGCTCATATGGGCCATCCCACCAAGATAGGAGTTTACCCGAGAACAACTGCAATGTAGCATTAAACAGCCACACTTTTTGGTAAGGCTTGAAGGGCTTACAAGAAATGTGTTTATCATGAAATGCCTTAGTCCTAGCCTTATAATTTTTGAAACTCTCATATGCATCATTGCGGAGCTCCTCTAACTCATTGAGTTGAAGTTTTCGATGGTCACCGGCTTTGGCCATATCAAAATTAAACTTCTTAATGGCCCACAAAGACCAGTGTTCTAACTCAACAGGGAGATGGCACAGTTTCCTAAACACAATCCTGTATAGAGACATCCCGATGAGTGTTTTATATGCAGTGCAATAGGCCCAAAGTGCATCAACCAACCTAGTAGACTAATCTTTTCTATCAAGCCTCACAGTTTTCTCGAGGATGTGTTTGAATTCCCTATTAGAAACCTTTATTTGACCACTATTCTGGGGATGATAAAGAGTGCCAACTTTGTAAGTGATCATGTATTTGTGCATCAATCCCTCAAAAAATCAGTTGTAAAAATGTTTGCCACCATCACTAATTATGGCATGTGGAAACCCAAAACGACAGAAAATGGTTTCATAGAGGAATTTAGCCACAACTTTGTGGTCATTCATTTTGGTGGCCATTGCCTCAACCCACTTGGAGACATAGTCCATGGCCACCAAAATGTATTCAAATCCAAAAATAGTGGAAAGGGACTCATAAAGTCGATGCACCAAACATCAAAAATCTCAACAATCAAAATAGGAGTCATCAGCGTCATATCTCGTTGTGACATAGAGCCCATTCGTTAACAACACACACAAGCTCTATAAAAGTTATGGGCATCTTTGAAGATAGAGAGCCAATAGAACCCACATTATAAAACCTTGGCGGCCGTTTTCTAGCTACTAAAATGGCTACCACATGCATGAGAGTGACAAAAGGTGAAAATGCTATGGGTTTCACTCTCAGGCGCACAACGCTAAATCACTTGATTCGGACAATACTTGAACAATTTTGAGGTCTTCGTAGAAATAGTGCTTGACCTATGAGAAAAATCGGTCTTTGTCTTGCTTAGACCAAGTTTTTGGAATTTTCCCAACCGCCAAGTGTAACAACGCCCGCGGGGGACCTCGCTACAGTTCGGACTCGATTTTGTTGCGGTTCTAAATCTGAACCAAAGAGTCCAACTCTGGCAAATCATTTTGAAGAAAAACAGATTTTTTTGAAAGAAGTGCCAAACATGGACTGCTTTGCGGATAACGTAGTCGCCACCTAAATATTTTAAAATGGGAAATTTAGGAAACCGACTCGGTGCCAAAGGCCACGTGTCCGTCATCACCAAAGTTGGCTCGGAACTTGGGTACGATTGGGAAGGTCACATCGTGAGCACCCTTCGCCAGTCAAAGACCGCCTCTACTAACCATGATATCTCTGCTTTTGAAAACATTGTGAGTTCTTATTCCGGTTATTAGCCTAGATTACTATGTGATGCTCGACAAACAAGTATAGATCGGGTCTGAATTGGAACAAGACATTTCATGTTTGTTTGTTTGAAAATGGTGTGATGGTGCTGCCCGCAGGCAGGCTAAAATGCGGATTTGCCACCCTCGGGTGGGCTTAGAAAACATGGTTTTGCCACACTCTAGTGGACTTAAAACAAACATTTGATGAATTGTCCCAATTCATAACTCAACCTTCACCCACAGGCATTCAAGGCGGTTATATCACGTGGCGTTAGCCTCATGGTAAGCATGCTATCATGGCAACACTCAAGACGCATGCAAGGATGCTAAAGCATAACCACTTACCGAGTACTCCAAGCCAAAACAGAAAATCGATTAGAAATCATGCATGATCCTAAGTATCTTGCAATGCCTAATGCAACACATGCAAAGATGTAACTATAGCGAGCTCGGCTATTCTAAATATGACATGTGAGATGCAATGACTATCAAGTACTCAACTTGGAATTGAAATCTGATGCGGTTTGTATGATCGCCGAGCCGATGCATGCAATCTGAGATGAATGATGCAAACATCTTTGTCATTGTATGCTAATTGAAATATGCCCTATATCTAACCATAAATGGCGTAAGGTAAGTAAAAGGGAGAAAGAAATGGGGGTTGGAAGACATACATCACACTCACGCACACTTATTACAATTGTGCCCTCGCGCAGAGGGTCCGAATAAATATACAGTCCGAATAAAAGAATATACAGTCCGGAAATAAATATACAAATTTCTAATTAATTGACAAATTAATTAATAAAGCGGTGTGCAAGCGAGGATGCTTGCTTCGATAGATGCCGCTGTTGAAATTTGCTGGCGAAATCCTTTCGATGCCGATTGGCCTCTGTTGCAATATTTCTAAATCGCACTGGACTCAAAAGTTGTTGATCCTCGGTTTCTTTATGTAGCAGAGAGGAAAAGAGGCACAAAGATGTATTTCACAAATATATGCATGCCTCGATCCTCGTGCCACCAATCACGATATCGATGCATGATGGCCGAGGAGTGAATTGCACAACTCAATATCGATGAATGCGATGAATGCTACAACAAAACCTAACTCCATCATGGGTAATCCGGAGTGTCCGAATGGCGGGAATTGAGACACACTCCGTCACTCGGAGTACGGAATGTACCTCGTTTCCCGTGCGATATGCATGATATGCGTGAAATGCAACTAATATACAACCTAGCATGTGCAATGCTATGAAAGTGAGATGTCTCGAAATGCGTGTCCACAGGCACGCAAACTGAGGAATGCGGAATGACATGCGAAATGCAAATTGGGCTTATACCAACATGAGAGGGCCTCAGTCGCACTCACATAGGATGCCAGAATGATAAAAGAAGGTGCCTCGAAATGCGTGTCCACTGGACACGCAAACTGAGGTGATGATATGAAATGCAAATCGGATAAAACCGAAGTACCTCGAAACGTGTGCCCATAGGCACGCAAATCGAGGCGATGATGAGAGAATGAAAATCGGATAAAATCGAAGTGCCTTGAAACGCGTGCCCACAGGCGCGCAAATCGAGGCGATGATGAAAGAATGAAAATCGAATAAAACCGGCAGCCAAACGCTGCGCCCATAGGCGCGCAAATCGAGGCGATGATGAGAGAATGAAAATCGGATAAAACCGAAGTGCCTCGAAACGCGTGCCCACAGGCGCGCAAATCGAGGCGATGATGAAAGAATGAAAATTGGATAAAACCGAAGTGCCTCGAAACGCGTGCCCACAGGCGCGCAAATCGAAGCGATGATGAAAGAATGAAAATCGGATAAAACCGAAGTGCCTCGAAACGCGTGCCCACAGGCACGCAAATCGAGGCGATGATGAAATACAATGAAATGACACACGGAATGCCGCGATGGACTTACACCAACATGGGAGAGCCTCAGCTCACTCACATAGGAGGCCGTCGGATAAAAACGAAGGTGCCTCGAAATGCGTACCCGCGGGCACGCAAACCGAGGCAAAGCATTAAGGCACAAAATGACATGCAAACATGCAACATGGAATTTCAGCAGCTACAAGAGGGGGAAAACAGCCCCGAAACACAACCAAAGCACACCCAAAGCGAGAAACGGTCCCGAAATGCGATAATATGCACCCGAAATGGCCTATAGCCATGCTATACATGCAAAAAATGATCATGGCAGCAAGGACAGTAGCAAGGCAGTCCCAAATACAGCATATTTCAGTAACGATCATGGCCAAAAAGGAGACATAGATATGGCAACAAAATCATACAAGATTAATGGCCAAAAGAGCATTACAATGGGAGGTGGTATATACAAACATCAAATGGACAAACTTTCTTCTACAACATGAAAGAGGGCCCAAAAATAAGCATATATTCAGTTTATGGAAGCCTCTAAATCATAAGACAAACATGCTAGAAATGGAAGGCAAAATGGAGCCACAAAAGGGTATAACATAAGACATGCAATCTATACATCAAATGACCAAACCTTCTTCATGAAACATGTAAAGGGGGTCAAAATAAGACTAAAGTCAGTAGGGGTCGAAGTCCCAAAAACAAACACAAATAGGTCAAAAATTGCATACAAAATATGGCACACTTGATGAAATTTGAAGGGGGTGGTATATACAATGGCCAAATGAAGTTGAGCTCCTCTACAATGTTGTAGAGGGGCTCAAAATAAGCAAGAAATCAGTATGGTTCGGACCCCTAAAAAACAACACAAATAGGTCAATTTTAGCATGCAAAAATGTGACAAACTTGGTGAATATTGAAGGAACTAGTATATAGAAATACCAAATGAAGTTGAGCCCTTCTACAATGTTGTAGAGGGGCTCAAAATGAGCACAAAAGCAGTAGGGGTCGGAGCCCCAATTCTCAACCAATTAGAGTACAAAAAAAGATCAAGAAAAAGCCCTAAAAGTTGGTTTTGAATACTTACCCTTGAAGACTTGTCTTTCTTTGCTTCTTGGCTTTGATTTGTAGCTTCTCAACCTCTGAAATTCACTTCCTAGCTGCTGGAATCGAAGTTGGAATGGTGAGGCTAGGTGTTGGTGAAGAAATCAAGCAAGACTTGAAGCTTTTTTGAAGGTTTTGGCTATAGAGATTAGGGTTTTTGCTTAAGTGTTCTTGAAGACAAATTTTGTAACCTAGGCAAAGGAGCCCTTGGTTCCTTTAAATAGGCAAAACAAGGTGTAAAAGGGGAGGGCAAAGCATCCAAGCTTTCCCTTCCAAAATATCCCCCGGATGGGGGAGATATTTGGCAAAAATATCCTGGTATCTTGAAATGAAAGCGAAAAGTCGGGCCAGTAGATTTTTGGGAGGTGGCCGGCCGGCCACCCCACCTGGTCGGCCAGCCACTCAGCCTAGCCGACCGGCCACCCCAAGAAAATGAATAGAAGATTTTCTGGCCGACCAGTATACCAAAGTGCCCTCCCATGTGTGTAGAACAAGGCCCCAAGGTTGAAATTTGGCAACACTGAACCATGAGTCACAACATAGAGCTTGAAGGAGAGGCCCAAAAATGAAACCAACAATTGCTGGCCGACCACCATACCAAAGTGTCCTCCCAGATGTGTAGAACAAGGATCCAAGATTGAAATTTGGCAACACTGAAGCAGGAGCCACAACATAGAGCTTGAAGGAGAGGCCCAAAAATGAAACCCACAGTTTCTGGCCGACCACCATACCAAAGTGTCCTCCCATGTCCTCTGATCACAGATATGTAACTTTGGTTGGAAGAAAATACCCCCAAGGTGATCAACATTGGCCCGGAAGTGAGAAAGACGGGCTCCGGAGGAGCGAAACTGGCTATCTGGGATAATTGCTGGCCTCCCACCCCCCAATGATCTTCCTGGTGTTGAAACAGAGGTACCTGCCAAGTTTGAACAAAAACCAATGAGAAATGAACGTTCGGGGCCAAAACCGCGTGGTTCGGGGCCCTGAAAACCGGCTACAGGCACCGAAAGTGGCATTCGGCCACGAAGTGGGCATCAGAGGCCCCAGTGTTCCTTAAATGGGAGTAAATGAGATGCATGCCAAAAACCGGAGAAATCGGAGATCGTTGGGCGGTCTCGAACCGAGGCAAACGGCCTAACGGCTCCGAAAACCGGGAACCGGGCTCCGAAATGGGAAAAATGGCCTACGGCCACGAAAAGTAGCCCACGGCCACTGAGAGATAGTCTACGGGACCACTCCCTCCCCTCAGGAAAGAAAACAGAGAAAAATCGAGCCTGGTTCGCAAACCGAGACAAGGCACAGAAGAGAGTTCGGAAGTCCGGAGGCAAGGCGCACGGCCGCGACTCTGAGACTTCTGAACGAGCACAGTATGCAACATCACCGAGCGCTCAATCGGTGACGTCTGAGTCTTAAGGTCGGTCAAAAATGGGGTGTCTACACCAAGTAACTCACTATGTGAGCAAACCACAGGAGGGTCACTTGTAACACCGCAAAAAGTTGCTCATCCGAAAATAAATCGTGCAAGGCTAAGGGCTCACTCGTGTGCTCAATAAGTATTCGGGATAGATAATCCGCAACAACATTCTCAGATCCCATCTTGTCCCAGATTTCTAGGTCAAACTTCTGAAGGAGTAGAATCCACCTAATCAACCTAGGTTTGGTCTCTTTTTTGGTCAATAAGTACCACAAAGCGGCGTGGTCAGTGAACACAATGACTTTAGACCATAGGAGGTAGGACCGAAACTTATCAATTGCAAAGACAACAGCTAGTACTTCTTTCTCAGTGGTAGTGTAATTTAATTGAGCATCATAAAGAGTACAACTAGCATAATAGATTGCATAGGGTGCTCAATTCATCTTTTGGCCCAACACAGCCCCGACAACATAGTCTAAGGCATCACACATGATTTCAAATGGGGGCGACCAATCTGGTGATTTCATGATTGGGGTGGTAGTAAGGATCGCTCAAAGGCTTTCAAACATGCATCATCAAAGATAAAAAGTGCATCCTTAGCAAGTAAACTACACAAAGAACGGGATATTTTGCTAAAGTCTTTGATGAATCAACAGTAAAAACCTGTATGCCCTAGGAAAGACCGAACTTGACGCATAGAAGTGGGTGGAGGAAGGCTTGTTATGAGGTCAACCTTAGCTTTGTCCACCTCTATACCTCAAGGGGACACAATGTGTCCCAACACTATACCCTCACGAACCATAAAATGGCTCTTTGCCCAACTCAAAATCAGGTTTGCCTCAATACATCATTTCAACACTCTAGTCAAATTTCTAAGGCATTCCTCAAAAAATGGTCCAAACACCGAGAAATCATCCATGAAAACCTCTAAAAATTTCTCCACCATATCGGAAAAAATGGCCATCATACATCGTTGAAAAGTCGGCGATGCATTCCATAGCCCAAAGAGCATGCACCTATAAGCAAAAATGCCAAAAGGGCAAGTGAATATGGTCTTTTCTTGGTCAGCAGGGTACATCAGAACTTGATTATACCCCAAATAACCATCGAGAAAGCAATAGAAGCCCTACCTCGCTAACCTCTCTAGAATTTGGTCAATAAATGGCAATGGAAAATGGTCCTTCCTAGTTATGGAATTCAGTCTCCTATAATCAATCCACACTCGCCACCCAGTAGTGGTTCGTGTAGAACTAACTCTCCTTGCTCATTCTCAACAACATGGATGCCCGATTTCTTAGGCACCACTTATGTGGGACTCACCCACTTGCTATCCGAGATGGGGTATATAATACTCGCATCTAACAATTTCAACACCTCTTTTTTTTACTACCTCTTTCAGATTAGAATTAAGCCTCTATTGTATTTCATGAGAAAGTTTGGTGTCCTCGTCTAGATGTTCATAATACATGCACACAAATGGATCTATCCTTCGCAAATCAGCCACCGACCACCTTATAGCACTCTGATGTGCCACGAGAATACTCATTAATTGACTTTCCTGATCTGTAGTTAAGTCAGATGCAATTATGACCGGTAAAGTATCCTGAGGCCTTAAAAAAGTATACTTGAGTGTGGCCGAGAGTGGCTTCAACTCAAGCATAAGTGGTGTGATTAGAGATGGTATGGAAAGCTCCCTAGACAGAGAAGGAAAGAGCTCAAATCGGGCTTTCCACAGAGAAAACTCCGGTGTAAAAGAAGAATCAAGTAAAGCATTCACTTCCTCAACTAACCTATCAATATTAAAATCCTCAAACCCAAAATGAGATAAACAAGCCTCTAAAGGGTCCTCTATAAGAATGGAGGGTAAGGCCTCCTTTACTATCTCCCCTATAACATCCACAAATAAGCACTCCTCTCTTTCATGGGGTTGTTGAAATGCTTGGAAAACATTGAGTTCCACTTGCATATTCCCAAATAAAACATCCATAACCTCAATACGACAATTAATACATGCATTGGTCGTAGCCAAGAATGGTCGACCTAAGATCACCAGGATTTGTTCCCTAGAGCTGGCTACCGGTTCCATATCTAAAACCAAAAAATCAACAGGAAAATAAAAGCTATTGACCTTTACTAGCACATCCTCAACGCACTTTGAGGGACCGGTCAGCTAACTAGAGTGTGACAGTAGTGGACTTCAACTCCGAATTTCTCGTACACAGAGTATAGCAACAAATTGACACTAGCCCCTAAATCTAAAAGGCCCTATCAATGAAATGGTCCCCTATAATGCATGCAATGGTTGGGGCACCCGGGTCTTTAAGCTTAGGAGGTGTGTCACTCAATAAGATGGAGCTTACTTGCTCTATGAGTACGACCTTTTGGGACACGTGTGTCCTAGATTTATGCTTTTACGTACAAAGGTCCTTTAAAAATTTAGCATAGGATAGTACTTGCTTAATTGCCTCCAACAGGGAGAGGTTGATTTTAACTTGTTTAAAAACCTCCATCATTGCTTCCATGGATGCTGCCTTCTTATTAAAAAGGGATGGTGTATCAAGATATTGGGAAAAGGGTACCTTAGGCACATATGGTGCCTTAGACTAATGTGAAGTACTAGGGACTAAGCCATCTCCCTTACGTATTTCTCCCTCACCCTTGCCCTCATTGGGTTGACCACTGTGGCCACCATTTTTAGCCCTAGTTGCATCAGATGCAACTGGACAAGGCTCTAACTCCCTCACACTTCTTAAAGTGATCAACGCTTGCACCTGTTCATGGGGCTTTCCATTCCCACTCGACCCCTCTTCCCCATATTGACCCTTAGGGTTGGCCTTAGTCTGACTCAGTAATTTTCCCTCATCTCTCATATTCATGTTGTTAGCCATTTGACCTAATTGGGCCTCTAGCTTAGCAATGGAGTAAGTATGGGAGTGAACTACTGGTGCTAACCCCTTAAGCTCTGAAAGAACTTCCAACACCTGAGTCTCAAAGACCGAGTTGCCTTAAGGAACAGACGGGGGTTATGGTTGCCAGTAAGGTTGTGGTGGCCGGTAGAAAGATTGATTGGCAAAATTATTAAAATTCTGCCTTAGTGGTGAAGAGTTGTAAGAAGTGCCTTGTGAAGGAGGTCTCCATGAAAAGTTAGAGTGGTTCCTCCATCCTGGATTATATGTGTTGGAATATGAGTCTTTACCTGGGTTAGAGAAACCTTGAGCCACATTCACATACTCATAGACTAATTTCGGAAATTGTGACGTTGAAAGGCACTCACTCAAATCATGAGCAGGGCTCGCACAAATAGTACATGCCTCATGAAATTGAGGTTGTGATTGCTATGTAGGGGCATGTCCTGAAGCTAATAATTGGTCCATTTTGTGGGACAATGCCTTTGCTTGTTAGGCTAACTCTAGGTTTTGCCTTACCTCATAAATGTCCCTGGTTTTCGGGGCTCCAACTACTGGTTGCCGAACTTGTCGAGTTGCAGAGGCATTGTGACGGAAATTATCAGTTAGGTTCGTAAATAATTGCCATGCCTTAGCATCATTTTTGGACATGAATGTCCCACCACAAGAAAAATCCACTATTTGGCGATGAGGCTCAATTAAGCCATAGTAAAAGGTTTGAACAAGTTGCCAATCAGGCACTTGGTGGTGGGGACATTGTTAGAGAAGGTCACGAAGCCTTTCCCATGTTTCATGAAATTGCTCACCATCAATTTGAGCAAAATTGGTGATGGCTCGCCTTAGTTGGTTGGTCTTACCAATGGAAAAGTACTTCTCCAAAAACTTCTATTGTAATTGGTCCCATGTTATGACAGAATTAGCAAGTAAGGAGTTCAGCCAATGTTAGCTTTGTCTTTCAGTGAAAATGGGAACAGTGGCAACATTAGGGCCTCATTGGTGAAATTCTGGATTCTCACTGTAGAGTAAATTTCTAGAAATTCATGCAAATGTTTGTAAAGGTCATTATGAGCTAGTCCATGGAATGATGGAAGCATTTGGATGGTGTTAGACTTAATCTTCATAATGAGCAGCGGTGGTGTTAGGTAACTGAATGTATGATGGTGATATATATGCAGTAGGTGTGAAGTAATCCTTAAGGGTTCAATTGGGCCCATTTGGGTTCGCCATCTCTAATGGTTCGGAGTATGGATATGGATATTCAAGCCTAGGAACACGAGAAGAGGCTCTAAGGTTCCTAAGAGTTCTTTCTAGTTCAAGGTCCAAACTCCACAATTCAGCGCGACGAGAACGACACCCGTGTATACACCACTCACACACACATACTATGTTCCGACTCTTGTGCACTAAGTTATGAAAGTAAAAGACCAAAGAAGAAAATACTCACAGCGGTTCACCGGAAACACTTTACTTGTCTTGCGGGTGCTTGACGTGTAGACTATTGTCTCCAATCTCCACTTGAGCTCTCTATGTTTAGCACTTTGGTGCTTTGCTTGTGAGTATTTGCTCTTCTTTTTTTTTTAGCACTTTAGTGCTGCTGTTTGTTTTTAAAGTTCAGTTGTGCTCTGCTTGCACTTCAATGATAGCTCCACTTGCAAAAACTCTGCACACTTAGCAACACTAAAATATAAAATCCTAAACTAAAAATTAAAATAAGAATATATCTTTAAATTACTTAATTTCACAAGAAGTCCTCGGCAACGGCGCCAAAATTTGATAGGTCGTTTCACACACCAAAAATAAATACTAAACTATACCAAATTCCTTAGAATAGTAGTAAATCCAGGTATCAATCCACAGGAATAAACAAAAAATTAAACTAATTTAATTGTTAAATTCCTAATTTAATTTTAATTAAAAATATGATGATTCATAACCTAATGATAATTAAATTAAACAAAGCGAATAAACTAGCAATTATAAATAAAGATGAAATTATTGATTTTGAGAAAACCTAGGTTAATGAATTCGCCACTAGTTACATAAATAAGACTTCAATTTGAGACTCAATCAAATAATACTTCGCAACTATAAGCTCAAAGCATTTATCAAAAGAATTAACACATTTGGTGTTTAGGCACGAACCATCTCAAATAGTACGAGTTGTTTGCTCTAAACTAGGGTAGCAACACGACTTGTTCCTCGTAGTATGACTCATCTCATACCTTGAACATGAAAGAATAGAAAAATCATTGTATGGAAAACATTCAACAATCACAGAAACCAAAATACTTGAAGAAATAATGGAAAATTATATCTGAAAACTTCTTAAGAATCATACAACTGTCCAAACCATTACATAAAAGAAAACCAAAAAGAAAACCTATTTACTTCGCTAGGGTTTCATCAAAACCCTAGAAATAGGAGCCTAGCCACTCATGGAAAAGTGGGAAGAAGTAGAAGAAGAAGAAGAAGAAGATCCCTCCATGAAAATTGCCCTTGAAGCTTAAGAATTCCCTTTTTCCAAACCCTAGCCTCTCCTCTCTCTTGGAATTTTTCAGAACCCTAATCCAGCCTTTTTTTGTCTTTTTATACCTCTTCTATTTTTTCCACATTCAAAACATCAGGCACGTTTCTCGAGGTACGGCCGCACGTACAGGAAATACCACCGCATGTGCAGTGATGGTTCTACACGTGCGGAAATGGGCCTTCGCATGTGCGATTCTTTAAGGCTTTGTTTGGCTACAACGAATGGGCCACACGTGGGAGAATAGACCTCCGCACGTACACGAAGCATTTTTCTCTCAAATTTCTGCATTTTTGCTCATTTTATGCTCCCACTGTGTCCAACCTAATTGACATTAAACATGCAAAAAATATATAATTTGACAGATAAGTAGGGTTAAGAGATCCTAATTATTAACCTCAATGTTGTACAATTCGGCCTCAATCAGCTTGTAAAATTATTATTTGGGTTGTTTTTAATGGGAAGGGTGAATAATTTGTGTCTGACCATTTACATAATATTTTCAAAGTAAAATGAATAAATTTCATTGCACTATTTTATTGATAATAATTTCAAACATAACAAACAAAAGCAAAACTAACTAATTTCCATTCAATAAAAGTCTTGAGAAGCTAAAACAAACTAAAAAAAAGAAAAGAATGGGATTTAAACTCTAAACTAGGGGCACTATGAGCCAAGTCAGAATCATTCAGTCTTTATCCTCTTGAATGGTCTATCCTCATGTGTCTCGACCCACTCAATCTCGCGCTTAAACTACTAAATGAATGCCCTCAATAGCCTGTAACTGGAACCCCTATCATCATAAGTGTCCCATATTGCCGAGTTTTGGCATTTGCCTTTAAGTAAGAAGCCCGAAAAATAAAAGAATGAGGGTACGAAGGGGAACCCAAATGAGCCACCTGTTCATGCCCAAATTGTCATAAAATCCGGTAAGGGAAGTACTAGACCATACAAGTCAGGTCAACTACCTCTACACTTGAAAATCAAGGCATCTCTCAAGTCATAGCTAGAAGCACTAACCAGGAACAACACCAAACTATATCTCTGTAAGTCTGGGAGCTTATCCAATGATACTAACCTTTAGTAGAACCCATCCTCACTAACTAGGAATGAGTATGGTATGATATTGCCAAGTAACGGGCAGAAGCTACTCACACCTTTAATTTCTCTATCAACCACATCTAGAAAAAGAGAGAAAAAGAAAAGAGAAACAAAAGAATCGAGAGGTGTCAAAGATGAGCGGAAAAAGTTAGTTGGGGTGTGCAAAAATAGAAAAGAGAGGTAAAATATGAAAAACCAAATAAGATGGGTGGTACCTGAAGCAATAACGGACTTCCTACATAGTTCGCAGTCCTATTAGCCTAAACCTCATCCAAACCTATTAGAGTCTCTACTAAAACCAGCCTCATAAAGCTCCTCTCATCCCTAACCTACTTGGCCACATCAACCAAGATGGGGCTAACTATCTCGTTACTCAACATCACCAAGAAGCAAGCAAGCAATCAGATACACAGAGCAATCTGTCTACACTCTTAGAACTTTCGATCCCTCCGATCTCGCCTATTGGTGAACTTATCAACCAAAATGATGATTGACAACTCATCATTATGAATGCAAGCCTTAGCTTCACCCGTAAGCAACCTATATATCTCTCAAAGCAACTTGGGATAGCCTATCAGAGGAGTCGGTCGTACCAAGTCAACCATCAGAAGACACTCTAGCAAAGCTTCGAATTCCTCAAAAGTAGGGTAGAGCTCTTGATGACCAAACCTGAAAACATGGACGTTTAGGTTCCAAAACCAAGACGCCACACTAAGAAAAGGAAAGTCAATGTTCAACTTGCAAAAAAGAAATATGGAGTTTAGGCCATAACTACGAAAGTTGACACACTCAGCGCTATCCAGACTATCCATCCATATTGATAAACCATTCTAGGAAGACATCGCTACAAATAAAAGATATAGAGCAAGGTTTGGTACCAGAAACTATTTAGAAGGGACTTGTGTAAAGAAACCTTCATGCAAGATGGAGTATTTATAGGCCAAAATAAAGCAATGGCGGCTTAAAGTGGCGAAACCCTAAAACCTAAATGCCATGACCAGTTGTGCGTACGTACATAACTTGTGCGTACACACATCCATGGTGCGTACGCACATCCTATACTAGCAGTGGAAGTTTGGCTCATTCAGGGCATGGTACTTCAGAGACAATAGGGGCATTCTGGTATCTATGATAGAGTCGTGTTAGGTAATTAGGTTGTTTGTATAGCATTTTTGGGTTCTCCTATTTAAAGAGTTATTATATGCTCTTGTAATTCTTCCAAACCTTTAATCCACTAATCAAAAGGTGTATTTATAGGTCAGGAGATGCCTTGCTCCACAATTATTCCCCTGAGAATTGTGAAGATGGCACCTTCCTACTTGCATAGGGGACTATCTTCTAGAAACTGCTTTATTTTCCGCTAGTGTTGGTCGACCGACCAAATATTTTTCAGCCATAGTTTTAATGTACGACTATGCCAAATTTAGACAGACATGCATTAAAATTGTACAGCTGAGCATATATTGCACAACCAAGTTGAAAGTGAGGTGCAAATAGGGTATTAAAACTATTTTGGCCAAAATAGGTTTGAGGTTGGAATCCACTTTCAAGCATGGCTTTTACTGAAGATATCAAAGTCTTACTGTAGACACCCTATTTTAACTAACACTAAGACTTCGAGCGCTTGTAAGCCTCCCGATAATGAAACGGTAATTACTTCATCTTTAGAATGATTAAGGTTGTTTGGGGTTGCTGTATAAACCTGTTTTAGCCAAAAATTAACTTTTTATGAAAATGACCATTTTATTCTTAGACCCATTTTTAGCCAAAAATCAACTTTCTAACCCCAAGAAAGAAAGGAAAGCCCAGTTGTTCTTTGATCAAAGACATTTTCCAAAATTAGTACTCGATTTTATTAAAAACATTGATCAGAAAACAATTCGAGCTTACTAAGCAAGCCAAGGGCATGGGACCCTGCACTTGTGCATACATGGATGGCATGTGTACTGAGCAAGAAATACGTACACACGTACTTTGTGCATGCGCACAACCTTTATGCGTGCACACTTCCAAGCATGGCAAAGCTTGTTTTAGAAACTCAATCTTGGCGCATTTTCAGAGAGAGGCGACAAACAGAAACGATGGAAACCCAAGGGGGTGCTCCAAAACCTTTCCCTCTACCTATAAAAGGAGTTTCTTCCTGTAGCTAGTTTTTCGTGCTCCTTGGAGGGGTTTAGTCTCCTTGGATACAATAGCCCTACAGTTCGAACTCCTGTGATTCTGAATCTGGTTTCACAAGTGCGATTTGAAACAATAAATAAATAAAATAGTCCAAATCAGGCAATTTTAGAAAATCGATTTATAATCATAAATGCCAAAAATGAACTGCATTGCCAGATTTCAGAGTCGTCACCTAAATATTTTCAGAAAATTTAGGAAACCTATGATTCGTGCCAAAGGCCACTTATCCATCATAACCAAAGTGTCTCAGCTCGGAAACTTAGGTATGAGAGGAGATGATTGTGAATTTGAGCACCCCAGTCACCCGATCAAAAATCAGCCTCTACTAATCATGATGTGATTTTTATATACATTATATGCTCTTGTTCTGATGAGGCGTATAAGTATAGACTAAGTTACCCACTTTGGAATGCTTTGATTTCATGTTTGTGTGAAAAGCTTTTTAGATATGTGCTACTTGGAAAAGCAAACTCATACTGCCTTCATCCACAGGCATTCAAGAGATATATCAAATAAGCACTTAGCCTCATGGTAATATGCTTGATATCGCAACGCCAACATTCATACAATATGCTAAAACAATAAATGCTCATCTAGTACTCAACTAAGGCAAGCCAAAATAGAAGAAAATAGTTAGAAAAATGCATGCTCTAATATGCAAGTGATTAATGCAACACATACAAAATGCAACTACTATGGCTCGGTTTATTTGACATGTCATATGGATCAACTCAAAGCATGCGGCAACGCACGTATTTAAGTAAGTAGGAAATGACAACAATGTGAAAATGATGAACCGAACCCAATGCATGCAACAATAGATACAATACATGGCAATGATATGAAACGAAAAATATGATGCTACCACAATAAGCATGTAAATAAAAGGGAGAAAGAAATAGGGGTTGGAAGACATATACAATATTACAAGTTTGCCCTCACACAGGAGGGTTCGAATGAATGTCCAAATTAAACTAATTATTACAAACCAAATGAATTAATGCTAAATTAACTAGCTATTACAAGTTTGAATGAAGCTACTAATTAAGTACAACATATTACTATTAAACCATTAATTTAAAGCACCACGGGAAGTGAAGGGTCGCACACGCACAAACGAGAATATCCTCCCGAAAACCTCTTTATTTTGCTGCCAAAATCTGTTCTGTTTGCAATCAGAAGATTATTCTGTTTTTCGTCAGCTTTTGCTTTGTTCTGCCACCAAAATGACACTACCTGCATAAACAATGGTGGTCAGCCAGCCTCAAGAAGTGGTGGCCAGACAAAAAGGTGGCCTGCTGGCTACGATTTTTGGGTACTGCTCTACTGCCACAGAATTGAAGTTTCCAGGGGATGTTTATTCTTTCTACCTCTCACTATCATGAAATTGATCAAATAAGGAGTAGACTTAATTCATAAACCATCAATTGTTGCAAAGTTGTTGCATGATGATCCATGAACTGATAAGACAAAAGATCAATAAATGGAAATAAAAGACCAACAACACATCCTTCCTATCATGGAGTTACCTCAAGGGATGTAGTAGACATTGCTTTTTGAATCATTAACATCACTAAAGAGTATGTAATGATTTAAGAATCAATGGGTTCAATACAACGTCCGATTGAACCCAACCCAAAGTTATTACCCTTTTTTTTTTTTTTTTTGGCCACTTTTATTCCAATTTTAACCTCTTTTACATTACCTCACCATTCTTTATTCATTTTTGTCCAAAAGTGATGACTACATTCACTAAGTACAAGAAATGATAAAGAGAAGTGTCCAACAAGAAGTTGTGCTTAGCATGAGAGAGATGTAATGCCGTGGTAATGAATCTCCGAAGAAATTAAACCATTAAGCATGGAAAGTCTCTTTCTCAAGCCTTGAACAACAATTTAGTGTTGGATACACCTCTTATGCAAATGTGATGATCATAAGTATGAGTATTAATACAAAAATAATGAATGAAAAATTATCAACTCAAATGGATTGGTGTCTAAGGCCTAAATCCCAAAATCCATGAGGACTTTACAACACCACAAGCATAGCATTCAACGCATAAATTGAATAAACAATTAAAACAGCCCCAAAATAGCAAAAATGATGCTGGAATCATGTTGAAAAGCTAGGAAAAGTAAACCAAAAAAAAGAAGAGAAAAAAGCTAGTAAGCAAGCCTAAAGAAGGGTGGCCAATCCCTTCACTTTTGGGACTTTAAAATCACATGTTTTAGCCTCTGAAAACTCTGAAAATCCGTAGCTAAAAGCAAAGAAACAAGTGGGGAAAAACAAAGATATAAGCTATGGAATAAGGTTCAAGAAAGAGTGCTTAACGCTTCCACATTTGGTAGCTTTTAAATCATAAGTTTTAACCCATAAAATTAGTCCAAAATAGTGTGAAAAAGAGAAGAAAAGAGCAGTGTAAATAAGAGAGAAGATGGCAAAAGCTACCTCTTGAAGAGAGGATGCTTTTTGGGTCACAAACCACGAAGTGTTTACCTTCAAGAGTTGAAATTTTGGCTCAATAATCTCAACAAGAAGCCTCAAAATTTTGGTTTAGGAAGTATATGTATAGTATATGTATATTGCAATATAGAGAGGCAGAGTGTTTAGAAGTTTTTGTCTCTTGGCAAATTTTTCTAACCTAAAACCATAAGGAATGGTCAAGTATTTATAGAAAAACAGGTTTCCCTGTCGAAAATATCTGTATTGAGCCAACTAGTGCAAGGCATGCACATACGGGGGCAGCTGGCAACAAAATATCTGCTAGCCGCTGGACATGGCCGGCCAGCCATGGAGAGGGACGGCTGGCCAATAAAATTGGCCTACCGGCCACTTTTTAGCCAGCAAGCCTCTGAATGGTTAGGCTAGAAAAAATTAGGTTTTGATCCAAAGGAGGTGTAAGGTTTTAAGTTCTGAAACTCAAAACCGAAACTCTTTGCTGAAGAAATTGAACGGTTTGTACAGCGTATCATTTCATCATTGAGTGTTCAACATGAGGCGCCCAAGTCTTACGAGCGGTCAAAAATAGGGTGTCTACACTCCCTCTCCTTTTGAAAGGGTTAGAAAATTGAGAACCAACTTGTGAATTTGAGAGCAAAAACACCTCTTCTTCCCCCCATTGTCTTAGCTCCGAAATTTCCACCCTCACAGTAACTTCTAAATTATGAAAATCCACTACGGCTTGAATGTGAAAACCCACATTTTATTATTCTTAAAAGAAAATAAATTAATTAATTAATTAATTTTATCCAGAGTCTATCTCAAAAATGTATTAGTGTAAAAGTTAGTTTTAAATTAACCCAATTCAATCACTAACAAGGAAAAAAAATAAAATAAATAAATAAATAAATAAATAATAATTTTGTGGGTGTTTAATATTTGTTATTTATAAATTATTTTATTAAGGATTTATTTTAGAATTAGAAATTGAACGTTGTAGACACCCCATTTTTGACCGTCCTCAAGACTTGGACGTCACCGTTGGAACACTCGGTGATTATCCATGTTTGTGTTCGTTTGGAGTTCCCGGAGTTCTCGGCTGCGCGCGCCCTGCCTCAGGACCTCCGAACTCGACCGTTTGTGTTTGGTTTTGCACCAAACACTTGTGTTTTGCCCTGGGAAGGTGGGGAATGCCTTTTGAGGCATCCCTACACACCACCGGCTAGTACTGGAGGCCATCGGCTGGCTTATTTGTCCATCGGCACTTTATTGTGCCGACCGGCACTATTTTGTGCCGACCGGCACCAAATTTTGACATTTGGCACTCTTTGCCGGCCGAGCACTGTACAGTTGCTTTATGAGATATTTTCTCACAGCTGTAAAGCTGGTTGCTCTCCTCCATACACGTGTATGGAGGGATGAGGCCTTGCTTTGCTTAGCTTGTAAGCATTCTTTGCCTATAAGAGAGGGGCTCTTCCTCTTTGATTAGGGTTAGAACCTTTTGAGACAAAAAACCAGAGCTCATACATACACATATATCTATATCTCCCTCTCTCTCCTCTTGTGTGTGTGTTCTAAGGCCCAAATAGTGTGTTTTACCTCACTTTTACACCATTACACACACTATTACACCTAGCTCCGAGATTGGGAGACTTGGAGGTTTGTTTTGAGTGATTTTGGACTGGTTTTGTTCACTTGAAGAGGGCTGGACCACCTGTTCTTCATTGGATCTTCAAGGGTGAGCTTTTCACTTTAGTTTCCCCATTCTTGCAACTACTTTTTACCCTCTTTGCTTTGAGTTTTTGAGTTTGTGTTTAACATAAAAAAGTCTTGTTTTTACTTGTTCTTGAACCTTCTTTAAGGTCATTTTATGGTTTGACTTAAGCCTCATTACTTTAAGCCTTGTTTGGCCATCTTTGGTGCCTTTTTCTTAGGCCTTCTTGTTTTGGTGTTCTTTGATATTCTCACCACTGAAAACCAGTGGGTTTTCAGTGGTGAGGGTGATATTTTCGAGCCTCATATAGGGGGGGGACACCCCTCTCCCCTTGGTCCTTTATTTGCCTTTGTATTTGGCTCATAGCATAACATGCGTGCATGCTTTCCTTAGCTTTCATTTCAGAGCTTTATTGTGTGTTTTAGGTCATGTGTGACCTCTGTTTTTAGTTGATTTCATGGCCTCTTGCACGCTTTCCATGTTGGCTTTAGAATGCTCTTTCATGCTTATAAGTAGTGTCATGCTTTGAGCCTTGATTCTTGCATATTTTAGCTTGGTTTCATGAGGATATAAGTATCTATTTGCCGTGTAATAGGGCTGTGAGCCACTGTTTTGGACACCCTTGGTATGCTTGATGTGCATGTTTTGCATTTTAGGCTTGTAAACTTTGCTTCCATGGAGTTCTAGCATGATTGACTTGTTTTGATCTAGCGATTTGGCATCATATTAGATCTCATTTCAATCCATTAGTCATGTTTGCATGTTGGCATATGTGGCTTAGTTCATGTTTTAAAGATATGCTCTTGAATGCTTTAAAATAGACATTGTGCATGCTTCCATGTTTGGTGCATTTTTGGGGGTGCCATGGGGGATTTGGGTGGCATTCCACATGCTTAAAATCTGTTTTTGTTTGTTGAATGCATGTCATGAGTGGTTGTATGAATGATGTCAAATTACCCTCTTTGGTGTCCTAGACTTGGGCCCATTGAATAGCATGCTTGTGTGGCATTTTCATCATGTTGTGAGGCTTGTTGTGCCACTTGTTTTTGGGAGTTTGAGGCTGCCCTCTATGGCTTAAGTCCATTGTTGCATGCTTATTTCATGGTTGTTGCTTGCTTGGTCAATATAGCCTTGAATGTATGCTTGTTAGTTCCATGTTAATTGGCCCATCTTGCATGCCATTTGTATCCTACATACTTTAGCTCTTTGCATGCTTAACATGATAACTTGCATTGCATTTCTGCCTTGCTTGCATACTTGCATCTCATTGCTTGGTTTGGGGTTTTCAAGCCAAGCCTAGGATTGAGGAAGTTCACATTTCAAGTGGTGTAACTCACCTCAATCCTTGGTCACTAAGGCCCTTGATTTCCACATGATAGGGACTTAGTATTCATTTGTTGTGTTGCATGCATATTTACATTAAAATGAGCAATCTTGGTTCCTTAGGCTATCATGCATCAAATGCACAATTGATAGCCCTAGAACCAAGAGCCACACCCCCTTGAGTCCCTAAACATGATAGGAGGTGTTGGACATGCTCACATTTGCCCAAAAACCATGCCTATGCATTCTTTGTCATTCTTCTTTCATCATCTGTCCGGTCTGGGGAACTTTATGCCGACCGGCGAAAATAGTGCCGACCGGCATTATTTTTGTACAGTAATTACCAAGTGCTTGTCGGTGGCCCTTTGGAAGAAGCCGATGACTTCTTGCCCATGATGGATCATTTGGGCCTCTTGGAAGGTATTCAAGTTTTGAGATTTTTTAGAGAGGCAAGCGATAAAAGCGAGACAGTAGTGCCAAGGTGTGGGCTTTTGGGCAAGGGCATCGGGCATGCATCATTCACGCATCCCAAAGGCGGCCGAGGCCCCATTTCATTTCACTTAGATGCTTTAATTTCAAGATTTAGAAATTTGTAATAATTTATTTATTCATTTATTCTTGATGCGTATTATTTATTTATTAGGTCCCTCCGGTGAGGGCAAAAATGTAATAAGTGTGGGTGAGTGTGATGTATGTCTTCCAACCCCACTTCTTTCTAACCCTTTTATTTACCGCTTTCGGTGGTAGATTAGGGCATTTTAAATTAGCATACCTTATGCAATGCATGCGTGCATCCATGCATTTGTTTACATGCACGGGCTCGTACACCATACAAATTGCGCATAATTTTCAAATTCAAAATTGAATATGTGCTATGTGACATTTCATATGCCATACTTAGGATAGCCGAGCCTGTCTAAGCGCATTCTTGCATGTTGCATTAGTCATTTAACATGAACTAGGTCATGCATTGTTTTGCTAACTAGCTTCTTTGTTTTTGTACAGTCTGAGGTGAGCTTTATGCTTTAGCATACGCATGCGTGTAAGTGTTACCATGATGGGATTGCCATGCGGCTAAATGCTTACGTGATAAAATGTTTTAATGCACTGTGGGTGGAGGTTGGATTGCTTGAGTTGGAACAACTCGTTGAAATCCGTATTTTAGCCTACTTGCGGTAGCAAAAGAAAACAACGCATTTTTCGAGACAAAAGCGGATATGCAATGTTTATTTCCAAGTTAGGCGATCTAGTCTATACTTTTGTGTTGTGCATCACATAGTAATTCTAGGTTAATAACCGAATAAGAACGCATAAAGTTTTCAAAAGCGGATATCACGGTTAGTAGAGGCGGTCTTGACAGGCGAAAGGTGCTCATAATGACCTTCCCTGATCGTACCCAAGCTCCCGAGCCAAGACCACTTTGGTGATGACGGACATGTGGCCTTCGGCACCGAGTCAGGGTTTCCTAAATTTCCCATTTTAAAAAATATTTAGGTGGCGACTCTGTAATCTGGCAAAGCAGTCCATGTTTGGCACTTCTTTTCAAAAATCAGTTTTTTCTCAAAACGATTTGCCAGAGTTGGACTCTTTGGTTCAGATTTAGAACCGCGACACAAAATCGAGTCCGAACTGTAGAGTGAAGCCCACGGGCGCGTCTACAAACGTCCAAATAGCCTAAGGAGGTGAAATTGATAAGTTAAATCAGTTTAATTTCAAGTATTGGACCCTATGAAAGTGTAATTAAATATTCGATTCAGTTTAGTAAAATTAAGGTTCGATTAATTAGGTCCTAATTGGAGTTGATTGAGTCATGAGGAGTGAGATTTGTGATTGTTACGAATTAAATTTAGTTATGGGGTGTCCAATTGGAATACGTAAATTAATTAAAGGAAATTTGAGTCTAATCAAAAAAAATTGAAGGCCTAAACGATTTGGGAAATCAAAATTGATAATGATAGTAAGTTTAATTTAATATTTGGAACCTTTTAGGAGTTTGATTAATAATCTGATTCAGAATTATAAATTTAATTATATTTAATTAGGCTCTAATAGAAGTGGCTCTAATGGAAGTCAATTGACTAATTAAATTATATGGGATGTGAGGTTAGTTAATTAACTAATTTTATGCTAATCAAAATCTATTAAGATTAAGTGATGCTTAATTAAATTAATCCTTGACATGAATTAAATTATGGAAATAAACTAGAATTATGTGGGTGTGTGTGCAGAGAAATTTTGTGTGTGTGTGCAGAGAAATCATGTGTGTGTGTGTGTGCATGTAAGTCTTGAGGTGGACTTCAAAAAGAGAGTGCTCGTGTGCTGTGTTGGTGAAAGAAGGTACAAGTGTGCATTAGGTGTCAACATGAGAGGTGTGCATGTGTGTGCTGGTGAGTTCAAGATTAGAGTATTTTTCCTTGGGGCCAAAACACACACAAGTAAAGAAAAACAAAGAAGAGAGTTAAGAGAATCAAAGGAGAAGAAGAGGGCTTCGGCAGACAAAAAAAAAAACAATTCAAGTCAAAATTGTGGAAAAATCATTCTAAGGTAAGAAATCTCACCCTCTTCCTTCTATTGTTTAAATAATCTAGATATAAATTAATTCAAGATGAATTTTGAGAGGATTAAATGAAGATTTGTAGATCAATTATATAAATGGATAGAAATTAGATTTTTGCATGTAAACTAAGTTAGGTTGTAGATTATGAGTGAAGATTTCTTAAATTTGTTCAACTTGGACTCAAAATCATGTAATTAATAGGAATTAACAAGAAGACCAAGAAATCTTGAGTTACGCTTTAAGATCATGGATATATATTTGGAAATTAAATAGTAAGAGTTTGATTTATTTTTATTCTTCACAAATTAAAACCCATCCTTGCATGCATGTGGATAATCATGGAAAATAAACTAGAAATTAATTATTTTAAACTTAATTTGCGTTTTCCTCATGAATTTGGGCTTCATCTTTATATGCATCAATGGAATTTTAGGAGATCTGAAGAATTAATTTCATGTTTGGGTATAAGAAGAACAAGTAAAGATTATTGAAGATGTTTTTGGCCCTTTAAATCTGCCAGGAAGTTGTACGAATTTTTAGATAATTTTATACTCAAAATTTGAAGATAATTTTTTCTACAAAGTTGTTGATAATGATGTCTAGTTCATCCACAAAATTTTTCAACAATTATTGAGTTTTGTACGAATTTATACAGATTTTTAACCAAATCTGGAGCTATAGACAGATTTTATTATGTGTTTGAAAAATCATTAAAAAAAATTTATATTAAACCAAATCTGATAATTTCTAAGCAAAAAAATGAAATTTGAGAAGTCTATTTTCATAATAAATTTTTAGATTATGTAATTGATTTATAAATTTAAGTATGGAATTAATTTAAGAAAATGTGATAAATCTGTGTCATGAACATTCTTGGAATTTTTAAGAATTATTTATAATTTATTTTTGGAAACTGCTTTCTGAAAAACAACCATAACCTGTTTATTGAGTATTATGTAGAGTTATATGAATTTTAGATTTGTATAAGTAATTTATTTATAATTTCATTTGCAAGATATACATTCTGAAAATTTTGGCAGATTAAGGAGGAATAAAAAAAAAAAAAAATCTCTTCAATTGTTTTCCTTGGACTAAAATTTAATATGGTGCTAATCTAATCTTGTAAATTAAAAATCCATGCACGTGTGTGATTATGATTTATTTCTTCTTTTTGGTGTCTACATCATTATTTTATACCATGGTTTAAATAAATTGTTTATTTAAATTTTGTACATTGTTTACTATCGTGTGACATGTGTAATATTTTATGTTGGGAATTTTAATGAGTTGGTAAAGCATTATTTGTGATTAAAAATTGGAATTATTGGTGATTAATATCAAAATTAACTGAAATGATTAACGGCATACACAAAGTTAACAAATGACGATTAATACCAGTTGTTCAGGGTGAGTATTGGTTTTAAAGAGTGTACGAAATTAAGGGTTGACGGTCAATACCGGTTGTTCAAGATAAGCCCTGGTTTTGAGAATTCTCACGTAAATTGTGTTGCGAAACTCTAAGATGGCACGGGACTTATTTGAACCCTTTTCGGTATTCGGTTTTGGAATAAGGGTGGATGTGCAGGTGGCACACAGGGAGGTTACTTACCCCTGGCAGACCGTTTCCTTGGGGCAGACCACGGATGCCACTACTTGGGTATATAACTCCGGACGAGGGCATCCCTAGTAGTTACGGTTGGTAACACTTAAATATTTGACCAAGAGAGGGTTTCAAATTAACCGTTGTCATGCTTAGTGATTGGTAAGTTAAATTTCTTTGGTGAGATTTCGAGTGTCACCTAATTTATTAAAACTATTAAAATTATTCTAATGGTTGTAATTTATGTTTACAATTATATTGTTATCTCATGTTTAGAATCTCATTATTTTTCTCTTAAAAAGAATGGTAGGTTGGTTATGTTTTCTTACTTTGTTGCAAAACTCATGACATATATTTTTGTTGCCCTGGCATTTTATGCCAGGTTTTGGCGAGGAAATAATTGAAGCTAAAATGGAATTGACGCTAACGTAGAGCCTTGGCTGACTTGAAATCATGACTAAAATCGAATAACTTTATTATCTTATAAATTAGCTATTAAGGACCTTATAATTTCACTTGATGTTGTATTTGGAAAATTTTAAGTTTTTATTTAATATTATTTGAACATTTGATTATGTACGAGAGTTGGAATGTCCTATTAAGATGTCAACTTTTTAGTTTATTAAGTCATTTTGTTTATTAATTTCCCTTGATGTTCCAAAAATTTGGGGCGTCACATTGAAGGACTCAAACTATAATCAGAAACCCTTTCTTGAGAGAGACTTGCAAGCAAGAGTACAAAACTTTCTCGTTTTTTCTTGTGTTTTCTTCAAAACAACAAGTAAAATCTTTTCTTTTATTATTTCAGTACCTTTTATTTGCTTATTTTCAGTAGTCAATCCTTGCTAGGGTCTTCAGTCATCATCTCATCATGTAGTCTCTTTATTTGAATTATCATGTAGTTAGTTTGTATTTTTCGCTTTTTACTTGTTATTTTTCTTTTTATGCATAAGCACCATTTAGTAGCCTCAAACCGGGCCTAAGTTCATGTTACGCATGTTTAGATGTAATTAGGATCATATTTAATTTGTGTAATGCATGTAAGACACTTAAGTGGGTATCGGGGTAAGTTTCCTAATCTTCATAGCATATATTCTTGGTTGCATTGTCTTTTCAATAATCCAAGTTAATTGCTTTTCTATGCAAAATTGATTGTTTTAGATGTTTTTAATAAATATTGTTCATTTTAGTTCATGTCTATAGCCATGGAATATTCAAATATCTATTTTATGGAAAAATCATCATTTAATGAAAATATGACTTTAGTTTTAGGTTTGTTAAAGGTTTTTAGGCTTAAAATGAATTTGCATGAATAATTAACCTCTAAAATCATAAAATAGAAAGTTAGTAGAGACCAATCTTCGGATTGGACAAAAGAGATACTATCATTCAATGACATTGCCCTTTTGTAATTAAGCTCCCGAACCTAGAATTTTCTGATTATGGCGGATCGGTCCTTAACTTAGTGTTCATTGTTATAGTTTTCTTAATTGCCCTTTAAAAATTAAGTGGCTACTCTATGTTGGTTAAAGCGAGTTGGTACAACATTTTGTGTAGGAATGGGCCTTAGACTCAAAAAAAGTATTGCATCCACACTTACGCATTCCTATTTTCATCATCGAATTACTAAAGAAATGTGCTCAAGTCTTAGGACCGGTCAAAATGGAGTGTTTACAAGCTGCGTACACATTTTTGTGTTTTTTACTCAATCCAAGGTGGGAAAAATGAATTTCAAACTATGTTTTGCGCTTGGGCCATCCATTTTTCTAAAAAATAGTCTAATTTAAATAATAAAATAATCCCAAAGTAAAATAGAGAAAGTCCAGTCCAAGTTTAGCTTGTCGTTTTGTGAAATGACCTTTTTAGCCTTTTTCGTTGAAAACTAATAGGTGATCGAAAAAAGGCCACTAAAATTTCGTTTGAAATCCGATTTTAGCAAGTTTTATATCATTGGAAAGCTCTATGAAATGCTATAGACTTATATGGGCCATTTTTGAAAATTCCAAATTATTTCACATAAAATGATGCACAACCAAGAGTACTTATTTCTAAACTTTTGCAAGGTTAAGGGAGAATAAAAAGGCATTAAGTCGTAGGGACCCAATAAGGATCGAATTGGTTATGACTGGGTTTTTAGGATGTTAGGGTCAACTTGGACTAATTTTAGTGTATTCAAATCTGGAGTAATGCTAATGAAATTTCTTATTGTTTCGAGTACATCATTGGGTAGCGTACCCAAGCATTGTAGTGAGTCAAAATGGGAGTCCAGATCCTCTGCCATGGCTTTCTGTAGTGGTTCCTGCCATGCTCCAAAATGACATCGTTTTGGTACTCTCTTTTTTTCTTTTCTTTTTTGTCATTTCTTTTTCTCCCTAACCTTTCAAAGGTTTATGAGCTCTCACCTAAACAAATAACAAAACCTAAATTTGAAACAGACAAAGAAGAAGAAGTAGTGCATTCCACTTAAAACTTACATTCTTCATTGACAAAGCCTTAGCTCTCGACTCACCGATCTAACTCTCTCCAATTCATTTTTCCCTATACGAGAAAGTAATATAGGTGTCGTAGAACTCGAAAGGGCTAAGATTTGGGTTCTTCACGGTGTACATAACGGCGAATCGGAGACTGAATGAGGTTGAAGTGATGAGATTGTCAATCGCGGTGGGGCTCAACCAGAATTTGAGGGTTTTTGGATATAAGATTGTGAGATTGATGACGGCGAAGATGGCAGTTTGAAGGACGAAGTGGAGGGCGATGATGATTATGCATTTTGTGGGGTTTTTTGGGATTTTTTTTACCTTGATTTTGGTAACAAATAAGTTTTTTTTTTTTTTTTTTTTTGAAATCTAGGTTATAAGATGTATTGTAAGTGCTTGTAAAAATATCTGATTGAATATAGTTGGTGTAAAATCTGAGTTGTATAAGGCACTTAGTAGTTGGTTTGAAATCTAGGTTTGTAAGATGCATTATAAGTGCTTGTAAAAATGTTTGATTGAATATGATTATTTCAGTTTGGTTAAGAAGTTCCTTACCCTCTGGTGTTTGTTTTCTTTATACAAAAGTTTTTTTTTTTTTTTAATGTAGTCTTGACTTTTTCAGTGCTAGTGCTAATGATGATGGTGCTAGCAATGGAGATGTAATTAACTCTAATAGTGGGAAAAATTGGTGCTCTTCTTTTTCTTTTGGGTCCTGGGAGATGTAGGCAAGTGAAGCATAAAAAAGGGAAGTTAAGAAGAGGAAGCAATGTACAAAAATATATAAAGTTTTGATTGTGAGAGAAGGGAGTGCTAAAATTTGACAAATAATAAAACGCTCAAATTGTCTCCATTGATCTTTGGTCAAGACAAAGAAATGTTATAATTGATGGATGAAACTACAATCAGTTTGGAAAACCATTAAAAAATATACATTATCTCACTTTTTTTTTTATATTGAGGACAATATCCTAGAAGGAATTACTAAGAAAAATCGTTAGACTTGCCAAACATTCTCGGTGGTACATCAATGAAGCACTACCATTCATTAGCTCCAATCTCTGAAGCTCACATCATCACCATTATCCACCCATATCATTGTTACATCAACCCAATTGCAAGCACATAAGAAGTTAAAGAAGTCAATTGGAATTTGTATCAAACGAAACCATTCAAGCCATAAAAATTGAATAACCAAAGCCCTAGCTGAGAACAAAATGATCAGATCAATCACCACTTGTGTATGAAGAAAATAAACAAGAGAGGGTGAGGAACTTGTTAACCAAAGTGAAACAACTATATTCAATTAAACATTTTTACAAGCACTTGCGTGCATCTTATAAACCAGTTTCAAACCATCTACTAAATACATCATACAACCCAGATTTCACACTAACTATATTCAATCAGACATTTTTATAAGCACTTACAACACATCTTACAACCCAAATTTCAAAACAAATACTTATTTGTTACCAAAATCAAGGTAAAAAAAAAATTCCAAAAAACACCACAAAATGCATAATCATCATCGCTCTTTGCGCCGTCCTCCAAACCACCATCTTTGTCGCCATCAATCTCACAATCTTACACCCCAAAACCCCCAAATTCCTGCTGAGCACCTCCACAATTGACAACCTCACCACTTCAGTCTTATTCAATATTTGATTTGCTGCCATGTACACCATGAAGAACCTAAATCTCGGCCCCTTTGAGTTATGCGACACCTATATTACTTTTTCGTGTAAGGAAAAATGAATCGAAGAGAGTTGGATCGGTGAATCAAGAGCTAAGGCTTTGTCGATGAAGAATGTGAGTTTCAAGTGGAATGCACTACTTCTTTCTTCTTCTTCTTCTTCATTTGTTTCGAATTTGGGTTTCATTATTGGTTCAGGAGAGAGCTCACAAACCTTTGAGAGGTCAGGGACAGAAAAGAAAGGACCAAAAAAAAAAAAAAAAAGGTACCAAACCGACATCGTTTTGGAGCATGACAGGAACCGCTGCAGAGAGCCATGGTAGATGATCCAGAATCATCAAAATGGAAAGTTTACAACTATTGTCATATATATTCAATAATAATTGAGTGGATTTCCATACAATTAACCCAAAATAGATCTCTACCATAAACAATAAACATATATCAAAATCTCAAATGGCCCTTGATCTTTTCAATTTAGTGTAGCATAGGCCTGAAATTATCATACATTACCATAATTTTAAAAGGATTTTGATTTGTGGCACTAAAAAGTTGGACACTAATGCCCCTAATTTCCATATAAGGCAAAAAAAAAAAACAAAACAAAACAGTTACCCAAAATGAAAATTAGGGACATTAGTGTCCAACTTTTTAGTACCACAAATTATTTTTTATTTTAAAATTGACAATCATTTGGAAAGCTTGGGCCTCCATACACTTGAGCCAAAAAGTAGGGTACATGTCAACTTTATTTACCTTGTTTTTAGCTAGTGTGCCCTTTTTTTTTTTTTTAGCTAGTGTGCCCTTTAGATCTTGAACAATGGTGCATAGATTGGCATGAAAAAGTATGTTTGGTTAAAATAATTTAATCCTTCACATCTCCACGTGTTTAGGCCAAGCATTTCATGTTTGTATAAATCACCGACTTTAATATAGTATTCTTTGAAAAGTGAAAACTTGACCGTAAACTCAAAAGGAAATTTCAAGAGTGTAGATAATGAAGGCATTAAGATACGATAGTATTCTATGGAAATCATATGGGAAAAAACAAAAACGAAAATAAAAAATTAAAACCTACACCATATAATACTCAAAAGGGAATCTAGGTTATGACACTCTATAGAATATACAAAAGAAAATCTCAAAAAAAAATGTTTTTTAGCCTGCAGTTGGCAACAAGGGCTAAAGCATATTTAGGCATGAAAGAAATACAATTATGTATCTCTTCAAATCAATTACATTTACATACCCAAAAAAAAAAAGGCGCTCTCAAGAGACTGATCAATCAACAATGCACAGGGGATTATGTCATTTGGAAAATCTAGTACACGGCCCCAACTCCCTTTTCTCCTACACTTTCTCTTACACTCTCTTAAATTCTCCAGGTTGTTTGAACTTTTCATTAAGAAAACTAATATTGCACAGCCACCCGTCTTAAAATTAATTAGTAATTAATGAACAGGTTTTACAGTGTTGTGCTGTTAGTTTACCTATGATCTTTTCTATTGTTGTTACTTTTGTTGTTGTTGTTGTTCCTTTTGATTATATTTTATGAAAATTTGAGAATAGAGAAGCTCATTCCATGTATCAGGGACACCAGGAAGGCACCAATGGCTGCAATCTTGGAATCTCAATGGCGATCGTCTTTCCTCCTTTGTTAAATTTTGCTTTCTGTAAATTGAAGGGTGTGCATCCTTGCGAAAATCAGTCATTTTTGTAACATTCAAATAGAAGACAGAAGTCTTCATCCCCTTTATCACCTGCTCCAACATGCTCATTATTTGAAGATTCTCTGATAAATATGCCTCATTCTTGATAGGCTCAGTCTCATTGTCACATTGACCACCAGAATTCCACTGTCCACCACTGCAAATAGACCAGTAACAGCAAAAAAAGAGCATTTAGTACTTCACTCAAAGAAATTGGTGGTAACATGACACTCTACATTAACAAAGACTAGATGCATCCAATTTACCTGAAATGGGAAGCCGAATAGCCTCTGAAGGAAACAAGGGTCTTTGTAGGATTTACGTTGGCATCAATCCATCTTGCCCATGTAGTCATAGCTTTCCGAAATGCCTCAACAACATCCAATAAGCCATAAACATGACTACCTTCTTGATAATAACCCTTCCTACAATTTTTTGGCAAGTTTCATATTCCTAGTTTAGTTTCTTGGAATGCAGAACTAAAATTAACTATCCTTCATGTCTATTCATTAACTGTGAGAGATAGGTATATATATGTAGATAGAGAGAGAGAGAGAGAGACCCTTGGGATGTTTTCTCATGAGTCCACCAGTGTCCTGTGTTGAAGACAAGGATGTCTGCATTTTTATATCTATCAGATGACCTCTCAATGAGATCAAGCCGAAGCGTTTCTTTCGTTGATCCATTTGTGTCTGGCATTTCCCATTCTTGAACCAAAAAGGTAGATCGAAAGAATTCCACTGAAAAATTATAGTCCTGTTCATACATCAGATCCAAAATCAGTAGAGAAAATTCATTTGGCAAGAAATATTAACTTGATAAAAGGACCAGTACTGCTTAGTTAGCTCTTGTAACTACTTCTCTAGCTTATGAAAGCTAACATCAATGTTGATTTTCACATACAAAAAACATGTACTCCCAAGAATGCAAAGCATAGAATACCCAAATCAAGTACAAAAATGGAGAATGAAAAGCAAGAATTTACTGTGAATAGAAATGAGTATGAACCCTCTGTTCGGAATTGTTCTCTACCAGAGGCTTCAAAGACTTTGCTCTTATCTTTAACCGAATTTCTCAGAGTACAAAGCATTGACTGCCACATATTTCTATTCAGAGAATCACCTACATACACTAACCGCTTTCCTCTCAATAATTCCAATAAATCTCCACCAACCAACCTGCAAAACAAGTTGAACTAAACCAATCTCACTAGAGTCCAATCCAATCTACAAACTGATTGATATTCAGAAACCATTACACAATAATACAAAAAGCATAAAATAAATAACTAATGTAACACGACATTCTTGTGACTTACCTCGGGATATTGCAGCCCTTAGGTTGCCACCTATAATTCTCATACCCATTATCGGGCCTCCCATTCTGAAAACAGTCAAATGGCTCATCGATATGCGGACACGTCCCGGCTGAATATAATGGGTATGAATCATCCTTTACCCATGTCCCATCAAAAATATCACAATGAATCAACTCATCAAGCCAATTCTCTTTTCTTTGCTCAGGTATGGACACACCCTTAGCTCCTCCATCACTATGTTTCTTGAACAAGTCAGTACGGTTGGGCATCATATTCGTTTCTTTTTCTCCAGTAGCATTCTTTGAAGAATCCACGGGTATATTTTTTACAGATTCTGATGAAGAATTCACCATTGTAGTAGTAGCATTTTTTACAAACTCAGGCGATGATGATGACGTTTGACTCGCATGATGACCAAAAGATAAAGATTCATTGGTACCATTAGATAAATTATTTATTTTCCCATCATTTTTTTTATGGGAAAATGTAACATTAGACATCTCTGAAATACCTTTTGTCGTACCGTCCAAACCCATTACATGATGATGTTGAGAAGTATTATTGGTTTTATGAGCAGGAGAAGGCAAAAGTTGATTAGTTCCATTGAATGAAGCATTCGTTTCTTGAAAAAAAGGGGATTTGTGGATAAAAACATCGTGAGGAGGATATGAAGAGGGAGAGGGAGATGAATGAGAGGTGGTGGTGGTGGTGGTGGTGGTGTTGGGGTTTGGGAAAAAGTGGGAGAAAATGGAGGAGAAGTGAGATCTGGTATTGAGGATGTTTGAAAACCAAAGGGAAGAGTGGGTATTGGAAGGGCTATTGAAGAAAAGAATGGTGGTGCAGGTGACGAAGGCAAAGGTGAAGAAGCAGTAGGCCAATGCCATGGACCTCCTTGTTCCGAAAGGACAAAAATGTGGATAGAAGAACAAGCCCTTCTTCATTAGGTCTGTTGTTCTTGAAACGCTCGTTGGAGTTGGCTTTGTTGTTGGTGAATCTTCCATGACTGATGATGATGATGCTACAGAATGAATAATAATGTCAGATGATCATCGGTGGAACCCTAGAGAAGAAAAATAGAAAAAGAAAAGTGAGAGAAAGAGAAGATGCTGTTGTTCCGGAGTCATGAGCGCAGAAGAGAGAGAACCTAAATTTACCGGATAATTATTAAGTAATTTTGGATTATGATCACACGTATTATTTTATAATATTATAATTAGTGAAAAAAGTAAGTAAATAATATTGTGTTAATTGATTGAAAAATATGATGGAACATATTGAATAATAATTAATTAAGGAATAGACACGTAATATTTCAAAAATATTGAATAATTTCTCAAATTTAACACACACAATAAATAAATATACTTGCTGAAAAAATCATGAAATTATTACGGATGCTCTTAAATTTATTTGTAATATAAATATGAAGTAGTTTTCAAAATTTTAATTTTATTGTAAAAATTAAAAAAAGATTAACGCAACTGAGAAAATTACTTGTACCCAACAAATAGCCCACTTTTTTACACAAGTCTAAACTGGGCCGGCCTGGTCCAAGGCAAGTAAGCCACCGTCTTGGGCTCCTAAATTTCACCAAATTTTAAGAGTCTTCAAATAGTTTTAGACGTTTGTAAGTTAAAAATAAATGCTTAAATTAACTAATTTAACTTCACAATTCAAATTAAAGATTTTTAGAGCATTTCTAACTCTTCATTACTTTCATCTAATTTAATTCTAAATTTGAATAAAAAAATTTTATTTGATATAAACTATTCAAATCATTTCATCAAAGTTTTTTTAAAAATTCAATGTCTAAAACAAACAACTTGCATGATCAAGTTAAATAACGATTTCACCTTAAGTCCACATCCCTATATATATCCAACTGCTGCATGGGGATGGGTTATATATAGTAATGTAGACTATATATGACAGAATAAAATATAGCTAAGATTTTGATCACTATAAATAGCCTATGTAGCATTAAACTACAGAAATTTTGATTTTGATGACTATATATAGTTTTTGTAGAATCTAAGATCTAGAAATCGTTTTGATGCAAGCTGGCAACAAACATTTACTATCTCAAAGATGTAGCGATAATTTTTATCGGAGTCATATTTTACTTAGTCTCATTTCTTATCCTGTTTTTTTCATTGTATGACACAAGATAATGGGCTCTGCCTTAATAAATGTGCATGAGATTTAATTATCTGTATACAAAGTAAAAAATACATAAAGTAAAAATTAGAATTAAACAAAAATATCCTACCGAGGTTGGCACAAACCATCCTTCCCATTTAACTCTTTTGAAACCTCTAAAGCTTAGAAATTAAGCACCAGCATGAAAGGGAAGTAATGGAAGCAGGGTATGCCCAATTTATGCCCAACCAATGAATAATGGCTCACCAAATCAGCCAAGAGCGATACCAATGTAGTATAATATGATCAACTGATCAGCCTCAAATCCACAAAAAAACAAAAAATCTATCTACCCCATGGGTAATATCACAATCGATTCACGATTCGATTCACTTTTTATTATTTATCTAACTTTTGAAGTTATCACACGATTCAAAATCAATTCACGATTCGATTCACTTTTTACTATTCATGTAACTTTTGAAACTATCGAGTCCAATATATTTTTTACTTTTTATTTCTCTATCTTTTTATTGAAAATGACATAATACAATTTTTAATAGCATTTAGTACTAAAATAATTAATATATGCACATGATTTGTTATTATTTTAATAATCATTAAGTTTTTAATAAAATCCAATCAAATTCAGTTAGATCCAATTAGAAGTGTAAAAATAGTCTGCGGCTCGTGGGTGGCCCAAAGCCCGCTCGCTCCGGAGGTGGGCCCAACTCGAGCCCCTAGACCTAGGCATGTACCATCATTTTGAAAGCCCGGCCCAGCCCGTCGACCTGCCTAAGGCCCGGCTTGCCACAAGACCCAGTGTCTTTTTTAATGAAAAATAATAAAATTTTGGTAGAAAAAATTTTAAAAAACAAAAAAAAAATGGTCAAGTCCGTCCAAAGCCCGAATACCCCCAGAGAGAAGTAAAGATTGAGAACCAATAACTATCTAAAAGTGAATATTTTCTTTATTTAAGATTGATTATCACAACGACAGAAGTAAAGATTGAGAACCAATAACTATCTAAAAGTGAATATTTTCTTTATTTAAGATTGATTATCACAACGACTGGAGAGATTGGAACAAATGCGATCTATAGAATTAAGACAGGATGGCTTAAGTGGATGAAATACGTATGAAGTCTTGTGCGATAAATGAGAGCCCTGTACTAAAAAAGAAGAGTAAATTACATCGACACCCCTAAGGTTTATATTTATTACATCCCTCACATTTGGAAAATTACATCCCTTTTGTTAATGTAATTATTTGACGTGTTAACTTTTAAGTTAAAATGACATATTTACCCTTAACCTTTACATATACTTTAAAAGGAAAATTATATTGACACCCCCTAAGATTTCAATTTAATACAAATCATCCCTGACATTTAAAAAAAAAAAAAAAAAACTAATTTAATAAAAATAAATATGAAGAAATATATTTAATCTGTAAAAAATTATTTCTAACCACTCGAAAGATAAAAATGACAATTATTTTTTATTTTTTATTTCTTAACCAAATTAATTTTTAATTTTAAAAAAAAATTCTAAAAATCAAACCATACATAACCTAAGAATCTTTTGATAAGTCATTTTTTACGTTGGTAACTTATTTAATTATTTGTTAATTTTACGACATTTTTACCATCTGATGCCTATTTGGTAACCATTTCGTTTTCAATTTTCAATTTATATTTACAAAAATTTTAAAAACTGTCATAAAAACTTATTTAATTTTTTTTTTTTTTTTGTTTATAAATAGTTGTCTCAGTTTGTAAATTTAAGAAAAAAACATAAATTCAAAAAATGAGTTTATATTGGTTTGAAACAGAAATTTAAAAATTTGACTAACAAAATTTTTTTTCAATTAATTTTTTTTTCAACTAATACTAACCGAGGGAGCAATTGGTAATGCTACTTTAAACCTTAGAGAGGGGATTGTAATCTCTAAAATGTGAGGTTGCCAATATAATTTACCTAGTGAGGGAAAAATTGGTATTTAAAAAAATTAAATTGCTGACATCAGCAAAATCTATTAACTGACTTAACAATCAACCAATTGAGAGAACAATCTGTAATGAAACTTTAAACCTTAGGAAGGGAGATGTAATTTTCAAAAGGTGATGAGGAGAACTGTAGTAAATATAAACCTTAGGGGATGTCAATGTAATTTACCCTAAAAAGAAAATTATATAGAACGGCTATTAGACCAGCGACATTGTATGGGACAAAATGTTGAGCAACTAAAAAACAACATGTAGATAAGATGAGTATTGCTGAGATGAGGATACAAAGGTAGATGTTTGCCAAGATTAGAAAAGACAGAGTTAGGAATAGGAGTGATATCGATAAAAGATAAACTGAAAAAAATATATATATTGAGATGATGTGGTCATATATAATAGAGACCAACAGAGGTAATAGTAAAGAGATGTGATGCAGTGACAGTAAATGGAAGTGTTAGGATAATAGGTAAACTTAGATTGACGTGTGTTAATGTAACAAATAGATATATGAATCTTGTTAATTTGACTAATCACATGACCTTTAATAGAGTCGAGTAGGGAAAAAATATTCATATAACTAACCTCATTTGATAAAATTTAAGCCATAATTTAGTTTGATTTGGTTTAATTTCTTCTACCCTTTGTAATGTTTATTCACTTCTTTACATAAACAAATAAATAAATGGTAATAGAGATGTATCCCAAAAACAAAAACAAAAAAAACTAACGAACAAATAAAGAACAGAGAACATATATAGAGTTACACATCTTTACAAATCAATCTCTATCTAACTATCTATCCATTTATGTATGTTAATAATTTCAGCTGATCATCATGAAAATGAAAAGAGATGGATCAAATAATCTCAAAATTATATTACTTTTTTTGCATTGGCATTAATTAATGAGGAGGACTTGAACTCATCGTCGGTGGTCATGGGATATTCTTGGGTAGGTGAATGCAAGCTCGGCGAGGCGTCATCATCACCTCCCTGTGGAGTGTCAGAGATGAAAGCCAGCAAGCGGCAAATGGTAACAGAACGTGCCGGTTTGAAGGTGAGAGACCTCCTCACCTTGTCCTTGGAGAAGATGTCTGAGGAATTGGAGAGGATGAGATAAACTAGAGCTTGAACAACCACAAACATGCCCACCTTCATCAACATATCTGCCTCTGGCATCGACATCCACATCGACATCTCCAACGCCATTTTTCACAAGAGTCTTGTAGTTTGAAGTGCTGAGTATTGCTTGTCAAATGCAATTTCGGCAAAAGGGGCTGGAAATTCTTATTATTATGTAATGTGTGTTTTAAGCAATTAATATGCATGCTTAGGATAGGACTTCATTGTATTTATAGAGAGAGAGAGAGAGAGAGTAGTGGTTTCCATGAAATTGCCTCTAAAGAATTGTAAAAAGTCTTGGGATCTGAGTTTGGGGATAGGTGCTGGCTTTCCTCCAGTGATCACGGATTAGAGGGTGCTGTAGGTCTGTGGAGGTTTATTACGGGTCTCGTTTCGATAATTTGAATCGTTCAATACGTAGAATTCGTCGAGTATTATATGTTTGTAAAAAATTACGTTGATCGGATATCGATAGTTACGTAATTAAATTAATTTTGTATAATAAAAAAAATAGACAGTAAAAAAATAAACGATTGACAAAAATCTAATCCGATGAGATAGCTATTAATATCTAATCAATTTGATTTTTACAGACATATAGTATTAGAAAAGTTATATATTAAATAATTTAAATTATCAAAATAAAATCCATAATAAATTTTTATGGATCTAAAAATATCTTCCAATCCGTGATCAAAACGGAGGAAAGCCCCGGCCTTGGGGATAATAGAAGTTGTCATTTGACCATTAAAACTCACCACACACGTCACTAACTTGGTATTATTGGAGCACTTGTTTGTTGTGTTTTGTTTGTTTGTTTTGTTTCTGTAAGAATGAATTGATTGTTGAGTAAGGACGTTGTTATTTGACCATTAAAACTCACCACACACGTCACTAACTTGGTATTATTGGAACACGTGTGTGTGTTTTGTTTGTTTGTTTTGTTTTTATAAGAATGAATTGATTGCTGAGTAAGACCTGACGTGGAACGTGGAAAGTGGACCGAACTTGGTCGTTCAACCGAGATTCAAATTCAAATATATGCTATTCATTTATTTTTATTCATAATAAAAGGCTTGGCAAATTCATCCATCTTTATCACGTGTAGCTTTCCTTCACCGCCTTGCCGACTCCACCTTTAGCTTGGTAGGTTCCCAAACTTTAAAGCGACTTCTTTCTGGATTCTTTATTTTCTTCAAAAAAAAAATAATAATAATAAATAATTAAAATTTAGGAGAATTTATTAAAAAATTCTTTTTCATATCTTAATTAGTCCATAATATATCCTTATATTTTAGTAAGTCCTATTATTTGGACATTATTAGATTTACTAAATCCTAATTTTCATATTTAAGATGTTTTATAGATAATTTTATTTTGTAAATATTTTTTAAACCTTTAGCGAATTGGTGATGTGAACATTTATATAAGAGCATCTCCAACGGTTCATCAAACTTTTTACCAAATCTGAGTAAAAAAATCACTCTTTTCCCAATTTGATACCAGAGGCTCCAATGGTTCACCAAATATCAAATCTGCCCAAGACAACCGGTTGGTCGACCGGTGAGGGGAATTTTTTTTTTTTTTTTTTTTGAACGAATTGAACCTTTTTTGTTGAACTTTCTGAACTTTTTTCGGGACGACCGGTTGGTCCACCGGCTGGTCGACCGGTTAGGCGAAAAAAATATATATATTTTTTTTTTTGAACGGTTTGAACCAGAAATGTTGAACTGTTTGAACTCTTTCCGGGACAACCGGTTGGTCTCCCCCAACGGTCAGGAACAGTGATTTGGTGAAATTCTTCGCCTGTTCTCATTTTGGTGAAATGTTTGGTGAATTCTCGATTTGATATCAATTTGGTGAAACCATTGGAGCTCAAAAAAGTAACTTTTTTACCAAATTTTGAATTTGATATCAGGTTTGGTGAACCGTTAGAGATGATCTAAGTAGAAAAATAATTAATAAGTGAAAAAATAGATGTCATGCAAATAGATAGGTGTATAGGCAAATAAGTGATACATAGTAAGTGTAATACGGTCTTTTAAATTATTTTTTTATGGCCCCAAATGTTTCAAAATCGAACCTATAGTCCCAATTTTCTTTTACCTTTTTATTTTATTTTATGATAAATTATATTGATGTTTTTTGAGAAAAATACAACAAATATTGTAATTTTAGCATAATTATATTGATTTACTTTTTTGTAAATATAAATGATTAAAACTAATACAGGTGATGTGAAAATAAATATATATATATATACACATTTGAAATTGAAACAGGTAATAGCATTATTTTTTTCATGTGTATAATTAACAAATTTTTGATAAAAATAAGTTAAATTTTAAAGGATAAATCACAAAATACACTCCTGCGGTTTGCTTAAAATATGATTTGTCTCATGTAGTTTTGGAAATTACATTTCGTTCCATGAAGTTTTTAATTTTATAACAAATAACCATTTTTATTAAATAACATTAAATTAATTAACAATTGTTAATGATATTAGAAATTTATTTTAATTAATAATTTAAGTAATTTTATCATTATATAGGAGAGTAGTTAGAAATTTTATTTTTTCAGTTAATTCTATTAAATAAAAAATTGTGATAAGGAATTATTAGTAATTTTCCAAACTACAGAGCAATTAGAGTTTTAAGCAAATCTCAAGGGTGTGTTTGTAATTTATCCAATTCTAAAAAGCCAAATATATCAAATTTACAATTTACTGATTATTTTATTTTATAATTTTTTGGGAAAAAAAAAGGGTAAATTACAAGTACACATCCACAGGTTTACTTAAAATACGATTTGTTCCCTGTAGTTCTGAAAATTACATTATGCCCCATAAAATTTATAATTTCATAATAAATTACCCCTTTTATTCATAAATCATCAAATCAATTAACAGATTTTAATGATATCCAAATTTTATTTTAATTAATAATTTAAATAATTTTATCATTATATAATAAAATAGTTATAAATTTTATTTGAGTCATGTGAGAACCCGAATATAAAAATATAATAAATAAATAAATAAATAATAATTTTATAAATCTCAAATATGTTGTTGGTAAATCTTAAAATGAAAATTAAATATTATTGGAAAGTATTTTAATTAAGTTTAAACTTTAAAGAATTATTTTATATACAAGTCTACAGTTAAAAGGTAAGATTTTAATAATGATAATAATAAAACAAAAGAAAAAAAGAAAAGAGAGTCAGATTATTTAAAGGGGGATTTTTTTTAGGGTCCCTAATATTAAGATTTTATGGCATAAAGAACATTCAGTATTTTCATAATGTCTAAGGTCTCTCCAAAGAAATTCTGGCCTTCCCACTCTCCAGAGAGAATTTCTTTAGACTCTCCACTCTCTAGAGAAATTCTGGACTTCCTACAAAATTCAAAGTAACCCAATAAAGAATGAGTGTTGGTGAACAAAAAGGGATTAGATTGAATTGAATTTACATACAATCAATAAGCTAAAATAATTATAATGAGTGACTATATATATAGATATATATATATATATCTCTAAAGCAAAGAATGGGAGCAATAAAAGGGAAGGCAATGAGGGCAAAAGTCTAAGGCCCCTCCAAAGAAAATTTTCTCCAAAGAAATTCTTTCTCTGGGCTTTTCAGAGAAATTCTCTCTAGGAATTTCACTGGACTTCCCATTCTTTAGAAAAATTCTGAGCTTCTCACAAAATTCAAAATTACCCAATAAAGAATCAGTGTTGGTGAACAAAAAGGGATTGAATTGAATTTTCATACAATTAATAAGTTAAAATAATTATAATGAGTGACTATATCTATAGATATATACTTGAAACAGAGGATGAGAGCGATGAGAGGGAAGGCAGTGATGGCAAAAGTCCAAGGTCCCTTTAGAGAAAATTCTCCCTGGAGAAATTCTCTCGAACAACTCTTCCTTTTCTTTTCCTGTTTTGAATTTCCTTTGTCTCTAAGCTTTTCTCAACCCTCTTCCACATTTCAGATCTTAGGTTTTCTTTCTCTCTCTCTTTCTCTTTCTGCAACTCAATCTCACTCATGGCTGTCTATTTCGATCGCAACCCCTTCGACGAAGATGAAGTTAATCCCTTTGTTGTAAGAGATCTCTCTCTCTCTCTCTCTGTGTGAAGAAATTCCTAAGTTTGGTGTAGCATAAGTGTACAATTCCAATTTTAGAGTTCTAGGGCTTCCTGCTCAGTCTTTGTTTGGTCAATTTGTTTTGACTACATGATCGGTGTAGCTTTTGAAGTGAATTCGTTGTTTGAGCATTTAGACCTCGTTGAGTGGACTTTAGTCTCTCATCTCACCAATGAACTCATAAATTTAAGAGACCTTAGACTACAAAAAAAATTACTGTGGACCTCTTCCATTACTAAAAGTTGGAGAGGGATGTTAGACCAATTTTCCCGATATAAAGTGTTTGGGTAACCCTAAACTCTCATAATATTGAACTAATAGTCGTGAAGTCTAGAGAGAAGAGGAGATAGGCGCAGCTTTTGGTGAAAATTGAAGAACTATAGTTAGGTACTTGAATAACTCCATCTCTAACGTGGGAACCAACACTACAAAAAATTAATGTTTTAAAGACCAAAATTTAGGAACAAAATTATTTTTTAGTGATCAAATATTTTTGTTGCGAAAAGTGTAGTTATTATATTTTTAGCAACAAAACTTAGACATTAGTGATGAATTATTATCCTTTTGGGACCAAATTTTTTGTCTAAAAAAATAAATCATTTTGAGACTAAATTATTTTGTGCCTAAAAGTCTATTTCTTAGTGACACTTTTAAAAAAAATTCACTAAAAGCCTTATTTTTAACTTTTTGGGATGACTTTTTAATGATTATCCTCACGATGATAGAAATTAATCCCTAAATGTCTTTTGTAATAAAATTTTCACTTTAAGAAACTATAATATTTGGTCTCTAAACCTCTTATATGTTGTAGGTAGTGTAATATTTTAATGAAGGGTTAACTGATTAGGTGGCTTGAATATCTATCAGGCTAGTAGTTAGTGTGGAAAAGTGTAATGGTACGGTAGATTCATAGAAAATAAGTATATGGCATGTGTTATATTCAATGAGTATGTTTGCTTGTAATGGTGGCCTAATGAGTGAAAGGTGGGATAGGTAGGAGTACTTGGCCACCACTATTTGTGAATGTCATTTTTTTTTTTTTTTTATGAAGTTTGAGGAATTAAACGGGTACATAAAGTTGAGGGTGCAATTTATAATTGTAAAATTTTGTACATAGTTATAAACTTTAAAAATCAAGAAAATATAGTAAACGAAAGAATTTGAAGTTGAATTTTGTTAAAGTAGCTTAATTAAATATTGAATTTCATACCAGATTTATTTCATAACTTTTGGGAGTCTAAATCCATATAAATTGATGCATTCAAATTTTTCCAGAAAACTAGTACAAAACAGTAACTTTGGAAGTCTCGTTCTCTTTGGGTATAAATCTGAAAATTATCAAATCAATGTCATTAGAACCGGCTACAAGTCTAGTTTCTTATATTTTTAGCCTTGCATTGATTGCTCGTGTATACTAAGAGAACCATTAATTTCTTTAAAGTGCTGCAGAAAACAACCTGTTTGGATATAATTAATTGTAAACAATTATTTTTATAAGCAAATCAAGTAAAACCAATTGGGTTTGAAATTTAGAATATATTAGTTGATATCTTGAGGGTTTTGGAACTTTTCGAACAGCGTGAAGTGAGTTTTTAATTTTCAAAGTTAGCGAATAGATTGGAAAATTTTGTTTAAAACTCTGTTTTATCTTAAAGTTACTTTTAATTAAATTTCGATCTGAACCCATGTCTTGTGTAATTTTAGACCTTGAAGAACATGAACTTATATATTATTTAAGAGTGACGTTGAGTGGGGTTAAGCTGTGTTAGTGCGCTTTAGTGTGGGGTACTTAGTTTATTATTCTTTTTACTATTTTTGAATTATTAGTGACGTGTAGTTTTCATACTTGGTTCAGGACACTAGTTGGGATTTTATACTCTATTCGAGAATTACAATATTCCGTTTTCAGGTGAGTAGTTGCATGCTACATATTTTCATAAATGTTCTCCTACCCTGAACTGTTGGAAAATTAAATTGTTATTTCAAGACTAAACTGTTTTGATAAATTATTATAGTATCAATAGAATTAAATTATTTCTGAAACATGTGTAAACTTGGAATACAGTAAACTATTTGTTATGGTCTCATGTTTATAATGGTGAACTACCATGTTTTGTGAAACTAAATTGTATTGATTATTGGGATCATCTATATATGAAAGTCCAAGGAAATTTAATTGTGTGTTGTGACTCAAGCCACTAGAGAATAGATCCGGATTAGGTTGTGATGACTCTAGTGCTCAACGATTGTAAGGAAAAGACCTAAACTAGACTAGGTGACCTTCAATCGGATCGTCTTAGAGAAAAGGCCCAGGTTGCCACCCCGAGAATGACTCTTGGTTCGATATTGGATCCAACGGGCTTATTACCTTGTGAACTTTGTGGCGTGTTACTTGTTATTCTTGGTACCCAGAAAATTATTAGTGATCATGTTGTAATCTGTTTTAAGTGGAGAATATCATTTGTTATATTCTTGAGAGACATGAGTATTTTAACTATTGAACTGTGGAACCTTCTTTTTGAAATAGATTATCTTTGCCAAAATTGTATGTCAATCTAGTTTTTGTGATATATATCTTATTTGGGAATTGAACCCTATTTTCAAAACTGTATTTACTATCCAACTTCTACTCACTAAGCTATCAGCTGACTTAGTTGTTTATTATTTCCAGTTGATAAAATGACTTAGAGTGGACTTATGGCATAGCAGAGACTCAATTATATGAACCTCTAGGACATTTTTTTTTTTTTATGTTTATTTTCCAGATTATTATGTCAAGTTTGTACATTTTTTTTTTTTTTATTGAGGTTCATTTAGGATTATTCTGTTATGTGGGCCGTTTATGTCCCATTGGTTTGGATGATATTGATTAGGGTTAGTTTTGTCGTTTATACTTGTAACTAGACTGGGTTTTGATTTATTTATTTCTGGACTATCGTTACATTTATTGTTTGTGATATTGGGTTTGTATTTAGGCTTATGTGTGCCTTGGGCTTAGTCCCTGTGGGCCACAGCCGGTCATGCCTGGTTTTGGGGTGTGACAAGTCATTTCTCAGAAAGTCGTATTCTTAAATGTTATGTTTCATTCAACCAATTTTCTTTTTTAATATTCCATTAGGTCCTATTTAAAGTAATATAACCAAATCGCCCTTCTAAGCTTTTTGGGCGTATATATATTTTGAAACAATTTACAATAAAAAATAATAATAGTCTTTCATTTCATGGAGAACATTTCTCTCTCATTCTAGGGAGAAAATCTCTCCCTTATTTTAGGGAGAAAATTTCTTACATTTCCAAAATCCTACATCTACCTTACTCTGATGTAAAGAAACAACATTGTAAACATTCACATCAATCGAAATGTAGATACCGTGAACATTCACATTGCTGGTGGTTGCTTATATTTGTATACACATAACAATTGGCGTAATGTGAGTTGTGGTAAATAAATATTGATGTAAACTTTCACATTACAAATGTATGTTGGTAAAATAACATATTAATGTTGTTTGCGCTTGTATGACTATTTCTGAATGTAATATTAACATTCATTAATAATGTGATGGTCACAACACCAATTGTAACACATTACAATGTAGTAATGCATAATAAGCAGTGACACCTTACAATATGAATATTCACACCATGTAATAATCATGCAACACTCATACAATAATCAGTGATATGTAAACATTCAGATTATGCAAGCTTGCTTATGGGGCAGAAAAAGTTGTTACTTTATTTGGAAAGACTAGATATGGAAATTGTGTTACATGGTGAAGATGCGGTATTAGTAGCAATGTCAGCTCAACCGGCACTTATTAAAGAAATCAAGCAACGGCAAGTAGAAGATGAGTATCTAAAGAAAGTTTGTGATGAGATGGAAACAAGGCCAAGGCCTGGGTTTACCTTTGAAAATTCAGTGGTGAAGTTCAAGGACAGGTGGTGTGTCCTAAATGTTACAGAAATCAAGAGAAGAATTATGGAGGAAGCACATGTCTAAATTTTCCCTACATCCCGGTAGTATGAAAATGTACCAAGATTTGAAGCAAAATTTTTGGTGGCCAAGTATGAAGAAAGAAATTGCCGAGTTCGTTTCAAATGTTTGCAATGTCAGCAAGTAAAAGCGGAGCACCAAAGACCAACGGGAATACTTTAACCTCTCCCAATTCCTGAGTGGAAATGGGAACACTTGAGCATGGATTTTATTGTTGGCTTACCCTGAACACTCTGAGGTATGAATTCCATATGGGTTAGCATTGATAGATTAACTAAATATGCTCATTTCTTGCCTATGAAAACTCAATATAATACGGATAAACTTGCAACTATGTATATGAATGAAATTGTGCGGCTATATGGTGTTCCAGTTTCAGTTGTATCCGATAAAGATCCAAAATTTGTCTCCAGATTTTGGCAGAGTTTACAAGATGCTATAGGAACAAAATTAAAATTTAGTACGGCATTCCAACCCCAAACCGATGGCCAGTCAAAGAGAACGATACAAACACTAGAGGATATGCTTCGGATGTGCGTCTTGGATTTCCAAGGGAGTTAGGAAACATATCTACCTTTGGCGGAGTTTGTATACAACAATAGTTTCCACTCAAGTATAGGAATGGCATCATATGAAGCGTTATACAGAACGAAATATCACTCTCCAGTGTGTTGGACTGAAGTCGGTGATAGATCATTGCTTGGGCCGGAACTGGTATAACTAACTATAGAGAAAATTAAAACCATTCAACAAAGATTGAAAACTGCCTAAAGCAAGCAAAAAAGTTATGCGGATTACCGACGAAGAGATTTGGAATTTGAGGTTGGTAATTATGTCTTTATTAAAGTCATCCCGATGAAAGGACATACAAGATTTGACAAGAAAGGGAAATTAGCACCCCGATATGTAGGTCCGTTTCAGATTCTGGAAAGTGTTGGTCCAGTGGCTTATCATGTTACTCTACCACCGAGTATGGGACAAATACATAACGTTCTTCATGTATCTGTGTTGCGGGGTTACCTCCAAGATCTGTTCCATATTATAGATTACCATCAAATTGCTTTGGATGATAACTTGATCTATGATGAGAAACCAATTCAAATTTTGGATCGACAAATGAAACAATTACGGAACAAGACAATTCCAATTGGTGAAAGTTGAATGGCAAGAACATTATGGGAAGGAAGCCACTTGGGAAAGAGAAGAGGAAATGAGACGACGGTATCCGGATTTATTTTCTACTTGAGGTAAACTAAGTTTAAAGAGACCAAACTTCTTAAAGGGGGGAAGACTGTAATAACCCGACCCTCTCATATGCTTAAATCCCTCATTAGATATGTGATTATATGCGTATTTATATGTTTGATGTGAAATTCCATGTTTTAATGTGTGAATTACATGTTTATGGAACTATATCTGTCAGTTATAAGAACATCTATTGAAATTGCAACCTTTGGATTGAAATTGGAAGCTTTAAAGGTGCGATAACCGAAAATTGACTTTACAGTTATGATGAGCATGATTTTTAGAACATAATATGAAGTTTTGTAAAAATTTGATACGTAATGATTTAATTGACTTTATTTGGTTAATTTTCTTAATTTAGCTCACTCTAGCTAAAGAAATAATATATACTTAAGTCTTAGTTGAGGCTTAGACCCATCAAAAACATAAAATACCTCCTAGGAGGAGCTTTAGAGAAGGAAAGAAGAGAAAAGAGGAGACGGAAAGGAGAACTCAACCTAGGGTTTAGAGATTGAAGAATTGAAGAGGAGATTCAAGGAATTTAGCTCAAGGTATGTTTAACTCATCAAGAATACTGTATGTGTTTCCCCAATTGTTTAGAATCAAGACTTAAAATGAAGCTTTGGCACTCATGGAATTAGGGTTTATGAGTTATGAACTTGGCAAAACAAATATCTTGAAAGTGAACATGTGGTCTTTACATTTTGTTTGCTTTATGAGTTAATTCCTTTATTTTGAGTTTGATTTGAGTTGGATTATGTGAAATTGCTATTTAATCTCCTCTCTTGCATGCCTTGAGTTCATGTGTATATGTGTATATATGTATACATATGAAAAAGATGAAGTACTAAAGGAAATATAAGGAGTAAGGTTTGGTATGTCAAATAAAAGGAAGTTGGTATCTATCTAAGCTTGAGATTTACATGTATTGTGTTCATATGTTATAATTTTGAAGTTGTATTGCTTGATTTGTGCCATAGAAATGCCTTAGTAAGCTTGAATTTGTTGGATTTTTGGACTGCACAAACAGAGCCAGAACTGCACGTACGGGACTCATGGCCACGCGTGCGGGATGCACAACTGCACGTGCAGAGCTCACAGCAGCACGTGCGAAAAATAAGGGAGGCAAAGGCTGGCATTCTGAAATAAAAGCACGTGCGGACCGCACTTGTAGTGAGGGACCTCCGCACGTACGGAAAGTGGGAAAAATTTCTGTTGTTTTCTGATACCCTTTTTGACCTTCTAAACCTGTTAATATGTATCTTTTATCCCTCCGAAATACTTAAAAATGAATAGAAAGTGAACCAAACGAACGAATGAGGAAGACAAGAAAGAAAGAAAAGAATGCATTACTTATCAATTTCTGTGTGTGATGTGTAGGTCACTTGCCGAAAGAAATGATTGCACGACCAGATCACTGTGAGTAATAACAATGTAACAATATGTTATGCTTATATGTTAAGAATGCATTCTTTTTATGGAAGATGATATCACACTAGATCACAATGGTATATGAATTGGGCCTGAGGCCGTTCTATTATTATTAGGCCCAAGGTCGTTCTGTTATTATTGGGCCCAAGGCCATTCTATTATTATCGAGCCCTAGGCCCTTCGAAATGTGTTGATAAAAAGAACATACATGCATTACGTGCATATTCTACAAGACACATGCTCATTTATATGTCTTCATACATTATTATTATTCACTGAGCCTGGCTCATTCTGTATTCATGTATGTTTTGTAGGTGGTCAGCTTGAAGGCCAGCCCTAGGTTAGCTTCAAGCGTTTTTTGAGGACTTATTTTGTTAAGCCCAAAGTTAGAGTCTTTTACCTTTTAAGGAGTCCTTTTCATGCCACATTTTTGTTAAGTTCTTGGTGGCTTTTGTTAAACATTTTCTGATTATGCAACTTTTGGGTTGTTAACTCTTTGTATATACACATGATTTGGATTTGGCTTTGTTTGACCTGTACACTTACATGTGAATTTGAATGATCCTGGCATATATGCACTACTCAATGGACATTCTATTATTTAATTGATTCTGTTTTGGGCCCCATTAATAAATAAAATATTGTTGGAAATTTTGTTTGGAGGCCTAAGTGCAAGCCGGTCATATCCTAAACTTTTAGGGGCAGGTTTGGGTCGTAACAAAAACTCTTATATATTGTAGTGCAATATTCTGTAAATATAGTTATTTTGTATATATGTTTTGGTGAATTAATTGGAAGAAAAAGAAATGAAGGGTTAACTGATTAGGTGGCTTGAATATCTATCAGGCTAGTAGTTAGTGTGGAATAGTGTAATGGTATGGTGGATTCATAGAAAATAAGTATATGGCATGTGTTATATTCAATGAGTATTTTTTCTTGTAATGGTGGGCCTTGTGAGTAAGACGTGGTAGGAGTACTTGGCCACCACTATTTGTAAATGTCATTTGTTTTTTTTTTTTTATGAAGTTTGAGGAATTAAACGAATACATAAAGTTGAGGGTGCAATTTATAATTGTAAAATTCTGCACATAGTTATAAACTCTAAAAATTAGGAAAATATAATAAACAAAAGAATTTGAAGTTGAATTTTTTTTACAGTAGCTTAATTAAATATTGAATTGTATACCATATTTATTTCATAACTTTTGGGAGTCTAAATCCATATAAATTGATGCATTCAAATCTATCCAGAAAACTAGTACAAAACAATAAATTTGGAAGTCTCGTTCTCTTTGGGTATAAATCTGAAAATTATCAAATTAGTGTCATTAGAACCATCTACGAGTCTAGTTTCTTACATTTTTGGCCTTGCATTGATTGCTCGTGTATACTAAGAAAACCATTAATTTCTTTAAAGTACTGTAGAAAACAACCTGTTTGGATATAATTAATTTTAAATAATTATTTTGATAAGAAAATCAAGTAAACCCAATTGGGTTTGAAATTTGGGATATATTCGTTGATATCTGGAGGGTTTGGGAATTTTTCGAACAGCATAGAGTGGGTTTTTAATTTTCAAAGTTAGCGAATAGATTGGGAAAACTTGTTTAAAACTCTGTTTTATCTTAAAGTTACTTTTAATTAAATTTCGATTTGAACCCATGTCTTGGGTAATTTTAGACCTTGAAGAACATGAACTTAGGTATTATTTAAGAGTAACGGTGAGTGGGGTTGAGCTGTGTTAGTGCGCTTTAATATGGGGTACTTAGTTTCTTATTCTTTTTACTATTTTTGAATTAGTAGTGACGTGTAATTTTCATACTTGGTTCGGAGCACTAGTTGGACTTTTATACTCTATTCAAGGATTACATTATTCCATTTTTAGGTGAGTAGTTACATGCTACATATTTTTATAAATATTCCCTTATCCTAAACTGTTGGAAAAATAAATTATTGTTTCAGGACTAAACTGTTTTGATAAATTATTATAGTATCAATGGAATTAAATTATTTATGAAACATGTGTAAACTTGGCATACTGTAAATTATTTGTTATGGTCTCATGTTTATAATGGTGAACTACCATGTTTTGCGAAACTGAATTGTATTGATTATTGGGACCATCTATATATAAAAGTCCAGGGAAATTATTCAACTATGTATGGTGACTCTGGCCACTAGGAAACAGATTCGGGTTGGGCTGTGATGACTCTAATACTAAATAATTGTAAGGAAAATACCTAGGCTAGGCTAGGTGACCTTTAATTGGATCGTTTTAGAGAAAAGGCCTGGGTTGCCACTCCAAGGATGACTCTTGGTTCGATATTGGATCCAACGGCTTCTTACCTTGTGAACTTTGTGACGTTACTTGTTATTCTTGATACCTAGAAAATTATTGATGATCATGTTGTGATCTGTTTTAAGTGGAGAATGTCATTTGTTATGTTCTTAAGAGACATAAGTATTTTAACTGTTGAACTGTGAAACCTTCTTTTTGAAACAGATTATCTTTATCAAAGCTGTATGTCAATCTAGTTTCTATGATATATATCTTATTTGGGAATTGAACCCTGTTTTCAAAACTGTATTTACTATCCATGCTTCTACTCACTGAGCTATCAATTGACTTAGTTGTTTAACATTTCCAGGTGATAAAATGACTTAGAGTAGACTCATGGCATAAAAGGGACTTAATTACATAGACCTCTAGGACATTCATTTTTTTTTAATGTTTATTTTGCATATTGTTATGTCAAGTTTGTACATATTTTTTTATATATTAAGGTTCATTTAGGATTATTCTGTTATGTGGACTGTTTATATCCCATTGGTTTGGATGATATTCATTAGGGTTGGTTTTTGTGACTTGTAACTGGATTAAGTTTTGATTTATTTATTTATGGACTATCGTTACATTTATTCTTTGTGATATTGGGTTCGTGTTTAGGCTTACGTGTGCCTTGGGCTTAGTCCCTGTGGGCCACGGCTAGTCATGCCTGGTTTTGGGGTGTGACAAGTCATTTTTCAGAATGTCCTATTCTTAAATGTTATGTTCCATTTAACCCTTTTTTTTTTAAAAAATATTTCATTAGGTCCTGTTTAAGGTAATATAATTAAATCATCCTTCTAAACTTTTTGGGCATATTTATATTTTGAAACAATACACAATTAAAAATAATAATAGTCTGTCATTTCATGGAGAACATTTCTCTCTCATTCTAGGAAGAAAATCTCTCCCTTATTTCAGGGAGAAAATCTCTCATTTATTCTATGGGAAAAATCTCTCCCTTATTTTAGGGAGAATATTTCTCACATTCCCAAAATCCTAAATCTACCTTACTCTGACGTAAAGAAACAACATTGTAAACAGTTACATCGATCAAAGTGTAGACACTATGAACATCCACATCGCTGGTGGTTGCTTATATTTGTCTACACATAACAATTGGCTTAATGTGAGTTGTGGTACATAAATATTGATGTGAACTTTCACCTTAAAATGTATGTTGTTAAAATAACATATTAATGTTGTTTGCGCTTGTATGACTATTTTTGAATGTAATATTAACATTCATTAATAATGTGATGGTCACAACACTAATTGTAACGCATTACAATGTAATAATGCACAATAAGTAGTGACACCATACAATATGAATATTCACACCATATAATAATCATGCAAAACTCATACAATAATCAATGATATGTAAACATTCACATTATGCAATAGCCATGCAATCATAACTACATTGCACATCATTCAACCATCGCATGCTTCTAATGTCGAAGTTCACATCATAAATGCAAAACATTAAATTATGATAATCGACAATAATAATAACTTTAGTGAATGTGAACGTTAACATTCACTGAAATACCCCACCCAAAAGCATACGCACACTAATACATGAAGGTATCCATTTGTTACTGTGGACACCCCATTTTTGACCGTTCGCAAGGCTCGAGCGCTTTACTCGGAACACTCGATGATGAAAATGGTATTGTGCATGGTTCGAGGTCTCAACGAAAGAGCCTTATTTAAGCTTTGAAATAACCCCAAACCTTTCATATTCCCAATGATCATACCCAAGAAATTCATTTTTACAGCTTGTGCCACCTTGTGTTGAGGCTAAAACAGAAAACAGGAGAATTCAAAAAGGCTCGATCGTGCCTCATTGAGGGCCGATCGTGGCTATTGAGGGCCGGTCGGGCTTCAATAGTAAGAAACACTGTTCTGGGCAGGAGGCCGCCAACTGTCCATTTTTGAAGATATTTATCACCTTTTGTGTTCAAATTCTATAAATATGACCATATACCTCTGTTTTGGGGGTTGAACAATTAAGAGAAAGCCTATATACATAGAGAGAGCTCCTTCTTCCTCTTTCTTCCATTGCAAGCTACCTTTGAGTTAACCTACCAACCTTGTATCATCTATATACATCGTACACAACCTTGACTCATCATCTTAGAACCTTGGTTGATCCTTGAGAAGCATAATTCAAGCTTAAGAGTGTGTCAAGAGTGAGTTTGATCATCAACCAAAGCTTACTCCATTTTAAGAGGTATAAGCTTGTAACTTTTGTTCTTGCTTTTGCTTACTTTATTTCTACCTATTTCTTGTATTCTTGGACTGTTTTGTATTCATTTTAGGTGTTGGAACTTCGGTTTGGATAAGCTATCAAAGGTGGTAAGGTTGACACCCTTACTTGCTGTCACGACCCGCTCCCCGTACCCGAGGGTTAAGCATCTTGATGGCCAGTAACTAAGGTTACCTCCGGCCAATCTTAAAACAAATAAATAAACGCAAGCAGAAGAAATATTTAAATAGGGGTACCAAAATAATCATCGGAGTTTCTATTTTTATTACAAAATTTATTGACCAAAAAGGCCGATATTTACATAGAAAAATATCATAAAAATACTGTGTGAGTGTCTATTTCGCAGTCCCGCATCTAAGACATTCCAAAAGCTACTTTTGAATTGCATGTTTCCTGAAAATTGGTAAAAAACTATAAGCACATGGCAGCGTGAGAAACATTATACTAAGAGCATAAGGCATAAAATTCACCATGGATAATTAGTTGGGCCAAAAAGAGCTTGATACATATAATACAGAAATCATTTGCCATATACTTCAGATCATGTAACATATAATACGGAAATCCTTATACAACCACAACCACGGTACATCACTAAGTGCCAAGCACTACACTGGTTAATGGATCCACGACAAACACTGGACCACAGAGTGGTCAATCACTAAGCCAATGGTTATTTAAGTCTCCCAAGGAATGGGACATCACTAAGCCAATGGTTATTTAAGTCCCCCAAGGCATGGGACTCCCGTGATGGTATTTACAAAACATATTTTCATATAAGGTCATAGCTAAATATTCTTTAAAATATAAACAAATATATCCATGAGTTTCCTTTTAAGCAAATAGAGTTCAGAAATAAAACCGCGTAACTGAACTCTTTATGAAACATAATTTTTATTAATATACTAATAAAATATAACTTTTATAAAATAGATTTTGGTAAGTCAAAACATAAGTAAAATACATTTTGATAACTCAAGGTATAATATAACTCACCTTAACTTTAATACCTTACTCTTTCTTTTCACTATCAAAGATCCTTTCACTTTCCACCATTCTTTCCTTCCTTCCCTCTCTTCTTTTCTTCCCTTTCCTTTCTTTTTCTTCTTTCTTTTCTCATTTCTCTCCAGGTGAAACGTCCCCCTTAAATAGAGAGAAGAATCCACTGATTGGCCAACACGTGGCCGATCCTCTAATCATCCCACCGATTCGATTATCATTTGATAGATTCATTCCTATCTTCTATAGATATTTAGGATAATTACTCTTTGACCCAATATTTTAATATAATTATATAAATAATTTAATTCTTAATTAAATTACACTTTATCATATATCAATAGAAAATTAATTATTTATTTTAATACCACACCTATTATTATTATTTATATTATCTATATTATCATTTATATTTTGACCCCTAAACTTTTAATAATTATATTATTTTACAAAATTACACATAATAATATATAAGAAATTATATATTTTTCAAACTGAGATTAAATAATATTAGTATAAATCCTACAGAATAATTAAAAATCTGAGTTGTTACACTTGCACCTATTTTTATAGCTCAACCCTTGGTTCCTTTACACTCTTTTTCTTTGATTTTTGAATTGAATTTCAAAGTTGAACCAAGGCCAAAAAACATGGTTTGAAGTCTTGAAATTGGAGGGATTGGCCACCCCTCCTTGTTTTTGCTTACATAGCTTTAGTGTCTTTGCCTTTTTGTTTAGCTCTTTGAGTTCTTTTCTTACATTTTCAACCACTATTTTTGGCTTTTTAGAGGTTGTTTTACAACTGTCCTAATCTATTTAATTGATTCAAGCTTTGATTAGTTCATTTGTTGTAGCATTGGTCTTTGTACATAGCTTGTATTATGTTGTTCTTAGCATTTCTTTGTCCAACTTTCATAGTAATAACCTCATTTTAAGAATCAACTTGTCACTCCTTTCTTTCATTTGAGAGTTATTTCAATCAGTTGATAGTTATTCGACACATGAACTAGAAATTCACGCTTAATAGCTTAATCTCTACAGAGATTCATTGTCAACGGCATGATTTCTCTTTCATGTTGAGAATTACTTCCCGTTTGACGCTTCTTCCCTTTTAGAGGACTTAATCACCACTTCAGACAAATGGACTAAAGAATGGAAATGACTAAAAGAATTGGTTTAAAAGAAACCAACACACATAAAGAAAATGAGTCATCTTGTTTAGGCTTGGCGGGACGTTATGCCAAGTTTATCGAGTCAAGAGTGATCATGCGCTAATTCATGGCATTTTGATGATTCTTGAAGCGTCTCTACTTTTTTTTTTTGAGTTCATTCCATGATAAAAAAGAAAAAAAAAGAAAAAAAGAGGAGTGGTCATATTTATTACATTCATTGATGTTTGTTCAAAATTGTATCCAGAATCAACAAGTAATCAATTTGCTCATTGATGGTTTTGGAAACAATTATAATCTTCTCTCGAGGCTTTTCCATGACAGAGAAGAAATGCAGGAACAAACAGAGCTTGAACAACTCTGTCTGCACTGTTTTCACTTCATAACACAAAATAGAGTTTTGCACAAAATTGAGGCACGGCCGGCCTTCTTTAGGCCTGGCCGAGCTTTATTGAGGGCTAGCCGGCCCTTAATGTTTAGTCAGCAGTGTATTTTTGCAGAAAACAAATGGCAGTAGCAGAGGTGAAATAGAGCAAGCCTGAAGTAGACAAAGCTGTTCTCAAACATTGTGCATATGCATGCATGCAATCCTTGCGCATCGTTGCTTACATTATAATCGTTGTTTTAATTAATCAATTCAGTATTGCTTGTTGTAATTAGTCTCGTTAATTATTAAGTGTTGTAATTATTATTATTGTCCCTTTTGTAATTGTTGTAGTTACTTAATTTGGAGAGCTAGTTTACTTAACGTAGTTATTCCTGTTGTAATAGCATAGTTAGATAGTTAATTAGCCTCATTTATTTATTCATTTGGTTTTGTGATAATTAGTTAAATTCGGACTTTTCGAACTTTGATTCACACCCTCTTACATGAGGGCAATGTTGTAATAAATTATATGTCTTCCAAATCCACGTCTTTCTCCTGTTTACTTACTCGCTTACAATGGTTAGTATAGGACATCACATTTCATTAGCATTCTTATGATTTGCATCCATTGTCTTGCATACATCCAAGGTTCGGCTCATCATGCTAACCTAATATCAAATGTTCAAATTCATTTACTTGAATACGTGCTCTCTCGCATGTCTTGAATGAAATCATATGCCATGCTCATAGCCAGGCCTATAAAAATACATAATGTGTGTATTGCATTAGTCATATTGCATAAGTTAGGGACATGCATATTTTTCTAACTCTTTCACCTATTTTGGCTTGGTGTACTAGGTGAGCTTTTATGTCTTAACATTTTGCATCGGACATTTGTGTTGCCATATCTAAAGCATGAATACCATGAGGCTAATTGCTTAGATGATATAATTATTTGAAGGCCTGTGGATGAAGGCTAGTTGCTTGAACTAGGATGGTTTGATTAAATGTCCATTTTAGCCCACTTTTTCTAGTGGCAAATTCACAAAACAATTTCAAAACAAAGCATGAGATCAAATGTTCCAATTCTTGCAAACTAGTCTATACGTTGTATGCGCATCACATAGTAACGTAGCTAATAAATCTGAACAAGAGCATTTAATGTAAATAAAAACACATCATGATTAGTAAAGGTCGATCATTGATCGGGCGAGTGGGGTGCTCAATTCATGACCTTCCCCTCTCGTACCTAAGTTCCCGAGCCGAGACACTTTGGTGATGACGGACTAATGGCCTTTGGCACGAGTCTCGGGTTTCTCAAATTTTTTGAAAATATTTAGGTGGCGACTCTAAAATCTAGCAAAGCAGTCCATTTTTGGCATTTGATTCAAACATCGATTTTCCAAAAAGAATTGCAAGATTTGGACTCTTTTTGTTTTTCCACTGTTTCACATTACACTTGTGAAATTAGATTCAGAACCACAAGTGGAGTTCGAACTGTAGGGCTATTCGCTTTCTGAAAGGAGCGAGGAAAGTCAAGCTACAGTTTCTGGAGACTCTACTGGGGAATTAGAGAACTTGACTTGAAACTCATGATGTGAATTTTTATTTACACTTACATGTTCTCTGCATTGCATTTGCATTGGTGCGCTTAAGTTACTGTGTTTGCCGACTGCTATTCCTGGACGGTTTACCAGAGGCTTGCCTAAAAAGCTTTCCAAAAGGCTAATCGGTTGTGGGCTCTACCATGTTGGGAACACAACCCTTGGATCTGGATTACTACCATACCGCTTGATCCACCTTTCACTTTTCGGTGTTAAGTGTGAGATGTATATTAGGTATTCTTGCTGAGATACTCTTTTGACCATTTGACCTAGTTGCATATAGTAAAGCTAAAGTGACTATTCCAACTTAGGACAGGATGCCACCCATTTGCAGGATGTTGTGAAACTTGTTGTTTGAATTAGTGCAGCCTAGATCATGCCAAAAATCTAGGACAGAGTAACCCTACCCCCTCATAGGGGTGTTTTGGTTTTTTTACTTGATATGTGCTTTTACAGTGAAGCTGTACAGAATGGTTCATATCAGTATGAGTTTAAGAATAGAGTTCAATGGGGATTACAGTTCAGCTATGTGTCGTGCCTGTTGTGAATTGGGACCGAAGTGTTGTCCAATTTTGATTTTGTTTTTTCTTTCTTTTTGCTAGGCAATTTACCATCATAGCTTCAAAAAGACCCGATATTCCCCAAGTTGTGTGGACTTGTTTTGCAGGCTATGTAAAACTTGAGACCTTATTGGTGGTCAGCCCGTGCTAGTCTTGCTTCCTCTAGTCACTCGACAGAGAAGAAACAGACGGTCAGTAGTATCAGTATAAAGCACTCCACAAACACCTACCCATTTTCAGTCAATCAATTCACCAACATCTAGTTCACCCAGATTAGCAATGGCACAGAACACAGCACCAAACGTAGAGGAATTCGCTACCATGATGACTACCGTCCAAAGGACTATGGACACTGTAAATAGAAGGATGGATGGACAAGATGAATTCATTGTCGATCTACGGCGTACATCTAGGGCATCAGCATCAACCGTGCATCCGATCCCTACTGCTCAAACAAACTTGGATCTACCCCCGCTGGCAGAAAATCTACCAGTCCTAGATCCTCAGGACATGTTTCCCCCAGATCCAGCTTATTGTCCTCCGATTCAACCTCATCTAGGGATTTTTCCTTTCGATATCAATGAAATTGATCTAGCCTTGGTCAAAATTACTAGATTGGAGAAAGCATTGAAGAAATCCCTGGGCTTCAACTCCATTCCAGACATCGAAGATGGGTACACTGAGGCTTCGGTCAGATTACCAGAGAAATTTAAGATACCCCACATCGACAGATTAGATGGGAGTGAGGATCCAATCGTGCACGTCTGATTGTTTTCGGATGTATTGAGGCCCATGGGTTTGTCTCGGGCGTAGAAGCTTTCGTTGTTTGGGAGAACCCTGTCTGATGTGGCGACCATCTGGCATGCTAAGTTGGAGGACTCTACAAAACGGAATTGGGAGGAGCTATCTGAGGCATTTGTCAATCAGTACTTATATGACACCCAAATAGAAGTAACCATTAGTGAGCTGGAGGCTATTACCCAGAACCCCAAAGAATCATTCATTGATTTTGTCGCCCGGTGGAGAGCCAAGGCAGCCCAAATGACAAATAGGCCTACCGAGAGAGAACAAGTCCAACTAGTGGTCCAGAACCTAGAGCCAAACATGCTGCAAAGAATGATAGTGGCTCCGTTATCCATATTTGCTTCCTTACATGAGTTGGGGGTCCATATTGAGAGTGCATTCAAAAAGGATATCATCCATAGAACAAGTGAACCCGGAAAAAGGTCGTTCTCTCCGAATACTAATGCTAGCAATAGCACTATTCCGCGGCCTGCAGATGTCAGCCATGTCGTCACAATGGCCAAGATGGCTGATTTTTTTGCTATTGCCACAACCTCACAACCTTCACAAAATACCGATCCACCTCGAAACCGTAGAGTCTTTACTTCCCTCCATATGAGCCCAACCCACGCCCTCAAGCTATTAATGCAAAAAGGGCATCTCAAGCCCCTTGATCCTTGTCCACTTCTAGACCCATTTCCACCCAAACATGACCCTATCCAATATTGTATCTTCCACCAACAACATGGCCATCCCACAGACATGTGCTACCATCTACATCATAAGATCCAGGATCTCATTGACAACAAAGTTATCACTCCACCTTCCAAGCCCAACGTAATAACCAACCCACTTCCTGCACATAACCAAGTCCCCCTGCCCAGAAATATTAACCACATCCATATACTACCGCCCACCTTCAACCCTAGCACATACATCACCTCATCCCACCTACCAAAATCAAAGGTGGTCATTCCAGAAATCACAGACATGTGCATGATGGATCTAATACCACAAACCCAACCCAGGCCCGTAGCAGTAGAAATAGAGGAAGAGAATAATCCACCAAAGACAGGGTTGCCTGATACCTGTGTCATAGAGAAGGGGGTTTCGCTCGCAAAGGAGTACGATCCCAACTTATACATTGTGGCCATCGATCAGCCAAAGCTAGTGATCATACTGCCGGACTTTCTCAGCATTAATGCTATAGAGGAAGACCAAATGGCGTAGAATCAGAATGAGTGGCCCGAGCAAGGCCTGAATGACTTAGCAAACATAGAAGAGGATCTGACATAATTAGAAGAGGATCTGGAGGATATGCTGGTTCGAGATTAGATCCCATCAAATATCTCTTTGAAAAACCAACACTTACGGGTAGGCTAGCCCGTAGGTTGCTTCTTCTCTCCGAATTTAATCTTACATATGTTACACGCAAGTCAGTTAAAGGGAGAGCTGTAGCAGAATTCCTGGCAAATCACCTAGTAGAGGGAGATTAAGCGGTGGAGTACCTTTTCCCAAATGAAAATATTTTGCAAATAGAGGAGAAAATGTGGACGATGTACTTTAATGGAGCAGCCAATCAGTACGGTTATGGGATCAGTGTGTTGTTCATAGCACCCGATGACTCTCATATACCCTTAGCTTTCAAACTCCGGTTCAAAGTATCCAACATCGAAGCAGAATATAAGGCGTGTATTGCTGGTTTAGAAGTTGCCCTGGAACTAGGGGCAAAAAGGTTGGCCGTCATCGGGGATTCGAATTTGGTTGTTTCTCAAGCCGACGAAGATTGGCGGGTTAGAGAAGAGAAAATGAAGGTTTATTATCAGGTCTTGGATATGCTAATTCTGAGGTTTGAGAAGTTAACGTTTACCCATCTGCTAAGAGAGAACAACCGATTCGCTGATACACTAGCAACTCTATCTTCTATGGTAGACATTTCATTGGGAGTCAGGATGTGTCCGGTCATTATTGAATAGAAGTACACGCCAGCCTATGAAACCATTGCCGCGATTGATGAGGCTTCAGACAAGAACCCCTGGTACTATGATAACTGGAATTTCTTAGAAAATGAGGCGTATCCACCAGGAACAAATGCCAATGACAAAAGGGAAATACGTCGTCTGGCCGTTCAATTTATGATCTGCGGAGGCAAACTATATAAAAAAGGCCATTTAGAAATGCATATGCTATGTGTTGAGGAAGAAAAATCAAAGCGCCTTATGGAGGCCATTCATGGAGGAGAGTGTGGAGCACACATGAATGGTGTGATGCTCGTCCGGAAAATCCTTAGACAAGGCTATTACTTGTCAACCATGGAAGAAGATTGTATTGGTTTCGTTAGGCAATGTCACAAGTGCCAGATTCATGCCAATCGAATGAATATTTCATCGTCGAAGCTCTACAACATGACTTCACCATGCCCATTCTCTATTTGGGGGATAGACGTTATCGGCGCAGTTACACCAAAAGGGTCAAACGGGCATGAATTCATTCTGGTAGCAATCAATTACTTCACAAAACGGGTGGAAGCCCCGTCTTACTCTGTGCTAAAAGCATCGCACGTGGCTAAGTTCATCAAAAACAACATCATATGTCGGTTTGGGGTGCCCAATGAAATTATCTCCGATAATGGGTCGCACTTCAAGAAAGAGGTGATAGACTTGCTTGAGAAATATAACATGGCTTTCCATAAGTCATCAACCTACAGGCCGCAGACCAATGGAGCTATCGAAGCTACAAACAAAAATATTAAGAGAATTCTGCAGAAGATGGTAGAAACCTACAAAGACTGGCCAGATAAATTGCCATTTGCACTCTGGGGCTACAGAACCTCAATCCGAACATCTACAAGTGCAACCCCCTATTCTCTTGTCTATGGGATGGAGGCTATTTTGCCGATTGAAATTGAAGTGCCCTCGCTACGAATTATGGCCGAGTTTCAAATAATAGAGGCAGATTGTCAGCAAAGTAGGTTTGAGGAGTTGATGTTGTTTGATGAGAGAAGACTAAGAGCATTGTATCATGTCCAAGGCTACCAACGCCGGATTGCTAGGGCTTTTAACAAGAAAGTAAAGTCCAGGAATCTTCAAGAAGGGGACATGGTATTGAAAGACAACCAAGCTCCCATTCATGACCTTAGGGGCTAGTTCAAACCTAACTGGACTAGTCCTTACATCATCAAGTCAATTTGGTTATAAGGGGCAGTTATTTTTATGGATTTGGATGGCCTGGAGTTCTCGCAACCAATTAACATAGACAAGTTGAAGAAATATTACTCCTGAGCGGCTCGCTAAGCCGAAAACCCAAAAGGGCGACATAGGCAAAAGTTAAAGCATAAAAAATTAGAAAAAAAAAAAACTGAGCTCACAAGGTTGAAAACCCTAAAGAGCGACTTTGGCAAAAGTTAGAGTATAAAAGGAAAGAGTTAATACTTGAGTGAACCTTAACCAAACAACGTAAGGCCTGATTCCCATTTTTGGGATACGTAGACAACTTCATCCTAAAGTTCGACCGTAAATATCTCCAGTTCAACTGTCCTATCCGTTTTCTTGATCAAGTCATCCTTGTTCATCATTTATTAGTTTGGTTGTGCTTCGTATTTTAGGCAGAAAAGCTGAGTACAGAACAGAGGCAATGATATACAACCAAGGAGAGTTATGATTTCTTTTGATTCGGAATTGTACATCTTAAGGATTGACTCTATGCGTGTCAGGTGGTGATTGTTTTCGAAAATTGTTTTGGAAAGTTTTAACAAAAGTTGATTTTGTTCTAAACTTTACCCTTCTACAACTTGGACCATTTTGGGACCGAAAGGAAAATTTTCAGTACTCGCAACTTTAATTTTATTAATTTCAACACAAGTACATTCTCCAACTCTTTGATTCAGATCAAAGTTGTTTTTTACATCTTAAACTTGAAAAGAAAAGATCAAAGCAGTAAAACTAGGGGCACAGCTAAGTCATGTGGCTCTATACCAAAGACGGCCCAACCACTGCCTCTTTTTCAAGCCAAGTCAAACACTCCTCAGACAAGGTGTAACTAAAACTAATGGCAAGGGCCAAAATCTCTCTCATCCTCTAGGCCGCAAGATACCGAGGTAGGTGTGACACATGAACTGGAAATGAAGTAGTGTATTCCACCCCCTCATCTAGTCGTATATGATCATGTCCAAATTAACGTCGGAACCGAAGAGGAAAATAAAATACGTAATGTGTGAGACCAATCAACTCTACACCCGACTATCGGGACATGCTGTAGCTCATCTCTACCAAATTAAGCCAGGGGCAACGCTAAGCTATGTCAGCTACGGACCAGCTGCACATCCAATCACACCATAAACCCTTTGGGGGGAAATTTATTAGCCATTGACAAAAGAAGTAGGCTCGGGCCAAATACTCGGGACAAGGAGCAGCTACTTACAATTTATCCATGAGCCATACCTGGGAAAGGATAAAAATAAGAGAGATTAAAGAATAGAGAGGTGTACGATGAGAGAAAAATAGGGAAAGGGGCTTTAAGAGAAAAACAGAGAATGAGTGTTGAGTGATGTAAGAATCATAAATTAGAAGGGTGGAAAATAATACCTAAAGAAGTAGCGGACTCCCTGTCAACCGGGTGGTCTCTCCTCGATGGAAGGCATCTAAACCCATCAAGGTTTCGACCAGTACCAAACCCATGCAACTTTTACCCTCTTTCAGGCGTTGAACTACTTTGATCGACCAAATGCTAACTCCACCGAAACTAGGGGCAATGAGGAATTGTGCAAAAAGGCATAAATAGAGAGCATGTTACAGGCGACCTCGCCAAAGAAGGTCACTTTTGTCTCCAACAACGCAAAATCGATGAACTAAACCGGGGATATCTAGCTCCCTATTATGTAGCAAAAACTGAGTCTCATGTAATGTTAACCCACACATCCGTCCCAAAGCTTAGGTATGGCCAAAACAGAGCTGCGGTATCATTTCTTTATCGTGCCGAGACTCCATCAAGGCTTAAAATTCCTTGAGTCTCAGACACACTTCTTGAGATCTGAATTGAAATACATGTGTGATCAGGTTCCAACATCGAACAACAATATATAAGAATGGAAGGCAAAGAGAAGTGCAACTCAGAGGAAAAAGGGCATTTAGGCCAAAATTGCGAAAATTCACCTTCTTCGAGCCATCCAAAGTGGCTATCCAGTCTCAGAGCCTATTGTTGCACAATGTCTCCATTTTGAGAGCAAAATATCTAAGACTTGTTATTCTACCAGAAAAACAGCATGGGAGCATTATTTATAGAATATGAGAATGAGAAGTGCATGACAGCTGGGTAGCACTAACCGACCTCACATTGAGGCCCAGTCGTGCCTCAGTGAAGCCCGGCCATGCATATTTAGGACCGGCCGGGTCTAAACGGTGTTTCAGAATCGGTGCAGTTACAGGAAATGCTAACCTTTGCCTTGACATACCACAGTTGTATTTTGAGTCTTGTTTTGTTTGTACTAAGTGTTTTTTTAGTATTTTCGAGTTGTTTTTATTTTGTTTTCCTGTTATCGAGTTGTATTTGACAATTTTGTCCAGTTATGGGTAGTTATCCGATTCAAATGAATGCAAGAGCAAGTCTTATGTAAAGTTATCATGCAAGGATTACGCCATTCATCACATGCAAATACCATTAATCACATTGTGCAAGGAAATCATTCAACAAAAACTTATCTTTTATAACTAGTGGGTCCAACCCCGATCATTATTTTACAGAGCAATAAAACAAAAGAAATCCTTCAAAACAAAAACAAAAACAAAGGGGTCTATCTGAAGCTAGTCTTTAACTACAAAGCAAAAAAAAAAAACTAAATCAAAAATCATCATCCTCATCAATAGTCCATCATCGCCCTGTTCCTCATCAGCTGCAGAGGATGTGCATCACTATCATCGCTAGGGCTGCTAGACTGCAAGTCAACTTCCTCTCTCTCGTCCTCAAGGGTCGTAGACCCGTCAAAAGATACCTCGGAAGATGAGCATTGCCTCGCTTAGCCTTTCCCTCGATCGGCTCCCCCTCAGCCCCTCACTGGGTCCCATTTCTATCTACTGGCTGCGGAAGGTCCTACAGGCACTGCTAGCGCTGACTCAAGCTGAAAAGAGTACAGGCATTAGTATGACTAACAGGAGTGTATAGTATGGCAATAATAGTAAACTACAGATAGAATGTACCTCGATCCCATGGAAGACTAAGGCAAACTGCCTCCTCCATACCATAAGAAGCAGTCGGTCGATTGTACGAAGGAGGTCATCAGCATACGCCCGGGGTACCTACAAAAGGAACAAAATCTAAGAGAAGCAGACATAAATAATAGAGAACAATGAACAAAAATAGTAGAAAACATGGTAAAGTCCAGTAAGTAGAAGCATAAAAGAATATGTAGTTGCTCAATGCCAGGGGCAAAAACTAGTCTGCGGTCCCTCTCCTCAATGCACTCAAGCAGGATCTGCTCGATCACTCCATCTAGATACATGTACATGATCTCAGTGGGGATCATAGGAAATCCAGGAATTGGAACAACAACAGGGGCACCTCCAGCAGGTGCATCACCAGCCGCAGCAATCTCCAGCACGGCTCGATCCACGAGCGGGGTAAAAGGCGCTATCACCTAAGTGTGAAAGAAGGTAGTGAAGTTACCAAGCTCATGATGTCAATCGTTATCCTCGCCCAACATCAAGAGGTCGATCTGAGGACCATCCTGTAGCTTATCCACTACCCTCATAATTGAAGGAGACGAGTATGGAATATCGGATTCAGTGACACCTTGAGTCTGGAGATGAACCTCTCTCCCAGGTAGTAAGCCCGACTGGGCCCTCAAATAGAATCCGCATGGTAGAGGCATGCCATACCACGACGTAGGTCGTCCTCGATACTTGGGAAGTGCCCGTCTAAGGATGCTAGTCAACTTGTGAAATCAGTGCAGTGTCAAAAATCAGTACAGTGCGGGAAATCAGTGCAGCATAAGAAGTTAATACAATATTAGATGCTAGTGCAGTGCTAGAATTAGTATAGTGTGAAAAACCAACAGTATGAGAATGACGGTGTAGTGTGGGAAACAGTGCAGTATGCTCATAGTATGTAACAGTCAAAGACTGGTATTTTGTTATCTGGTCCGCAGTGATCGTGTCAAAGAAGCAGCGAAAATAGTGAAAATATCGGTCTACGCTGCAACGGCACTCAATCGGGAGTTGTAGTACCGTGAGCAAGGTACTGACAACTCTATCGGCCTCACCGAGACCGGAGCCAAAGATGTAAAGTATATGTAAACCCAGAGCTGCAAACAAAAGAAGATAGATGAAGCAAATGAGCAGAAAATGAAAATGAGCAGAAAATGCAGAATGAACAAAAAAGATGAAATGAACAAAAAAGATTAATGTGAGGCATACCTCCCAAACTCTCCAATAGCTGCCGAGTGAATCCGCCTTGTGGCGGGAGACGGAGCTCATATAGCAGTATAGGGTGCCAAACCAGCGCCACCCCAATTGTACTCTGTCACCTGAGAAAGGTGCACTAGTGCCCCCCAAAAGATATAACCCCACGGTATTTTCCATGTTCGCAAACAGAGTAGTACCGAGGAGATACATAAGGAAACCGCGGGTGGACTGGGCGACCTCATCTGGAGTAGTGGGCTGAAAGTCGAAGAAGTACTCGAAGAACCAACTGTATCTCACCATCCCGTGGTTGGAAGTGTTTGGGATCGCTCTAAGAAGCTGACGCTGTGCGACTCTCCACTACGTCATGTCAAGATTGCATGAGATCGAGCTGCCAACTCCAACTCGCAAGCCGATGGGCATTACAAAGTCGTACGGGGTCAGAGTCATCTCCCCGATCGATGAGAAATGGAATGAGTATGTGGTGTCCCACTATCTCTCAACCAGGGCCCCATACTACAATGACTCGGCTCTCATCTGTATAAGCCCTGAGCAGAAGGGTTTAAAGCCAACTACGTCAACTAATGCACAGACCTCCGCGGGCAGTCTCTCATACCAGTGCCGAGGTCCAGATATGGATCCGTATCTGCCAATCCTTCTAGCTATCACCTGCAAATGGGAAATATTCGGCATTTAACTAGTGATCTATTTGTGAGCTTCAACAATGCATCAAAACAAAATGAAAGTTGCTTACCATGGAGGCATCGATGGACAAGTGCTCCGTGGGCTCTCGTAGCAAGATATCGTCGTCTATCCCGAGGATGAGGCCCTCGAATCTCAAAATCCTACTAGGGGGTGGAGCATGTGTGCGTGGTCGGTATGTGGCCACGTCAAATGGCCTATCAACGAGGGGAGGCAATACGGGAGCGTCCTTGGCCTCCATGTATGCGCCTAGGGTAGCCACAATACCAATGGCGGGGTCTAGAATGGGAACTTCATCACTAGCCATGGAGAAGAATGGAGGAAATGAAGAGAAATCAAGAAAATGTAAGGGGCTAAACCCTAGGAGAGAGAAAATGAGAGAGGAAAATGAAAACACAAGAGTGAGTCCCCAAAAAACCAAGAAAACTCGTAAGAAATAAGGCAAAAACAATAAGAAACCCAAAAACGTGGCCGAATCAAAATCCAATCGGTTTAAAATGTAGAGGAGAGAAAGGGTTTTGAAGAAAAAGTGGCGAGGTTTGTTGATAAACGCAAGGAAAAGAGGAAATCTAGAGAGAAAGGAAAGCTAGAGAGAGAGAGAGGAAGTGATTTCGGGCAAGAAGGTGTGAGGAAATAAGGTTTGGATTTTTTTAAAACACATAAGTCGCGAGAATGTAAATCGCCTGCCATTATCGACGCATTGCTGTAATGCTCGTGCAGCTTCATTGAGGCCTACTACTTAATGACAACATAGTACAGTACAGTTTTGTTCTTTCCCTCTTTCTCTTCCTTTCTATTATTTATTTCTTGTTTTATGGAGTTGAAAAATAAGAGAGTTCAAAAAAAAAAAAAAACAGTAAAAAAAAAAAAAAAAAAAAACAAGAAGAAAAACCAAAAAAAATAAGAGAGTTCAAAAGAGAAAGAAACAATGAAAGAAAAAAAAAAGAAATGAGAAAACCAAAAATAAAAAATAAAAAGAGAACAAGAAAAGAAAGGCAAAAAAAAAGAGAGAAGAAAGAAGAAAAACCAAAGATAAAAGAGTGAAAAAGAAAATAAGAAATAATAAAAGAGAAAAAATAAAAATAAAAAAAGAAGAAGAAAGGTTTTTGTTTATATATATTTATTATGTGAACGCATTTGTTTGATTCTTGATTTAATTTGTTTAAAGTTTACTTGTTTAGACTCATTTGTTCAAAGCTTTTAATTTATTTAAACTATTCCGAGTAGTTTATAATCTGCTTTATCTGAATCATGGTTCATTCTGTTATTATGTTCTGTTGTAACCGGACGATATTGTATGTATGATTCATTCAAAAGAGTTCCAAGTAAAATCATTCGTGCCACAATAAAATCATCGTCCATTTCATAACCCAATTGAAACACGGTGCACTATGTTCATTGTTTTACCACGTGGGTAAATTGGCTTCCACTTTACTATACCGCTTTGATTGTTTTGATTTTGCGCCTCTCTGTGTAAAGTCCATGTTTATTTCTAATTCCTACTTATGTGATTTCCTTCTTCCACGTGTGACGCGTTAGGATTGTATCCTTAGTTAAAAACATCGAGTGCGCCAGGTGTTCACACCACCTTTCCTCCTCTCGCGTGTGACACGTTAGGATTATATCCTCGGTTAAAAACATTGGGCGTGCCTGATGTTCACAGCACCTTTCCTCCTCTCGCATGTGACACGTTAGGATTGTGTCCTCGGTTAAAAACATCAAGTGTGCCCGGTGTTCACACCACCTTTTCTCCTCTCGCGTGTGATGCATTAGGATTGTATCCTAGGTTAAAAGCATCGGGTGCGGCCAGTGTTCACAGCACCTTTCCTCCTCTCGCGTATGACGCATTAGGATTGTATCCTTGGTTAAAAACATTGGGTGCAGCCGGTGTTCACACCACATTTCCTCCTCTCGCGTATGACGCGTTAGGATTGTATCCTCGGTTAAAAACAATGGGTGTACCCGGTGTTCACACCACTTTTCCTCCTCGCGCGTGTGACCCGTTAGGATTGTATCCTCAGTTAAAAATATCGGGTGCGCCCGGTGTTCACACCACCTTTCCTTCTCTTACGTGTGACGCGTTAGGATTGTACCCTCGGTTAAAAACATCGGGTGCGCCTGGTGTTCACACCACCTTTCCTCCTCTCATGTATGACGCGTTAAGATTGTACCCTCGGTTAAAAACATCGGGTGCGCCCAGTGTTCACACCACATTTCCTCCTCTCCTATGTGACGCATTAGGATTGTATCATTCATTAAAAACATCAGGTGCGCCCGGTGTTCACACCACCTTTCATCTTCTCGCGTGTGACGCGTTAGGATTGTACCCTCGGTTAAAAACATTGGGTGTGCCTAGTGTTCACACCACATTTCCTTCTCTTGTGTATGACGTGTCAGGATTGTATCCTCAGTTAAAAAGAGCAGGTGCACCTGTGTGTTCACACTTTCCTCCTCTCGCATATGACGCGTTAAGATTGTATCCTCGGTTAAAAACAATAGGTGCGCCTATTTGTTCACACCACCTTTCCTTTTCTCATGTGTGACGCGTGAGGATTGTTTACCTTGGTTAAAAAACATTAGGTGTGCCTGTTTGTTTACACCACCTTTCCTCCTCTCGCGTGCAACGCGTTAGGATCTCGGTTGAGACCTCGGGTGTGCTCAATGGTTACGTCGCCCTTCTCCCTTTCTACATGAGGCGTAGTTAGGTCTGTATTTTCTTACAACCTTTCTACGTGAGATGTAGATTGATTTGTACTTTCTTTGTGTTTTTCACGCGAGACGTGCCTGTTTATTCATTTATTTCCGTGTGAAACACAACGAGGTTTATTTTGCTTTGTTTTGCAGTCTTTCAAACGTTGCATTCTTGTCTAGATTGTTGCATTGTTTCATTACTTCATTTATGTTATGTTTCATTGCATGATCATAAGTTATTTGCTGCATTTCGTTTTTGCATTTTGCCCCGAATTCAATTTTTGCATTTATGTCTTGATTTCTTGCCCGAGACTTGCAGCCTTGTCAAATGGGTCATCTCTAGACTTTGACATTCACTCACGTCACTTTATGACTTTAAGCCGTGTCAAAGAAGGGCAACTGTGGACACCCCATTTTTGACCACCTGCAAGGCTCGAGTGCTTTACTCGGAACACTTAATGATGAAAGTGGTATTGTGCATGGTTCGAGGTCTCAACGGATGAGCCTTATTTAAGCTTCGAAACAGCCCCAAACCTTCTATATTCCCAATGATCATATCTATTTTTACAACTTGGACTATTTTTTGGACCAAAAAAAATTCATTTTTGGGATCGTTCGTCTTCGGGCCATTATGCCATCACATCTCTTGGCTCCAATCAATCGAGATCTCCGTCATCCCCAACTCCTTCCTCTCATCCGATCTGATTATGAAGAAACTAAGATCTGTGCAGCAACTCTTCCGTTGGATGAGGCTTGTGGAGATGATCATGATGATGATGGGTGTTGTGAAATTATGCATTAAATATTGATTACCAGCACTATCTGCTCCGATTCTGCCTTCAAGCCTTAACTTATTAGGGGGGCTCTTGAAAAGAGTCCATTCGAATCAGACTCGGAGAAATTCTTCATATATCATATATATGTTTGTTTTTTGTTTTTTTTTTTTATAAATTGTTTGTTAATTGTTTTGAGTTTGAAACATGTATGAGAGAAATGGAAGTGATGAATATTTCCCCAAATGATCGAAATTGAAATTACCGAGCGCTATTCTCTTTTAGAGAAAAATCCAAGCTAGGATATTCTAATCCATCTCTCTTTTTTTATATATACATTTATGTGCGTATATATATATCTAATGCTTATGGATTCTATTTTGATATGTTTCTATTTCCGATCGTGATGATGATAATGATTATCGATCAATTCATCGTCTACCCCAAGTAATTGTAGATGGTTGTTCTTCAAACCGCCCTCATTTCTGCTTGTGGATTCTATTTTGATCTGTTTCTGTTTCCAATCATGATGATGATAATGATGATTGATTGATTCATCATCTACCCCAAGCATCTCTCACTTTTTTCTTCTTCTTTTTTATTGTAACAAATAGCGACAAAAATACTTTTTGTGTGTATGTGTGTGTTGTTGTTGAAATGTTTATATTTGTTCAAATTTGTGTTGTTGTTGTTGTTCAGAAGTGTAGCATCTACTAAACCATATCCTATTTGATTATCAGATGGATCCTCCATGAAACCACATGGATCTCGATAGTACTTAGGCATGACAAAATGTCACTTCCCAAACCTATCATGATAAGCACAATAGGCATCTAACAAAGCCAATGATGTTTTATCTTCAGTATCGCCACTTCCCCTTCTCGTTTCTCTTCCTTGGCGTGAACTCTCACCTCTTTCGAAGTTCCTACCCCCTACGAGTCCCCTTCCCGTTTCTCTTCCTCGTTGTGAACTCTCATCTCTGCGATTCCTACCCTCTGTCGTAAATCTATAATCTATTTGATTTTTTCTCAATAAATGAACAATAGTTTCCTAGGGCGAACTGAGTGGAAAGGTTGTGTGTTTACCATCATTCCTTCAGTCCTTTATAGTTGTTTGTCAACACTATTGCCATGTGGTCGTATTAATGTGACTTAGATGAGTTCTAAAATGTAAAAAAAACAAAGCATCTAAGTCGCGCTGCATAAAGTCACATGCCATTAAAAGCCCACATTTACTAACACATCTTTATGAGTTGTCATTGTAAGGAATAAACAATCAATGCTAAACACGCTCCACACAATCAGTACTTCAATCGTCACTCGAAAGTTACTACTCACTTTTTCAAAAAAGACCAATCATCCGTACGCTGTTTACTGTGGCCATGTGAACTTGGCCATTTCATTGAGTCCTTTAATTTATTACGTCTGTTAAAGTCACTGCATCACTGAGAAATGTTGGATGTATTAGACAATCTTCACTGTAATTAATTAATTCTGTTTGTGTATTTAACAACAAACAGAATATAAAAGAAATAAAGGAAATGAGAGAAAATTGTTTGATTACAAAAATCAAACTAGAAATAAAATTAAATAAATAAAAACATATTTTATTTTGTTACAAAAACAAAATTAAAATCTGATTTAAAGAAACAAATAAAACAGAATAATAAATTAAACAACTTACTTGATTAATTTCTTCAAATAATAATCTGATCAAGTCCAGTGTTCGACACTATGTCCTTAAGACAGACTCGTCCTCTCCACGGTACTTTCAGAATATGGACGTCTATCTCCCAGGATGAAATGATCAACAACAAATAAATGTAGCACTACAATTTATTTGTTCAACGAACACACTTAATGTATACACTCTTTCTTACAGAAAAAATAGTGGAATAAATGCAGCAAAATACAGAGATGAATTGCAACAAAAGAGGGACGAAAATTAGAATGAATCTGATCAAATGAGGGTTGTCTATTTATAGATGTAGTGGTGGCTATTCAATTTGAATTAAACAGGTACCAAACCTGTTTGAACAGGTGCAACACTGTTTCAATAGATAACCAAATAGATTCGGTTTAATTTGCATAGATTTAAATTTGTTTGAATTTAAATTCAAACAAGTATGGGTTTTCCCTTGAATTAAACGGACAGATTTGAAAAAATCTGTACAAAAGGTTTGGACATATTTGAATTTAAAACAGTTTGATTTTATTTTACCAAAAAATAAATTAAATTCAAATGTTTTTGGCCCAAAAAGATTAGTATTGGGCCAGACAATTCCAACTCAACCTCACACCACTAAAGCTCAGTAAGACCCAAGCCGAGACGGGCGCGTGTGGTGATTTTTCGGTCCAATGGGTCTAGCCCATTTTGCCCATAATCTCCCTCTCTACAAAACTTGGGTACCCCTTGGGGCACATCCCAAGTTCCAACCCATGCCTTATAAACCCATTCAAAAATTCCCACCAAATCAATGTGGGACAAGCCATTTTCCAACCTTAAAGAATTTCCACCAAAACTCCATTTCTGTGGAGCTCACTTTGGCTTCAATTTCCCATTCACTCGATAATGGTTTTGAGCAACCAAATGTACCACATGAATCACAATGCGGCATAGAACGCGTTACCACGTTGACCCGTGAAAATTGACGCTCGGGTCCCACCTAAAAATTAGACCAAAGTTAGGAAAAATTCTGGTTTACCCAGAATTTTTCCCAAACCATTTCCAACAGGATGTATCACTGCGACGACTTTGACGAGACTACTCACTGTATGAAAAAAGCAAGAAGTCGTACCATAGCTACTGTGCCCATATGAGCTTTAGCAATTCATAACGGAATGAGGGGATGTCAGAACAAAATAACAAAATAATTAGACCCTTTGTGTTTAAAAAGCCACCCTATGCAGCTTCAAATAGATTGATAAATCTTGAAGCGAAAATATTATAGAGTTGGAATGTATTGAAGATTAATTTGTAGTAGAGTACTTATAGATGGGTTTTTGGATGTATAGAAGTTGAAAGTGTTACAGATGAAAGCTAGTCTAGTATCCAGACAAAAACAACACCGACTTAAATCAACACATAGTTAACTAAAAATTTGAGAAAAATCATTAAAAGGTAGTTCAAAGAGATTTTAAGAGTAGTTAATACAGCAACAATTCGAGAAAATCAAGGAAGTGGAACAAGTTAAAAGATATCTGCCGAACTGAAGAATCCAAACCCCATCATGTATATCTAAATAAGCTCACAATACTACAAAAGATAGAGAAATTAAATTGGTGAAATTTCTCCAATTAAATTAAATTAAATATGTAAGGTGAAAAGTGAAATTAAATATATTGTCAAGGCAAAATAAATTGAATTAAATTTGTAAGCAGAAAAGTGAAATTAAATTTCTAAGCAAATTTGAACTTTACTTAAAACCTTCAGATATGCACTGAGTAGTCAATAAAAGTCGAAGTGACAACTCCTATAAAGTTGATGCATAGTTGTTCAGGTCATAAAGGTTGACGTGACAATTCTTTTACAATAATTTTAAACATACAGCTACCATGTGAACCTCCTGAAGTATGACAAGTCACTGTCGGCATGTGAGTTTGGAGTTTATAAGACATGAATACTTGCGGCCATTTCCATTTTGAATTTGTGCATGTTGCAACAACTGTACATATGTAGTATAAATATTGCATCATACCACAACAAAAGTTTTATAGATATATTGAGAGATATCATCATGAGATATAAGGTAGTTGATCTATATTCAGCAATGGGTCACCATTGGGTTACAGATAGAGATGAATTTCAGTACCCATTAAATCCAAATTTGCGTTACTCACATGCCACCGTCAATACCATGAGAACTGAGTGAGAATTTGGCATAACTCGAACAAGCGTTCTTGTTGAGCTATGTCATGAAGTTAATGTTAAATTTTCTCGACGGTTAGCCATGTATATGCCAATTGACACTCCACAGTTATTGCAAAAGGCATTGCATCGTATCCGCGACGAAGTTAATCGTATGACCCAACGTTTGCAAAGGTCCGAATTAATGAAGACCGCAAATAAGCGTGCCGAAGATGGGTTAATGGATGATGCGCGCCAATACTTCACCTGGAGCATGGATGCTATGTATGAATTTCACATTGAGATGTTAGATGATAATGATAATGAATGAAATTGTTTGGATGAATGACCAAACCATTTCTCTTGCAATGGCTTTCTAATGCTTATCCACGACTTATCAATGAAGGGAGAAATGTCAATAGTTTTTGAATAGTTCTTGTAATTCTACAAATAACAATTACCTTTACTTTATCTCCGTTATTGTTATTTTGAAGAACGCTTATTGAAAATGTGTTCCAAGTTTAGTGAAAGTGAAATTATATATATAGATTGTTACATATTATTAATTTGATTTTATTTTCTACATAATGTTTGGTTTATGGAATTTTCAGATTTCATTTCACTGATTCGCCAATCTTCCTGGTGACTAACAAGTTTGTTCGTACAATTTTAAGAATTTGTGTATCGATTTCTCAAAAAATTAATTTAGAGTACATGTGATAACATATCAAATGTTAATGTCATTTGATTTGTTAATCCATTTTGTGCATGTCTTAATAAATAATAATGATTACTTAAAAAGAATTTTTTAAGTAAACCTAAATAATTAATGAGTTAATACAAGAGTTGATGTCCTATAACACGCCAAAAAAAAATAATTTAAATATAAGTAAACCTATGAAATTTACGGTTCAACCACTTAAACAGCACAGACAATAAAATTAATAAGATTAATTATTTCCAAACTTTCAAAGTTAACAAAAGGAAAAATCAAATGCTACTTACGGGCTAAGACAATGTATGTCCGTAATTAAGGGATTTGATCTCTTAATTTATGTTCATTTGTGAGAGAAACTCTGGTATTTGCTGTGACAATACCCAAAAAAATAACACTTGAATCTCTCTGGGCCTTTGTTATAATCAAGCAAAATATTGGAGTATAAAATATTGGAAGAAATGATCATATTACATAGCAATATCATTATTCAAAATACATTATAAGCGATGCAAACATTTGAGAAAAAAGTATAATATATAAATAATTTAGAAAAGTTCTATAATACATCTAAAAAAAATAGGGTACTACTGGATTGAATTTACATTCCTGTGGAAAAAAAAAAATTGATTATCACTTTGGCAAAAGCTATGTACCACAAGATTGAAATTCACAAAATCCTAGCCCTAACCCTCTCAAAACCCCAATTTGAATTCACAGAACCCTAGCCCTAACCCACATTGGTATCTTCCAAACTTCCTCCCTTACTATTCTACCCACATTCGCATTTTCACAAACAAAATCAACATAAATAAAATTCAAACTGAGAAAGAGAGAGAGACAGTGCCAACACACCTGCGAGAGAGGTGAGCTCAGAGAGAGGGAGGAAGGTGCAGCGAGCGACAGAGAGAGAGAGAGAGTCACTGTGAGCTGTTATAGCGATCCCGGGTTTTACCCCTTGTTGTACAATGATCCGGATTTGTTTCCGTGGATGTTAGTAGTTGTTTATATCTTGTTTGCATCCTTTCTTACTTTGTATTTGAGTTTATAGGATGTGTTGGGTAGGTTTGTTACAGGTTGGTTGTATTTGGGAACAAATGGTTGCTGCCTAGAATTTTGGTCCTTCGCTAGAGCAAAAAGTTTGTCGCTCGAGCAAGCTCTTTGTTTTGGATCCTTCGCTCGAGCCAGAGTTTGGTCGCTCGAGCCAGAGTTGAGTTTTGTGTCTGGTGGATCGAGCGAGAAGTCTTGCGCTCGAGCATGCGTCTGCGTCTCATTTTGACCTGAGAGCTGTGTTTCTTGGCTCGAGCGAGATTTCCTTCGCTCGAGAAAGCGAGGTGTATGTTTTGAGTTTCCTTGCTCAAACGAGCATTCTGTCGCTTGAGCGTGCTTCTGGGTTGCAGACCTGAAGCTTCGAGTTGTTGGCTCGAGCGAGACTTTCTTCGCTCGAGCGAGTACTCTTTGTGTCTGGTCGCTCGAGCGAGCCTGTTATATATCAGTAGGCAGCAGCGGGGAAAACATCACTTTTTCATCTCCTTTCTTTTTGCAAACCCTAGATCTGACTCTCTCTCTCTCTATACTTGTCTTCTCTCTAAGGTTTGATCCATTTAGAGTGAGTTTCTACCCTTAGTCCTATATTAAAAAGATAGAGTGGGTTGAGGGCTTTGATTTAATCTGAAAAACTTGGGATTTGGAGCATATTGGTCTTTGGTTTTCATCTCCGTTTGAGCTCAAACTTCGAGGTAGGGATATTCTACTCCTCTTTATGAGCTTTGCCTTTGAATTTTGGTATTTTGATATATTGGAGGTTGTTGTGTAATTATGAGAAAGTTTGGGTCTTTTGTGTGATTTTACAAAAGTTAGGGTTTTGCTTATAATAAACCAATATGCATGTTTGGCATAGAGAAATGAGTTAAATGATGGATTATGGATGAAAATGGAACCTTAGGGTTGTTATGTAACTTATGGGGAAAATGCCCTAATTACATAATTAAATTAATTGGTATAATTAATTTGAAGAAAAGAGGAAATTGAATTGAGAATGTTGGAATTGGATGTGTATGGGATTAATGGGTGTAGTTAGATTCATTCATCGTTCACCTAGTTGGAATGTTGATTATATATCTATTTGGTGCATTTATTTTCGGTATAGAAATAACTGCTTTGGGCTATCGGTGGGGGATAGTCTTGATTGTTGTAGACAATACATGATGATTAGGCAAACTGAAACTAATCGATTGAGTATGCTATCGAATATAGCAACTGGAATAATACATTAACTTTATGTATTGATTGATTGTATATGATCTATGTTTATATACATGTGTTGTGTGGGAGGAGATAGGGGATGTACTCCACGGTTTAGGGAAAGATATGTAACAACCCTCGTCCCGATTACCGAATAACCACTGAATTATATACTGATTATTGCTAAACTGAACCGATAATGACTGATAATTGGATTAACCTCAGTACTGAATGGATCGATTGAAATCGAAATTGAAATTGAACAAGTTTATCTGTTCTATTGCATTTCTATCTGTTTAATTGATAAATTATCTGTTTGCGTTTATATGTTTAAACTGCTAATTGAAGGCCTTATCGGCGGCTGATTTAGAAACCGTTTGATGTTTTAGAATCAGTAGAATATCTCTGAATTTATGATATATTTATCTGAAAATTGATTAGGAATGATTAAATTAGATTAAACATTGATTAATTGAAAGTTAGGCTTAATTACGAAATTGCCACCCTTAGTGGCCCCTTGTTTATTCATCTTTGAGCCTTACACACTTGATTAAAACATTTCTTCAGCTCATTCTTGAGCCTTGACCGACCAACAAGAGGGAGTGAGGGAGAAGAGTGAGAGTTGGACTCAAATTGTTGTTTTGCTTGGAGATTACTTGAGAGTGGAAGTATCTTGGCATAATTTAACCTCCTCACCTTGTAATTGGAACTCTGGGTAAGGAATTCATTGTTTCCTTGCTGTCTTGAGCAAAACCTTGCATGTTTCATGCATCATTGTAGAGCTAAACCATGATTTTGTTCATAATTGTTGAATTGAAGTTCCATTGTTGCATGCATGCTTGAATTGGTGCATTTGGGAGTTGAATTCTTGGAGAATTATACATGCATGTTCATAATCATGTTTAAATCCATGTTTTCATCTTGTTTTGGAAAAGATTTAGCTCTTTGGAGCAAGAATTGAAGTTTGATTTTGGTTTAAAACTCATGCATGTCATGGTTGCACGTTGCTCTTGAAAGCTAGTTTGAAATTGAGTTTAATTGAAACACCCTTGGGCCTTGATTTCTTAAATTGAGCTTTAAAACTTGTTATTCTATGTGTTTAAAAGAGTTTTCCAGAAAAATGGGCCCAAGAGGATCGATTTTGGTATCCCAAACTTGAGTTTCGAACTCAGATTACAGTTCTGGATTTTCCAGATTTTTGAGGTCCGCCGAAGGAAGTACCGCCGAAAGGGAATTCATGCTCCCAGCATTTCTTCGACTTGTTTTATTGATCCGCTGGAGAGTTTCAAGCCGAGTGGAGAAATCGCGATCCAAAGATCTTGCATCAGGTCACCTTGCCGAAAGTGAAGTTGACGCCGGAGCGGGGACCTTTGTTGGCTTGTCCGCCGAGTGGGAAACTCAAGCGGAGGCCCTGCTTGCAAATTTCAAAGCTTTCGCGGCGCATCTTTGCATCCTCATCCCGTCCTAGGCATTCTTAGGCTTATTTTAAGGCATCTTAATGAGGATTTAGACATAGAACCACACCGAGGAAATTTAGGGATTTGATTATCACCCTTCCGACTGTAAACTTAGTGTGTGTTCTATTTGTTAATTGTTTAGGGTTGGCTCTCAGGGACGCGCTCTAGCTGCTATAGCCCAATCTCTGTGAGTAACAGATTGTGTAAAGATATGTTCAAAATGGTTATATTTTGATTACTGAACTGAACTGTTTATTGAACTGATATTGTTTATTGAATGAACGTATGTCCTGTATTTCGTATCAGACAGGCATCCTTAGCACCATTGTTATTGATATTCTGAGCTCTGTCGGTTCCTTGTGGAACCATATCATTCTTGAATGATTGGCCATCATTATTGTTGGGTCTGTTAGGTCCGGTCCTTTTGGACCTACTGTTTATAGGCTAATGGATGTACTACATATGACTGATTGATTGAAATCTTGATTGATCAAATATCGAAGATTGAAATCTCAGATAATGAATTGATTTCATTATCAGTAGGGACATTCATTCATAACCTCTTTACACGTTATGTTATTCACCGGGCTTTAGCTCACTGCTTATATATATATGTAGGTTCTCAAAGAACTGCATCGAGCTAGGAGCGTGGGTCGGTCCCCGCTTTTGTCAAGCCACCTATGTGCCTCATCGCGAGGTTCCGAGTTGCCATGCTATGGCTTAGGGTGTTTTTCGTCTATCGGTCTCCTTATTTTGTACTTTTGTATAGACTCCCATCGTTATCTTGCATCTTGTTATCGAGGATTAGGTTCCGTCTTGTTGATCGTAAATGATTGTATAGACCGTTTATAGACTGTACTGTTATGTATTGAATGAATGCATGAAAAATGTTTTTGGCATACAGATTTTCACAGCTCAATGGACACTAGTTATTTATCAGATATTTCCGCCAGTTCTCAGATTGCTTCAATCAGACATCGTTTCAAAGAAGCCTTTGGTAATCTTGACATTCTTGGCGATTCTGATGCTAAACCCATAGGGCCGGGTTTGGGTCGTGACAAGATAAGAGATGGACCTCTAAACCAGATTTTGTGTGACATTGATACAGCACTACGATGTATATCAAGTGTTGATTATGGAAGTGTTCGAATTGATTTGATATAGCACTAAAATGTATATCGTTATCAATTGTGAAGTATAGAAGTGATTTTATGTTATGTTGATACAGCACCGAAATGTGTATCGTTCGTAAAGTGTGGAAGTGGTTTATGTGTTATCGATACAACATTAAAATGTGTATTCATCATGAATTTCGAAAGTGTTTTAAAGATGAGTCTTAATCTCATTAAGTTATTTGGCTAAGTGTTGAGCCTTGTTTTCAAACTTAAAGTTGAAAAAGAAATGGGAAATGAAATGTAACATGGACTTAATGTCATGAAACCGGAATGTGGTATATGTGGATGTATCTGTGTTGACCATCTATCAACTGCTAATCTTTTAGTCATTGTTCATAGCTGGTTTAGTGTATTTCTACTGGGCTGTGGCTCACCCTTTATGGGACATCATTTTCAAGTACAGGTAGTATGCCACCTCCAATGACATAGTTTGGGACGCTAGAGGTAGACAGACTTTTTGTCGTTTTGTTATCTTTTGGATGTATTATATGTAAATTTAAGCCAATGGCTTAATGTGTATTGAGTTAGTACTCTCATTTTTGTAACTAAGTGTTAACTTGGAAAGCTGTAAGCCCGTAGGGTATTTGCTTTTGTTGTTAACATGTAATACTCATTGTAATGAATTACTCTGATGAATAGAGGAATATTTATCTTTTATATCAATACATGTCTAAATTGATGGGTTTTAATGTTATTATTTTGAGGGCGTTACAAACCCAGAGAGAGAGAGTAGAGAGCGATAGAGAGAGGGAGAGTGATTGTGAGCGACAGAGGGAGGAAGGTTGCCTCTAGTCGGGGTTTTAGGGGAAAAGAAAGAGAGGAGGTAGAAAGCGTGGTTGCAAATGAGGGGGGGCCATTTTATAATGACTTTCTGTTAAAAACGTGTTTTCAAATGACACGATTATTACCTGAAAGTGTTAATAAATGTATCAGAAACATTCTGCAAACATATTTTTAGTTTGAGAAATTCGGTCAAGACTAAGGCCAAGTTTGAGAAGACTAAATAAGTGCACTTTTTGACTTTTTATGAAATATGGATTGAATTTGAGTTGGGTTTGAAGTGATGTGTTAGAGAGGTGATGTGACTTAAATAAGATGATGTGACTTAAATAGGATAGTGACTTTTTGACTTTTTAAATTTTTTTGAGGATGCCAAACTTGGCCTTAATAACTCAGTATAAGAGTCTAGTTTGAGAAAAACTCCCCCGAAAATTAGAGTGACCCTCATTTTCCCGCCATGTGACTTTCCCGGCAAATCGTCACCCTCTCTTTTCCTCTTCCAATCTGTTTCATTTTGTATCTAGGTTTTTGTTACTCATTTTCAAACTCACATCCATCCCTCTCTCTCTACCCCCAAAAATCCCACCCTCGATTTTATATTTTCTCCAAGGGTTTCTTGTGAACCAATCTGTGGAAAAGGAAATCCAAAATCGAATTCTTCTAACTTAATTGTTGTTGGTGCTGTTGTTGAAGCAGAATCATGACGTCTTTGTCGTGGAGACACCACACTCTGATTCAAGCTCTGCTGTCGCGTGGTCCTCTCAAGGACCAAGAATTCCACTCCATCTTTTCCGGTGTTACTGGCAAAACCCCAGGTCTCTCTCTCTCTCGCTCTCTCTTCCAATCTGTATCTTAGATTTCACCTACCTACTCTTGTTTTGTAGAAACTTTATTTTGACTATGATTGCCACAAGTCCATTATTCAGCTTTATTTTGTGTATTTGAAGAAGATCAACTAACTAGACATTTTTTTATTTGATTTTTTATTTTTTTTTTTGGGTTAATATAATTTATATAGAGTTAACAGTGCATATATTTTTAGGTGCAAAAATCGCAACTTGAATGGGTGTCATTGTTGTCCTCATGTTTTTATTTATTTTTTATTTAATTCCATTGGTCTGTTGTAAGGTTTATAATTGGGAACCAAAAAGTTTTTAGTTGTATGCTTTTGGACTCTGGGATTATAGGTTACCAATTCCAGGCCACTGCTTGAATGATTTCAAACATTCAGATCTGGAGCCAGGATTTTGGCTTAGAGTGGGCAACATTAAGCCATAAAATTATGTATTTCATGTAAAAATACCAATAAATACACCTGAAAAGAAAGAAGCCTATATGTATTATGTTATGTCATACCATAAATATTTAAATATCAAATTTAGCTAATAAAAGTTTAATTTAATTTCATAAAATACTCCATAACACTCCATCCATCTAGAAAGAACCAACAAGTTTTATTTTTCACACAATACACTCTTGCCGAATCGTAACAATGTCAGATGATTTAATGAAAAAAAAAAATCAACATTGTCATGTGTCAAACAATGAGCAAGGGTCTTTTATGCCAAACATCGGTTCACTCTCAGATTCTTCCCAAACAACAAAGAGCAAAATCAGGGCAAGCAAGAGTGAGCCCAAAGCTGAACTGCCCCTTGTTGTTCCTAATAGTGCATCATGCTGCAGAATACACCAACCATTTAAACATAGACCACAAAATCTCGCAAAACACACGATTCAAAGACAAACAATAAAGCCTAAAAAAAATATAATCAATCGAAATGGCGTGTGCAGTGTGTACACCTCACAAAATCTATAAATGGAGATCAAATAATACAAATGTGTGTGAAATAATATAAATTAGGATTTTTTTGGCAAAATGAAAATTTTATGATAGGTTTAAATTTAAAATTTATCCAGGAAAAAGAAAATAAAATCAACTATAAATCTCGTTTTTGTACGAATAATTAAAAAAGACATGGATTCTTTTTGCAAATATGTTTTTATTTTAATTTTTTTCTCATTTTCTTAATTCAAGCAAATTTTTTTTTTTTGGGGGGGGGGGGATCAACTTCTTTCACTGCATTTTGTATCTTTTTCCACCTAAAATTCTAGATTCAAACATAGGCATTAAAGGAAAAAATTATAGGGATTTTGTTAAAAAGAGACAAGAAAAGAGGGGTTACAAAGATTTAGGTGGTATATATGAAATGTAAGGGTGAAAATTGAATTAAGTTATTACAAGAATGGGTAAAAATAAAGGTTTACAAATTTTGAGAGGGGGTAGCTGCTCCCAGTCTTATGGTGACTCCGTTACTGCAGTCTGTAGACACTAGCCATTTTCTTTTTGCTTGCATTTGTGTGTGCCTAGGAAGCACGGGTGCGGGTGTGGGTGCAGGTGCGGGTACAGGTAAAGGTACATCAAAATTAGACAAAAATAGGATATGGGTATGACTGGGGTATGCCCAAAACATAAATGTTTTCATAGTTTGAGTAGTGCATGGTATATAACAATTAGAAAAACGAATGTAAAAAATAAATGAAATAACAATTAGAAAAATCGAGAACAATTGATTTGAAGATAGAGAAAACAAATTTGAAGATGGGTACTCCAAGAGAGAGGACTGTTAAAAAAGATAGAGAGGAAGCCAAAAAAGAACACCAAGTATTTTAATTTTTTTGATAATTGAAAAAATGTACTGTATGTTTAATTTTTTAAAAATACGCACAATATGCTTGTTCTACTATATTTTTAAAAAATTACATATATGCCCCGATGTACCCACAAAAGAACCCAAAAGGAACCTATCCCATACTTGAAACATACCCACACTGTATTCAAAACACATTGATCTCGTATCCAAGCTGTCACTCCCCAATTTTCAAAGAGTACGTGGAAACTAATTAACCTAAGCGTGAGGTTTTTAAGTGAGCTCCATTTATTACTTAATTCATTCTCAAAATCACTTTCCTTAGCCAATTCTCATTTAATTATGAAAATGTGGTTTACCTCGTAAGATGTGCCCGTTATCATTTTCTTAAACTTAAGCAAAATTTAAGTGACAAAAGAAGTTTTTCGGGATATAACTGACTTGCCTTGGGGAATGTGTATAATTCATTATTTTTTTATAGAAATAATAATTAAATGTTTTTGAAAAGCATGTGAAACACTCAATTACATAATGTATTCCCAGAAAATGAAATGCAACATAATATAATAGAGGAAATGTTTAAGTTACAGTCCTGAGATTAATTAATGCAAATAATTTGACAAAAATGTATAAAGGCACGCAGGCCTAATTAACCTAGGGTCTAAACTTAACAAAATAAACTACGTTCCGACACTCACAACAGCAGGCGTCCATCAGTATCTACACAATGTAGGGGGGTGAGTATTGACAGTCACCCGACAATAATCTCATAGCTACATTATTAAGCATGTGGGTACAGTGATAGAATATATAACGCAATGGATATGTTTGATCTCATAAACACATATTATGTCTGAACCGCAAATAAATACCTACTAGGTCCTACCCTGATCATGCCCCAGGCTCCCTCTGAGCCACATGGCAGAAAATCCATACCGACCTCTCCACAGAGGCTACTATTCCTCTCAACTGTGCAATGTTTGGGATTCTAACCCGCAGATAGTTGGATCCATTATCTCCTCAAGCGTACTGGACCACAATATCGGCTATAAGCCTATAACCTGGGCCAAGCCCATAAAATCAATAATACCGGGACACGCCCAAAATGCAACTAAGTATAGTAAATACAAACACCAATTATTTAATAATTATGTTCCCCTTTTCCACACTTTGAATATTTTTCAACACTAGCCACTTTCTCAACAATTCCTCTTTCTAGCTAATTTTATCCAATTGCCCCTAGGACTATAATATTAAATATACTGTAAGTGTAGCATTTGTTCTATTAAGTCCCAAATCATTAAATAATTCAATTAAGTCACTAAACTAACTTAATCATAAAATAATCATTAAAATGCATATTTAATGAAACTAGCAAGTAAACTAAATTGAAATTTATAAAAAAAATATCAAATCACTATCAAATCAAACCATCTTTTAAACTAAGTCAAATTATTCCATTATTAATCTAACTAAACTATTTTCTCCAATTTTTCAACAATTTAAATTTAAATAATTCAAAAAAAATTCAAAGTTGTTCAAATCTCATGTTCTTTATATCTATAGTCTTTTAATATGCCATAAGGTACACTTTTTAATGTTTGACATGAAAACCCTAAATTAATTAAATAATGATTATTTATTTATTTATTTATTTATAGAAGACATGACAATATTACACTCAAAATTTATGAAATCATGCAACACTATCACTCTTAAGGATTTCATAGTGATAACTCAACTCTAGTTTAAAAATGAGTTATTAAGCATGAAACAAAGCTTGAATAGGAATTTGGCTTTATACATCCAAAACATGGATTAATGGAGCATTAGTTTCATGGATTGAAATATATATGAAACAAATCATGAATACAAAACTAACTCATACTTTTCATGCTTGAAATCATACTATTAGTTAAAAAAATAGAAACCCCAACATGCTTCTAATGGAGATGTGAGAAGACCCCTACCTTTAACGAAGCTTTTTGTCTCACCTGAAAGCCTAACAACAAATAATTTAATATATGTAATAATTCATACTAAATCATTAATTAATTTTATCAATCCAAAGGCATATAATCAATCTTCAATAAGACAAAATAATCACAAAACTCCATTCAAATAGATATTTCGATAATCAAGTTTATACATTTCTTAACACACTTAGCAAAAGTAAGCTAATACATTATTCTTTGGTGTTTTGTGTAAGGTGTAAGAACTTGTGTAAGCAAAAGTAAGAACTCCCCCAAGGTGCTAATCTAACAACTAACCATTGATGTTCGCTAATCGTAAAAAAAAGGTTTTTGAAAGAAGAAAAAGACGGACTTTTGGAGAGAGATGAAGAAGGTTTCGGTCAAGATGCTTGGAGGATCTCAAAATTGTTCAAAATTGATTTATTAAACTTTTTCCTTTATCCCTCCAAAGTCTTAACTCAAATCTATACAAACTAATACAATTTTTGTACGTTTTCTGTACTAGAATTTAACAAAATTTGCAAGGTCAAGTAATAATAATAAAATATACACAAATAACACACAATTAGTAATTATACGGCTCTAAGAGTCCATCTCTCAAATCCCAAGTTGGATTGGGTTCATATGCATGCATAACGAGACAATTGATGTATTGAGATTTTCGATTCACCAGAATATCTGCAAATTAACTAATAACAGTCTACAAGCATAAAAGCATTTGATACCAAGCCAAGTGAGTCTATCTCTTGAAACTTGTGCCGATTTAGATTCAAGTGCACCTAAATTGAGATAAACATATGTGTAGAAAGTTGAACGACGAAAGTCTAAATTAAAAAGATTAGGGAAATCGATGGGTTTAAATTTTTTTTTTTTTTTTTTTTTTATCAACAACAAACGACTTTATTGATAAATCAAAAAAGGAAGCGAGTTTGAGGCATCCTCTTACAAAAGGAAAAAGAGAAAACAAAGAGCAAAACCCTAACAAGATAATCTCAAGCAAAATCCTACATATCACACACCGTCAACCAATCTCTAACTAACAAAAAAAGTGGGACCCCCTTAAATAGAGAATTCCCTAAAATCCAAAAAGAAATTAAGTGGCAAACACTATCCCACAAACAATCCACCTCCCGGACCTTATCTTCAATCAACCTCGCATTTCTTTCCATCTATAGAACCCAAAAAGTTGCAAAGACAGCACAAGACCATAGCATTTTGGCTCTTCGATCCTCCGAAAGCGCGAAAGTCAACTCAGAGCATATGCGCATTCCCTTTTAGGGCTACTCACATAACATTTCCTAACAAAAATAATCTGTCATAAATTCAAAGCAATTGGGCAATGCATAAACAAATGATCCACTGATTCCTCATTCTTACAATACAGAATGCACCACTGAGGATTTAGAAAGCGATTAGGTCTCCGTTCTGCAATGTATCATTTGTCAAAATACCTCTATGAACCAAGGCCCACATGAACACCTTCACCTTTAGAGGGGCACAAGTGTTCTAAATTCTTTTGCAAAAGGAAACTGAGGAACATGAGGAGTATTGATGATTTTATCAAAAAAAGACTTACAAGAAAATATCAACGATAAATGAAGAGCCCAAACCCTCTTGTCCTCCAAAAGAGGAGCCAAAGAAAAACTATCAATTTTGGACAACAAAGAAGTCAATTGTGAAGCCTCCCTATCATTAAGATTCCTAGAAAAATCAAAATTCCAAGAAATTGGAGCCAAAAGTGAACAAGTCATGGAAGCAATAGAAGAGTAATGAGATCGAGCCACTCTATAGAGATGTGGAAAATCAGAAGCAAAAGAAGATTGACCCATCCAAACATCCTTCAAAAAACGAACAATTTCCCTATTGCCCACCCTTATAGAAAGATGACGAGACCAACATGTGTAGATTTGATAAATTGATTTCCAAGGAGTGCGATAGTTAACCCTCAGAACCACTTGTGAATCCCTACCATTGTCTTAAGTCCCATACGTGCTTCTAATAACCGAATGCCATAGTGAATCACCCTCAAGTGGAAACCTCCATAACCACTTGTCAAGAAGGGCCATGTTCCTAGCCAAAATGTTACCAATAGCCAAACCCTCCTCTTTAGGTAACGAAACTAAATCCTAATTCATCAGGTGATCCTTCTTCCCCTCATCCTTGCCATCCCAAAGAAAATCCCTCATCAACTTTTGAAGTGCCCTTGCCACCTTATTCGGAATCTTGAACAAAGATAAGAAATAAATAGGAATACTACTCAAAACCGTCTTAACCAAAGTGTATCTACCCCTACGTGACAATAAAGCCTTACTCCACCCTTCCAACCTCTTGCCAATTTTTTCCACAATTGGATTCGAAAAAGCTTCACTCTAGGATTACCCCCCAATGGAAGACTTAAATACTTAAATGAAAGTGACTCTATACCACATCCTAAAAGTGCCGCCCTATTTTGAAGTTGATCTTGTTGCATATTAATGCCCACTATATAGCTTTTCTCCAAATTAACCTTAAGCCTTGAGATTATCCCAAAAAGTCTCAAAATCGAATAAAGGTTAACTATCTGACTTTCATCCGCTGAAGAGAAAAATATGGTATTATCTGCGTATTGCAAATGTGTCACACTAACTCTATCCCCCTCCCCCACCTCCAATCCCTCAAAAAGGCCTTCTTTAGCTCTATCAACCATCCTTCCCAGTACGTCAGCCACCAAAATAAAAAGAAAAGGAGATAGTGGGTCCTCTTGTTGTAACCCTCACGAAGCCTTGAAGCAATCCCTTGGTTTACCATTATGACATTGCACGTTGACAAACATCTCCTAATCCAAGATCTCCACTGCCCACCATAACTCTTCTTGCCCATTACATAATCCAAAAATTGTCAATCCACATAGTCATATGCTTTCTCGAAGTCCACCTTAAAAATAAGTCTCTCCGTCCCTTGACTTCTATATTCCTTCATTACTTCATTTGCCACTAAGGCTATATCTAGGATTTGTCTTCCTTTCACAAAAGCCCCTTGCGCCACAAACGTAGTCTCCCCCAAAGAAATCCTTTGTCTTTTTGATAAAACATTCCCTACAATCTTATAAACTAGTGTGACTAAACTGATGGGCCTAAAATCTCAAATTCTTACAATATTCACTTTTTAAGGAATTAAACAAATGAAAGTGGCATTTGAGTTCAAATTAACAACCCCCGACTCATGAAATTCTAAAAAAACTCCCAAAAAATCCCCTTTCACCACCTTCCAATAGTCATGAAAGATGGCCATGGAAAAACCGTCCAGATCTAGAGCTTTGTCTCTTTCACAATTGAAGACTACCTCCTGAATCTCCATTTCGTCAAATGGCCTTTCAAGCCACGATGCAATTGTCTGATCAATGGGAACCCATTCAAGTCCTTCAATCCCCGGTCTATTCAACTCCTCCTTTGAATAAAGCTTAGAATAAAAGTCATAAATTCCACTAACAATCTAATTCTCCCTTTCCTCCACTACCCCTAGGCTCACTTCTAATCTCTTGATGAACTTGTTCTTTCTTTTCCCATCTACCACCCTATAAAATTTTTTTGAATTCACTTCCCCTTCCTTCAACCATTTGACCTTTGCTTTTTGATCCCAAGATATTTGCTCCCTAAAAACGAACTCTTCCAATTTTAATCTCAACTCAAATCTTTCCCTCCTAATTGACTTAACTAAACCCCCTGCAACTCGAAGCAATCTAACTCTTCGATTCTGTTCATCACATCTTTCTTTGAAAACTCCAAATTCCCAAAAACCTCCCTACTCTGGCTTTTCACATTCTCCTTGACCATCTTCAACTTTCTTATAAATTTAAAACCTTCTCATCCATAACAACTAGCATTGGCCCACCATTCCTCAAAATTTCATTCAAAAGATGGATGCTCTAGCCACATGTTCTCAAATCTGAAAGGCATCAGTCCCCACTTTAATGGGCAACTTTCTATCACAATAGGACAATAATCTGAAATTAATTTAGGCAGCGATTCCTGCCTTAAATTGGGAAAAGCCCTCCCCACCTCAAGGAATATAAAAATCTATCTAGTCTACAACACACTAAATTTTCTTGCAGATTAGACCATATAAATCGTGTATTACACAAAGGAGGATCCACCAACTCGTATTCTCTTATAAACAAATCAAAGTCCCTCATATCCCTAGTAGATCGAATCCCATTGAGATTTTCTGCACTCTTCCTAACCACATTAAAATCTCTCCCTAAGCACCAATTTAGGGAACACAACCCAAATAACCCATATAGATCCTCCCAAAAATCCTTTCTCCTAGAAGGCCTATTAGGTCCATAAACCCTAGTCAACCACCACTCTATACTGTCAAGATTCCTAAACCTAATTGATAGTGAAAACTCCCCCAATATAGTTTCTTACTCAGAAACAACTCTCTTATCTCACATAACCAAAATGCCCCCCTATCTACCAACTGAAGGCAAACAAACCCATCTCCTACGTTAACTCCCCAACGACTTTTCACGAATCTTCTATCACACACTTCTACTTTAAATTCTTGAAAAACAACTACGTCCGGTCGATGACTCCTTAGAAAATCCTTAGGAACACTCCTCTTTCTCCTAGAACCCAACCCCTCACATTCCAATTAATAATCTTTATTGGGAAACATTTTCACCCCTAACCTCCTCTCGCCTGCTCTCATAATTAACTGAACTTGCTAAATTCCTTAGTTCCCTTGCCCCCTTTTTGCTACTCTCTCCTACCTTTCTAACAGCTTTCTCCTTTGTGATCCTATTATTCTTACTAAATGGTCCAGAAGTCCCCTTGATTTTTACTAATGACAATCCCATAACTTGAAGTAACCACATAAAATAAGGGACGTCCTTGTCCTCAATTGGGTGAGTCTCATACTTGCTCAACTCCTTCAACCATCTTTCCGTTTCCTCCCCTTCACTAAAAACTTGTACCCCCTTGTCAAAATGATTGCCTGAGACCCTGCCTTGATTGCCATTCACCTGACCATGAGAAATATTAGTGTGTAAGGACTCAGACACAATAGTAGACTCATTCACAATGGCCCCGGGGATTTTATAATATCAACTGATGAGACCTCAAGAACAGGACAAATCAGTCTGGAAAAATGAAACACTGGAACCCCACCCCTAGCCCCTTCCCCAAAAATAGAAGAATCTGGAATAGCTTGTACCCCTTTATGAGAAGATGAAAATGTTAAATCTTGGTTAAATGAAGGACTAACCTGATTTAGAGAGTTGGAAACCTTCTCGATATCCTCATCATCAATAGTACAATCAGCATTGAAAAGACTATTGAGGTCCCAATCACGATCAGCCTGCTCATCCTCAATGCTTTCCACTTCAGATTGTGAATCCGAGCTCTCAGATTGTGAAAAGACTATTAAGTTTAATTACAATTAATTAAACTTAATTGGAGCTCAATTATACTAATTAAAAGTTCAAAAATTTTCTTGATCATTACACAAGCCTTACCCAACATTCAAAAATTACCAAATATGTATTTTCACGTACCCTGTATGCATGCAGCATACCGGTACTTGTACCCATATTGGGTAAGTATCCAATACTTGTATGACAATATTTTTGAAGTACCCATGCTGCACAGGTTGTGCAGTCGTGTGTGTGTGTGTGTTCCCCTTAGATATGCAGTTTCTCTGTTATTATAATGCTCTAAGGAGCCTCACAATATAATTGAAAGATTTAAGTTCTCAATTGTTGAGAACTTGTTTGACCTATCTACATTTGAGTGCACTTGAGAGCCACTGAAACTAATTGAAGCATAAAAAATGTTTATATCAGGAGGAAAAAATGATAAAAAAAAAACTCAAATATGCATGAATTTATTTCTATAGTTTATATTGACATGATGCCTATGGTAGGTTCAATTAATGTGGTGGCTGTGTAATTTTAATTTCTATATTATATAGTACTCTTGCTATCCAACACAAAACAATTGGGTTTACTCTCTTTTTTTTTTTTGAATGGACTAACAAGAAATATATATGTTTGGACTTTGAAGTACTGCTTTACTAGTTGATAATTGTTTATCGAACAGTTGATTATTGTTTTTATATCTTGTTCAGGTACTCATCGAAAGCTATTTGATGATTATCTTCTGAATATAAACAAGGAACTTGCAGTTGTTCAATTGGAGTTGCGGGCTTGCAGAAACCAATACAATGGCGATATTTTCTATGGTGTAGTGAATAATGTAGTGGATGAACAGTCCAAGCTTGGAACCAAATATACAGTTCCTCAGATTGCTTTTTATAAGGGCATTGTAAGTTTTGATGCACCTTTATATCATTTTTTAGATTTTTTCAATAAACTTTGCTTATTTATTCTATCTACTTGACACAATGCTGATGTGAGTTATCATTGGGTCCTCAATATAAATTAAAAAAAAAAAGTTAGGGCAAGAGAAAATGGGTAATTCTTGAAAAGATTTAATTATTTTACTCAATGAGAAGAAGATTAAGTGATCTTAATATAGTTATTGTAGAGGAAAAAAGGCCTTATAGAATTACGACAAAAAACACATTGGGAGAGGGATTTTTTTTTTAATGAAGAGCAACATTTTAGCTTGACTTCACCCAAATCTCTTGTATTAGCTCACCTCTCAAAAGTTTTATCCTAAAGTTCATGCATCTTCTAAGAGGACACATCTAGGACATTGAAGATGTTGGTGTCAACAGGGAGCAATGCGAAGAGTAACAACCAATTTAAGCTGCAAACTAGTTCCTTTCAAGGTGAATGCTAAGATGTTTGGAATAGCTCACATCCAATTATCATGAACTGTCTTGGGTTATTTATAGTAGCAATAATGTCACACATGATGCTTGTGCATAATTTGTTAATTTAAATATAATTTATTAGAATAAAAAACAAAATTTAAATTACATCATTCGATACATTAAATTAACAACACAATCTCACTTCCCTAGTTTCTAGATTTGTGTTGGTCCAAACAATAGGGCTATAAGAGTGATCATTAAAATATGAAGAAAATCACCAAATAATCAGAAATGAATGAACCTAAAAACAATAATGATAATAGAAAAGTTACATGTACAAAAAAGGTGCACATAAAGTTAATGTGGAGTCCAAATTCATTCTAGATCACACATTAATTTTTTTTTTTTGGGTGCACTTTTCTGTGCATGTGGCATTTCTCTAAAGATAAACATATAGAGAAAAGAAAAGGTTGGTGAATAACAACGTTGAATCAAAAGATCTTTGAGAAAATATATACAATTGATGGCATTGACTTAGTGAATTATTAAAGGAAAACAATTTTTAACGAAACAGAATTAACTTCTGTGAATCTTCAACAATTCTCTTCTTGATTCTGTTAACATGAAGAGGATCCAACAAAAAAACAAACAAACCAGTACTCCATGCTTAATGCTTTGTGTTACGTATAAAATAAATAAATAAAATTTAAAAAAAAAAAGGAAAAGCAAAAAAGGGGGTCATTTTTCGTGTGTAGTGTGGGAGGCGATGTTTCGTGAACAACCATAGTATAGCCTACCCAAGACCAATTGATCTATCACCATGTTGAAGTTGGGAAATATCAATGTTTAGCATTGTCCTAGAGCTTTAGACTTGAGAATTAGATGAATCCAACACTTGGATATGTTTGGCCCACCCAAACCCAACTGTAATCCAATTGCATCTTTTTCTATCCCTTTAGTACCTTCATTTCTTGGGAATTCAAATTATTAAAATCTTAAAAAATAGCCATGAAATCAGTGAAATCTTTTCTACCAGCATTGACTGATGGTCATTTTTTCTCTTCCTTCGATGAAAATATTGAGAGTAGTGTTAGGCGATCTTTCATTTCTTACCTATATTTGCTTAGTGGAGCTCATATTTTATCTCTCTTTCGTTGGTGACATATATCTTCAATGCAGGAATTTGGCTCTTTTGGATAAATCTTGATGATATACAAGGTGTTAGAGTCTATTGAATGTGATTATGGTTAAACTGTAGTTTGGATGCATAGTTCCTGAAATTAAGAACCCTTCACTATCCTACTGTTTAACTTTATGTGTGCATATTTTTATCTAATTATTAGTTCTATGAACATATTGGTTTTTTGATGATAAATATATAGAGATTAAGTTGTCTGCGGTTAATTTTCTCATGTTTAGTATTGTTTAATGTCATATATCATCAGATAGAAGCTATTGCACAAGATGCCACAGCTAAGGGTAGCATATCCAATATTGATGCTCTCAATATACGGTTGGAAAATCAGGTTTGATAATTTCTACTTAAGGGTCTTGTTAAAAAGATTATACATTTTTTATTGCACTCACTTTCACAGGGTATGTGCAATCTTTTTAAGCTTCTTAACATTTGCCCTAAAGGACACAATAACAAAATCCTCTAGTTTACAATAAATGATCTTCTGTAAGTAAATTTGTTACCTACTTGTTCTGTTCCTTATAGTATGGTATTAATGTGCATTCAACTAATCATTCATGTAACTTAAGTGATAAAAAATCTGATCTTTTAGTTATCTTCTATATAGGAATGGCTTTTTACAACTAGGTTTTTGCTTGAGTGGTATTTCTCATAACTCCTAAAAGGAGAGCTGCAGGATTGTAGTCCTAGTAGGGAAAAGTGTATGGGTTTGGGCATCTTTGGTCTAGGAGTGGTTTGAGCATCACTCCAACACTGCCCCTTTTGGAGGATACTGTAGATTTTGACTTCTTTGGCCCAGGTGTGGTTGTTTGTATTATATTGTCATTCAGATAAAAATGGTTAGCTTAGTTCTTTCTTCTTTTTCTGTTTTTGGCATCAAAAACTTATGATGCACATGCATACTTAAATATACATTTTATAGGCTTTTGGTGGTGCCTCAAGGTATTTTGTTGATTGATGCTCTTTCAATCTCTTCTCATTCTCATTTCCCTCCTTGCACTGGGCACTAAGCATGTTTTTGTGATATGATTTTGAGTAGAATTGAACTCCAAAAGCTAGCTTGTCAAGTGAGTGCTTTCATGCTTCTACACTGCAAATTCCCTTTGTACCCAAATAATGTGGGACTTTGCTCACAACCTCCCTCACATCTAGAATGTAAGGCCCAAGACATGCATTTTACCCATCCCTGCGGTACGTCCAGTTTTGATACCATGTGACACAGTCTTGGCTAGAACTTAACTCCAAAAGCTAGACGGGCTTGCACGTCAGTGAGGATGTTGGATAGCTTGATATATATTGTTGGGCTCATCTCCTAAGAGCTTAAGTTTTTGGGACTAGTGGTGATTGATCTAAAATGTGAAGCGGAGTCCCACATTGCCTAGGTACAGTGAGGATGTGCAGTGCGTAAGTGTGAGGGTACCCTCATTTCACAATGAAACTTTTAGGGTTGAGTTCTACACAAGACCGTATCACATGGTACAAGAACTCTAGTTCCTAGAGGTCATAGGTTCAACTGATGTAATAGAATAAGTACCTTAAGTGTATGATTAGATGCCCTATTAGTTGTGGCTTAGTTGTAGTCTATAAATAGCTGATGTAATACCTATTGTACTTAGTTTTTGATTAAAGAATATACATTGTGATTGGAGTAGAGCTTGGTTTCTCTCTGTAGCCCTTGGGGGTTTTACCCAGCTTGTATAACCAGACTTGGTTTGTAACTCACAGAGCTTTTGGTTCTGATTTGTGATTACAATTCTTGCATCGATTGTAATCATTGGAAGAGATTTTTTACCTGGTTCTTGCCAATCTGGCTTCAATTAGTGGTCATCTCTGGTTAGCAGCAACTGATTTCAGTCCGAAGCCCTAATCAAGATCCGAGTTCGACCTGAACCTGTCTTAGTCAAGATCTGAAATCCTGGTGGAGATCCAAACTTGATCTGAAAGTACGGTGGAGATCCGAACTTGATCCAATTGCTTCTGTTAAGATCCTATTTGTCTTCAGGAGCTGGAATTTGAGTTCACAGAAGTTGTATGAGAAACCATAGACAATCGAAAGTTGAGTTTGAGTTTGAGACAACCGTAGACAACCGTAGACAATCAGTACTGATCTGAGTTGCTACTTAAGATTTGAGTTCATGATTTGTTTTTGTGATATGGATTCGACTTCGCAGATTGAGCTTTGACCTAGATCTGTTCTTGGATTTGCTAGCTGTAAATGGATCTTGTTGCTGATTGTGACTTCGATTCTCCAATTTCGTTCAATTTTGGATTGTGATAACGCGATTGCAACTTGTGATTCATCTTGATCACGATTCTTCTTCGCTGTCTGCATTGACCTAGGTTCAGTGTTGAGCCTTGACCTGTTGATTTTGATTTCTGTTGCTGTGCATGTCGTGATTGTTGTATGACTTCTCTTGCTGTCTCTGTTCAGATCTCACTTTGCATTTGACTTTCCTTGCTGCGATCTGTTTTGTTCTGGTTTGAGTTGCTGCATGTGTAATTGCTGTATCTGTGTGGTCTCACAGCTGAAGTGTCCTATTTTGTGTTTTGGATCAGTCTTTAACAACTTTAGAGAAGTGTTACTGGTTTGGCTTGATACATTCTCTTAGTTTTGCTTGATAATGAGGTGATTGAGGAAGAGTTTTTGCATTGAATTTGGGTGAAGAAGCTGAGGTAATTTCTCAATTGGAAGGAGAGTTTTTTGCATTGACTTTAGGTGAAGAAGCTGAGGAAATTGTTTCCAATTGTAAGGAGCAATGATGCTAATCCAAATCAAACTCATAATCAAAAGATGAGTTGAAAGAAATGAGTAAATCAATTGTCGCATTGCAAGATGACATTGATATTTGTCACTACTTCAAATAATTTGTTTGATGCTTTATCGTTGGGACTCCTTTCATGCCTTCTTTAGGAAGCTGTTTTGAGTTGAGTAGGTTGCTTCTTGTGTGCACATTTGTGATATTTTTCACAACTTCACATAATTTGTTTGAAGCTTTATCGTTGGGACTCCTTTCATGCCCTCTTTAGGAAACTGTTTTGAGTTGACTGGGTTGCTTCTTGTGTGCGTAGTTCACATTTGTGTCTGAAGGAAGGACAGAAGGCGTGCAATGCCGAATTCCAGCTTGTGATCAATTACTCATGTGTTTTTGCCTAGTGGATGCATCATCCATCCTATCATTGTGTCAATGTTTCTTAGCCTTGCTTTGGAAGATGTCATTTACTAGCCCATTGGTCTCATTCTGACAGAATGAGTACTCTTTTGCACAAGTATGCTGTTGCAGGTGAAGGGGTTTGAAATTGGGGGTCCGTCCGAGTCTTAACGAGAGGGTATGGACACACCTATGGTTGTTGAGCCAAGGATGCAAGGATGCAAGGATGAAGTTCAATGTATTTGCAGACGGCTAAGTTGTGAGAATCATGTTTATTCTTAAGCAAGGAAATGCATCACCTGTTCCTTACCTACGGTTACATGAGTAGTGTTACATTGAGTTTACTTACGGCTGCTTAAACTTGAGGACAGGTTTCTTCAAAGAGGGGGAGTACTGATGTAGTAGAATAAGTGCCTTAAGTGTATGATTAGATGGCCTATTAGTTGTAGCTTAGTTGTAGTCTATAAATAGGTGATGTAATACCCATTGTACTTAGTTTTTGATTAAAGACATTGTGATTGGAGCGGAGCTTGGTTTCTCTCTCTAGCCCTTGGGGGTTTTACCCTAATTGGGGCATGTCTTCTCTCCCTCAATTTAATCCTTGATTTGCATTTGGATTGCATTATCAAGTCTTGGCATTCCCAATGCACTTCATTTTGCTTGCCTTTGTGCACCTTATTCACCAAGTGTATTTGCCTCTCCATGTACAAGACGGGGTGATGCAAGATCATTAGGGACAAAAGCAATAGTGGGTTTTTGGGTTGATTTTAATTGGGTTTGTGGCTGAAATTGCAATTAAAGTATATGGGACAAGTAGGGCTTGTATAGGGTAATAAATGGTAAGGGTGTTCATGCGTCTGTTTGCTTTGGGTTGGCACCAAATTTGGAACCAACCCAATCATGATCAACTCGGAACCAAACAGATTATGCACTAGAAGTCTAGAAGCAACCCAACCCAATGTAGCTCGGGTTGGTTGAAGTTGGAACCACAGTTTCACTACACAGGTTTGTAACATTTAAACATAACACAAATAAAGAACAAAATATTGTTTAATACATATCAACAACTATGAATGGTATAGTAAAGTCCAACTATGAATGGTACATATCAACAACAATTAAGTGAAGACATGTCAATATATATAGAATTTTACATAATATATATAGGTTTAGTTCGTAGGTTGGTCCAGTTTAGGTAATGCCTAAACCAAAAACTAACCCAATCCTATCGGGTTGATGATTTGAAGACCTGAAACCAAATCCATGTACTTGAAAACCGGATCAAAACAATCCAATGAGGTCGGTTGGTTCGGTTCTTTGGTTTACTTGGTATTTTGCACACCCCTAATAAATGGTTTAGAGTTTAAGCATGAAAAAAACGACATTTTGGCATTGTCTAGGGGTTGTTAAAGTGCAGAAAATACAAGAGGGAAAGAAGGAGAAGAAGAAGATAGATCTAGGAATCTAATGCAGAATATAAGAAACTCATGGAAAGCTAAATTCAAAGAAGCGATGATACTTGGACATTGGCATGATTTTATAGAGAAATTGATAGAAATCTTATATAATTATGTTTTAGAGTCTTATTTTATGATTAGTTTAAATTTTATAGGATTTTTAGGTCAAGGGTATTTTGGTAATTTTCATATTTACTAACATGGGTTGTAGGGGTCATCCATGGGTCGTCTTGTGGGTCAAGTTATTTAATTCGTTTTAGTTTTAGTTTTTGTTTCTTATTTAGTTTTAGATTAGTTGTGGAAGTCAACGATATTATAATAGTTTATTTTTTTTTTTATTATAGTTTGTTTAGGAAGTCTCCTAGTTCTATATAAAGCCATGTAATGCTTATAATTTAATAGAATTGATATTTTAGAAAATTTTCCAGAGCTTTTGAGGCTTCTTATGGATTGTGTGATGCCTACAGAATCTAGGTGCGTTGCCTAGACCTATCTTCTCTTCTTTCTTCTTTTCTGTTTCAATTTATTATTCACAGCCCCCTAAAAGTGCACTTTTCAACTTCAAAACTCTATCCAATCACCCCCAAATCAACCATAATCCTAGCCTTCAATCTAACCTTTGAAACCCTAAATTACTCACTGTTTAGGCCTTCAAATAACCTCTGTTTTCAAAATCCAGCGCTGTCCCTAATCGTCTTGCATCAAAATTACTCCTTGAATCCCTTAGGCATCACACCTAGGGTTTGATTGATTGCATCACACAATCCATAAGAAAATTTCAAAGCTCCTAAAATTTGTTAAAATATCAACTTTATTGAATTAGAAGTATTGCATGGCTTTATATAGACTTTAGAGACTTTCTATTCCAACTACAACCAAAAAAGGAAACTACTAAAAATATTTCCAAAACTGATTT